>JALAZF010000027.1:4800000-6000000 GCA_022829125.1 Lathyrus tuberosus
GAAAATAAAAAACAATGGTTGAAAAATAATCATGAAACCATTCAATGATATGGAAAGGTTTTATGACCACTTGAGATAAAGAGATATGATACTGGTTCAGTATTTTTCCAAAACATACAAATGACAATCAATTTATTTGCCATGACAATTGATTGCATATACCCCAATGTTAAAAAATGCAATTTTACATAGTGACAATCGATTGCACCAGGATGACAATCGATTGTCATGCTTTAAAAATGGACTTTTTGGCTGGCAGAGATATATGACAATCGATTGCTTCAGGATGACAATCAATTATAATTTTGTTTTGTTGGTTTTAACCACCCGTATCTGGTCCACTGGTTAGACTAATCTGGTTCGGGGGTCAATTATGACATTAAATGGTTCTAGACCCCCCCGATGGCAGTTGTGGGGGATCGAGTCATGATCCTCCCTACCAAGTGCAGCGCCAATGATTTCCATGCTTTAAAAATGGAATTTTTTCTTTCTTAAAAGATGAAACTTGAACCATTGCATGCTTAAAAATGTATGATTAATTCTTGAGCACCTAAAGCTTATAACAACTCAATTGCACATTGTATCTTATTCTATGATCCAATGTCATTGAAATCCAAAACTTTTATGCAAACTTGATAATTTGATTCCAATATTTCCAATCTTTTTCTTATTTGATCATTCTTCTAAGATATATTTTTGTCTTCATCAAAATCGAGCTAAGAAGGATAAACACATCTTTTTCACAATCTCCCCCTTTTTTATGATGACAAAACACATTGGTGGGGAGCTTTTGCTTGACACTTGATTTCTCCTCCTATCTTGCATATCTCCCTATTTCTTTCATATCTCCCCCTTTATTTTGAAATTTATGTTATGATGTCTTTGGGATCCTACAAACAACAAAAACAACCATCTCTCTTCTCCCCTTTTTTGACATTATCAAAAAGAAAAGAAAGTAAAATCCAAAGGAGTATAGTAATATAAGGGAAAAGATACATTAACATGAAAGAACTTATCTAATTCACAACAATAGCATATGGAGTCAATTAATAATACTTAGGTGTAACACCCATATATAATTACATATGTCTAGAATATACATATTATACATGTTTGCAAGTTTGGTATTGAAATACACATAAGTTCTTAGTATCACATTGTATACATTACATGCCAACACATAAAATCTAAGACAGTGCATAATATACACAAGATTCTCAAAAGAATAAGAACTAGATCACATTAAATTATCTCAAAATAGAGTCTTCACAGTGGAATAATGCCATCCAACTAGCCAAGACAAGTAAGGGTATCAAACGACCTTATCCTTACCCTTCATGGAACCGAAACCACTTGAAAACATTCAACAACATGGGGTGAGATAATAATCTCAGTGGGTTCCTTATCTTATAGATTCTCCCGACTTTACAAGGTTCAAACCAATCCTAACTCGAGTCAAAAGGGAAGGGACAAAACTTGAGTTCACAAGTTCACACTATATGGAAACATGTTGCTTGAGTTCAACAACCCAAACTATCATTAATCGAAAACCTTACCAAGGTATCCCCTTTTCCCATCCTCTCATACGTCTAAGAGTTCGGCACGGGTCATGGATCCTTGCAAACTTTGACATACGAAATGGATTCGGATCCAAGGGATACATAGTCCACATGAATCGTCACTTCTCATGGGTCGCACCCCATCACAAGTCTCTTTACCCGTAGGCTCCATTCGTACAATGAGAATCAAACCTGTTAAAGTACTAGTGCAACCATTCTAGAGGAGCTCTCTATATAAGTCTCCACTCTTGGAACGACACAACTCAAGGGATTGGTTTCGACTACGTGATCTCATTCACAAATGTGCTTGTATTCAACAATCACAAGGCCACATACGCCTTATTCACAAAGAAACATAATATCCACACATGCTCCATATAATGCCTCACCTCTCCACTAGACAACTACTTATCAATAATGCACACCTAGGCGTCAAATACACAAGCATTGTCATCTAAGTTATTTATCATTTCCTAGTTACATCACTAACCTATTCCATTCAATTGTGATAAGGTTTCCTCACTTTCTATATACTTTTCCCATATTTTATCATCATATATATCAACCAATTATTTATGGTAAACATGTATAACATTCCTCAATAATTATGTGAAACAATCCATAGCATCATAAGTCATGCACAAGAAGCAACCAAACAAGTAAACAAACAAAAGAGAACAAAACTGTCAGGCTCGTTGGGCGAGTTCTGGGCGAGGTTGCCTCGCTTTGAGTTTGTTGTGCGAGCTCTGGGCAAGGTTGCCTCGCTTTGAGTTTGTTGTGCGAGCTCTGAGCGAGACAAAGGATTTTGGAGGCAGTAGCAAAAAGCCTCAGTGGTCGCTATGCGACTTCTAGGCAAGGTCCCGCCTTCACCTCGTTGTGCGAGCATAGCAGACTGTCACACTCGCTGCTAATTGGTTGTGCGAGCCCTCTATTTCCATAATTTCTTGCATAAAAAGGACAGCAACAAGGAGGTCTCAATCCCCATCTCTACCCATGCTTGTTTCCACAAAAAATATCATCAAACATAGTGACATAATAACACAATAATATATTTTAACAAACATTCATGGAAGATCATAGAAGTAGAAGAATCACATGTTCATATTTCCATTTCTTTCTCAAACCTAGCCTTCCTACTTCTACCATAATGGTATCTAACTATAACCCACCTCAATAAAAAGATGAAGAAGTTGTTGGTGATGAAGATGAGATGATTTGATGATGAATGATGAGTTATACTTCTTCTTCTTCCACTTCTAGGGTTTTCTTCTCTTTCTCCCATGTTCTCTTCTTTCTCCCATTCTCTTACTATGTTTCTTTTCTTTTTCGTTTTCAATCTTCTTACTTTTCCCACAAAATTGGAACAAAAGGCACAAAGTAGTAACATGAAAAGTTAGTAAGACTAACTTGGTTAAAAGTCCAATTTTTAAGAGTATCCAAAATGTCTCTATTGTACCAATTAATAAAACCTCAGAGTCAGATAATATTAATCAAATCAACTATGAGTTCATCAGTTACTCTAATTATCTCAACAGATAACTCTCATCTCACACTGGAACCCAGTTGATCTCAACTAATATTATTTAGAGCATTTCAGGAAGTACGAGGTATTACAAATTTCATTGAAATCCAAAACTTTTATGCAAACTTGATAATTTGATTCCAATATTTCCAATCTTTTTCTTATTTGATCATTCTTCTAAGATATACTTTTGTCTTCATCAAAATCGAGCTAAGAAGGATAAACACATCTTTTTCACAATCTCTCCCTTTTTGATGATGACAAAACACATTGATGGGGAGTTTTTGCTTGACACTTGATTTCTCCTCCTATCTTTCATATCTCCCTATTTCTTTCATATCTCCCTTTCGTTTGAAATTTATGCTATGATGTCTTTTCGTATCCTGTAAACAACAAAAACAACCATTTATCTTCTCCCCCTTTTTGACATTATCAAAAAGAAAAAGAGTAAAATCCAAAGGAGTATAGCATTATAAGGGAAAAGATACATTAACATGAAAGAACTTATCTTATTCACAACACTAGCATATGGAGTCAATTAATAATACTTAGGTACCCAATATTCTTTGGGTCCTATTGGGTTATATCCCTTTCTCACCCATACATACTCACCATAAAGAATACCATAATTTCTTATATAGCAAGCATTAGAAGTATGCCCTTTTGTATAACAATAAAAATAAGTAGGTCTAAAAACATGATTCCTTTTATTGACATAAAAGTTATTTCTATCATAAGGACTTTTTATGATGATTTACAACATGAACTTTCGTTGATTCCTTATTGTTGAATTTGTTGTAGCCTTTACAAAGATAACTTGACTTGTACTAGGTTATCAAATTAGAAAAGCCAAATCCAGATTAATTACTTGAATATCTTTGACTACTTAACACATTTTCTAAACCAATTTGACTTTTTACATATTTCTTGATATTTATTGCATGTAGAATTTTTTACTTTCTCTAATTCCACTTTTGTGTCACTGGTCACAATTTCTAGATTTAAAATAGTTTTCTTTTGTTTTGAGCATTGTCTCGCAATTTTAAAAAATTATTCATGTAATTCATGAAAAGTATTTTGTAATTCACATATGAATGACTATAATTAATTTTAGAATCATTAACCTCATGTTCTTCATCACTTGAATGGTGTGATGTTATTAATGCCTTGCTTGCATGATCTTCATCTGAAGATGAACTTATTTCATTATCACCACATGCTACATATTCTTTCTTTGGCCTTTTGTCCTTCTTTCTTTTGAATTTAGTCTCCTTTTAATAAATTGTATGGCATTCACTTTTGACATGTCCTCTTTTTCGTATTCAAAACGTGTAACCTTCCTTATTGGTGGTTCTTTTTTAGTGATCTCTTTTTTCCTTTCTTTTCTTAAGAACTCTTCAAACCTTTTGATAAGACTGTCTTCTTCATCATAAGTGGACTCATCCTCTTAATTTCTAATATGATTTTTTTACTATATTTTTAAAGGAAATATTTTTAGAATTCTTTTCTTGATCTTTATGTTTCTCCAATCTTTCAAGTTCTATCTCATGCTATTGGAGTTTTCAAAACAATGTTGCAGACATTATTTTAGATAAACTCTTCTTCTCTGATACCATCGTCACTTTCAGTTGCCATGCCTTTGTCAATGACATAAGTACTTTGAGATTTAATTCATCGTTAGTAAAAGTTTTACCGAGTGCCATTGAGTGGTTCGCCAAGTGTTCAAATCTTTCTACAAGCCAAGAATTGATTCTCTAGGTTGCATCATAAACATTTTGTATTCTTGAGATAATGTGTTGAGTTTTGACTTTTCACTTCCACGATTCCTTCATGAGTGACTTCTAACGTATCCCATATCTCTTTTGTTGTTTTGCAATCAGAGATATGAAAGAAATCATTCATACCAAGTGTTGATTGAAGCATGTTCTTTACCTTCTTGTCAAATAGAAGTTTCTTATTATCGTCATCATTCTAAGAAATTTGTCTCTTGGATGTACCAACGCTATTAACATCACTCATGGGAATAAAAAGGACCATTCTCGACCGCATCCCATATATCATCGCCTTGTGCCTCAAGATACACTTGCATGCAAATTTTCCAAAAATCATCATGTTCACAAGCAAAGTATGGAGATTTGTTGTAACTGCCACCATCTCTAAAAAATGGATTAGCATAAGACATTTTTACCCGGATCTAAGAACAAGTTACATTAATCCACTCTGATGCCAACTATAAGTATTGAGAGTGTGCAACCTAAGAGGGGGGATGAATTAAGTTTCCCGAATTTTTAGAGATTGTATGTACTTGTTTGGTTTCTTGTATTTTTGCGGAATTAATGAACAGATGAATGAATAAGAAACAAAAAAGTAAAGTGTAGTAAAGTAAAAAGACACAGAAAATTATACTAGTTCCTATTTCCAAACAAGGGTACATCTAGTCCCCTAACACCCAGAGAGATATTTTCACTATTGTTAAATCTTTGTACATGCCTCACACTAAGACGTCTCCTACAATCTTCTAACAACAACAAAGAAACACACCACTTCCTTGATTTCTAAACATTAATAACTATTGTGGACTTTGAATTACCCTGAACCAAAGGAATTTTTCCAACAAATAGAATGACAACCCTTCCTATTTGCAAACATTTGTAGAAAGAGCAACTACTTTCTAATAAAAATCACAACACACTTGGTGAAAAATACAAGAAACATATGAAATATTATACAGAGAGACTTTGTAGCATATTTTATTAAATTGAGATTTTGCTACTTTATTTGATATATGAAAATTTAATTTTCTCCTTTAATGAACAAATAAAGATGATATAGACATTTAAGTGCTCTAATGTTTTCTCTAAACTTTTTAACATATGAATGCAAATTATGCATGAAAACGTTTTTTACAGACACTTGAAAAACAAAAATTTATTCATAAAGAAGGTGATTTTGAATTTGAAAAATCCTTCTAATTATAATGCACCAAATACCTCTTAAAAATCATAAACAAAGGTTGAAAAATAATCATGAAATCATTCAATGATATGGAAAGGTTTCATGACCCCTTTATATGAAGAGGTATGGTATTGGTTCAGTATTTTTCCAAAACATACAGATGACAATTGATTCCTTTGTCATGACAATAGATTACATATACCCCGACGTTAAAAAAAAAATCAAATTTACACAGTGACATTCTATTGCATCAGGATGACAATCGATTGTCATACTTTAAAATGGACTTTTTCGCTAACAGAGATATATGACAATTGATTACTTCAGGATGACAATGGATTGTTATGCTTTAAAAATGAAAATTTCGCTTTCTTAAAAGATGAAACTTGAACCAATGCATGCTTAAATGTTTATGATTAATTATTGAGCACCTAAAGCTTATAACAACTCAATTGCGCATTGTACCTTGTTCTATGATCTAATTCAATTGAAATCTAAAACTTTAATGCAAACTTGATACTTTGATCTCAATATTTCCAATATTTTTATTCTTTGATCTTTCTTCTAAGATATGCTTTTGTCTTCATCAAAACCAAGTTAAGAAGGATGAACACACTTTTTTCACAGGTATGAGATCCTCGATCTAAATGGGACCAAACCCAATTTTTTTGAATTTGGTCGCCATATCTAGATTTCGCCGCCTAGGAGAAGTCAAGTATCACATATTCATCCTCGAGGACCTTGTAGAAGGTAAGGTGAGCTTTTGGGGTCCAAGGGTGAACAAAAAAGAATCAATATTTTAAATATATCAAATTCTCGGAATATTCACTAAACTGTTCGACTTCTTTCCCCAAAGAAATTAACCCTTGATTTCGAATTTGGGAAGTGCTCTCCATGACAAATATGTGAATAAAAGTCTTAAGGATGGCTTCCAACTCGAGTATTCACATCAAAATTGGAATACCTTTATAAAAGCCTATCCGTTGGGGTGCAGTTGAGAAGGCGCCGCCTTCAAATGCCTCAACACTCATACTTCATAGTCAAAATACCCTTTTTGGTCCTTTAACTTTAACCCGGAGTCCATTTTGGTCCCTTAATTTTAAAAATTTCCAAGTTGATCCTTTAATCATTCAAATAGTGTCACGTTCATCCTTTCCTTTTGCCCTGTTAGTCAAAGTCAATGTTAGTATACAAGTGGCACACACATGTAACTGATGTGGATTTTTCAGCCATGTGGAATATAAGTCTACAACCTTAAAAAAGAAAGTGAATTGAAATGAGACATTCATAATTCTTCCATCAAACCCTAACGCAACCATTGTTATTTCTTTAAGGTGCATCAACTATGATTTGAGGCGAAGACATTTGTTCAGGGTGAAATCGAAGACATCATTGCTCATTAGAGGTATGTTTGAACTGATTGTTCTGCAAATTTTTAATGTTGTAGTTTTAGGGTTTATGAAAACTTTATGAAATCCATCTTTTTCTTCACTTCTATTTTAAGGCATAGTTTGAAATGGATGAACATTTACATCTAAAAATCCATCATAGTGGTGAATTAGTTGATGAGGAATTTAGTGTGTACGAATGGGGTGAAGTGGATGATTTGAAAATAGATGTTGATATGTGGAGTTATTTTGAAATGTTAGGTTATTTTAAGGATTTAGGTTATAATTCCATAGAGAAGATATATTACATGGATCCCACATTTGGTATGAATGTGTTGGTTGATGACAAAGGTGCCTTAGATATTGTCAATCTTTATAGGGTTCATCTTAGTGTTGATATCTATATTTAACAGAAATTGTCTCAGCCTGATTATAATGATGGTCCCCTTAATGAGATAGTAGTAGAGCAAAATGATATTGTAGATGAGACAGAAGAAGTGCTTACTACAACGTATAAAGAAGTAGTTAATGGGGGGGGGTTGAAGGAAACTGAGTTGAAGGATAGTGAGGCAATGGAAAATGATGTAAGGGAAAATGAGGCAATGAAAACTGATGCAAATGATGATAATGGCCATGTGGGTGGTGAGGTGAATGATGATGTCAGTTCTAATGACAGTGAGGATGAGAGCTTCAATTATGATAGTGCAATGGAGGTAGCATTTGATGATGAATATGATGAGTATGATGATGAATTGGTTGAGAAAGATGAAATGGATAATCTAATTGTCTATGTGAATGAAGATGATCAAGAGGGGAACACTTAAAAAGGTAAAGAAAAGTGAGAAGAAAACAAAGAAGAATTTAAAGGGAGTGATAATGAAAGCGAGGATCTAGAAAGTGGGTGTGAGAATGATGATAACAATAGAGTTAAGAGAAAGAAGTACCCAATGTTCAAGTTACAAAAAAACATGTCCAATAAAAATGGGAGGTGGGAATATATGTTAGTACCAAAGGTGATTTTAAGGAAGCAATAACCTCATATGCAGTTCAATCTGGCAGAAATTTGAAGTTCACTAAAAATGGTCAACAAGACTAAGGCTATAAGAGCTAGATTTGCATCTAGAGACATGGTTGATGGTTTTTTCCTAGAGGATTATGCAAGGTTTTATGACTATTTCCATGAGTTATTAAGATCAAACCCAGGGTCAACAGTAAAACTAAATGTTCAACTTGCTCAAGAAGGTATTGATGATCAAAGGCCCCATTTTAGAAGGCTATACATATGATATGCATCTTGTAAGAAAAGCTTCAAGTTATGAATACATTTCATAGGCCTTGATGGTTATTTTTGAAAGGTCTTTGTGGAGGTCAAATTCTGGCCGCCATAGGTAGAGATCCCAGTGATCAAATGCTACCAATATCATTTGCAGTAGTGGAAAGTGAAAATAAGGATAACTAGACATGGTTCTTGGAGCTACTTATTGATGACCTTGGTGAAAGAGATGAGTGCCTTACATACACTTTTATTTTTGATCAACAAAAGGTATGTTTTATCTGTTTACAATTCTGATGTTATAATTATGTGTTACAATTCTGATGTTATAATTATGTATTACAATTCTGATGTTATAATTATGTGTTACAATTCTGATGTTACAATTTTGATGACATAGGGACTATTTCTTGCAATGGATGAGCTACTGCCTAGAATTGAACAGAGATTTTGTGTCAGACATCTTTATAACAACTTTAGGAAAAGGTTTCCTGGTAAGATGTTGAAGGAAATCATATGGAAGGCTGCAAAATTAACATACTCATAAGCTTGGGAAAGAGAAATGAAAGAAATGAAGGATGTCAATGTAGATGTATACAAACACATGATGAGCACCCCCGCTAAGATTTTGGAGTAGATAATACTTTAAGACACATAACAAGTGTGATGTTGTTCTCAATAACATGTCTGAAGCTTTAATAGTCAACAAGCACTTATATTAGCTAGTCAACAAACACATACTCAAGCACCCCAACAAGAACCTACTCAAGCATCCCAACAAGCACTTACTCAAGCATCCCAACAAGCACCTACTAATGCATCCCAACAAGTATCCCAATAAGCTACTGAAACATCCCTTCACTCAACTCATGGAAGGGAAAAGAAACTACCAGTCAGAAGGCCAACTACACCATTTGTACCACCAGGACCTACAACTAGATTGAGTACAGCCAAGACTCCAATTGAGCCAACAACAAGAAGGACAACACCAAATAAGAGATCCATACCAAACTAGAAAATTAGTTTTACTTAGAGTTGTTGTCTGTCATTTTATCAGTTGAAATCAGTTTAGAATTGCTAGTTTAAGTTTATACATGTGTTTTGGAAGTGTAGTGTCTTTTGAACCTTTGTAGTTCCTCTTGAACCTATGCAGTGTGTTTTGTACCACATTAGTAATGTTGAATATTAGTGGTTTACACAACATTAGTAATGCATAATATTAGTGGTTTACTCCATATTTGTAATGCAGAATATTTAAGTGCCTTGTTTTATCTGTTTTGGTATAAACCAACAGATACACAATAGTTGGTATACACAATTGTGCCTTGTAACAGAAAATATTAGTGGCTTCTTTTATCTGTTATGGTATAAACCAATTGAGAATATTAATTGATACACAATTCATAAACCAACACATAGTGACTGCTACATCATGAACTGAAACACATTAACTGATCCACAAATTAACTGATGTCAATTGCTAACATTAAGATATATGTTCTTACAAACAGATACAAACAAATTCAAAACATTATGCCATTCAAACTAATACAAAAATATTTAAACTAATTCAATCTCATACACTTGTTACAACATTCTAAATACCACCGCACCTAAAATAATATAAAAGATGCTCTTCCAAAATTTTTCCCATTTCACCATCTTCTTCATTTTAATTTGTAATTCCCTCAAATGTAGCTTCAGTCCCTCATTTGTAGCCCTGAGATACTCTACGTCCATTTTTGCTGCATCAAGTTCATTTTTTAGCTTCTCCAACCTACTCTTTTGCTTCTTCATAAACTGGTATTTCTTATGTACCATATCCTCATAGAACCAATCAAAATATCCACAACCAGCTTGTGTTTCACCCTGTGTAATTGACAAATGATCTATATCATAACAACCAGCGAAGAAGAAAATATTCAAATTCGTTCTTACCTTATAATGACAAATACCTAAAATTGTTTCCCAAAGTTCGTAACAGTTGAGGCCCTGCGAAGAACAACCATGTCTTCGCAATGACATATGAGTTTCCATCGCAAATTGGAATCCAAAATACCAGAGCTCTTCAAATTACATTCGTACGAACAATGCCCAAAATTCATTGATGATGATAATTTCTTTTTCCATAACCAATTTCAGTGTAGACCTCTCTAAATTGAAGAACCCTAAATCGATATGGGAAAAAACCTAGCATAAGAGAGAGGAAGAGGATGGAACGAAGAATATGAAATATGAAGTCCATGTCAACTACCACACATACCAAAACAAACGTCCGTTTCAGCCAAATGGACGAAAAGGACTACTATGACACTATTTGAATAATTAAAAGATCAACTTGGAAGTTTTTAAAATTAAGGGACCAAAATGGACCTCGAGGTAAAGTTAAAGGACCAAAAAAAATATTTTTCCTACTTCATATTAGTTAAAAGTCAGGTAAAAATTTAACTGGGTGAACAAACATTCATAAAGAGGGATGTAACACCCATCAAAGTGATTATATATCCTTTTATTAGAGTCTACTTGAAGAACAATCAATCAAGGGAAAACATACTTCTATAAGATTATTCTCTATATTGATTACTCTGTCAAACAAAAATACAATCCTTAACAATCCACGATCCACCCAATAATAACGGTTCACATCAGCCGACTCCTATGATGCAAAACTCACATGATCCTCAAATTGCAAACGACGCAAACCAAGTACACTCAATACATTTAGAACCTTAATTTGACGCCTAATTTCATCCTCGTTAGGGTTACAACCTTGTGTACTCCATATGAATAATGAAATGCTAAAGAACCCGCTCATCCTATACGATAACCCCCACAAAAAGTAAAGGTCTGATAGAGTGAAGTCAACCACTAGTGACACCCTGAGAAGTAGGAACGAACAATGTTCTCATATCGATCATCACCAACCAATTTCCCACTATTCTTATGAAAGAAAATACTAAAAGACTCATCATTGAAATCTTTCCCAAAGACATATTTACTAGAAACACCATCAAACTCAAAGCTATTAGATATAGCCACTGGTAGGGGTGGCAAAATGGGACCGCCCCATCGGGCATGCTCGTTTCACCCATACTTTTTTGCGGGGCGGGTTAAGGTTTTAGACCCGCAGGCCTATCCCGCCCCGGCATCACTTTTATGTAGGGCGAGACAAGGTTTTAGGCCTGCACCCTCAAATATGTCCGTCTCGCCCTGTTTTTTAAGGATTTTTTCGGGGCGGGCATGTCCGTTTTCCATCTCTGGTCACTGGGACAAAATCAGAGCAAATACGCACTCAAGAGGTAGTATTCAAATTATTTAGATTTTCTTCCCCTACAAATAAAGAATAACCATTATCGACAGAACTACTTCCAAAATTAGTAAGTTGGTCATTAGTATGGGCCATTGCAAAGATAAAAATGGAGAATATTAATCAGAAGTCACGGGTTAAAAGTGGTACTTATAAGCAAAGGTAGATCAGAAAAGCAAGGGCAAGCAAGGGAAAATGAAAAATCGAGGAAGATTAAAAGGACACACTGCTCCAATAGAGAGATGAGGATCTGCGATCAAGGATTGTCGGAAGGGTAGAAGTTAATTTTTCAAGAACCAAGTATGCTTCAAATAATGATGAAAGCAAAAGTTCATTCACAAAGTTAAGTGCCCGTTATATAGAAAAAAGGTGAATCAAGTAAGCAACGTCCTATATAAAAAAATAAGAAGATGAAAAGTAACAACCATATCTCTCATTGGAAATACCACAACACTCGAGTGTACTCAAACACTCTAAGGAAAAATGCCACGCCCTGACCTGCTAGTATAGGGCCGCATGTTTAAATTCCACGCGAATGGCATTTAATGTGTCTGTTCCTCACTCTCCGTCGACCGAACACATTAAGTCTCCCCCACAGGAAACTTGGCAACATTAGGCCAATACCAATTCTATAAGACTTCCCATTCAACACTACATGGTAAGCATTAAGGGCAACCGTTATGGATCGACCAAGTGCCTAATAAAATAAAGATCCATTTATTACTCCAAAGAAGACTCAACAACAAGATCGATCAAAAAATATAAATAATTTCACAAGTGTAAGATCTAAGGTACACACATACTTTTCATATTTCACTTGATCCCATTTTAAAATCACTAACTGACTTGAGCGTTGAAATGCTAACTTTATAGGCACACCTCTACGCTCTGTCGCACTAGAGATCTGCAGTCTCACATGAAAAATCTAACACAACAATCCAAACATGATTATAATTCCGATTCAGATTTAGTCTCTTTAATTATTTATTTATAGAAAATAAGATAAAAACAATTAAGTGAAGTTCAAAAGATAAAAAAAGTTAACAATGGATATAAGGAATCACAAGATAAGGATATCTTAACTCAAACACAAGATTTTTTTTGAAAGACTCAAGAAAGAGAGAAAGAAAACTCTTTTCCTCATCTACAAGGCATTAGATAAAGAATCGTTTGAGAAATATTCAAATGTAACATCAATTAAGGGTGTGTGGGAGAAACTTCAAATATCTTGTAATAAAGCAAATAAGCAATGTCTTCCAACTCTACAAAGTGAATTTGAGTCCTTGCTTACGAAAGAGTCAAAGTCAACTTCAAAATATTTTTAAAAGTACTATTTCAAATCAATTAAAAAATGGTAAAAAGATAGAACATATGAAATTATGGAGAAGATACTTCGTTTATTATACCTTAAATTTGAGTATATTGTTGTGACAATCGAGGAAACAAAAGATTTATAGACTATGACAATAGAGCAACTTTAAGGATAATTACTATCTTATAAGGATAAACACAAAAAAAACCACTGAAAAATATTCAAAACACAACTAAAGAAGAATGAAGAAATTAAAAGAAATGAGAGATGCCAATATAATTGAGATATAGGTCGAAGACGAGACCGAAGTCGAGGTCATATTAGACGAAGTAATAGTAGGCAGTGGTTCAAATTTTAATAGTTGAGTGAGAAAATACAATTTTTAATGGATAAACGGTTGTTTATATCTGAAACGAATGAGTAAAAAGACTTACCAATACACTCATTCTAAATTGTTGAAAATGTCTATTAGAAATTAGTATATTAATTTTATACTATAGTTACTACATATCTTAAACGAAATTTACTATATATTAAATATGACTTACATGTTTTATCATAAAAAAATTAAATTAAAATCAAAATTAAATAGTTTTATTGTTTATATTTTCATATATGTGCGATAAGAAAAACGGGCAGACAGACACGAGACTTTAATAAAAAAATAAGATAAAAATAATAAAGTGAAGTTCAAAATATAAAAAAATTAACAAATTACATTTTACTACTTTTAGAGTGAATAAAATTCAATAAATTTTTTCTTAAAATTATATTACTTAAAAAAATATAGACACTTAGTATAAAATAGATAAGAATAAAATAACATTTTAACAATTTACTTCTTTAATAGAAGTAGAATAGGTTCTTAAATAATTTTGGTCAATGCTACATTACATCATACACATGTAAAATCCTATAGGAAAAAAAAAAAAAACACGTTTGTTCGTTCGAGAAGTGCGATAAACAAAAACGTTGAATTTTCCACTTTTTAACATTCTTACATCTCTCTCTCTCATAAGCAACCGCTTCGCTCCCACGCGATTAGGGTTCGTCGTTTTCGCTTCTCTCCCCCAATTTTCTTCCACTCAGGTTCGCACTTCCAATCCATCTAATCAATCTCTCAATCGATTTCATTTCATTGCATCTCGCATTTTTTATCTTCAGATTTTTTTTACCGTGTTTGATTTGGTTGTGTTTTGATTATTATAGATGCTTAACAACGTTGATGATATTGGATCTTTGAAATTCTGGTTGTGATTTTGTTGGTGTTTTTGTTGGATTGTTGAAGTGAGAGAGAAATTAGTGATGGCTTGGTTTAGGATTGGTAGTAGTATAGCAAAACAAGCTATTAAGAGGACACTTTCTCAAGGTGGATCTTCGTATCTTGTATCTAGGGCTAGAGTGCTTCCTTCGTTACATGGGAGGAAGTTGCATACTACTGTTTTTAAGGAGCAGGCTGCAGCACCTGCGCCGCGTGCGGTTCCGCTTTCGAGGTTGACTGATAGTTTTTTAGATGGGACGAGTAGTGTCTATTTGGAGGAGCTTCAGAGGGCTTGGGAGGCTGACCCGAATAGTGTTGACGAGTCGTGGGATAATTTCTTCAGGAATTTTGTTGGTCAGGCTTCTACTTCGCCGGGGATTTCGGGTCAAACGATTCAGGAGAGTATGAGGTTGTTGTTGATGGTTAGGGCATATCAGGTTAATGGTCATATGAAGGCTAAGTTGGATCCGTTGAATCTTGAGGCTAGGCAGATTCCTGATGATTTGGATCCTGCGCTGTATGGGTTTTCTGAGGCGGATCTTGATAGGGAGTTCTTTTTGGGTGTTTGGAGAATGGCGGGCTTTTTGTCTGAGAATCGTCCTGTTCAGACGCTTAGATACATATTGACTCGGCTTGAGCAGGCTTATTGTGGGAGCATTGGTTATGAGTATATGCATATTTCGGACCGTGATAAGTGTAATTGGCTTAGGGACAAAATTGAAACTACTACGCCAGTGCAATTTAACCGGGAGCGTCGTGAGGCTATATTTGATAGGCTTGCTTGGAGTTCGCTGTTTGAGAACTTTTTGGCCACCAAGTGGACTTCAGCTAAGAGGTTTGGGCTTGAAGGAGGGGAGACTCTTATTCCTGGTATGAAAGAAATGTTTGATAGAGCATCTGATCTTGGGGTTGAGAGCATAGTTATTGGAATGTCACACAGGGGAAGATTGAATGTTTTGGGTAATGTAGTTCGGAAGCCACTGCGTCAGATCTTTTGTGAGTTCAGTGGTGGTCTCTCACCGGAAGATGAAGTTGGGCTTTACACTGGAACTGGTGATGTTAAGTATCACTTGGGAACGTCTTATGATCGACCTACACGGGGTGGCAAGAGGATACATTTGTCTTTGGTGGCAAATCCCAGTCACTTGGAAGCTGTCGACCCTGTTGTTGTTGGGAAAACTCGAGCTAAGCAGTATTATGCAAATGATGTGGACAGAACAAAAAACATGGGTGTTTTGCTTCATGGAGATGGTAGTTTTGCTGGACAAGGTGTGGTCTATGAAACGCTGCATCTAAGTGGTCTTCCAAATTACACTACTGGCGGGACTATCCATATTGTGTTAAACAATCAAGTTGCATTTACAACTGATCCAACGTCTGGCAGGTCTTCACAGTATTGCACAGATGTTGCCAAAGCTTTAGAATGTCCCATCTTTCATGTTAATGGTGATGATGTGGAAGCAGTTGTTCATGCCTGTGAACTTGCTGCTGAGTGGCGCCAAACTTTCCATTCAGATGTGGTTGTGGACTTGGTGTGTTATCGTCGATTTGGCCACAATGAGATTGACGAACCATCTTTCACACAACCTAAAATGTACAAGGTTAGCCCCCTTTTGTTTATTATGCTTTTCTTCTTTTTGTATGCACATTGCTTTTGGACAAGTCAACCGATTTGTGACTTTGTTGGCTTAATATAGGTCATCAGAAGCCATCCTTCAACTCTTGAAATCTATCAGAAGCAACTTTTGGCAACGGGCGAGGTGACACAAGATGACATTGATAAGATACACAAGAAGGTCACATCAATTCTAAATGAAGAATTTGAAGCTAGCAAAGATTACATTCCTAAAAGAAGAGATTGGCTTTCAGCATACTGGCTAGGCTTTAAGTCGCCCGAACAGCTTTCCCGTGTCCGAAACACTGGGTATGGTAAATTTAATACTACCTCCGTTCCTTTTTGTAAGAGACAAATCACTTTTTAGATTCATTGAATAATCAATGTATCTAGTCTATAAACTAACCAAATACATTGATTATTGAAAGAACCTAAAAAATGATTCGTCTCTTATAAAAAGGAACGGAGGTAGTATTATTTTTTTCTTTAGTCTTCTTTATTATTTGTACCACATTTCTGAAATACTTGAACTTCCCCATTCAGTGTGAAACCAGAGATCTTGAAAACAGTTGGGAAAGCAATCACAACCATCCCTGAAAACTTCACACCTCACAAAGGAGTGAAGAGGATTTATGAACAGCGTGCTCAAATGATTGAAACTGGTGAAGGTATTGACTGGGGGTTTGGAGAGGCACTTGCTTTTGCTACCTTGCTTGTTGAAGGTAACCATGTTCGATTGAGTGGTCAGGATGTTGAAAGAGGTACTTTTAGTCACCGTCACTCTGTAGTTCATGATCAGGCTACCGGGGAAAAATATTGCCCCCTTGACAATGTTATAATGAACCAAGATGAAGAGATGTTTACTGTTAGCAACAGGTATGCTTTCTTCTATGCATACATGTCTATCTTGTCTATGTCAGCTTTCTTGCTGTTCTGTGGACCAATATCCTTGTTTCCTAAAGATATGAGCTCTCTGTATATTGTATTTGCTCGTCTTTGGGCCTCTTCTTCAAGATAAAAACATATATCACACATGGGCAACTATTTTGGTTGAACTAAACAATTATTATGCATTCCCTTATTTTGAATTACTATATTTATTTTAAAAGAAGCACGGTTATTTGGTTGTAGTTACTTCATATTTTGAAATCAATGTTTGTTTTGCCATATTTTCATGCCTTTTGTTGAATATGTATTGCTTCCATTTTTTCCCCAAATACTATTTTAGTTTTGATTCCTGACGTTCTTTTTGTTAATTATATTGTTTATATTACTTTGCTTAAACTGTATTTGTCATTTAAAATTTTATTAGTCTAGAAAAAAATTGGGTTACATTTCAGAATAGGAAAGTGGAATAATATGAGAACAGTAAGACACTTGGACTGTGTTTGCAATGAAAGCTAAAATTTATTAGAATCAGATCTTGATCCCTCAATGTTTAGGGTTTAATTGAAAGTGTTGGGTCATTTTGTCTAAAGAATTCAGTAATGGTAAAAATTAATAGGAAACAACTTAATTTTGGCATTTTCTTGCATAATCAACAATTATAGTTGGTTATGCGTTTTTTATTAAGATAATTTCAGATCTATGCTTTGAGCCTCTACTTATTTATAAAATGTTGATGACTTTGTTCTCTAAGTGTTACAAGGTCTTGTTATGTTATGTTATGTTGTTTGCCTTCTTCTGTATGGCAAGATAATCTTAAATATTATAAAATTTGCAGTGTAATTCAATCGATATTCCACTTGTGGCAATATTTTTTGATAGTTGTATTGAACAAATGCTGTATTATTTTCTATTTCGAGTCTCTTCTCTAATAAGTTTTTGAAACAATATGCAGCTCGCTTTCAGAGTTTGCTGTTCTTGGATTTGAATTGGGTTACTCAATGGAAAACCCCAATTCATTAATAATTTGGGAAGCACAGTTTGGAGATTTTGCTAATGGGGCTCATGTGATATTTGACAATTTCTTGGCTTCTGGTGAGTCCAAGTGGCTCCGTCAGACTGGGCTAGTTGTGTTGCTTCCTCATGGCTATGATGGCCAGGGTCCCGAGCATTCAAGTGCAAGAATGGAACGCTTTCTTCAGGTTCTCTTTTCTTGTGGATCAATGTTATATTTTTTTGAAATGACTTTATACCTTTTTGTCTATCTTCTGCTTGAATCGGTTTGCCAACTTTGGCTATTGCTTTTTTGCCTCATTTTTATTTGTTGATTGATGATAAATACATTGGTGCCCCTAGTGAACTCTATGCATATGGTACTATCTCCAACTTGAACCAAATGGCGCTTTTTTGACACTAAAAAAGACCTTTGTGATTGTGTATTTCACCTGTTTTGTCTTAAAGTGTATGTATGCTTCCTTGTATTACCAAGTAGACACCATGGATACTGATTTATACATAACTGCAATAATTTGGGATACTAAGAGGTGACAATGCCAATGGAACAAAATTGAAACCAGACTAGGTAGCTTTGCTAATCCAAATTGTAGAAATCGGGCAATAATACAGACGGAAGAAAGGAAAAGTGAAAGAGACAACATCTCTGAAATTTAGATTGGTGGTTCAATTTTTTTTACTTGTGCATGCAAGCAAAAGAATTAACTTAAGCAATGGCATCTTCACGCCTACTCTAGAACTGCTTTTTAGGCTTGTTGCATGTGCTCTGTCCATCTTTCAAATTTATCTGTGGTATTTAAATTATAATTTTTTTTAGTTAGTGATCAAAAGAGTGAATTAACGTATTCTCTAATTTCATGGCAGATGGCTGATGACAATCCATATATTATCCCTGAGATGGATCCAACTCTTAGGAAACAGATTCAGGAGTGTAATATGCAGATTGTGAATGTCACAACTCCTGCCAACTTTTTCCATGTTTTAAGGAGGCAGGTGGGTACACTAATAGGTTTAATGTTGGTTTTTTAAATTAAAGTTCCCTGTTTTTTTCCTCATACTGCTGTTTTTGTTCTTGCAGATACATAGAGAATTCCGTAAACCGCTCATTGTAATGTCCCCTAAGAATCTACTTCGCAGCAAGGCTTGCAGATCAAACCTATCAGAGTTTGATGATGTCCAAGGGCATCCTGGTTTTGACAAACAGGGAACCAGATTTAAGCGTCTCATAAAAGACCGAAATGATCACTCCACTGTTGAAGAGGGTATTAGACGTTTGGTACTCTGCTCTGGAAAGGTTTGTGGTGGCCATAATAACTAAGTTTTTATGCAGTTTCATCTTGTGAATTTCATAACTAACAAATGCTGTTCCTTCAATTTAATAGAATACTACTAGGGTTTGTATATTTTCTAAGCACACTGTTTCTGACTAAAGAATCCAACTATCTCCTGCAGGTTTACTATGAGCTTGATGATCAACGATCTAAAGTTGATGCATCGGATGTTGCAATATGCAGGGTGGAACAGCTTTGTCCTTTCCCTTACGACCTTGTCCAACGAGAGCTTAAACGATATCCAAGTATGTCTTTTTGCTTTTAGAAGATATCCAAATATGTGTAATTTTAGAGGCTGTCAAAGTCTATATCTACGATGTTTCTAACTAAACTATCTTTCTGTTGGGTAGTAAGATTTAAAATTTCTGCTTTTCCTGTTTCATCTTTTTACCCGAGTTTGGATCACCTCAGATAGGTGGCAAGCGGGCATGCCTGACCCGCAAATATTAAATACTTAACTTTGCTACCCTTAAGTATTTGAGGGGGATCCAAACTACTTTTACCGAGTCATAATAGTATCAAATATTTCTGCCAATAATTTTTCGATAAACTGTTTTAACATTTTAAACATTGAAATGGTGAGACTTGAATTTATTTTTAACTTTATGGGTATTTTTCTTACATTTTTATCTTTTGTTTTGTTTCTTATAGACGCAGAGGTTGTTTGGTGTCAAGAAGAACCAATGAACATGGGTGGATACACTTACATTTTACCCCGACTTGTATCTTCCATGAAAGCTGTAGGCAGAGGTGGTTTTGATGATGTCAAATACGTCGGTCGTGCTCCATCTGCAGCCACAGCAACTGGTTTCCTCAAGGTTCACCAGAAAGAACAAGCTGAGATTGCTGAGAAAGCCCTTCAACGCGAGCCAGTCAACTTCCCATTCTGAAAAGCTTGCATATGTATCCTTTTTGAGGACTATAGTTCACTTGATTTGCTTACATTTACATAAGAAAATAATAGCTGGAAGGAGGCTTTAATATATTTGCTTCTGAGTTTTTACCTTTCTCATGCAAATATGTTGTTCATACATACTCTTGCTGAGAGTTTTGAGGTAGTTTTATTTAGTTGCTAAGAGGTAGCACGGAATGGCGTGCGGACCGATATCGATTCAATGATGTTTTATTTTTTATTTTTGTTTTATTTATACTGTGTGTAACTTTGAAATGCACAAGTGTTTATTCAGTAAATAATTTTTCTCTCAAGATTGATTTATTTATTCTAAGAGCTGAAAGTGTGGCCAGACATCATTTCCCTTGTTTATATGACATTGGGAGTTTCTTAATAACTTGCAACTTCCACTGCCAGATGAAGCTTTGCATGAGTCATCAACATTAATCATACTCTCTTGTAGGAAGAGGAAACCAAGTTACAAAATCATACTCTTATAAGCATTTTTTTTATAGATTTATTGAATAATTAATATATTTGATTTATATATAGATTAAATACATCAATTATTAAATGAATTTAAAAAGGTAAAATTTGTTTATAATATGGAGAAGGGAGTAATGATGACTGCATATAAGGTTGTGTTGGACAGAGCAACGATTCTCATCCTCTAGGAGTCATAATCCCAATCCCAGCTGACATTACATGATGAATTCAACGGGGTGTTGTAGTTAGGATGTAGATAATTTGTCGATGAAACAAATATATTTTCCTCCACATTTGTAAGTAATTTTAAGAAAAAAATAGATTGCGAATATAAACTAGTTTTGTATTTACTTTTAATAACAATTGAATAGAAATACATTGAGAAATTTAGAATCTGCCTGATAAGAACAATTTAATAAAACTAATGTTCTGGACTGGGGCGGGGACTGCTATTCAGTCGAGCAGGCCCAACCCACATTTCCTGGGATAGCCCAACAAAGGCCTTGGACCGACCAGTGTCGGGCACTTGCGCCTCCTCTGAAGCGTCGGGCGCACGCAGGACACTGAGCGTCGGGCAAGACGCTAGGCCTTCCCGGGATAGTCCCTCCTCGACACTCAGGGTGCTCCTCCCCCGCGAGGAGCCTACCTTCTGCACATAAGGGTCCTCCCCCGCGAGGACACGTCTCTCCCTGACACGATAGAGTCTTCCCCGCGAGGACACGTTCTCATGTAACCACCCACTCCCGATGGAATCGGTCTGCCCTAATTCCGGAGATTTAGGAACAGTTACCCCAGGGCGAAGACCACGTGCTGGTCTTCACTACGCCACGTAAGCCCTGACAGTTACTTGGATCGGGCCTGACAATCCAGCCCAATGCAAGTAACCGTTGGCCCCGCGCTGGGGGCTCTCTATAAATACCCTCCCACTTGAGAGGGCCAGGTTACACACACTTTCTTACTCTCGCTTCTGTACTTGATTTTTCTCTGACAACCACCTTACTTGAGCGTCGGAGTGCCTTGCAGGTGCACCCGCCCCGGCCGTCTTTCAACCTCACCGGAGCTAAAGTTCAACAGACGTCGTTGGCCGCCGGAAACTGTCTGATCCAGGTACGATCAGTGGCGCCGTCTGTGAGAATTTATAAGCTTCCCCGTTTTTCTGCTCGATAAACTAAAGATTTCTCCATTCAACAACCAACATGGCCAATCCGTCAGTTAACAGGCTCTGGACACCGTGCTCGCACAACTCGAGAACGGGAACCACCGTGAAGACGCCGTCACCCCCAACGGCGGCGAAGGCGACATAAGAGACGGGCATACCGCCTCCCCGGACTCCCAAGATGTGGCTCACAACGCCGCCCACCAGGACGATCAGCACACCATTCTCCAACCAGTTGCTCCGCCGCCCAATGCGGACCCGAGCACCGTGGCCCTGTTTGCATTGATCAACCAAACCAATCAGCTGATCGCGCAGGAGAACACCAGAATTGAAGCCTTGGAGCAAGGATGGGCACAACGATCTTCCCCGCGAAGACATCGTTGTCCCCCGTCACCTCGCCGTTCTCCTTCCCCGCGAAGGACCCCTTCCGAAGAATCTCGGACCCCGTCGCCGGTACGCCAGGGTCGTCGACCACGTCTCGAGTGCCCCCAGCCGACGATCTCCCAGAAATGCCCTCGTTCCCCGCCTCGGAAGGAACCCAGGGCCTCCACCACCTCTAAGAAGTCCAAGCAGACCGAAGAAAGACCAAAGAACCGTTCGAGGAACTCCCCTCCACGGCACCATCAATCACCTTCGAGATCCCCGGCTGGTAGCGACGACGAGGAACAAAGGACCCCGTTGTCGTGGGAAATCATGAACGCCCCAATCCCGGCGGGCATGGAGAAACCCCCACCATTGGGGACCTATGACGGGCTGACCGACCCTGATGATCACGAGGAGAGTTTCGAAGCGATGCTCGACTTCCGAAATGTCAGGGGAGCCATCAGGTGCAGGCTGTTCCCCACCACCTTGCGGAAGGGAGCCATGACTTGGTATAAGGGTCTGGAACATGGGTCGATCACGTCATGGAAGCAACTGAAGCAACGCTTCACTAAACACTTCACCGCGTCTCGTCGACACCCGAAGACGGAGGCTGCCCTAGAAAGCATCTTCCAAGGGATGAACGAATCTCTCAGAAACTACATCGAGAGGTTCAACAAAGAAGCCGCCGAGGTCCATACGACCGACGACATGAAGAAATATTTAATTATCCATGGACTGCGTGCCGGGTCTGACTTTGCCAAATCCATAGGCCTCCGCAGACCCCGGCGTCTCAAAGACCTCCTCGCTCGAGCTCAGAAGTACATCGAACTCGAGGAGACAGAAGCAGCTCAGATCGCTCTGGAGACGAGACACAGAGAAGGCCCCTGCGGCCATAAAGATGAAGACTCTTCTCCCTGACGAGGAGGAGAAAGAAAGAAAACCGTAACTGTGATCCCCGGGAACCGCGCGGACCAGCCGACCGATTCACGGAGTACACCCCGCTTAACACTCCCCGGTCTCGAATCCTCTCTGAATGCCAGAATTCTGAGTTTGTGAAAGGAGGAGTTCGCTTCCCGAAGCCCGCTGCTCCCAAAGCGAACGTTGACAAATCAAAGTACTGCAGGTTCCACCGGAGCCACGGGCATGTGACCGAAGAGGGGCACTTGAAGAAATATGCCCAAAAGAACGACCCTCCTCGTCCGAGCTCACGGGAAGCGCAGAACGTCGAGGAGACAACGCCTCCCCCCGGTGACAACCAGCTTCAGGTGGCCCTCAGCGTCACTCGGCCCGAGGACTTCTTCGTCCCCCCGATCATTGAGGGCGAAGAAGCAATCCGCAACATGTGGGCGACCTTCCCCGACGAGGACCCCGTCACTGCCCGCAGTACCTGGGAAGGCTTCCCCAAAGCAATGGTCATCTCCGGAGGCGGTCCCGAGAAATTGTCGGTTGGATCAATCAAGCGAAAGTTTGACGAGCTTGAATCCGCGACATCGGCGAAGGCGACCACCCTCGAGAAAGTACGGGGAAACTCCAATCCCATCACCTTCTACCTCGAGGAACTCCCCGGGGGAGCGCCAAACGCCACCATTCCCCTCCTGATCAGGGCGCAGATGGCGAACTTTGATGTCCCTCTATAACTGCATCCTCGGGAGGACCACCCTGGCCGAGCTTACGGCGGTACCATCAACGGTCCACCTCAAAATGAAGTACTACACGACCAGGGGACGGGTAGTGACGATGCACGGGGACATCGACGCGGCCAGAAGGTGCTTCGACGCCGCCATCAAAGGCCTGAGTTCCATCGGCCCCAAACCCAAGACCTTGGCCAAGCCACCCCAGGATGCCGAACAGGTACCTCTCCCGCACGTCAACGCGGTCGACCTCGACAGCAGATTCTCCGGCGAGCCCGACGAAGACGGAGTCGAAGATCTCGACCACCAGGCGGAGAACAACGGGCAGCCTCTCCACCCAACGCGCCCCATCCCAGATGGAGACTTCGAGCTCGTGGTACTCGGGGACGATCTAGACCGCAACGTGAAGATCGGCACCGGGATCTACGACCTGGCGAAGGAGCAGCTGAAGGCATGTCTGAGGGATCCCCGACCTGGCGAAGGAGCAGCTGAAGGCGTGTCTGAGGGAGAATGCTGACCTCTTCGTGTGGAGCGCGTCCGAGATGCCTGGCCTCGACCCCGAGGTGGCTTGTCATCAGCTCGCAGTAGATCCGGCCGCTAGGGCCATAGCACAACGTAGGCGTAAGCAGTCTCCCGAGAAAGCGGAGGCTGCTGAAAAAGCTGTAAAAGACCTCCTAGAGGCAAATTTTATTTCGGAAGCCAAATACACGACATGGATGTCCAACGTTGTATTGTTAAAAAGAATAATGGAAAATGGAGAATGTGCGTTGATTACACTGATCTTAACCGGGCTTGCCCGAAAGACTGTTATCCCTTGCCTAACATCGACCAACTGGTCGACAACTCTGCAGGTTACAAACTATTATCCTTCATGGACGCTTACTCGGGGTACAACCAAATTCCCATGGACAAGGTCGACAAACAACACACGGCCTTCATGACCTCGTCGGGCAACTACTATTACAACGTAATGCCCTTTGGTATGAAGAATGCCGGTGCGACCTACCAACGGATGATGAACAAGGTTTTCCGGGCTGAAATGGGCGACATGCTCGAAGTCTACATGGACGACATGATCGTCAAGTCTGTAGAAGAAGTCGACCACGCCGCGCACCTCAAGAAGGTGTTCGACACGGCGCGAAGGTGCCGCATGAGGTTTAACCCCGACAAGTGCACCTTCGGCGTCCGGGCAGGGAAGTTCCTCGGATTTTACCTCACAGAACGAGGAATCGAGGCAAACCCCGACAAGTGTAGGGCTTTCTCCGAGCTCCCTACCCCGGACTCAAAGAAGTCGATACAATCATTGAACGGGATGCTCACCGCCCTTTCCCGGTTCGTCGCCAAATCCGCACAGTACGCACTCCCATTCTTCAAACTTCTTCGACAAAAAGCAGAGTTTGATTGGAGCGAGGAATGCGAGTAGGCACTCACCCACTTAAAACAGGTCCTATCACAACCCCCGGCCCTCTCACTGCCTGAGAACGGGGAAACACTCTTCTTGTATCTTGCGATCACGAGTGAAGCAGTCAGCGCGTCCTCATTCGGGAAACCTCGGACGGGCAGAAGCCAGTTTACTTCACGAGCAAAGCCCTCCAAGGCCCCGAGCTCAGATATCAGCAGATCGAGAAAGTCGCCCTGGGCCTCGTCACCGCGGCCAGGAGGCTTCGCCACTACTTCCTCGCCCATACCGTCGTCGTAAGGACCGAACAGCCTATAAGGCAGCTCCTCGGACGACCGGACATGGCGGGGAGGATGCTCAGGTGGTCACTCAAGCTCACCGAGTTTGACATCCAATATGAAGGGAGGAAAGCCCTGAAGGCACATGTATTGGCCGACTTTGTAGCAGAGATGTGTAGCGAGCGATTTTGGACGCGGTTCTTAAGCGCTGGTCGCTCTCTGCGGTTGAGCTTAAACTACAGGTCGATTCATTTTTTATCCTATTAAAGCTGATGAAGGAAGGGAAATAGATGTCTCCAATTAACCCTGTTTTGCATACTGAGTTTAAACAGCGGTCTGTTAAGTTACGAATGCTATCAATGTGGGGGGGCCTTTGTACTGGTTATTTGTATTTTCGCCAATACTGTTTCTTTCTTTTTTACCTTGACAGAAGGTTTCTGGCGGGGAACAAGGATTAGGATGTTAGGACTGATGCTTTTGAATTACTGCTTTTGATTGATGGAGATATGGGATTTGGTTTTTTTGTTTAGTGTGCTCGCTAAGATTTTTCTTTCAATCTTATGCCTACGTATTCCCGTTTACCAAAACAGGGAAATCAGAGCGTTCGTAGTTCCTCCTATTCTATGGGAGGAAATGGGTGTTTTTGGTGTCTTGTTCAAAGCCCAAGACGTGAAGCGAAAGGGTAGTTTGTATCTTGTTCAAAGCCTAAGATGTGAAGCTGAAAAGTCTATTTGTGTCTTGTTCAAAGCCCAAGACGTGAAGCTGAAGGACCTCGACTTTAGAGAGAATTTGTCATCTCTAAAGGGGGGTCTGTTTGTCACAACTGTTGGGTGACTGACTGTAAAGGAGGATTACTTTAACCGGGATACGCGAATCCTAGTAATGCCATAATTTCCTTTATAGGGGGTTTTAACCTAAAGGAGAAGACTTTAACTCAGTGTAGAGCAATGCCATCTTTCCTTAGGAATTTCTCATGCTAAAAGAGGGACAGTGGCATGGATGTAGATGATCCAGGGGCTTGTCGCTTACAGCGATTAGATGAAGGGAAAGGAGTTTTTGATGTTTGTGTACTGTGAACGAGGCACAACTTTGATGCTAAAAGGTTGATTGGATCAACCAGTGGTTTTCTTATACAAAGCCTAAGAGGAGGCTATTGGCCCAACAAGAGGGAGTTTTTATGTGTCTCGTACGAAGCCCGAGAGAGAGGCTAAAAGGTTTTTGACTCAACGAGGGAGTCTTTTGGTATCTCGTATAAAGCCCGAGATGGAGGCTATTTGACTCAACAAGAGAGTTTTTGTATCTCGTACAAGGCCCGAGATGGAGGCTGAAATTTGTTTGGCTCAATAAGAACCTTTTTGTATCTCGAATAAAGCCCGAGATGGAGGCGAAACGGGTGATTGACTCAACGAGGGAGTCTCTTATGTTTGACTCCACTGGGGAGAATCATTGTACAAAGCCCAAGAGGAGGCTATGGTGACTGTTTCAGTTAAGTGACAGATCCATTATACTGATTTTAAAGAGAAAATCAGTTTTTATATGAGCAATACTGTACTCAGGGATTTGATTCAAGGATCAGGGATATTTCCTTTTCTTTGAGGAAACGGGAAATCCAAAGGGTATTGAGACTGTCCGAGTCTACGGGTTTCCTTCCTATTCTTGAAGGGTGCTTGAGAATGTCTTTGAGACTCAAGGAGATTAGACCGTCCAAGTCTAGAGTTTCATCTTTTGTACCATGTTTTGAGAAATAGTAGTAGACTCTACGAAAGGACTATTCTATTAAGATGACAATGTTCTATTCTTATACCTCTAGGAGGTCGTCGGGACAATTTGTACGAAGCCTAAGAGGAGGCTGGAAACTTTTAAGAAGCCGACGGGTCCTTGTACTAAGCCCAAGAGGAGGCTATCATTCCCGGAGGAAGAGATCATTATACGAAGCCTAAGAGGAGGCTGTGAATACTTCTAAGAAGCCGTAGGGTCCTTGTACTAAGCCCAAGAGGAGGCGGGGTTGGTTTTAGGAAGCCTGTGGGTCCTTGTACGAAGCCTAAGAGGAGGCCGATGCTTTTAAGAAGCCCGTGGGTCCCCAAACCCCGAGAAATTCAAGGCAATGCTATTCACCGAGAATAGATCAAAGTCAGGAAAGTTCGAGAATTTGGAAGAAACTCAAAGATGCCGTTCACGGAGAAGACATTCATCTTTGGGAGTAGAGTTTCTTGACAATTCCTAATGAGGACAGCCTGAGAGAAGACTGTGTCTGGTGATCCTATTGGGGATCTAGTTGTCTATTTCTACGAATAAACGAAACGGCGTCACCTAGTTCTAGACGTAGTTGCCGGGGAAACTCGAAATATCTATACTATTATTACACAGTCGATATGAGTTTATGAAAGAAGACTTACAGTGAAACCGCCCCACAATACAGTTATATGTATATGAAAGCGGTAAATGAAAGTAATAACCACTTACTCGGTTGTAGAGCTTCCATGCTGTTTGGTTAGTTGTTCAATAAAGAAAGATTGAAAACAACAATATATTCAAAATCAAAGGAGAAAGTGCTTTGAAATAAAAAGATTTGGGGCTTATAGCTCAAGGAGAGGCCCAGGGTTTTATCAGTGAGCGCACTGTTTGATTTTGTATAGAGGGACTTATACAAGTGACTGAGGCCCAAAAAGGTTTTCTGTACAAAGGGATGGGTCTTACACTCTCTCAAGAGGCCCAAAAAGTTTTTAAAGAAAAAGAGTGGGGCTTATAACACGAGGGTAGGCCCAGATGATTTTTCGTTTAAAATGGCGATCGCGCCGAGGTTTTCTTTTAACGCAGGGACTTATACAATAAGTGAGGCCCAAAATGTTTTGGTTAAAAGGGGATTGGGTCTTACACTCTGTTAGAGGCCCATAATGTTTTAAATGGGTCTTATAGCTCAAAGAGAGGCCCCAGGTTAATTTTAAAAGGCGAGGATCGCACCGTTTGTTTTTGACGGTATCGGGACTTATACAATACACTGAGGCCCAAAAATGATTGGTCAAAAAAGGATTAGGTCTTACACTCTGTTAGAGGCCCAAAATGTTTTAAATAGTTTGATGAGGGTTGAATTGATTCAAAACCCTAATTTGTTTTCAAAGTGTATTTTTAATTGAATAAAAATTCAATTAAAAGGATCAATGCTTGTTAAATATGTGAAAACAAATTATGATCTTGGATCAATGTTCCAAAAAATCATGTTTCTTCCTACAAAATGATTGAAATCAAATTAGGGTTAGAAAACAAAGGGAGAAAAAAAATTTTAAATGCTAAAAACACATAAAACATTAATTCTTTGCAAAAATATCAAATATATGAAATAAATAATATTTTTGGGTTTTTTTGGTAAAATCAAATATTTAAACATTTTTGTGAATTATTGCAAAAAGAACCAATCAAAAATGATAAAAATTGAAGGAGTTATTAATTTTTCAAATCATTAAAAATAATAATATGAAAAATAACAAAATAAAAAAGTGATAAAAAGAAGTCTGGGGCGAGGGGGATTCGAACCCCAGACCTCTCGCTTGCCAATACTCACAAAACCAGCTGATGAACCGCTGGGGCGCAATGCCAATTCATTAATAACATGGCAAGTGAAAAATATATATCAAACTTAGTTGGAAAACCTGAAGAATGGCGCCATGGCCATCTTCTTCCTCGAGCCCGTGCGTGAAGCACCATATCTCACTCATCTTTCAACCATTGGACATGATTCAAACACCAAACCCGTGCGTTTTTCCACAAGGAATAAGATGGCAATACCCAATTTTATTCATTTTCAGTGTGGAGTAAAATAATCATGATGAACACAGATGAACCCTAATTTGCAAAAGCAATCATGCAGGCATGGTTATAAGGTCTATGATCCAATTTCTTGAGGCAAAACAATCAACACATGATGGCAATCAAATGGCAAAAATATCATGCGAGGAAATATGCATGGATCATGGAGTTTGAGTTTGAAGCTCACCTTGATGCAAGCTGAAATGGAACTTTGCCCAGATGGTGTTCCAGTCGTGAATTGGTGATCCCTACAACTTCAATGGATGTTATGGAGTGTGTTACAAGATTTGGAACACTTTAAAATTCTTTGGATCAAGCTGGAGACCTCCACCTGCAAAATTGAAGCATAATGGCTTGGTTGAAGAGTGATTTTGAGCCTGGGGTGTTACAGTTGGTGTTTAAGTGTTTGGACACCTCAAATACATCATATGTGATGTGTTTGAGCAATTGGAATGGATTGATTGTGACTGCAACTCAAAACCCGATAGTGGTTACTCAAAAACAAGAAAACTTGAGGTTTAAGAAAGAATGAGAGAAAGCAGTGCTGTAACTGGCTTTGGTGTGAGTTGAATGATCCATTGAGACCTCTATTTATAGGTGATCAACTTTTGTTTTGGAGGAATAGTGAATGGCTGCTGGATCAGATCACATTTGCATGGATTGGCTTGGAGGATTTCTTCCCAAGCATGGCAAGCTAGCCATTCCCAAGAGCAGGGCTATGCCTTGACCAAAACCACATTCCTTAGATGTTTTTAATGTTGTTTAATCAGAGAAATTGACTGAGTAGGGTAGCTACCTTGACAATGCACTATTCCACATTAATGCACTTTGAATTCAAGGCAAAATGTGCCAAAGTGGATGAACTTCAAGTTGGAAGATTCCTTGGCTTTTTGACTCAGATTTATCAGTTGGATCAGATGCAATGTAATTGGTTTGAACACAGGTGGCATAGTGATCCTTAGTCTTTGGCTCAAAATCGTGTGTGGTAAGCAAACATGCAAACTGATTTTTCCAAAACAGCTTGCAGCAACATGACTTTGGGCATGGATTTCTCATGGCTTAAGTTGAATCAATTCATGCTGTTGAGCTCTTTGAATTCTTAGCAACATATGCAACAACATTGATGTTTAACTTTGGACTTGATTCAGCTTGCATCTATGTGAAAAGATCTCACAAGTTTTTGTGTTTCAACAAAATCTGTCTTGGACAGAATTTTTCTAAGTGTTGGAAAATGGTATATTTTCATGTTTTTAGCCACTTTGGCTCACTCATAGCTCAAAATCCATAATGAATTGGAGTTAGGCCTAGTTGAAGTTTTTGTAGAGGGTAATGAGAGCTACAAATCCATCTTTGGATGAAAGAAAATGGCCTTGTGGTTTAGGAGTTATGGTCCTCCAAAGTTGGTACCTTTGTCACTTTATTTTTAACTTAGAAAATTTTCTAAGTTTTTATGGTTACCCCTTTTACAAGTTATCCAACTTTTCTTGATTTTTCTTGATGAATGATGATTCAAATCATACATAAACATCATTTTTGGGTTAAAAAACCATTTTGGTGAAAAATCTCAAAAAGTCAAAGTTGACTTTTGTGCACAGTTGACTTTTTATCAAATGAATTCCAAATTGTGCAATTCTTCAGGAAATCATGTCCTTGACCTAAATCAAACTTGATGGACATGTTCCATGGGTGTCATGGGGAATATTGAGGTATGTCCTAGGGCTTGGGAGCTTGTCCTGGTCAAAAATCAAAGTTACAGTTGACTTTTCTCTTAAAACCCTAATTGTGGTGCAGATGAAATTGAGACTTGTTGCTCAAGCTTCTTGGATTAATCCATTATTCTAAATGGATCAATATAGTTCATTAGAGACCCTCAAATCATGTCTTGAGGTCTTGGATCTTGATTTGTCCCAAAAGTCAACTTAGGGGTGAATTAGGTCAAGAAACCCTAATTCCTGATTTTTGATGTATGCATCCCCTGAGGTCAAATTGACTTGATGCTTGGGTCCATGAGGTTCCATGGAGCACATTAGGTTATGTTTTGGATCATTGCCTTGTGCCCAGATGAAAATTTCCATCTGGAGGCCCTGGTCGACCAAAACCCTAATTTAGTGATACTGGCGATCTTGAGACTTGATCCACCTAAAAGGGAGCAGCCTTGTGCTTAATCCTTGAAGTGGGAGTCCTTTTTTATCCTTTGTGTATGTTTAAGAGGTTAGACAAGTTGAAGATCATGTCATTCCTTGATTGATCCTTTGTCTAAGGCTCTGAGAGGGCTTAAAACCCTAATTTTGATTGTAGTGAATGCTCAACAACCCTTGAGGCATTTGGTGATGCATGATGGTTCATCCATATTGTGATGATGATCTGCACAATGATGGGAAATCTTAGTGGTCAAAATTTGGGGTATGACAAGATGACCATCCCGGAACCTTCGACCAACGGGTCACAGAAATGAACGATCTATGTCGACGGAGCATCCAGCCCGAAAGGAAGCGGGGTGGGCATCATCCTCGAAAACGAGGAAGGAATCCTGATCGAGGTATCCATCGAACTATCCTTCCCGACATCGAACAACCAAGCCGAATACGAGGCCTTCCTCGCAGGACTTCGGCTGGCGGAGGACCTCGGCGCCAAGGAGGTCAAACTGTTAACCGATTCTCAGCTCGTAGCCTCGCAAGTCCGAGGAGAGTACCAAGCCAAGAACGACAACCTCATTGAATACTTGGCTTTAGTAAAAGAGAAGATGAAAAAGTTCACCTCCGCGAAAGTGACTCACATCCCCCGAGAGCACAATGCCAGAGCAGATATCTTATCGAAGTTGGCGAGCACAAAAAAGAAAGGCGGAAACAAATCCGTCATACAAGAAGTGCTTTCCTGCCCGAGCATCGACAAACCGGCCATGGTTTCAGACATCAACGCCATAGGGGACAGCAACTGCTGGATGACCTCGGTATACGAATACCTCACGACAGGCAAACTGCCCGAAGACCCCAAAGAAGCAGGAATGGTCAAGAGGCGGGCGTGCTCGTACACTATAGTCGAGGATAAGCTATACCGGCGAGGGTTCTCTATCCCCCTCCTCAGGTGTGTCGAGGAGGCTAAGGTCCCCGGCATTCTCCAGGAAATCCACGAGGGAATCAACGCCCAGCACCTCGGCGGTCGCTCATTAGCCCGTAAGGCGCTTCGAGCGGGATACTACTGGCCCACCATGCAACAAGACGCCAAGGAACACGTCAAGAAGTGCGAGAGATGCCAGCGACACGGGGACATGCACCTCGCTCCTCCCAGCGAGCTCAAAATGCTATCCTCCCCGTGGCCATTCGCTTGGTGGGGAATGGACATCCTTGGCCCCTTCGTCGTAGGATCATATCAAAACAAATACCTCATCGTCGGGGTGGATTACTTCACGAAGTGGATCGAGGCGGAAGCATTGGCCAAAATCACGGCCTTTAACATACTGCGTTTTTACAAAAGAAACATCCTCGCCCGATTCGGCGTGCCTCAAGCCATTGTCACTGACAACGGAACACAGTTCACCGACAAGGACTTCCAAGACTTCGTCACCAAACTGGGCACGAAGCAGCACTTCACGTTGGTCGAGCACCCCCAAACAAACGGGCAGGCTGAGGCGGCGAACAGGGTAATTCTCCGGGGATTGAGACGCCGACTAGGCGACGCCAAACAACGGTGGGTCGAGGAGCTATACAGCGTCCTCTGGGCCTACCGGACGACCCCACACTCCACGACCGGGGAGACCCCTTTCCGTTTGACCTACGGAACGGAAGCAGTGATCCCCGTGGAGATCAGGGAACCCTCGAGGAGGACAGAAGCCCCCCTCGACGGGGACGCGAATGACGAGGCCTTGAGGGAAGAGCTCGACTTCATCGAAGAAACACGCTCGGGTGCTTCTCTCCGAGAAGCTTCACTTAAACAAAAAATAACACTGCATTATAACGACAAAGTCATTAAACGTGATTTTCAGGTAGGCACCCTCGTCCTACGAAGGAACCAGAAAGACTCGCGAGAGGGCAAACTCGTTGCGAACTAGGAGGGCCCGTACCGCGTCCGCGCGAAGACAGGGACATGAGCCTATTTCCTAGAAAATCTACACGGGGAAGAACTTGCTCGACCATGGAATGCTGAGAAGCTAAAATAGTACTACAGTTAAGCACTGCCCGCGACTCACTAGCACCGCGGTCACGGGGACACGCATAGGTACGGGCGCGACACCCCTACACAGAACACGATGATCAGAGACCGCGTTGTGTGTGCGCGAGGACCTTTGATCCAACGGGGATACCTCGATCGAGGTCCACCGTCGTTGTACCACCCGGACAGAACACCCAGCTCGCGATGGGAAGTTCATGTCACGAAGCTAAGACCTCGACCGAGCTCTTAGCCTCGTTAAAGGTCGGAATACACCTCCAACCACCCGACCAGCTCTCCACGCGGTCAGGGAATATCAAGGTCGAGCAAATCCCAAAGCCTGATTACTTAGGCAAAAATAAAGTATAACAAATAATACATCACGCACAATTCAAAACATATAAACATCACACATGCAGACAAACAAAAGTGCATTGAGCGGGCAAAAACCCATTGTATAGGTGTTACAATCAAACATCAAAGAAAAACCCTTGGCACGCAGGCCGGGCACAAATATTACAATAAATCAAAACGGCTCGCAGGCCAACCAAAACAAAGATAAAAGAAAAAGCCTATTCAGCTGCAGTCCCGTCGGGCTCCTCACGCTCGTGAACTTCGTCCACCCTTATCGGCTGCACGATCTGACCATCCACCACCTCGGCGTCGGGGTCAATCCCTTCGGTGACGAGGTCGGGATTGAGGACCCGAAGCTGCTCCACCGCATTCTTGAAGCTTATGCCCGCCACCACAAGATTGTCTTCCTCGGCTTCACGGAGCTTCGCTATCAGCGCAGCCCGTGAAGTCAACAACCTATCCTCTTCGGTTTCCTCCTTGGCAGGGCGGATAGCTTCCTCCAGCTCAGCGACCCTAGCCGCGAGACGACTCCTCTCCTCCTCGACACCTGCCAGACGATTTCGCTCCTCCTCGACACCCGCCAGGCGTTTTTGCTCCTCCTCGGCACTATTCAACTTTTCCTCCATTTTCTGTTGAAGCTCGAGATGGGCCTGGTTCTGGCTTTTGCAGTCGGCCAGCTCCTTGCTCACCCTCTCCATCTCAGTCGAGATGGATTGAAAACTCTTCTACAGCCTGTTCAGGTCGCTAGCGGGGCACGCCTCGTCGTTCAGAGCCAAAGCGGCCGCGCAGACCCGCATCACGGCAGACATGTCATCCACCAACATCCTCCGCCGAGACACCTTGTCGACGCTGAAAATAGCCTGAGTTATGGAGCCACCCACGCACAGCGAATTGTTCTCAGTAAATAAGTTTGGCCTCGTGTGACAGGGCGGAAGCACAAATTTCACCGCAGGAGGACTATCGTGTTCGGTGAGGTCGACATCCACAGTTTCTGCAGTCCTATGTCTCTCCGGAGAACCCGGGGGGCTGACGAAGTCACTCCCCTGGTGAGAGCTAGAAGAAACCCCAGGTGTCGGGGAGGGAACGAACATCTGTACCCGGAGTTGGTCGACCCGACTCTTGCCTCTTTCTTCAAAGCACGGCTGGCTTTCAGCTTCTTAAAACGCTCCTCAGTATTCGACATCTTATCTGCAAAGAAAACAAAGAGGTTAGCAATTCGAAAAGAAAGGTAAAAGGAAGGACATGTCGGGGAGATCATCCCCACCTAACAACTCGAGGGCTTCCTCGTCAGAAAATGTCTCGAGAAGAGCCCTAGTATTGATCACTCGGCGCCTCGTCAAGACCTGCCCATCATCACCCAGAATGAAGTCCCCGTTTGGTGCCACGAACTTCGCCTTGTTAAAACCGTTAACGAACGCTACTATTTGCTCGTAGGCCAAGCGATCCCCCTCGACGAGACGGCTAGGCCTGACGATATAGTTGTCCGTTCCCTTCTTGAAATGTTCTTCAGTCTAGAACAATAGAAACTTAGGCACGAGGGTCTTCTCTCGCCGTCCGCCCACCTGTTTGACGGCACGGGTGTACATGGTATTCACCGCCTGGTGTGTGACCGGCCTCACGTGGTAATACCGGTACTTAAAATTCCGCACGGAGTCCATATACGTGTGGAATAGGCTTGTTACCTGTTTGAAGGACACCCAACCGTGCCTACCGTCCCTGACCTGTCGCTGGAGGTGGAAGATGCGGAAAAACAAGGGCACAGTCGCCCCGATCTTTAGATACTTGCATACCAGCTCGAAGGCCCTAATAAATGCAAGAGAGTTGGAGTGGAGCTGAGAGGGGGCCAATTGCAGCTAGGTAAATACGGCCTGCTGGAAGTCGGTGAAAGGCAGACGCCACCCCGCCTCGTCGAACATGAACTCGTAGACGGGGAACCGCATTCCGCTGTACGTCGAGCAGATCCGATGGTGTGGTAGAGGCCTAAATACGTTCCATGACTTCGGGGAGCCTACAAGGCGGTGCTCGACAGTACAGAATATTCCCTCCTCCTCCAGGTCGACGAACTTGGACATCATGCTCAAGGCCTCTTCGCATACCCAATCGTCGGGCGTCCTATCCCCGGCGCTGGACGTCTCCGCCATGGGTGAACTAGGTCCGTCGTAAATATCCAATGACCCTACAACCACTTGCAACGCGTCCATTTACCTGAAAAGCGGAAGGAAACGGTGAATTCGATGACCCATATCAAATCTACCCCTTCCACTGCTAATCAAGTGAAAGGGCGAGGAGGGAACGTCGGGGAACTCGAACCCGCGACCGTCCTCGGGTTCGCGGGTGGACCCCCCCGAGATAGTCAACCAAGGACCCCGGGACATTCTTCATGTCCTCGGGGATTTCATCATTCGTCCCCGGGAGATTCAGCAAAAAGAACTGGGGGACGTTCGTTCCACGACCCCGGGACATCCTTCGTGTCCTCGGGAACTTCATCGTCTCTCCTCGGGAGATTCAACAAGTATACTGTGAAATTCCGCCATTTTCTCCGGATATTTCGTGATCTCTATAGGAACTTCATCACTTCACTTTAAAAATCACCCTACAAATGCAAGCGAAAAAGGAAAAAGGAGAAAGGGACTTACTTGAAATATGTTTTTCGGGTTTCCGGCACGACGGTCGGCGGTAGAAAACGGCGGAGTACGGCTGATGGTAGCGACGGAAGAACGTAGATTAAGGGAGAGAAAGTCTGAAAGGAAAGGAGAAAAAAGTGCAAATGAAACGAGGTGAGACATATTTATAGGATCCTCACGGGATTCGAAGGGTCTAGGCTACTGGAGTACTCTACACTAGCCTAACCGCCCTAGGCATTAATGGCGCCTGCCACATGGCAGACATGCGACTGTTCGCTCCCCAACACACGTCTCTCCGTTTGCCTCGACACTCCAGTCCCAACTTCTCGTATCCCCGACTCAACGGCCAGTGGACCCCTAGCAGGTTGTTTTTTTCTGCCCGATTGACCGACCGCTCCTCGTTCAAAACCTCTTCCTCGAAGGGATACTTCCTCGACATGGGACTGATCCCTAAGTCATTACTCTGACACCGCAGAGCAACGACTTGGGGGGCTCCTGTTCTGGACTGAGCCGGGGACTGCTACTCAGTCGAGCAGGCCTAACCCACATTCCTTGGGATGGCCCAACAAAGGCCTTTGGACCGACCAGTGTCGGGCACTTGCGCCTCCTCTGAAGCGTCGGGCGCACGCAGGACACTGAGCGTCGGGCAAGACGCTAGGCCTCCCCGGGATAGTCCCTCCTTGACACTCAGGGTGCTCCTCCCCCGCGAGGAGCCTACCTTCTACACATAAGGGTCCTCCCCCGCGAGGACACGTCTCTCCCCGACACGATAGAGTCCTCCCCGCGAGGACACGTTCTCATGTAACCACCCACTCCCGATGGAATCGGTCTGCCCTAATTTCAGAGATTTAGGAACGGTTACCCTAGGGCGAAGACCACGTGCTGGTCTTCACTACGCCACGTAAGCCCTGGCAGTTACTTGGATTGGGCTTGACAATCCAGCCCAATGCAAGTAACCGTTGGCCCCGCGCTGGGGGCTCTCTATAAATACCCTCCCACTTGAGAGGGTCAGGTTACACACACTTTCTTACTCTCACTTCTGTACTTGCTTTTTCTCTGACAACCACCTTACTTGAGCGTCGGAGTGCCTTGCAGGTACACCCCCCGGCCGTCTTTCAACCTCACCGGAGCTAAAGTTCAACAGACGTCGTTGGCCGCCGGAAACTGTCTGATCCAGGTACGATCAACTAACAAATTACATTTTAGAGTGTTTTTAGTCTTTAAACTCACATTTATAAAAATAAAATTATTTGGTAAGGTTTTTGTTTTCTTTTGTTTTGAAAAGAGGATTACACTATTTATTAAGGAAAATCCTATGAGATGGAAAAAAACATGGAAAAACACTTTATGGAAAATTCAAAATGACTTTCAGATTTTGAAAATGCATCTCCGTACGTACATTGTTTTAAATCAAAATGTTAATTGATTCGAAGATGCATCTCTGAAATATTTTAACACACACTCCATGCATCCCTCTTTGAAAGGTTCATTTTAAACATTTATTAATTCAAAGATGCATCTCTGTTTAGTATTTTCGAAGATGCATATCCGTAAACAGTCAAAATAGTGCAAGTTAGTTTTATGGTTACTCAGATGAAAATGACGATTTATAAATGTTAAAGCCCATGTTATGTGATGAGCATTAAACAATACAATCGATATGTAAAAAATGACATATATAAATTCAGAAGGTCAAAATGAGTCATCAACTGATACACAATGAAGTCGAAATGCATAATATAGTCGAAACAAGTCAAAATAAAATACAATAGATAATAAATCCAAACTACAAATACTATCAACTATTGTATATTACGGACTAGAGCTCCTCGACCTCCTCTGTCCCGTATCCTCCGACGCTGTCTCTGGTACATTAGTGCCTCTCGTGCCTCCGTCATAATGGCATCTAGGATCTCCCTCACCTCAGAACCATTAGGAAAGATACATCTATCAATGTCTGTCTGCGCAATCTCCACAATGCGACAACATCTAGGCAGCACATCATGAGCATGATTTAACCGTGCCTGCTTCTCCTCTAGCATCTCCTGATGAGTTGGCCTCAGTGGATCTCCTGAAGCAGCCAACACCATATATGAATGTGACACCTTGAAGAACCATCCGATGTACCCGTCGACATAGCTCAGTTGCTCTCAACTATGGTACTACGTGCCGCCTCCAGTACCAGATGACTAAGATAATCTTTAAAGATGGTATCCATATCTCTACGTGTCATAGCAGGAGGAGCAGAGTCATCAGGGTGTCTGGGAACAGTCTGGGTGTAGTCGAACTGCCACATGATGCACTCTACAATATCAAAAAATATCATACGTTAACCGCAAACCAACCATCTCGAGCCCCTATAATTTTTTCCATCTCCCTCAAGGAAGACTCTGGGTCAACTCCCAGATAGTCTACCATCAACTCGAGTGCATCATCTTTGATAATCCTTCCATGATCTAAGACCTTCCCCCTAATCGGAAGATGCAACAGACACTACACATCATCAAGTGTGATACACATCTCATCAAGTGGTAGATGAAATAATGATGTCTCAGTGTGCCATCTTTCCACAAATTCATTAAACATCTTGTGGTTCACCATAACATAACTGGTCTTGCATAAGTCCTTCATCCTAGATAGGGACAAAGTAGCCTGAAACCACTCATCATTAGGATGATGCAAGCCAGTAATCTTTCGCCCATGGTTAATGAATTTCAGTGAATCACGATCCGACAGAAAAATAAATCAATGTTAGAAACTTGTAATATAATAACAAATGTAATTTAAAAAGAATGTATCCAACTAATTTTACTTCTCCACCCCACATTTCTCATTATGTATAAACTATCAATCATGCAAAAACTATTTATTTCTTAACCTAATAATTAGTTTCTACTAATTTATACAAAAATTAAAAAAAGTTTACAAAAATAAAAAACTTACAAATTGTGAGTTTACTTCAATGTTGAATGATCTCTTTGATTCACTTGATGTTGATGGAAAAAGTTTTGAACTTGGTTGATTGATTTTGAGAGAATGGAAGAAATTTTGAACTTGGTTGATTAATTTTTTAGAAGTGAGGAAGGAGAAGGGGTTCTGGCGCATTTTAGAACAAATACCGTTCGAAGATGCATCTCCGTAATATTTACTAAAATGCATCTCCGTAGTTTTTTTACATTAAGTCAGAGTTCTATTTACTCAGGGTGCGTCCGGAGATACATCTCCAAAACCTAAGGGGGTATCTTTTGTATTTTCACGTGGTGTCCTAGTAATACATAGGGTGCATTAAATAATTCTCTTTATTAATAATAAAGGGTCTTAAAAGGTCCTGTATACTTCAACATTGGGCTTTGTTAATTGAATGCTATTATTTTGTGTTTTGGCCTTCTGCGCTAGTCTATGGGCCAGAGAGTTTTGGGTACGGGGTATATGGTCCATTTCATAATGTTTAAAATTTTCCAGGGTTTCTACAATGTTTTCATTTGGTATCCCAAATGATATCTATCTTTTTTGCCATTCCCCTTGTAGTCTATCACTCTTTCGGCAAGTCTTAAGGTATCCGTTAAAACTCAAATGTCCTCCAGGTTCATCATTCTCGCCACTGTGAGGCATGGACAATAGATCGAGCTTCCGCCTCCATGGGGGTTTGGATATCCATTCATTTTCCATGTTATCTCCGCTTCCACAATACCATTCTCCTTCTGCACAGTGGCGCCTAAGTTCCACTTTCCTTCCATAGACACGTTTGCATACGTAGTGATTATGTAACTATTATCCTATGTATTTTTCTTCTTCTCCTTCCGAGTTTTATCATCAAGCATGAGAGCTTCATTGATTTTCCTTTCCCCTTCTTGCACGTTGCCTTTAAAATTCAAGTTTGAATCTAGAGCTTTATTATCGCCGCTATCGGTGTGTTTTTCTTCGTCCTTATGGTGTTGGTTTTTGTAGCAGGTACTTTTGATGCTCCTTTTGTTTTTGTTCATATTTTTCTCCTCTTGCATGTTAATACTGTTATTTCCTTTGTTCCTAATTTGCTTTTCCTTCCACTTTTCTTTTTGCATGTCGTTGAAGGAGTTCTGATTGTTGTCACAAATCGTTGTATTTCTGTTCGTTGCTCTTCAGGGTGAAGGTGGATTTTGTTGGTGTAAGTGGTTTCAAACTCCCTTTTGTCTTTTTGTGATTTGTTTTCCATTTGTATGTGGTCTGTGTTCTTCTTTATGATGCTAAACAACCCGTTTTTGTTGTCTCTCAGATTGTTTTCAAAATATGGATGTTGATTACCCTCATCTTCAAGTCTGTTTGTGCTCTTTGTATTGTTGGTTTTGTTTTTTTTTCTTTTCCTAGGCTTCATACTTTGCTTCATCTCCAATTTTTTCTTTCCTTTCCTTTGCTTTTATGTCATTAATTCTGATATTGTCTTTCTTACTGTTTTTTTATCATCATGCTGCTCGAGGATGCGAATGGCTTTGTTCCAATTAATTGTATCAGGTATGTAGTGTCGTTTGTTATCTTTTTTTATTAGATTGTTGTGATCTTCCCCCTCATGCAATCATGTTGATTTGAGCATATATTCATTGTAGAACCACTTCTTTTGAGGCTTGTTTTTACCGTCTTTCAAGGTAATCTCTTGATCTTACCCATTAGCTATTTTGTTGTTTTCTCTTTCATTCTTTCTTTGGGTTTTTTTCCTTTATCCTTTCTAATTATTTGATGGTGTTGCTTGTGTTTTTCAGTGCCCATACACCTCATCAGCGAATTTTCCGAGTGTAAGTTTTCATGATTTTCTTTGTTTTGGTTTTTTCTACTATTGGTGTGATGATTGAGGGGTAGTATGTTGTTGTTGATATCTTTTTCGTTTGTTTTTTGTAATTTATAATAAAATAAATATGTTTTAAATGAAGACATAAAAAAATCAAAATTTGTATTTACAAAATAAATTATGAATATATCTTATTGCAACATTTCCTCCTTCCTTTTACTCGCCGTTTCCACTTCACCTTCATTAATTCTCTTCCTCCGTCAATTTCACTATTGTTCTCAATCATTATTGTTGTTCACTACTATTTTGTCATTCGTTACCAAAATTTACACATACGTATTGAATATATTTTACTTACACATACAAAATTTAATCTGATCACAATCTTTATATATATATATATATATATATATATATATATATATATAACTTGCTAAAAGTACAATACATGAGCCTCTAGTGATTAAGGGCTGCCAGGAGTTTTTAGGGTTTGTTATAGTGTTAGAACTAGCTCATGCAGGGAGGTGAGAAACTCTATACATGATATTTTTGTCTTCAGAATCGAATCCCTTCTCAACCTTAGGGTTGATGTATTTATAGAAGTCATTGAGCTTGAATCTCAGACTCCTAGAAAGAAAGAATCACTTTGAGGAGCTGGGTAATGAGACAATTAATCTCCTATTATTTAGGAGAATGTGATAAATTCTCCTTTGACTCTCTATCCGCACCATTGTGGATTTGAACATGTCACTCTCCATGTTTTCACAAATCAGGCAAGTCAGTCACGGAGTGTACGATATAATTGAGGGATGAACATCCATTCTGATAAATAGACATCCAAAAAGTCTTTTGCGTGGGTAACACACCACCTTGCCTATTCTGAGAAACTTCAGGCGCCCTTGGGAGAACTTTCATACTTATACCATAACACAATCCTTCAAGTATGAGACCTTTATAAAGGGTGAAGTGATTTTAGTTGGTTTTCCTTACCTGATCCCTTCAAATGATACTTTAAGTTGAGTCCCTCAAGTGAGACTTTAATTTGAGTCCCTTAGGTGAAACTATGAGTCGAGTCCCTCAAAAAAGACTATGAGTCAAGTCTCTCAGGAGAGACTTTAAGTTGATTCCCTCGGGAAAAGCTTTAAATTGAGTCCCTTAGGAGAAACTATGAGTTGAGTCCCTCAGGCGAGACTATGATTCAAATGCCTCAGGTGATAATTCAAGCCGAGTCTTTTCAGCGATACTATGAGTCGAGTTCCTCAGGATAGACTTTTAGTCGAGCCCCTCAGGCGAGATTATAAGTCGAGTACCTTAGGTGAGACTATGAGTTAAGACCCACAGAAGAGACTTTAGATTAAGTGAACTTTATAAAAGATGTCCCTTGGGAATTTATAGTTTATATTTTCCCTTGGGGCGGCAAGGATCCTTTAGAAAAATATAGTGTTTATATTTTCCCTTAAGGGTGGTAAAGATCTTTAAGTGCAAGTCTAACATTTATATATTTCCTTTTCAGAGCGACAAGGATATTCTTGTGAAACTTTAGAATTTATGTTGACTTTAGAACGAAATATCCTACTGTAAATAACAATAATTTTTTCCTTCAAAGAGATTCATACACTAGCAAAAGAATTATGGATCTATGTGCTTGTAGATATTGTCAAGGTGATCCAAGGCAATGAAGTTTGTTGATAGCAAAGTTGTAATCAACTGATTGGATGTTTAGTTTTGATGATGACAACATCTGATGTCAAATGATATCTAGTGAAGTCATTATCTATTGAATATAGCTTAAGCGGTAAAAGATACTCAAGATGTTTCATAAAGCTCTCCTCCTGAATATGCTCTTGAAGATCAAGTAATCTCTTTGAATTTAACATTATGGTTAAACGACATTAAAGTGAATACTTTTGTTCCAATTTAATAAGTGATTTGACCTCTTTGATGATGGTAATCAACTTAAAATTATCTCAATCCCCATCAAGCTATAAGACTCAAAGTTATTGAAACCAAAATTTGAAGCTTCAGAGTTGTGAAAGAGAGAAGTGTGAGAGTTCATTTGGTCATGTCTGTTTTAGTGACTACTGTATTTTAAAGGCACATGCTAACTTCTACAAATACTATGGAAAAATCACAGACACACTAAAAATCTTTGAGAAGCCCATATGTATTTATTAAAAACATGTGAAAATGTTTTTAAGGCCTAGCTAACTGAATAGAGGATTGTGTGATCAATTGGCTGACTTTTTCAACTAGATAATCAATTGGCCCTAATCATCTAATCAATTATTTTCACTTAGTTGAGTCTAAGATTGATTGGGACAATCTTTTAATGATTGGTAACAACTAAATATCAAAACCTTTCATTTGTGGCTTGAACAATTGATTATTGGGGGTCAATAATTAATTGGCCTAATCAATTATGGAATTCATTTCATCCATGGATTGTTTCCAAATTTAAACCATATTTCGGCCTATAAATAAATAACCTCTCTATCATTTTATTTCATCCGAAAAATGAGAACTGATCTCACTTTATTTTCTCTCATCATTTTCTTTAAATCTCTCATTTTCTCACATATATTCAGCCATACTGTTTCAAGAGTATTCTTAAGTCTAAGTGAGGATCATTGTAATGGACGAAGGCTTAATTATAATTTACCAAGAGTGTATAATCTCTTGAGTAATTATTTATTCTTTAATAATTTATTTAGTTGTGAGCTATACTAGTAAAAACTCTTGTTTGATTTGAGGGTTTGTCTTAGGAAGTCCTCGTTTGGTTCTCAGTTTTTCCTGATAGAAAAATTTTCTTTTGGTTCGTGAAGATCATCCATAAAAATCTCTATAACGAATCCTAAGCTCAACTCGGTGTAAAAGCTCTTTCGGCTCAAGATTATCTTATGTAAAATCTCATATTGGTTCTTGAGTTCAGTTTGGTGTAAAAGTTTAGTTTGTTCGAGATTTTACTGTGTAAAATCTCATATTGGTTTGGAGGTTAGCCCGTTTAAAACCTAGGTTCGGTTTAAAGGATAGCCAACTTAAAACTCCATCTATGTTTAATAGATGGCCAACTTAAACTCCATCTTGGTTTGAGATCAGGCCGTGATTTTTTTTTTGGTTTGGAGGGTAACCACTATAAACCCTATTTATTGTTTGGTTGGAAGTTAGCCTTTAAACTTCATTTTCTTGTATGAGGAGGTTCGTGGGCACATCTTTATAAAAATTTCAAGGTTATTGTATTCTCTCAAGAAGAATTCTTGGGGACAAGAGTAGGTCAATTTAGGCCGAACTTGGTTAAATTTCTGATGTCTTTCACTTTCCCCTTATCTCCTTTACTTTTCAGTTATTTCCTTTCCTTTGGTTTTCTGATGTTTATTTACTTGTTTGTTTTAAAATGGTTTCAAACTATTATTTTAAAAATGATTTTGTTTTCAACCAAATCAACTATTTTCTGCAGTTGTCACAAGATTACAACGAGGATTTGGTTCGTGTATTCTATTCTGGACTGCTTGAGTAGAATGAATCTTCTTTCAAACTCACTATTGGGAATAAGATTTATGAAGTCACCGGTGATGTTTGGAAGCGATTGTTTGACATTACCATAAGCGATCCTGATGTTGAGGATGAAGCTGACCCTTTAGTAACAGACACTCATACTCATAAGGATTTTGAGTGGAACGTTCATCTCAACAAGATGCTCAAAGCCCCAAGGCCAAAAGACTGTAATGAGGTTGTAGCAGTCACTCAATTAAAAATTTCCCCGAGAATCCTTTTGTGGCTTGTTTCTCATATTCTGCGTCCCAAGAAAGGCGGATACTCTTGAGTGGATAATGCAGAGATTCATCTCGTGTACATCCTGATGCACAAAATTCACATCAATTGGCCACACTACTTCGTCTCCAGAATGTTCGTCGTCAAGGATGGATACAAAGGGACATCCTTTTGTTATCCACGAATGATCTCAAAAATTCTTAATTTCTTTGACATTGGCGTGCCAAATCTACCACTCATCTCGCTTGGTCCAATTCAATAGTTATCTCAATAGACTCTAACTAACATGGGATACTTTTGGGATGAAAAGTGTCAAGCATACTATCTAAGTCTGGGAAAGTATGGTCGGAAGATATACAATTTTGACGATCCTACCGCATTCGCTGATCCCTCTGATGAGCAACATATTGAAGATGATATGCCTATGCATGATGAGGAAAATGTCGTTGTGTAGGAAGATAGCAATACTGTTGGCAACAATTCATCCATCACCTTGCTTCTTCAAAACCTGCTGCACAACCAAAATGCCCAGATGGCGCAACTCCAAAGTATGCAGGAGCACATGAGAACTCAAGATGCAAACTTTGAGGCATTTGTATCATTTGTCACAGAGAAGCTAGTCACCTTGAAGGAGGAAGTGTATGTGAATATTGCCTCTACCATCACAAGAGTCAATCACATGATTGCTGCACAAAATGAAGATCACCATCACTACACATAATTCTATCAAGAAATGTGTGATTTCTTGGACCGTCAGTTTGGAAATGATGGTTAAGGCTGGTTTCGTGGAGCTAGACCTAGAGGTCATGGAAGAGAGTGATGAGTTATATGTTTGAGTGTCTTCTTAGTGTGTCTTAAATTTTTTCTTTCATTTAGTGTGTTTTGTTTGATTATTTCCATGTCTTTGCATTTGGTTTGATGTTTATCACTTTGAATTATGTAATGTTTCAATGCTTGCACCTTAATTAATCAAAATTAATATGAGTATTGTGGTTTGTTTATTAAGCATGTGTTATTTACCTTGTGTGAGCGCACAACCTTTTCATTCCAATTACCTCTATATAGTATTTATAATATGTGAGTTGTGTATCTACGTGATGCTTCTAACGATTTTTCTTTCTTTCTTTTTGATGTTGTCAAAGGGAGAGAATAATGAAGAGGATTATGCATGATATAATGCATACACTTAGGGGGAACTATCAAAGAGCTATCAAGAACAATGCATAAAGTCAGGGGGAGTTGTTTCATGTACCAAGATAAGCGCAACAGGCTACGACTACATCATATACACTTGCCATCATAAAAAAGGGGGAGTATGTGAGTGTTACGCATTGCTAACTACAAATTCAATCGGGTTTTGAATGATGTCACACAAGGAACAAGGTAGTATAGTACATCGTAAATCTTTTGTATATTGGACGATATCAACCAACATTTAGATGCTCATTTGTGCCCTTAGCCTTAGGATGCATAAAAAGAGTCTCTAAACAAGTTTTACAAGTATTAGGCATGTCATACACATCAAAAAATCATGTTTGCGTGTCAAAACAACTGCACAGGCCGACCTATACGTGATCGGGCCGACCTATGGAAGCCTCAGCTTCAGTACAACCAACACATCCATATTTCAGGCCTGCTCCCAAGCTCCAAGAATGAAGCATGTAGGTTCTTCCTATAGTTCGCATCTCATGTCACCTCATAGGCCGGCCTGCACACCTTCATAGGCCGACCTATGCAATTTAAAACTTGAAAAATTGTTTTTGCATCTTATTTTTCTTGCATCCTTTTGCCCATTTTCTTCACATACCTATATATACTCATACATGCGTCTTCTTCTAGGCAAGGTTTCCTTGTGAATAAAACCTAAACGAAACTAGAATACAAAGTTGACCATCATCTTCATCCCTTCTTCTATGCATACACACAATTGAACTACACATAATCATTTTTCGATTGGGTGACCATCTAGATTAGGTTTGATAACGTCCAATTAGGTTTAGTGTAACCGAGAATAATGGGTTGGTAACTTTGTGTGTTTAAAATAAGAAAACCAAGGTGGGGTTTTCCTTCAAGATCAGGTTGACTTGAAGGTTTTGGACAAGATTACTTCAACACAGATTCGACCGAGTAAAAGCCTTGGGACAAGGTGGTTTCCTTTGCAAGGGAGTAGTGCGAGACGGTGAATTGTGTCGGGGAATGAAATTCTGGCATAGCAGACAGCAGATGTCCTAACACATATCAAGACATTGTTCAATATAACATTTAAACAAAGAACAGAAACAACAGACTGATACCTTGAATATCAGAACTGCAACACCACAGATGTTATGACATCTGTTCCAACATGTTTATCATGAACCCTAACAAAAAAGTAAATCTACAGAATGATAAAGAACACAATAATTGTAAACCCAGTTCGGTGCAACTAACCTATATCTGGGGGAAACCAATCCAAGAAGAAGACTCCACTATCTGTAGAATGTTACAAAGCTAAACTCCCTCGTTTACAACTTTATATCCTAATCTCTACCCAATGAAGACTTTATCAAAGAACAACCTCTTTGATACGAGATACCCCACTCACTTCCCTTAATCACAACCTGTGATATCGACATCATCCTTGTCAATATAGAACTCTGTCAAGCTTTCTTGACCAACAAGGTATCTCGGATTTGCTTAAAAGCTTCATCCAAGAACAATACTCAACTCTTGCTTAAAAGCTTCGAGTGAGAACAATTTACAACAACCTATGCCGACCACATAGTATCAAAAGATATATGGGTGACTTACAAACTACGCAAGAGACTCTCAAAACCCTAATCCCTTATGTTGCACCGACGACTTGTTGTTGTGTGAATGCTTGCTATTTTAGGTCTAGCAAGTCCTTATTTATAGACTTCTGCAGTATGGGCTTGGACTCTTCAATCAGATCCAATCTTCACTTATTAAATCAGCTGCAAGATCTTCACATAAAAATAGGAACAAATCTTTTATAGTTTCCTAAAAACTCTCTAGGATCCTTTTTATGCACTCCAATTAAATCTGGACTTGCTCCTAATAAATCTCCTTGACCTGCGCATAATAATGAGGTATATAAAAAAGATTCTTATCAAATAAAATCAAATCTGTTAAGAGATATAAAACAGCAGCGCCTGCTGTACCAGACAAAGATGTCGAATAACCCTGTTAGGACATCCTACCCAACATCTTGCTGTAAACTCTTTTTAGACAAAATGTAGCCAACCAAACACCTAACAATCTCCCCCTTTGGCAAATTTTGACTAAAACAACCTTTGGATAACACATCTAGCTCCCCCTTATGGAAACAACCAAAGATCATTACTACTACTACTTACTTCTCCCCCTTTTTAGCCATAATATGCCAAACCAAGCAACTATGCATTTAAGGGAAATCAACCAAAAGCAAGCAGACAGTACCAGGACACATCCAACTGAGAAGCTTGTACAACTCTAATTCAATCCATTGACACTCAATGACAGAACCAGAATCAACCTGTCAAGTTCTCCCAGAACTATACCAGTAACACAATGTCACGACATCTTGTCTGACATTACACCCTCACCAGAGGTATTCTATCACAAATTGCTTGAAATCACAAACAATCTTGATAAACAACTGCACTACTGCAGCGATAGATCCAAGACAGAAGTCCAACTCCCCCTGTCGTAGATAATCCGTGCTCCTTTGCCAGAAGAACACCCCAAATGAATGGAAAACATAAGACGCATCTTCTTGTCTTCAAGAGCGCACCCTTCGTTCAATACACCTGCTGAACGCATTCACCTAATGCTTGACCCTCAAGCAAACCACGTACCACACCAGTACATTAATCAGACAGAAGTTCTCCCTTTATCTTTCGCAACAGATGCTTCTTCAACAAGAACCACCCAAAACCACTACATGATATCCCATGACAACTTCATGATCATATAGTGTGTGAATACCCAGAACGCATCCGTGTACCACAACTACCAAACTCTTAGATTGAGACCAAAGCTCCATTGATCCCTCTCATCCAAAAACCATCCATACACCACACGAACTCCTCCTGAATTCTCATGTATAGATCTCCTTGTTCCCTGAGATACAACCTAATTGAATCTGAATGCTTCACATTCCTCAAAGAGACACACATAGCCCCTTTGTTTGCTAGCTTGCCCATATATTCTTCACACTTGAAGAACATCAAACATATGCTCCAGAAATCCTCAGCCCATTTGCTCCACAAGCACCAAACTGATCCACTTCTAGCATGTCCCATTCACATTAAACTTTCAAGACAATCCTTTACCTATCATTGTCTCGTATAATAAGATAAATACTTCTTAGACAAGATGTGAGTGTCAAGTTCTACACTCAAAACTTAGTATCCTATTCCAAGGATAACCAACCCAGAAAATGTTCTAACATCTGTTAGGACATTCTTCATACATCCCAGACACCACACACTATGGTTCTTGATATGCTCCACCACTGGACTTACTATCTGCATAGTAATCCAACTGAAGATCTTCAAACAACACTGGGCCACCAATTTGAACAAGAACTCCTGATAACCAAGAGAGAAATAAACTCTCATCCACCAAAAGAAGGTATACTTCCATCCTCAACCTAGAACTTCTACCACAAGCTCCAAGATGAACCAGATCCTCCTTATGTTTTCAACCAACTACCCTTCTACACAAGAGCAATCAGTTTTAAGCATCCTGCTTGAATTTACACTATGAAACTAACCAAATTCCACTTTTTGATTGATCTCACACTTCTTCAGAGTTCCCATAAGATACACTGATCCACCAATGAAATCTGATCTTCAAGTCACAAGAACTACTTGCTCCATAGCAAGCCATCTTGGATCCAACAAGCCTCTAGACATGTAACATCTTCTCAAACCACAAATCCCACAAACTGTATGAGATATACCTTTTTAAAGCATCCATAACTTCCATTCTCCTGTAGACCACCTTATCTTAAGCTGATGTGCCACATCACCAGTTGAAACTCTGATGTTAAGCTAGATGTCAGAACATTCTGATACAACATACAACTTCTGAATTCAACTTCTCCTTCTGCCACTTAGAAGAACCTCCTCCGTATTACAGAACAAGAGTTCCATGCTCTCATAGACTTGATTCAACAACCAAGTTTGAGTAGACAACCTCCATCCTGCTTATCACAGATATTCCCTTTAAGCTCACACCTTGATGAATAACTGCTTTGAAACTCCAAAGACTTCACACCTGCCACGTCTGAATCTTCAGAAGATAAAGTAGTCCTAGACTAAACCATAGCCATACCAAAGAATGCCACTTTCCTTAGTAGAGCAGTCTGTAGAGAGTCAGAGATAACTGACACTTAACCTTGACCTTCAATCTGAGCAAGATCATATGCTCCAAAGTACCTAGATCAAAAATAAATTGATCTAAGCGGAGCCATCACCAGCACTCTATTTTGGACAAGTCTCTGGCCATGACACTTTCCAGATAAACACCAGATGCTTCTAGTAACAAATTGAACACACATGATGCACTCTAAAACTCTTAGATCAGAAATAAACTGATCCAAGAATAATCCATCAAGATTATGATGTCTTCATCTTCATCTTCAACAACACCATTGTATAGACCAGTTTCTTGCCAGGAAACTCTCCAGAGATCACATGCTTCTGTCACACCAGACTAAAGCAGATTCTTAGGTCAACACCCAAGACCAAAACAGATGCTAAAGTGTATGCAATACCCCTCCCATAATTCTGCACAAACTCTGATGATGAGATGTTCCAACATCTTGTTGAACATCAACAATCTTGACTTTCAAGGAGAATCAATTAAATACTTATGAATTCCACAAATAGTAATTGATCTTAAATCCTTGTCCAATAACCCTTCTCCACTGTTGTAGCTGAGCTCCACCAGATCACTTCATGAACACTTATCAAGCATTCACTCTTTTGCAAGTATCTTCTTTGACAAACAGTGTTGAGATACCAAGGCTGCCACCCTTGACTCAAGTAACTAAGATTCTCTCTGAACGGACCTTATTTACCTCAACAATTTTGAGAACTCCAATCAGATTGGATCCACCCTTAGGGTTAAGAGAGATGAATCCTTCCTTCCTGTTTTGGATGGTGAAAATAAATCACCTCCACATTCTTCAGGTTTATGTTTCATAGAAACGCCTTCTAGTCAGAAGAAGAACTACAAGACTCCAGATGCATGACTGAGACGCCTTTATGAGTGGACTTGAGAGAATTCTCAAGTATCTTTGACAACATAGCCGATCAATAATTTATCAAACTCCCAGAGCAGGAACTTGATAAACCTAAACTCAACTCCTCTCCTCTTCAACTGACTTCAAACTGCACCATGGAACCAAGCTTCCAAGTACCAAGTCACCATAAAAGACATCTTTCAACAACTTTTTCCACTCCATCGCTCCCGACTTTGGAATAAAAGAATGCAAATATCTTCACATATAGAGGTCGACGATTGAGACCTTTCACCATCTGTCTTCAACAACAACTCCAGAATCCCATAATTCTAGAGCTCTTCCATTAGAAACATATGCTGCGGAACCACCAAGGAACAAATTCTGCTTGCCCTAATAAGATGTCAGAACATCTTATAAGACACCCTAACAAGAGAACTAGCCACTTTTCCTGCAGTTGTTGTAGAACCTCCTCAGCAACATGAACAACCACCGGGTTGTTACCTTCGATCCAGAACATCCATCCCATCCATTAATACCCTTGAGTATGTCTGAGTTGATTGATATGATCTTCAAAACTCCTCCTTGTTTAAACGCCAGAAAGTTTCTCCCAAAGATCTCATCCAGAAACAGACAGGATGCCCGCTCTGATACCAATTGAAATTCTGGCATAGCAGATAGTAGATGTCATAACACATGTCAAGAAATTGTTCTGCATAATATTTAAAGAAGAAACAAAAACAACAAACTGATACCTTGAATATCAAAACTGCAACACCACAGATGTTACGACATCTGTTCCAACATGTTTATCATGAACCCTAACAGAAAAGTAAATCTGCAGAATGATAAAGAGCACAACAATTGTTAATCCAGTTCGGTGCAACTCACCTGGGGATACCAATCCAGGAAGAAGACTCCACTATCTGTAGAATTGTTACAAAGCTAAACTCCCCCATTTACAACTTTATATCCTAATCTCTACCCAATGAAGACTTTATCAAAGAATAACCTCTTTGATACGAGATACCCCACTCACTTCCCTTAATCACAACCTGTGATATCTACATCATCCCTGTCAATATAGAATTCTGTCAAGCTTTCTTGACCAACAAGGTATCTCGGATTTGCTTAAAAGATTCATCCAAGAACAATACTTAACTCTTGCTTAAAAGCTTTGAGTGAGAACAATTTACAACAACCTATGTCGACCACATAATATCAAAAGATACATGGGTGACTTACAAACTACACAAGATACTCTCAAAACCCTAATCCCTTATGTTGCACCGACGACTTGTTGTTGTGTGAATGCTTGCTATTTTAGGTCTAGCAAGTCCTTATTTATAGACTCCTGCAGTATGGGCTTGGACTCTTCAATCAGATCCAATCTTCACTTATTAAATCAGCTGCAAGATCTTCACATAAAAATATGAACAAATCTTTTATAGTTTCCTAAAAACTCTCAAGGATCCTTTTTATGAAATCCAATTAAATCTGAATTTGCTCCTAATAAATCTCTTTGACCTGCGCATAATGATGAGGTATATCAAAAAGATTCTCATAAAATAAAATCAAATCTGTCAAGAGATATAAAACAGCAGCGTCTGCTGTACCAGACAAAGATGTCGAATAACCCTGTTAGGACATCCTACCCAACATCTTGTTGTAAACTCTTTTTAGCCAAAATGTAGCCAAGCAAACACCTAACAGGGATTCTTAGGTTTCAACAAATTGCATGCTCGGGATAATCGGAGGATAGTATCCGCGTTGATGGTCACTTGATCAAGCTTTGATCAAGAGTTTGGAGGTGGAAGAATCAACACAAAACAATAGGGTTTTTAGGGTTTGCATTCTTCATCTCTTATATAAACGATTTTGCAAAGAAAAGGTTAATAGCACTATCTCAATTCGATTTTGAATTAAGGACAGACGTACCAATAGCAAAGTCGATTGGGGAACTGCCTAAATAAATCTTAGTCTCTCTCTCTCTCTCTCTCTATATATATATATATATATATATATATATATATATATATATATATATATCTTTATCTCTTTTATTTTTTATTTTGCAATTTATCGAGTTCATCATTGTTTGATCAATTTGATTGGAAATAGTTTTCTATTATCTTTTAAAAGTGTTGTTGTTAATATAATCACAATCACTTTGATTGTGATAGACTTTTAACATCAACAAAACAAACTATATTTCCATTTGTTATTGATTTCACATCAAGTGTTTGATAAATTATTTGTGCATATTTTGATTGTGTTTTGGTTCATTGGATATACAAATTACGATTAGCATTGCATTTAATTGATTCATAGCTTGATTATTGTTGAACATTTACATTCATTATCACTCTGTTTGGTTTAAGATACGTATATTTCTTTTGGATAGTAGGTTTGGTTAGATGATTCGATCCGGGTCGTTTTTCCGCTGCACCTTATTTTGAAAATAGATTTTTACCAAAAGTTTTTTTTGTAAAATTTGTGATCTATTCATCCCCTCTTCTAGATCAAAGGCTATCGTCTAACATGTAGGATTCCGCACATCACTACCAAGGTAATTATGGGTTGAAGAACCTCGCTCTTTTCTGTTGGACTTGTCAAAACCAACGACAACCATACACACCTTGTAAACCTATGAAATCTAAAAAAACTCTTCAAAGAAGCGTTAAATACAATAATATAATCTCCTGAACAATAATAAATACCCAAAGAAAAGATTTAGATCCACACGAAAAAATGGAATTAGAGTGAGGTAGAACATGAAATAAATCATTTGCAAGAACACTAAAAACAAATTCAAAATACTTTTGAAAATGAGATAACAAGTGTGTTGTGAAATTTCAAATTAATAGTGGAAGTGCATCTTTTCCAACATTGTGAGAGGTATTGAGTGATAAAACTTTTAAATATGCTGAATATATATCATAAAAATGGGTACAAAATGGTGTATGATTCGAGTCATAAGCAAGAGGTATGATTCGAGTTAGGAAATCAAGTGATTTGAATTAAGAAGCAAAAGCACTTGAGAACCTATTTGTGTTATTTGAGGCACATAATCAGTGATTTGAATCACATGATGCTAGTCATGAAGTTTGGTGATTTGAATCATAGTTCCAGAGGAAAAAACAAGGAATTTTCTATTTAGTGTGATTCAAATCAGATAGTCATGTTATTCGAATCAAAGTGATGTGGTTCAAATCAAACAGTCATGTGATTTGAATCATGAAAACATGAAATTAGTCCATGAGCTTCCTGTTACCTTTATTTGAGTCATGTGAATAGTTTGATTTGAATCATACTTCGAGAATCTCACTTTTACAAAATTTAAAGTGTTTTTCAGATTCTAATGTTGTTTTGACTTGAACCATTCTCAAATATAGTTCTTGATCCAACAACACAATATATTGACTTCAAGCATATTTCTTAAACTATAAGCAAACACTTTGATTTATGCATGCACAAAAAACAGATTGAAAAATCAACCCAGAGATGCGTAATCGGTGAGGAGACTCAATAACAATGTAAGAAAAACCAAAAGCTAAAAGACAAACAATAAAAACATTTAACCCATGAGAAAGAGACATGCAAATTCAACATGTTTATGGAATTTGTCGCTTTTTCCTGAAAAAACACCTTATTGTTCTTTATCAAGGTTAGCCAATAATAACTCGCCCTTAGCAGTTTGTAGGAAATGGCTTGTTCGCCAATGTGATTGCCGCAAGCTCCTTGGTGCACCAGCGAGGACTAGGGAAATTTAATGTTACCATAGGAACCTTAGAAAGAGGGAGACCCTTCCCATTTTATAGAGCCTTCTTGGCATCATAGTGTACTTTGTTGCATGCTTACAAATATTCTTTGCTTCTAATTCGTCATGCGGTAGTTCATATGATTATAGATAGTGTATTATGGGCGTCATCCAGCCAGTGGTATGAACGAATTCAATACCATTAGTCTCACCCGCCTCAATACTAGGGGTGATGATAGTCTCTTGAATTACAATGCAGTTGTACTATTTTCTTTTTATACTGGCGAGCTTGGAAAGAAGGACCGCCCCAAAGTTATATTCCCCAGGCACATACATTATCTCGATAGCTTTCAAGCGTTATGATAAGTCATGTACCCTTTTTAAATATTTGATGATATGAGGCTCTTTCACCTGATATTCCCCGACGACTTGATTTTCCACCAATTGGGAGTCGCTTTTAGCCTTTAAATTCGACGTGCCCATCTCATGGGCGAGGACCATGCTGACGATGAGAGCTTCATACTCGACCTAATTATTGTTAGCGTTGAACTCAAACTTCAACGACTTCTAAATTAACAAATTGTCTGATGCTTCCAACACTATCCCAACACCATTCCCCTTTAATTTAAAGGTGCTATCTATTGATAGTATCCATGCGGGGAAAACCTCCTCGTCTACTAGTAAACTGAATCCTGCCAAAAAATCAGCCAATACTTGTGCTTTGAATCTTCCTATAGGAATATACTGGATGTCTTAATCATATAATCCAACCACCCAGGATACTATTTTTTATGCTAAATCTCACTTTTTTAAGACGTGTTGAATGAGGTAGTTAGTTTTTTTCCATTACTCAATGCCCTTGTAAGTAGGATATGATTTTTCCGGTTGTTATCACGACCTCTATAAGAATTATCTCAATTTTATGATATCAGGAGAGAGAGAGAGAGAGAGAGAGAGAGAGAGAGAGAGAGAGGGAGAGATTTTATTTACACAAGTCTCAAAATAAGTTTTTTTTAGAGAAATTTGTGACTGAAAATAAATTAACATCAAATTAGATTATGAATGAATTATAAAAATGAGCGAAATTATTTAAATACAGATATTAGATATCTAATGGGTCATGCTAATACAACCCATGTAGGTGTGCATTAGCAACATACACCTTAGTGTATTTTTGTGTGAGGCCCATCAATTTTAGGTGGGACCCACATTAGAAAGATGAAGAAAAAAAATAGAAAGAAAATATATGTAGTATATTTTTGTATGGGACCCATCAATTTTGGGTGTGTGTTAGCATTTCCCATATCTAATATATTAGATAGTAACAATGAACTGTTAAATTATTAAAAAAAAATCAATATTAACAATGTTATAGAATGAAAGGACATTAATATGCGAGAAGATATAATAAATTACAATATTATTGAAAAGAGAAAGAGGTGTGTAATATACATGTTAAAAAAAATTGAAAAAAAGGATATTTATATTAAAGAATGAATACCTAAAAAATTTCTTTCGGCATAACTTACCGATTTAGAATCTATTAATATTGACTAAAAAAAACTATTAATATTATACATTTTTTTCTTCTAACAGACAATAGTAATAAATACATTTACTCTAGAAAAGCAAAACCATTAAATACAAGAAACAAATCATCTTCCCAACACAGAAACACTGTTGAAGCCCATGCAAATGTCAAAACAACCCGCCAAACTCAAACCTCATTCCTTAAACCACTTTCATTGCAAGTGCTTTTCGGTCGCACCAATACAACACGCTACATCATGTTAACAATCAAACACCCCTCATGAAGAGCTTATTAGTCGGAATAAATACCCCTCATCATTGGCTTGAAGAAGCAGCAAAAGTGTTAAATTGTAAACTAGGGCCTTCGTCGTTCACTTATCTTGGTCTGCCAATCGGCGCCAACTCAAGAAGAAAAGGCGTGTGACAACTTGTCATTGATACAATGAGATCTAGACTATCTAGGTGGAAGAATAAGCAGTTATGGATCGGAGGTCGAGTAATTCTTATAAAATCGGTCTTGTCAGCTCTCCCGGTATATTTCCTCTGTTTCTTCAAGGCGCCGTTAGGTGTCATATCCAAACTCGAATCCCTATTTAAGCAGTTCTTATGGAGCGGGAGTGAGGATGAGCGAAAAATCAATTGGATTAATTGGGAATAGGTGTGCAGGCCTATGGGTTAGGAATTAAAAACTTGAGGGTATTTAATATGTCATTGTTAGGTAAATGGAATTGGAAATCAAAAAATGATAGAAGCAGATTATGGTACAGATCTCTTGTAGACAAGTATAATCTGAGAGGTGAAGACATCAGCAATAGCGGGAAATGATCCTCAGTCTGGTGGCAAGACATCTGTCAAATAGATGTGGCGAGATTCACATCATCAATGTCTATTCTGTAAGAGAGGTGTACAAAAGCCTATCATCGGATGACCATTCTGCGTCTAACCAACCTTGGTCGAAGTTATGGTATAAGGCGATCCCGTCCAAAGTTTCGTGTATGGTTTGGAGAATGCTTCAAAATAGAATTCCCACAAAAGATAACTTATTCAGAATGGGTGTTTTAACCGAAGGTCAAATTGGGTGCACCGGCGGTTGCGGGACTGAGGAGTTTTAGTTTCTCACACTTTTTTTGAATGCCCAATATTTGCAGGTACATGGAGCTCAATTTGCAGGTGGCTAGGAGTGCAATCAGCCTTACCCAATGAAGGATGACATCATTTGGATCAATTTTCTAACTTACTGGAAATTGGCAGCTCTACGAAAAGTAAAATGTTGGTTATCTGGTTTTTCTGCCTTTGGAACATTTGGAGGTCTAGGAATGATCATGTCTTCTGAAATATAGAAATTCACCTCGAAAAAATCGTCGAAGAGGCAAAAATTTCGGCGTGGAAATAACTTAGAATAAAATCAAACTAGATATCAGACGACTTAGCTGCATGGTGCTCAAATCCCTTATCTTGCTTAGATTTTAGCACCTAACTGTCTAGCCAAATATCATTGCCAAGGGCTTTGCATATTCTTCCAACATCCATTCCAATTTTAAAGCTCCAAGAGTTTGACTAAATTTTGGTAAAACATAATGTTGTGAAAGAAGTTCCAACATGAAGGATTCTGCCCCAGACCAAAGATGTCGAGTGAAATGTCCTAGCATGACAACTCGACTTCATGATCATTACAACAGGTTTGCTTTAAATCTGTTCCAAGATTCAAGGCGCGATTGGCAGTGGATCAAGGATCAAAGATATGAAGCCCAACTCAGCAGAAGGCTATAAAAGAATACCATGACCTAATGCAGAAAAAGAGAGAGAGGACGACATAGACATAGGAATCCTATTTTGTAAGGTAGGGTTTAGGTTTCGAGAGTCGTAGGTTTCTCTTGTAATTTTCCCTCTGTATCGATTTGATACATTGTGGTAGAATCGAGTATTGTTCTTGGATGAAGCTTTGAAGCAAATCCAAGTTAACTTGTTAGTCAAGGATGCTTGACTGAACTTTGTATTGGAAGGGGTGTCTTTCAATAGGGATGATACAGTTATGGTGTAGTAACTGTTAGATAATCACAGGTTGTGATTTAGGGAGTGAGATGGATTTCTCTTATTAATTAGATGTGACTTCTAATGATAAAGTCTTCAATGGGTATTGATAGGTAAGCGTGGGTGTTTACTATAAACCTGAGGTTGTTTACATAAAACTATACTATTGATAGTGGAGTCTTCTCCTTGGATTGGTATCCCTCAGATGTAGGTGAGTTGCACCGAACTGGGTCATCATATTCTATCTTGTTTATTATTCTGTAATTTACAGTTTAGTATTGATTAACATGTTGGAACAAATGTCGAAACATATGTGTTTCTGCAGTTACCGATATTCAAGGTATCAGTCTGCTGTTCTGTTCTTGTTTGAATAATTATGCAAAATAATGTCTTGACATGTGTTAGGACATCTGATGTCTGCTATGCCAGAATTTCAATTGGTATCAGAGTAGGCATTCTGTCTGTTTCTGGATGAGATCTTTTGGAGATACTTTCTGGCGTTTAAACAAGGAGGAGTTTTGAAGATCAGATCAATCAACTCAGACATACTCAAGGGTATTAATGGATGGGATGGATGTTCTGGATCGAAGGTAACAACCCGGTGGTTGTTCATGTTGTCGAGGATGTTCTACAACAACTGCAGGAGAAGTGGCTAGTTCTCTTGCTGGGGTGTATTATAAGATGTTCTAACATCTTATTAGGGCAAGTTGAATTTGTTCCTTGGTGGTTCCGCTGTATATGTTTCTGATGGAAGAGCTCTGGAATTTATGGGGTTCTGGAGTTGTTACTGAAGACAGATGGTGGAAGATATCAATCGTCGGCCTCTATATTTGAAGATTTCTACATCTTTTTATTCCAAAGTCAGGAGCGATGGAATGGAGAGAGTTGTTGGAAGATATCTTTTATGGTGACTTGGTACTTGGAAGCTTGGTTCCATGGTGTAGTTTGAAGTCAGTTTAAGAGGAGGGGAGTTGAGAATAGGTTTATCAAGTTCATGATCTAGGAGTTTGATAAATTATTGATCGGCTAAGTTGTCAAAGTTACTTGAGAATTCTCTCAAGTCCACTCATATAGGCATATCATTCGTGCATCTATTTTGTGAAACATAAACCTGTAGAAAGTGGAGGTGATTTATTTTCACCATCCAAAACAACAAGGAATGATTCATCTCTCTTAATCCTAAGGGTGGATCCAATCTGAATGGAGATTTCAAAAATGTTGAGGTAAATAGGGTTCATTCAGAGAGAATCTTAGTTACTTGAGTCAAGGGTGGCAGCCTTGGTATCTCTACACTTTGTTTGTCAAAGAAGATACTTGCAAAAGATTGAATACTTGATAAGTGTTCATGGAGTGATCTGTTGGAATGTGACTTCAACAGTGAAGCAGGATTATTGACCAAGGATTTAAGATCAATTGTTATTTGTGATATTCACAAGTATTTAATTGATTATCCTTGTATGTGAAGTTCAAGATTTCTGATGTTCAACACGATGTTGGAACATCTCTTCATCTGGTATATGCAGAATCATGGGAGGGGTACTGCATAAACTTTTGGATCTATTTCTCTTTGGTGTTGACCTAAGAATCTGCTTCAATTTGGTGTGGCAGAAGTATCTGATCTCTGAAGAGTTTCCTGGTAAAAACTGGTATAGACAATGGTGATGTGGAAGATGAAGAAGACATCATAATCTTGATGAGTAGTTCTTGGATCAGTTTATTTCTGATCTAGGAGCATTGGTGTGCAACAGGTGTGTTCCAGTTGTTACTAGAAGCATCTGATGTTTATCTGGAAAGTGTCCTGGCAAGAGACTTGTCCAGAATATGGTGCTGGTGATGGCACAACTTGGTTCAGTTTATTTCTGATCTAGGTACATAGGAGCATGTGATCTTGCTCATCATGGAAGTCAAGCTTAAGTGGCAGTTATCTCTGACTTTCTACAGACTGCTCTACTTAAGGAAAGTTGCATCCTTTGGTATAGCTATGGTGTAGTCTATGACTACTTACCTTCTGAAGAATCAGACTTGGCACGTTGAGTTCTTTGGAGTTGTGGAGCAGATATTCATCAAGGTGTGAGCTTGAATGGAATACCTGTAACATAATCAAGGAGGATGGAGGTTGTCTGCTCAAACTTGGTTGTTGAATCAAGTCTATGAGAGCATGTAACTCTTGTTCTGTTAAAGGGAGGAGGTTCTTCTAAGTGGCAGAAGGAGGAGCTGAATTCAGCAGCTGGATGTCATATCAGAATGTTCTGACATCAAGCTTAACATCAGGATCTCAGCTGGTGATGTGGCACATCAACTTAAGATAAGTTGATCTACAGGAGAATGGAAGTTATGGATGCTTCAAAAAGGTTTGTCTCATGCAGATTGTGGGAGCTGTGGAAGGAGAAGATGTTACATGTCTAAGGCTTGGTGGATCCAAGATGGCTTGCTATGGAGCAAGTAGTTCATGTAACTTGAAGAGCAGATTTCATTGGTGGATCAGTGTATCTTGTGGGAGTTCTGAAGAAGGGTGAGATCAGTGAAAAAGTGGCATTTGGTTGGTTTCATATTTGAATTCAAGAAGGATGAGGCAATCAAAAGTGGCATTTGGTAGTTCTCATATATGGATTCGAGAAATCAGGATAATCAAACAGTGACATTTGATTACTCTTGAGGAGTGTCTTGGAACAAATTACTCTTGGGCAGAAGGGTGGTTGGTTGAAGACTTGAGGAGGTATTGATTCTTTTCTATCTTGGAGCTTGTGGCAGAAGTTCTTAGTTTATGGAAGATTACCTTCTTTTGGTGGATGAGAGTTTATTTCTCTCTTTGGTTATCCGAAGTTCTCGTTGATCAAGATGGTGGCGCAGTGTTGTTTGAAGATCTTCAGTTGGAATACTATGCAGATAGTAAGTCCAGTGGTGGAGCATATCAAGAACTATGTTGATTGGTGTCTATGATATGTGAAGGATGTCCTAACTGATGTTAGAACATCTTCTGGGTTAGTTATCCTTGGAGTAGGATTCTGAGTTCACATCTTGCCTAAGAGGTATTTATCTTATCGTACGGGAGAATGATGGATAAAGGATTGTCTTGGAAGGCTGATGTGAATATTACATGCTAGAAGTGGATCAGTTTAGTGCTTGTGGAGCAAATGGGCTAAGGATTTCTGGAGCATGTGTTTGATGTCCTTCAAGTGTGAAGAACATCTGGGTGAGCTAGCAAACTAAGGGGCTCTGTATATCTCTTTGAGGAATGTGAAGTATTCCAGATTCATTTGGGTTGTATCTCAGGGAACCAGGAGATCTATACATGAGAATTCAGGAGGAATTCGTGTGGTGTATAGATGATTTCTGGACGAGAGGGATCAATGGAGCTTTGGTCTCAATCCAAGAGTTTGTTAGTTATGGTACAAGAATGCGTTCCTAGTACTCTCACTGTATGATCATGAAGTTGTCATGGGATATCATATGGTTATTTTGAGGTGTTTCTTGCTGAAGAAGCATCAGTTGAGAAAGATAGGGGGAGAACTTCTGTCTGTTAAATGTACTGGTGTGGTACATGGTTTGCTTGAGGGTCAAGCATTAGGTGAATGCGTTCAGCAGGTGTGTTGAACAGAGGGTGCGCTCTTAAAGGCATGAAGATGCGTCTTATGTTTTACATTCATTTAGGGTGTTCTTCTGGCAAATGAGCATTGGTTATCTACAACAGGGGGAGTTAAACTTCTGTTTTAGATATATGGATGCAGTGGTGCAGATTGTTTATCAAGATTGTTTGTGGTTTCAAGTAGTCAGTGATAGATTGCCTCAGGTGAGGTTGATATGTTAAACAAGATGTCGTGACATTGCTCTAATGATACAAGTATCTTGGGAATCTCTGCTGATGGAAAGGTCTTTGGAAGAATTCTGTAGTAAACAAGTTCACTAATTCTGGATTAAGGAAGTAATTCAAGATAAACAGAAGATGGGTGTAATTATAGTCCTGTCTGTGGGGCCATAAATCTGACAATATTAGGTTAGGTATCAAGACACTGTTCAGAAGCAGTCAGAACAGGTGGAATCTTTCGAAACTAACTTGACCAACAGTTATTGCACTCATTGACTAGTATTTTGTTTCTGCCAAATGAATTGGCTCTACCTACTTAGTTTCTTTAGTATTTAAGGAAGGTCGTGCTAGAACATCTTCCTTAAGTTTAGAGCAAATGGGTTTTGTCCGTGTTTGGATAAGCATAATCTAGGTTTGGGCTTGCATGGGTCACTTTTGCCATATTTTGGCTAAAAAGGGGGAGAATGGCTATGTTGTTACTATGAACTGTTTGCATGCGTTTGAGCTACTGATCATCTGGAAAAATGTCTCAAAGGATGTTATGACGTTCTGGGTGCTAACATCTTGGGTAAATTGTGTTTTGTGATCAGAGTTAGAGAGCAAGTTATGTTTTGTGATCTGAGTTACATTCTCTATGTACTTAATATCACAAGGTGAATGAGGGGGGGGGGGGGGATCTTGAAATCATCTTCTCTCTCTTTCTGTCCACTTGCTGCAGGTTTTCTCACTGGATGCACTATCAAACTGAAGAATGTTTTAGCCAAAATTTGTCAAAAGGGGGAGATTGAAAGCTCCAAGAGTTTGACTAAATTTTGGTAAAACATAATGTTGTGAAAGATGTTCCAACATGAAGGATTCTGCCCCAGACCAAAGATGTCGAGTGAAATGTCCTAGCATGACAACTCGACATCATGATCATTACAGCAGGTTTGCTTTAAATCTGTTCCAAGATTTAAGGCGCGATTGGCGGTGGATTAAGGATCAAAGATATGAAGCCCAACTCAGCAGAAGGCTATAAAAGAAGACCAAGACCTAATGTAGAAAAAGAGAAAGAGGACGACATAGACTTAGGAACCCTATTTTGTAAAGTAGGGTTTAAGTTTTGAGAGTCGTAGGTTTCTCTTGTAAGTCTCCCTCTATATCGATTTGATACATTGTGGTAGACATATGTACTTGTACAGATTCAGAAACCCGTAGGTAATGAATCGAGTATTTTTCTTGGATGAAGCTTTTAAGCAAATCCAAGTTAACTTGTTAGTCAAGGATGCTTAACTGAACTTTGTATTGGAAGGGGTGTCTTTCAATAGAGATGATACAGTTATGGTGTAGTAACTGTTAGATAATCACAGGTTGTGATTTAGGGAGTGAGATGGGTTTCTCTTATCAATTTGATGTGACTTCTAATGATAAAGTCTTCATTGGGTAGTGATAGGTAAACGTGGGTGTTTACTGTAAACCTGAGGTTGTTTACATAAAACTATACTACTGATAGTGGAGTCTTCTTCCTGGATTGGTATATCCCAGATGTAGGTGAGTTGCACCGAACTGGGTCATCATATTCTGTGTTGTTTATCATTCTGTAATTTACAATTAAGTATTAATTAACATGTTGGAACAGATGTTGAAACATCTGTGTTTCTGCAGTTACTGATATTCAAGGTATTAGTATGCTGTTCTGTTCTTGTTTAAATAATTATGCAGAACAATGTCTTGACATGTGTTAGGACATCTGCTGTCTGCTATGCCAGAATTTCACAATTTAAACAAGTGTTGTCATTATATAGCTAGAAGGGTGTTGTTAGCAGCTATCTCAACTCTGCCTGTTTTATCTGTCCTTTAGCAGGGTGCAGGCAGCTTTGGAACGTATCGTAGCAGGTTGTCCTTTGGATTGGTTGGAGTGTGTTCTTTTGGATACTGTTCTGTTTCTTTTCAGTGGCTCATTTCTTTCACTGTTTGTCTCTGCCTGGCTTCTGGATTTCTCTGCTTCAAGTCCTGCGGATTTGAGCTGTTGAAGTCGTGATCCTCGATGGAGTAGATTTTTTTATTTTATTGGATTGGTGCTTGGTTGGCTCTGTTGTCGCAGAGTTAATTGTTCATTTTTGGTGTGAGTTAGATGGTTGTTCCAGTTTGGCCTACAATTTGTTTGTTGTTCCTTACAGGTTATAGTTGTTCCTTGCTGCGATCTGGGTGTTTTATAGTGGGTGGATATTTATCTTTTCGGGGTCTGTTGGCTTTCATTTTAGTATTAGTTTGGTGGGTTTTTAGGTGCTTTTGCTTTGTTTTGTATTGGAAATTGTCTGGTTTTCGGTGATTTGAGTCTGCTGTTATTATGCAGAACTTATTGTTCTCCCGCTTGTGCCTTCATTTAGTTTAATAAAGTATCTTTTTCCTTTAAAAAAAACAATCAAACACATTGCTCCAATTTTTTCCCCACTATACTCATTTACTAAGAATGCAAAGGCAAAAAAAAATTGAACGATCCAGTCCCAATTTTTTCGATGGACAAACTTTTATGCAAATGCATCAAATGATGCCATGTGGTAAGGTTCACATATGATAACTCTATGAAACTCAACGCTATAACTGTAGTTCATCAACTACTCTAAAACCATTCACAAATCACAAAACACTTCATTTCAAAGTGACACTATCAACGGTGGGATAGTCTGTCTTTACTAATATTCGATATCCTTGAAAATAAGCCCTAAACTTTCTTGGAGAACGTCTGCTCACATTCGTCAGTCAATTGTAACCTCTCATTCTTCTTCAATGCGACAAAGAAATGAGAAGCCTTGTCACCTGCATAGGAAAAAAGTCGAGAAAGGATGCCTAAACGCCTAGTTAGTTTATGAACCTCTTTAACATTTGAAGGGATTCTCAAGTCTATGATGGCTTAACATTTATCTAGATTTGCCTCTATGCCCCGCTTGGTGAGCATGAAACTCAAGAATTTTCTCACCTGTATATTGAATGAGCACTTGACTAGACAAAGACGCATGTTGTAATTCTGACTGATCCGAGGATATCTTCCAAGTTTATTTTGTGGCTTCCCCCTTCTAGCGTCTTCACAATCATGTCATCAATGTAAACTTTTAGTTTGTGTCCTATTTGCTTCTCGAACACCACATCTATGTGTTGTTGGCAAGTGGCCCCGACGTTCTTGAGTCCAAAAGGTATGGCATTGTAGTATTAATTGAAATTCTATACCCAGGAGGACAGATGTTAGACCAGACGTCTGAGACAACGTGAACAACTGGTTTATGAAAGATAACAAATTATAAGGACAAATGTCTAACGCGATGTCTGGGACATTAGATACCATAATGAAAACCAATTTTAAATATCAAGAGAAAACAATTTAGCTTATACAAGATGATGAAGCAGAAAAGAAATAAATAATACAAGAGATAGGTAACACGGTTCAGTGAAACAACACCTACATTTGGGGGGGCACTCTTCCCAAGAAAGGAAATTCACTACTTCGAATTAGAACAATTAGTATTCTATGAACACCAACCCATTGGTGTTCAATGTTTCTTCCTAATCCTATTTACTTTCTATTTAGGACTCCCCCTAAATACGATAACCACTCTCACTTTCTTCAATTAGTAACCCCCAGTGATCAACCTTAATAACAACTCTATTGATTGTTGAATTTACAATTCAACTAAGACAAACCAACAACTATGCCAAGGAAACCATCCAATATATTAAACACTAATACATCATTAGCATGGAATACAAGAAACAAATATGGAAGCGCTAATACATCGTTACTGAAACATAAAATGGTGTACAACAAATAGATTAAACACTAAAACATCATTAGCGTGGAATACAAGAAATAAAAAAAACTTTGTTCTCAAGCTTATAAAGTTAATATCTTGGAACAAAGCTTTACAACTCAACAAGGAAACCAACCTCCATGCCTTATGATAACTCAATCAATAACTCAATCAAAGACTAAAAAAATAGAAACCCTAACAAAAAGTTTTCAAAACGTGTACACCTCAAACTCTAGGTTTGAGTCTCCTTAAATAGCAGCGCTTATTTTGGGCTTTTTCCAATGGGCATTTGATTTGATTTCGTCCATAATAAATGTAGATATTGTTGGGTATGATTTGTTCCATAAAAATCTCCAACAAAAGATATGATTTGTTTTAATTCAAATTCAAATTTAGATCTCCATTTAAATTGATTTGATCTTCAATAGTTGTCAAACAAATCACACAAACACATTTCTAAAATATAGCAACAAATATGATTGAATCTCAACCAGAATTTCTCTTAAAAAACGTAACAACATTGGCCTGTTGAGTCAGGGCCATATGATGCACGCATGTTGGAACATTGTGTTCCACGCGTGTCTCTTATTCACCACAACTACAATAATATTTGTCTGTTGACATGGACCAATGTTGCAACACACCATTCTTCACCACAATATAATAACATATGTCTGTTGACAGAGACTAGATGTTGCAACACATATGTTGGGACATCTAGTATCTATCAACAGACAGATGTTGCAACACACATGTTGGGATATCGTGTTCCACCAGAACATCCAAAATAACTCTCTTCATATAAGTCTTTTTTTGTAGAGTAAACCTTAGAACAAATCTTTTTTCAAATAGATTTTGGATTAACAATACAAACTTCTTCCCAAAAGCAAACCTCTGCATCTTCTGAAGAAGTAAACTCCATAACTCTTCTGAAAGACATATGAAGATAGTCAAAACCTAAACCTTATGCCGAAATGATACATACTCACATGTTGAACCTCTTGCTTAACTAGTTATGTTAAGCACTTTAGTTATGTCAAGCACTTTAGCTACATCTTGGAACCTCTTGCTTAACTGGTTTTGTCAAGCACTTTAGCTGAACAAATCTTGCTTAGCTGGTTCTTTTTAACACTTTAGCTGAACATATCTTCCTATCAACAAACTCAGATGCTGGAATTCATGCTAGAACATCTTGTTCCATATGTTGCCTAAAATAAATCTTGTACATATGTTGTTTTACTTAATGCATCCAAACAAAAGGAACTACATTAAATACTGTGATTTAACATGAATTCCATCTTGGTAACGTCCATAGGATCCATTTTAATCTGGTTTACCCCAAATAGGCGTTAATGAAACTCATCATTTTGTAGCTCGAAGATCGGTCAATCAGGCGATCTATACTGGGGAAGGGATAAGGATCTATGATACATGATGCATTGAGGCCAATGAGGTTAACACACATACACCACTTGCTTGATGCCTTACTTACCAAAACCACATTAGCTCACCATGAAGGGTATTTAATCTCTATTATAAAACCAAAACTTGTCGGCTTTTGAACTTCTTCGTCAATAGTTGTTCTCATTTCTTCATCAACCTTGTGTTTTCTCTAAGACACCGGTTTGATCGAGCGATCTATGGCGAGACAATGACACAATACTCTAGTGTATATGTCAAACATATCTCAGGGAGCCCAGGCAAAAAAATCAATGTTCCTCCTTATTGAGGCAATCAAATATTCCTCTTCAGATTCAGACAACGAGGTGCCCAACTTAGTAACTTGGTGAGACAGGAGCCTGTTTTGGTCTTATTCTAGATCTTCGGTTGGTGTAAACCTTTCACATTTTGCTTTCAATATTGGGTATCAACTTGTTGTATCAAAGTCTTTCATTTTTGGGCGAGGGATTATAACCAGGGTGAGAGGCTCCCTCGCTACTTCTAAACTATTTAGGTAACATTTTGAGCAGCTGCTAAGTGCCAGTTGACCGTTCCCACACGCCCATTAGGCAATGGATATTTTAAGCTAATGTGGCATATGGACAGGACCGCACCTAACAAATTGAGGTGCGGGAGGATGACGGTCTCTTAAGAATGACATTGTAGAGGGAGGTGACGTATATTACGATATATCTTACTTCTATGGCTCTGGAGCTTGCCCCTGAGCCTATTGTAGTCTCAAGGGCAACGTAGCACTTGATCTGTACTTGTTCACTTGACAGAAATATTATGGATCCCTGGAAAGATCTAATGTTGTAGGGATCTATCTGAACCCCCTGGAAGGTACTCCATACCAAAATATTTGTGGATTTGTCAGGGTCAATTAATATTATTTTCACGTCTCAGTCAACATGTTGAACCGTGATGACCATAAGATTAATGTTGTGGGGGAGTACGCCTACATCATCTTCTCTCAAGAAGGCAATTTCAGGCTACAAGTTTGTACCAATGACGCTGAGGATTTTTAAGGGTGTGACGTCTGCTACTAACACCTGTCGAGCATATCTTCTCCTAGAGGAATTAGATTTTCCCCTCATTCAAAACATCCATCGATGGTGTTAATAGTCTTCTTTGAATTTTGCTCAAGCATCCTCATGGGAAAACGGTGAGAGCAACTTGTGATAAGATTATGTATGCGGCCCAGGTCACTTTTAAGGGGGTCCAATGGTGGGCGTTAATTGTATTGGATAAAAGTACAATGAGTGTGACAAACACTATTGAGTAAGGTCTATCAGAGGCTTTAGGTTTTGTTTAGGATTGGAGCTAACCCACATGATGAAATGAGAAGCCCTGTATATGTGGTTTCTCTGTGTTAGATATTGGATCCTTTTCAGTATCACGGTGCTAATGTATTTATAGCTTCCCAGGAATCTTGAAACGAGTGAGTCAAGTCTCCATAGAATATAGCAACCTCCATAAGAATGTGTGATTGATACCTAGAAACTCAAGAGATGCAGTTAAACCCCATGACTTCCTATGTATCGACTGTTGACCCGGTACATGCTCCACCCATGATCGCACGTTATGGGTGGAGAAATTAGAATTCGACGATGAATCCAGACAATGGACGATCAAACCAAATGAAGGGAGCTCGAACTAATACATGGATGACTTCGAAAAGACAAAACGTACGCAACTCGCTCTCGCACCAAGGTCTTCTTCAATTATTCCACTACAAAATTTTAAAGAGATTTTCTAAAAATATATTTTTAATGGATAAATTATTTGAATAAATTTATAAAACATTATTATGTGTATTACATGAAATTTATTTATTAGATCTCCTTATTGAGATAGTAATTTAAATTAATTAATCTTCAAAGCACAAGAGTAAGATAATATTGATTTTATTTATAAAAAGGTTCAAAATAATATATATATATATATATATATATATATATATATATATATATATATATATATATATACTTCTTTTCTAAAAGATTGTGATTGAAAATAAATTGACATCAGATTAAATTATGAATGAATTAAAAAGATGATGGGAAATATTTAAATAAAGAAGATATTTGATATATAAGAGAGTAGTGATGAATCGTTAAATTATTAAAAAATTGAGAGACAATGAAGTTAATTGAGAAATTTACAATTTTATAGAATTAAGGCCCTCTTTATTTCAGCTTAAAAAATGAATTTTTTCTTTTTATTTTTAAAAATATATTTTACAAAATTGTTTTTTTAAAATATTACAAATTTTTTATTTTTATTTTCTAAATTGAAAGACTAATTTTAATATCCTATAACATAAACATACATTATTAAAGATTAAAAGATAGTCGAAAGAAAAAAAAAATTGTGATGGGGCGAGGGAGAGGAAGGGGACGAGGGCGGCCAGCCAAGGTGCCTCCGTCGATGCCCATTCCTGAGGCAACATCCGTCGGTCAGAGTGAATCGGCGAGAGAAACTTATGAAAAAGTGATTGTGAGGAATGAATCATCAAATGAGGATCAAACTGATGAAGATGAATCGATTGCTAGTGAAGACAAAACCCTAAGAGGAAATATTGTGGAAACCCTACAAGGAGTTGCTCAATCAGCGGAAGCAAACCAAGAACAGAAGAAGCTATGGGTAGATGTCATCAAGGAGAACCGAAACCCTGCGAAGGGCTTATCCATGGAATTTGTTGCACCCAAAATTGTGGATGGAGAAGTTGAAATCGAAATTGAAGCAGCTGATGTGGAAGCAGAGGTGAAATTCTGGGAGTCTGCACTCATTATGTATGTTTTTGATGAATATTTAAGCATGAATGCTGTTAAACAGTTTATGATGAGGGATTGGAACTTTGTGAAGCTACCAGACCTATATTACAACGAGGAAGGATTTTTCATTATGCGATTCCAGTCATTCCAAGACAAAGATTCAGTACTAATGAAAGGACCCTATACAATCCATAAGAAACCAATGATGCTAACAGAGTGGAAACCAGACTTTAGCTTGAAGAACGACATGCTGAGAACTATCCCGTTGTGGGTGAAGCTGCCTCAACTGCCCTTACATCTATGGGGAGCTCGTAGCCTGAGTAAAATTGGAAGTGCAATTGGGACACCTTTGGTGACAGATGAGTGCACGACAAATAAGCTTAGGGTGTCGTACGCGCGAATTTTGGTGGAGATTGACATTACCCAAGAGTTAAAGAAGGAGATTATGATTAAAGATGAAAGAGGTAACAAACTGAAACAACCTATAGAATATGAATGGAGGCCTTTGTACTGCAGAAGATGCCACAAAGTTGGACATAATTGTGATAAGCCTGCCAAAAAGTCTACAGAGTGGAGACCCAAGATTAAGACAGTTCAAGATAGAGTGGAAGATAACCCCAATGATGAAGAACAGATCATAAAAAGCCAGTCTACTACTACAGGAGCGAATCAAGATGAAGGAAATGATGAGTGGACAAGAGCTACAAGTAAAAGACGGGATAATGGAAAGGGTACTATAAATGAAGGTATTCAATGTCAAAATGGTTTTGGACTACTAGGGATTTTGAATGATCCTCAAAGTAGTCAAAACACGGGGCAATGTTAGCATCCTGGAACGTGAGGGGGTTAAATAGAGTGGTTAAGATTAGAGAGGTTAGCTCCCGCCTCATAAAGCTTAACCCAAAGATTAGTGTTATGATTGAAACTAGGGTCAAGAAAGGAAAGGCTGATAGAGTCAGATGTAAGTTGAATTTGCAGGGTAGCTACATTGACAACTATGAGAAGCATGATAATGGTAGGATTTGGATATGGTGGAACAACTCTCAGATTGAAATCAGGAAAATTACCTGTTCTATGCAACTGATTCACTGCAGTGTCTATAACAGAAATGGTGACTTCATGTTTTGGCTAACTGCTGTCTATGGAGCTAATCAATTGGAGCAAAGGAAAAAATCTTTGGAAGGAGATTGAGCTAATTCATTTGAATCTACAGGGGCCTTGGCTTATTATAGGAGATTACAATAATGTGATGCAAACAAATGATAGAAGAGGTGGGAACATGGTTCAGATGAATGAGTATAAAGATCTGGCTGATATGATGGTGAAAACAAATCTTAGCAGCATGGACACGGTTGGGGACTACTTCACGTGGTATAACAAACAAAGTGACAATATTATCCACTCAAGAATTGATCATGGCATGGCTAATACAGACTGGTATCACAAATATTGTAACTTGACTCTGAAAATTCTTGATCCTGGTATTTCAGATCATGCTCTGCTTTTTCCTGTTTCATCCTGATAAGCAATGCAAGAGATTTCATCAGTTCAAATTCATTAATAACGTGGTTAATGTTGAGGGCTACCATGAGGAGATAGCAAACATTTGGAATGCCCCTATAAGAGGGAGCCCTATGTTTGTTATATGGAGGAAGCTAATTAGGGTCCAAAGTGTGGTGACAAAGCTGAGTAAACCTTTAGTGGGTTCATCTCAGTTCCTTAAGCAGGCTAGGAGTAAGTTGCAGGAGGCTCATAATAAGCTCAACAATGATCTTGGTAATGCCATGCTGATTAATTTGGTAAAGGAGAAAACTGAAGACGTCTTCCATTAGAGTGAGATAGAGGAACAGGTCTTTAGACAAAGGTCTAAGGTTAACTGGTTGAAATTAGGAGATGGAAACAACAGGTTTTTTTATGCAACGTTGAAGGCTAGACAAAATCAAAATGGCATTCACCATCTCTCTCTTGAGGATGACACCATGCTGGATAGCCCTGAAGATATTGAAAATGAAGTTCTTAGGTTCTATGGTAACCTAATGGGTAGTGCTAATAGCAGCCTTGATGGTATTGATCTACCTGCTATAAGAAAAGAGCCTCACATATCTGCTGATCAAAGAAGTCTTCTTGAGAAACCTGTTACTATTGATGAAATCCAAAATGCCTTAAAAGATATTGATGATTTTAAAGCCCCTGGGGTGGATGGTTTTGGTGCCAAGTTTTTCAAATCTACTTGGGACATAACTAAGCATGATACTATAGCTGCTGTCATGGATTTCTTCAATAATTTCCAAATGTATCCTGCTATAAACTGTACTCTTGTGTCTTTGATTCCTAAAGGTAATGCTGGTAAGTATGTTAAAGATTTTCGGCCAATCTCCTGTTGTACCACTCTGTACAAAATCATTTCTAAAATTTTGACCAGCAGGCTGAGATTGGTAATCAATAGTATTGTCAATAAGAGCCAGGCAGCCTTCATACCTGGGCAGAATATTCAGGATCATATTTTACTGGCTTATGAACTTATCCGTGGTTACAGTAGGAAGGGAGGTACTCCAAGGTGTATGCTACAGTTAGATATTCAGAAAGCTTACGATACCATTGATTAGGGGTCTCTTGAATGCATTTTAAAGGAGTTTGGATTTCCTCACAAGTTCACTAAATGGATTATGACTGTCATGTCCAGTGTGTCTTACAGGTTCAATATTGGTGGAAGAGTCACAAAGAGCTTGAAGGCAAAGAGAGGCCTTAGACAAGGAGACCCTGTCTCACCTCTTTTGTTTGTACCGGTGATGGAGTACTTCCATAGATTGATACATAAACTTGATCAAATTCCCAATTTTAACTTTCATGCGAAGTGCGAAAGGCATAAAATCATCAACTTGAGTTTTGCAGATGATGTCCTGTTGTTTGCTCGTGGTGACTGTAAGTCCGTAGAGCTACTGATGGATCAGGTGAACATTTTCTCTAATTCAACTGGGCTGGTTGTGAATCCGTTGAAATGCAGAACTTTCCTAGGAGGGGTGACTAGTGATATGAAGGAAGCCATTCATACTGTTACTAACTTTGTGGAAGGGGAACTCCCCTTTAGATACTTAGGAGTTCCTCTTACTACTAAGAAACTCTCTGTCAGTCACTACATGAGTTTGATTGATCGAATCGTGAGCCGTATCCGTCATTGGAGCTCGAAAATGCTTAGTTATGCAGGAAGACTTCAGTTGATTAATAGTGTTATTGCTTCTATGACTATCTACTGGATGTGGTGCCTTCCCTTCCCGAAGAAAGTGATACAAGTGATTGATTCTATTTGCAGAACATTTCTTTGGTCGGGAAAGGATGTTAAGTCTAAAAAATCTCCTATTGCCTGGAAAAATTTATGTAAGCCTAAGAGGAATGGTGGACTCAATATCACTTCTTTGAAAGACTGGAACAAAGCTAGCATTGCCAAACTCCTTTGGAACCTATGTAATAAGAAGGAATCATTGTGGGTCAAGTGGATACATGCCTTTTACATAAAAAACAATTCTGTTCAGCAGGTACAGCCAAAACATGTCATGGATTGTGAAATCTATCCTTAATCAGAGAGACATAATGAGAAGGATGAGTGATTGGAATTCCATGAAAGGGAAGTATAGTGTGAGCAAGGTTTATAGGTTTCTAAAGAGTGAGGAACCGGCTGTTGCATGGAAGCACTTGCTGTACAACTCAGTTGCGAGGCCTAAAGCGATTTTTATGTTGTGGATGGCTTGCCACATTAGACTTGCAACTTGAGATAGACTGAAAAAATTCAACATTATTAGTTTTGATGATTGCTCTTTTTGTGACCAAGTGGAGTCCAATGAACATCTTCTGTTCAGTTGCCCTCCCTTTAAGAAATGTTGGCAGGATATTTTATGTTGGATTGGCATAAAGCACTTCTCTCATGGATGGAAAGAGGAACTCAGTTGGATTGTGGATGCTAGTAAAGGTAAAAGTTGGAAGGCCATCTTGGTTCGTAGTGCTGCGGCGGAAACCATTTATGAAGTTTGGAGATATAGGAATAGGAAAGTGTTTGGGGATATTGTGAATACCATAGAAATTAAAGATATAGTGATTTCCAATATTGTTAATAGGGGGTGGGGAAATACTAAAATTAGAAAGAACATTGCTAACTTTCTTATGGTTTAGCTTGTTTGTTTTGTTCCTTTGATGGGTGGGTGAGCTAGAGGCCACCTTGTATTTCTTATTCTTTTGGTTAAATAAAGTTTACTTTATTCCAAAAAAAAAAAGATAGTCGAAATAATAATTTTTTCAAAAAGTTGTATCTGAAAAATAATTTTTATAAAAATCTATTTGAAATAGTTTCAAAATTAAGTTATTTTTTGAAATTTTGATATCTAAAAAGAGTTTCAATAAAATGATGAAATATCTAAAATAACATTTTAAGAATAACTATTCAAACCAAGTTTTCATATGAAACTTTTATAAAAACAAATTATATAATTTTTTTTACACAAAATTAAGTGACGCTATTAAAATCACTTTTAGAAAAAGACAAAACAAAAGGCTTGATAGAAGATGATTTTAATGTGAGAAGATATAATAAATTATAAAATTATTAAAAGGAGAAAAAGGTGTGTAATATACATATTAAAAGAAAATTGAAAAAAGGAATATTTTTATTAAAGAGTGAATACCTAGAAAAACCACAAAACTTAGGCTCTGTTTGGGAATAAGCTTTTTGAGCTTATAGCTTATGTCTTATAGCTTATAAGCTCATATGACAATAAAAGACCTGTTTGGTAACAGTCTTTTCATCACGAGCTTATAACTTATTTTATTAGCTTATAGCTTATTTTCCAAACGCTATTTTAAATAGCGTTTTAGCTTATAGCTTATAGCTTATCCTTTTTTCTTCCATTTTTACCCTTATTATTTTAACTAAAATCCACTACTATCCTTTATAATTTATTATATTTTAAAATAAAATAACAATTATTAAATATCTTTTATGTCATTTTATTTTATCACCTAATTAAACCGCTAATTTTACCAAACACTTCAATTAGCTTATCAGCTATAAGTCATCAGCCATCAGCTATAAGCTATAAGCTATCAGTCGTAAGCTATAAGCTATAAGCTAATTTATCAGCCAACCGCTATTTTTACCAAACAGAGCCTTAGCTTAATTTTCAAGAAAAAAAAATAACTTTTAGTCCTTAAAAAATCACTTTTTTATTTTTTATTTTACCGAAAAAGAAAAGAAACGAAAAACTATATCAAAGAAAATAAGATGAGAATTTGATAATTTTGTATCAAAGAAAATAAAAAATAAAAAAACTTTTATTAATTATAAAATGACATAAGCGTCTTTAAATAAAAATTAGATAGTACGATAAAAAGTAAGATAAAACTAAGTTGATCCGTGTGTATATATATATGAAACGTATCATATGAGAATGCAATTTTTATGTGAGAACATGAGAATGAATCTGAACAATTAGATTTTAAAATAAATGGTGGAGATTATGTGTCAGTTTTTTTTCTCCCTCTTTCATCATTTATTTTAATAATGGAGGAGAGAAAAAAACAAAACCCACACATAATCTCCACAATTTATTTTAAAATCTAATGATTCAAATTCATTCTCATATTCCTACATAAAAATTGCATTCTCATAGGATATGAACCCTATATATATATATATATAGAAAATGCTAACATATATCCAAAATTGATGGACCCCACACAAAAATACATTACATCTATTTTCTTTCTAATTATTTCTTCATCTTTCTAATGCGGGTCCCACTCAAAATTGGTGGACTCCACACACAAATACACTAAGGTGTATGTTGCTAATGCACACTCACATGAGTGTGTATTAGCATGACCATATATATATATATATATATATATATATATAAGGAACGTATTATATGAGAATGTCATTTTTTATGGGAGAACATGTGAATAAATCAGAATTATTAGATTTTAAAATAAATGATGGAGATTATGTGTCAGTTTTTTTTCTCTCTCCTCCATCATTTATTTTAATAATTGAGGAGAGAGAAAAACAAAAATCACACATAATCTCCACAATTTATTTTAAAATTTACTAATTCAGATTCATTCTCATGTTCTTACATAAAAATAACATTTTCATAGGATATGAGTCACATATATATATATATATATATATATATATATATATATATAAGTGAGAATCAACTTATTTCAAGAGTAAGTGTTTTTAATTTATTCCAAATTATAGCCTTTAAATTGTATATAATCTAATAGTTAATTAAGTAAAAGGTTAATCTAATCATTAGATTAGATTCAATTTAAAAATTATGATTTGGAGTAAGTTAAAAAACGTTACTCTTGGAATAAGTTGATCCCCACTATATATATATATATATATATATATATATATATATATATATATATATATATATATATATATATATATATATATATATATATAATTTTGCATTATTTTTATTAATAAATTATAATAAACTTTTGTATTACATTTTCCAATACATATTTTCTATTTGCAATTTTTTTAATTTATATTTTAAGGACACATGTTAACATTACTTTAAATTATTAGGTTGCCCTCAACAAAAAATTATAAAATAAATATAAAAAGTAAATAAATATTATTGTAAGAATCAATTAAAATATTTAATCAATAACAAAATTATTTTATCAATTAATAAAATAAGATAAATTAGAAATACCTTTACCCATTTAGATACTATGAGCAACTATTATTAAATGGACCTCTTTATATATAGAGAGAAAAGATCACTATTATCCTTTTATTTGTTTGCTATTTTTTTGTTCGTTTAAATAAATCATTTTAACTTAAAAAAAAATTATGTAATTCAATTTATTTATTATTTTTTTAATTCTCAAAAAATAAACTGAAACAAGTCAATGTTTACATCACCGTCTTCATTTTTATTTATTTTGCACCGTCTTTAAAAGCAGAGCCGGCCCAACAAATTTCGAGGCCTAAGACAAAATTTAAAATAAAATATTTTTAATATAATAAAAATAATTTTTTGAAATTAATATTATTTAGATTTGTTAGGATATAAAAGCATTAAATTATTATAATTAATTTTATTTAACATTTTATTTTTAATGAATAGTAAAATTCATTCATAAAAAAGATATAATTGAAAAACAATGCTAAATTTAAAAAATGGTTGTTATTATTATATATTTTAAATAAGTATTATTATTTAATTGATATATAAAATAATTTAAAAAAAAATTAAAAAAAAAATTATTACACTGAAATAAATATAAAAAAAATTTTGAGGCCCTAGGCGATAGCTTTGGTGGCTTACCCCTAGGGTCGGCCCTGTTTAAAAACAATTATGATAAAAAAATAAAAGTATAATTTAAAATCTTTTCTCTCATTAAAAACTATGGAATATTTGTTAAGGTTAACTTTTTATTTATGATATGAAAATAAATAAAACTATATATCTTTTATTTATTTGGCATTAAATATAATATGATATAAATAAATATAAATAAAATAATGAATAAATTTTTTCAATTTAGTTTTAAAAAAAATAAAAATAAATTATATAATATTTTATAACAACAACAAAAATCCACTCTAAATTATATTCTTTATTTAACCATAGATAATATAAAATTTAATATTTCTTAGATTGTTTCCGTGGTTTTTTAGTAAAACATTAGAGTAAATAAATAAAAAGAGTAGAGTATTAAATAAAACACAAAGCTAAAATACAGAAAATCATTTCTTTCCATAAAAGCCAAACATAAAAATCAACTACTTCAATAAAAGTTGAAATCCTTCAATAATAAATTTTTAAGCTCATAAAAAATTACTATCACCAATTCTTAGAATTTATTATTTTATCTATTTTTTTTATAAGTGTCACTTTATCTTTTTAAATTCATTAAAAAATTAATGTATATGGTCTATAATATAAATCAAATACATTAATTAATCACTGAATCTATAAAAATGAAATGACTCTTATATAAAAGATCAGAAGAAATAATAAATATTAATATCAACCATTATTTTAAATTATAAATACATTATTTTTCTTTTAACAGAAAATAGTAATAAATACAAAACGTACGCATCTTGCTCTCGCACCAAGGCCTTCTTCAATTATTCCACTACAAAATTTTAAAGAGATTTTCTAAAAATATATTTTTAATGGATAACTTATTTTAAAAAATTTATAAAACATTATTATGTGTATTACATGAAATTTATTTATTAGATCTCCTTATTGAGATAATAATTTAAATTAATTAATCTTCAAAGCACAAGAGTAAGATAATATTGGTTTTATTTATAAAAGGTTCAAAATTATATATATATATATATATATATATATATATATATATATATATATATATATATATATATATATATATATATATATATATATATATATATATATATATATATATATATATATATTTACTTCTTTTCTAAAAGATTGTGCTTAAAAATAAATTGACATCAGATTAAATTATGAATGAATTAAAAAGATGATGGGAAATATTTAAATAAAGAAGATATTTGATAAAGAGAGTAGTGATGAATCGTTAAATTATTAAAAAATTGAGAGACAATGAAGTTAATTGAGAAATTTACAATTTTATAGAATTAAGGCCCTGTTTATTTCAGCTTAAAAAATGAATTTTTTTTTTTTATTTTAAAAAATATATTTTACAAAATTGTTTTTTTCAAATATTATAAATTTTTTATTTTAATTTTTTAAATTGAAAGACTAATTTTAATATCCTATAACATAAACATACATTATTAAAGATTAAAAGAAAGTTGAAATCATAATTTTTTCAAAATGTTGTATCTGAAAAATAATTTTTCTGAAAATCTATTTGAAATTGTTTCAAAATTAAGTGATTTTGTGAAATTTTGATATCTAAAAAGACTTTCAAGAAAATGATGAAATATCTAAAATAACATTTTAAGGATAACTATTCAAACTAAATTTTTATTTGAAACTTTTATAAAAAAAATTTATATAATTTTTTTTACATAAATTTAAGTTACACTATTAAAATCACTTTTAGAAAAAGACAAAACAAAAGGCTTGATAGAAGATGATTTTAATGTGAGAAGATATAATTAATTATAAAATTATTGAAAGGAGAAAAAGGTGTGTAATATACATATTAAAAGAAAATTGCAAAAAGGAATATTTTTATTAAAGAGTGAATACCTAGAAAAACCACAAAACTTAGCTTAATTTTCAAGGAAAAAAAGTAACTTTTAGTCCTTAAAAATCACATTTTTTATTTTTTATTTGACCGATAAAGAAAAGAAACGAAAAACCAGATCAAAGAAAATAAGATGAGAATTTGATAATTTTGTATCAAAGAAAATAAAAAATAAAATTACTTTTATTAATTATAAAATGACATAAGCGTCTTTAAATAAAAATTAGATAGTACGATAAAAAGTAAGATAAAACTAAGATGATCCTTATATATATATATATATATATATATATATATATATATATATATATATATATATATATATATATATATATATAAGTGTTGAGAATCAAGTGTGAGGAAGAAGTCCCACATTGATTAAAAAAGAGAAGATTAAACACTATATAAGTGAGAGAACCCACACACCTATCACCTTAAGGTTTTAGGTGGATATGTGGTGTGTCTCTCACAAAGGTGTGTTCCAAATAAGAAATGCTCCCTCGTTGACCCTCTCGATTGTTCCGCTAACATAAAGAATGTATCATATAAGAATGTCATTTTTTATGTGAGAACATGTGAATGAATCATAACCATTAGATTTTAAAATAAATGGTGGAGATTATGTGTCAGTTTTTTTCCTTTCAACTCCATCATTTATTTTAATAATTGAGGAGAGAGAAAAACAAAAACCACATATACTCTCCATCTTTTATTTTAAAATTTACTGATTCAGATTCATTCTCACATTCTTACTTAAAAATGACATTTTCATAGGATATGAGCTATATATATATATATATAATTTTGCATTATTTTTATTAATAAATTATAATAAACTTTTGTATTACATTTTCCAATACATATTTTCTATTTACAATTTTTTAATTTATATTATAAGGACAAATGTTAACATTACTTTAAAGTATTAGGTTGCCCTCAACAAAAAATTATAAAATAAATATAAAAAGTAAATAAATATTATTGTAAGAATCAATTAAAATATTTAATCAATAACAAAATTATTTTATCAATTAATAAAATAAAATAAATTAGAAATACCTTTACCCATTTAGATACTCTGAGCAACTATTATTAAATGGACCTCTTTATATATAGAGAGAAAAGATCACTATTATCCTTTTATTTGTTTGCTATTTTTTATGTTAGTTTAAATAAATCATTTTAACTTTTAAAAAAAATTATGAAATTCAATTTATTTATTATTATTTTAATTCACAAAAAATAAACTGAAACAAGTCAATGTCTACATCACCGTCTTAATTTTTATTTATTTTGCACCGTGTTTAAAAGCATAATTATAATAAAAAAATAAAAGTATAATTTAAAATCTTTTCTCTCATTAAAAACTTTGGAATATTTGTTAAGTTTAACTTTTTATTTATGATATGAAAATAAATAAAACTATATGTCTTTTATTTATTTGGCATTAAATATAATATGATATAAATAAATATAAATAAAATAATGAATAAATTATTTCAATTTAGTTTTAAAAAAAAATAAAATAAATTATATAATATTTTATAACAACAACAAAAATTCACTCTAAATTATATTCTTTATTTTACCATAGATAATATAAAATTTAATATTTCTTAGATTGTTTCCGTGCTTTTTTAGTAAAACATTAGAGTAAATAAATAAAAAGAGTAGAGTATTAAATAAAACACAAAGCTAAAATATAGAAAATCATTTCTTTCATTAAAAGCCAAACATAAAAATCAACTACTTCAATAAAAGTTGAAATCCTCCAATACTAAATTTTTAAGCTCATAAAAAATTACTATCACCGATTCTTAAAATTTATTATTTTATCTATTTTTTTTATAAGTGACACTTTATCTTTTTAAATTCATTAAAAAATTAATGTATATGGTCTATAATATAAATTAAATATACTAATTAATCAATAAATCTATAAAAGTAAAATAACTCTTATAAAAAAGATCAGAAGGAATAATAAATATTAATATCAACCATTATTATAAATTATAAATACATTTTTTTTCTTGTAACAGACAATAGTAATAAATACATTAACTCTAAAAAAGCAAAAACATTAAATTCAAAGTCTTACAAGCAAACAACTCATCTTTCCAACACAGAAACAACTCTTGACGCCCATGTAAATGTTAAAAACAACCAACCAAACCCAAACCTCAAACCTTAAAACTACTTTGTTACAAGAGCTTTTCGGTTGCACCAATCACAACACGCCACGTCACATTAACAACCAAGCACATTGCTCCAGTTTTTTCCCACTATACTCATTTTCAGCAAACGCAAAGGAAAAAAAATTGAACGGTCCAGATTTTCCGGTGGACGCAAACTTTTATGCAACGCATCTTACGAAGCCACGTGGTAAGTTTTACAGAATATAACTCTAGGATGCTCAACACTATATTATTGGTTCTTCACTTTACTCTAAACTCATTCACAATTCACAGAACAGAAATCACTGTGTTACTATCAACGGTGGAGAACCATCGCCGGAAAATTCTCCGACGGTAGTTCCGATTTGGTGCTTCCAACTTGTTCAATTTGATGAACTCATAGTAAATTTAATCAATTACTTCAAATTTGTTATTCTAGATTTGTTTTTTTTTCTTTTCTTTTTGAAAATAATTTGATTTTTGATTTTGATCTTGATTGTAGATTTTGAATTGGTGAAGTGTAGTTGATCGAGATTGAAGTTTTTGCTTTGTCTAGTGACGGTGAAATCGTTGGAATCAAAGAGATATGGTATGTTTCTAAGTTTAGAGAAATGTATTTGTTTCATGCAGATGAGGTGTTTGATGTATGGTTTCATTGTTGTTTGATTTTGCTTGATGAGCTGTGAGTGTAAAGTAATATAGCATATATGAGTGCTTTCATGTGGAGTTGATGATTTATTAGTTTATTTATTTAATTTGTGAAGAGTTTATAAATAGTTGTATGAAATTGAATTTTGATGTGTTATTAAATTATTTACCAATTGGGATGGAGTTTAAAGTTGTATCACTTTGGTAATGTGTTGGGAGCTTATGATCCTGTCTAGTAAACTGATTTTAAGTAAAATTTAGATAAAATAATAGAGATCTTGATGTTTAAATTAGAAGAAAAAATATGTGAAAAAACAAATCAAGATATGGAGGTGAAAGTTAGTAGTGTTAGGACTTTTGCAGAGTCATAAACACCGAGGTGGATCAACACAATAGATAAAGAGAAACCACACAAGTGAATTTATACACAATTTTTTGACCCAAAATCTTAAAGTATTGGATATATGAGTTCTCTCACTTATAATTTTCACATACTTGACACGAAAACATACTCTCACTTGAGTATGAGACTCTCCACGTCCTTGATCTTACACCAGAAATGGACTCCGACTTTATTTTGATGAAAATTCCTTACTGTGTTGTTTCTAATCTATACCGTGCTTTTAATTGGAAGTTAGATTGTTTTCTTTCAATTTAGGAAAGTTGGCTGGAGATTCATGAAACTGATACTTCAATAAATGTGTTTCATTCTTGTTGTTAAATTCTTTCAATATCTTACTTTATGGTGGCTTTGTGATTTTTGTTTATTAGGTATATTGTTTTGTTTAACTAATTTATGGCTTATAAGTTATAACCTGGTTGAGTAATGTCTTATTTAATATGCATCGGCAGAATCTATACTCCGATAAATCTCGTAAGTTAAGCCTTCTACACTATAACTTCTTTTTCCAGTCTTTTCAGAACAAAGGCTTCTGGATGTCCCGTGATGCTGGCTGCATAGCGGAAGAAAATGTTGGATATGAAAATTCTTTAAGAGCCGAACCAAAGAGAAGTCACCAGTGGTTTACGGATTCAGATGAACCAGAAGTATTTAGCAACAAGAAACAAGCAGTTGAAGCTAGTGGCGACATGCCGGTTTCAACAACTAATGTTTCTCACTGGGACACTGGTTCAGGGTTTCACTCGGTGACAGGCCAATTTTCTGACCATCTCTTTGGATCTGATCTTATACAGTCTGTCAATTCGGTTGATAAAAACATGTCATCAACTGGAAGTGGAAATCTGAACATTGGAGGAAGGAACAATTTCGGTAATCAGTATGGGAATGATCCATCTATCGGACTTTTAGTATCACCCACCATAGTCGGCCCACCATGTCTAAATTTTGGTGGTATTAGGAAAGTTAAAGTTAATCAAGTCAGAGATTCTGACCATGGCATGCCAGCTGATAACAATACATTTTCCATAGATTCTGGTTTCGATAAGAATGACGGAAATATTACATCGGGCCCATCTTATAGCAACGGAAGTGACAACACCGTTGCTATAGGGATAAGCAAGCCTGATGACAATCTCCTTGCAATGGGTCACATCTTTGATAAAGGGGATGGGTGTTTTATGTTGATGGGTCAAAATTATGGAAAGGGAGATGAAAGTATTTTATCAACGGGTCGGCCCCTTGAAAGAGGCGACGGAAATTTCATAACAATGAATCAGTCATTTGGGAAGGAAGATGGAAATTTAATATCTCTGGGCACCTCATTTTCCAAGGAGCATGAGAGTTTTACATCAATGGGTGTAACCTCTGATAAATCAGGAGAAAAGTTCACAACTGTTGCTCCTTCTTACGACAATGGCACAGCAATAGGTCCGACATATGTTAATGTGGATTCAAACATTGCTTCGACTAGTCCATCGTTTGACAGCAACAGCTCTAGCTTTTTACCTGCAAATCAAAACCTCGGTAACAGCAGTACTGTATCTTTTGGAGTTTTTCATGCTGGCGGCCCTGAGCCAAATCCCTCATGCGGAGTCATCAGTGGATTTGATCCTTCGTTGGGCAACCAAAACTCAGCTCAAGGTGCGGATAGCCAGAGGGATCTGATTGAATCAAACCCTGATCCACTTGTAAATAACACTTCAAAATCTAATGCGAAAAATGATACCGTTGTTAAGAACAAAGAACCAAAGACAGCCAAGAAGAAGGCTTCTAACAACTTCCCTTCAAATGTTAAAAGTCTGCTGTCAACTGGTATTTTTGACGGCATTTCGGTGAAATATTGTACATGGTCAAGGGAGGTAAAACATGTTCTAATTTTATTTCATCTTACTTTTGAGATATTGTCGTTTTTGTTTCTACTTAAGATTTTAAAACTTTTGATGTTTTTTCGGCAGAGAAATCTTCAAGGAATCATAAAAGGAACCGGGTACATGTGTTCATGTGACGACTGTAAGGGGCAAAAGGTTAGCATTTTAAATCGCGCTTACATTTTTAATAGTCTGCGTAATTGTAGCAATAATACTCATGTATTCAATTATGTCATGAAGGCTCTTAATGCATATGAATTCGAACGTCACGCCGGAGCAAAGTCAAAACACCCTAATAATCACATATACTTTGAGAATGGAAAATCTATCTATGCTGTTGTTCAAGAGCTGAAAAACAGTCCTCAAGAGACGCTTTTTAACGCAATTCAAACTGTGACAGGTTCCACCATCAACCAAAAGAACTTTCGTATTTGGAAAGGTATGTCCAAACACGACCTTCACCCTTGCCTCAACGGCGCATGCCTTGATATTAACTTTTTTTCCGTCTTTTCAGCATCATACCAAGCTGCGACTCGTGAGCTTCAGCGCATCTATGGAAAGGATGACGCGGTCATACCGTCTTAAGTTTGGAAGAGTGGTAGATATGTAACTTCTCTGGTATATGAGTATATGAATGGCAGCTTATAAGTTGAGTTAATAATTGAAAGTTTTTAATTGGCTTTACTTGTAAGAACTTATATTATATTTATGGAAATAAAGATGTATATTTAGTTGTCCTTTGTGGTGAATATCAATTCAATATTAGTCTGGCATTGTATATTTTTGCTGGTAGTAACTCGTACCATTCATTATGTTGAAGAAAGAATGGTGTGAAAAGATACTAAGCTTGTGTTTGGATTAGGTGATACTGAGTGAGTTTTGTTCTCTTGCAACATATTTACGAATTCTTACCTAAGAATAACTAAAATTATGAAATGGCAATTAAAGATTTAAAAAATTCTGGTGTCAAACTATAAAAAGAAGTATTGATTAAAGTAGATGAACATAAAGGTTTCTTATAACTAGCTTTTATATTTCATCATCTCTATTGTGCACACTATCAATATCTATTTATTGGGGTGAGTGTGTGTGGTTTAGCGATGAAAGTTTGAGTTTTGAAAATATGCTCTCACGATTTCAGTTTTAGAAAGTGCTTCTCTTAAAATTTCAAATTCGAATTTAGCATTGAAAGTTTGAGTCTTTCAAAATGTGTTTCTCTCACGATTTTAGAATGTGCTTCTCTTAAGATTTCAGATTCAAATCCTGTTAAATGTAAATTACATATTAAAAGGAATATCTATTTATTAAAAATAGAATATTTAAAAGCAAAATTACAAGATACGACATGAATATAAAATTAATAAATTAAAAGGGCATTGTTATAACAAAAGCTTAAATAAATTTATATTTTAACTTATTTTATATGAAATTAAATAATTTTTAAGTTTAATAGACTAATGCTCGGAATTTTATTGGGAACAAAAACTTGTCATCATGCACAACAATCAATTTAACGAAATTATTAGGGTCGTTTTAGAGGACGTACATGACGAAGTAGATCACAAAGCCGTGTTTGAGGGTGTGCAAGATGATCTATAGTACAAGATCTCACATCATAATTAAGCTATGATAAAAATGATATTTGTTAGTGCGTGAAACACTTTTAGTGAGGAGAAAAAAAAAGAAAATAAGGAAATAAGGATTTATTGAATGAATTGTTACAAATAATGATACATACTATGACTATTTATATACAACCCTAATTGGGTTTGAGCTAACACAACTTGGATTATATTTAAATATTAAATATAATTAAATCTAATCTAATATTTCAACATACTCCCCATAATCCAAGTTGTCGAACCTATGCTAATCATAGTCGATCTGAATTATTCCTAATTTCTTTCTCAAATTCAGGAATTTGTCGATCTTTAATCCTTTGGTGAAAATGTCGGCCAATTGTGCTTCACTTGAGCAATGCCTTACTTCAAGTTCACCTATATTCACCTTCTCCCTTAAGAAATGAAATCTAGCTTCGATGTGCTTACTTCTTCCATGTAAAACTGGATTCTTCGCCAGATTTATAGTAGACTTGTTGTCGATTTGCAACACAAGAGGTTTCTTCACTTCGACCTCAATTTCTTCAAGTATCGATCTGATCCAAATTGCTTGACATGCAGCATACGATCTTTCTATATATTCTGCTTCACATGATGATAGTTGTAACGCCCCAGTTTTTGTTAGATTTATTTAATCGAGTCGATTTAATTATTTTCGTCTTTATATTATTTTATTCTTGACTTTTATTTAGTAATATATTATTTTTCATCATTATTATGTTTTATCGCGTTTTGAGAGCGTTTGCGAGATATTTGAGCTGAGGGGTAAAATGGTCATTTTGGGTAGTTAGATATTTTGTTATAAATAGAGATTTGAGAGAAAAAGAGAGAAAAGAAAGAGAAAGGAAAGAAAGGAAGAGGAAGGGAAAGAAGAGGAGAGAAAAGAGAGGAGAAAGAGGAAAAATCGAGGAAACTCCGTTTCAAGCGCGAATAATCGGGTAAGGGTGAGAAGTTTTGATTATATCTTGCTTGTGTATGTATATGTGTTGTTTGTGGTTATTGTTTTGGTTGTTTAACAACTTTTTCTCATTTGATAAATTGATGAACAATTGATGGAAATCGATGTTTTCACGGTCGGAATTCGATATAAATGGCGTTGTATGATCACACTGTTTTTATGAATAATCGTTAATATTTGTTTCGATGTTTGAAACTGTTTTGGTGGGGAAAAGTGGAATTTTGGCCCTTGGAGCCATGGGAAAACGAAGCAGAATTTTTCCATTTCTGGTGTAGGGCGCCGGGCGGTGCTCAGAGCGCCGGGCGACGCGGGATTGCGCCGGGCGATGCCCGAGAGGCGCAGCTTGGCACAATTCTGACTCTTTTGAGTCATGAATGCGGAATTGTTACGTCCTTGCCTCGCCGAGCGAAGTAGATGCGAAGGGCCAGCGCCGGGCGGTCGTTGGGTAGCGTCGGGCGCTCCTGGGGAATTTCAATAATTATGTTTCCTTTTAAATCCCATAACTTGTGACCCGTTTATCCGTTTTGAACGTTCTTGGTATCGTTAGAAAGCTAATAAAATGTTCTTTCTTATAAAAATGGTTTTGATATTGTTGGCCAATTTAATTACGTCGAGAATTCGGAAATATGTCGTTTTGTCGATTTTTACCGTTGTAATTGCGTGTAATTGATGTGTTATAATGCAAAGTGCTGTTAATATGTATCGTATAGCTTGTGTGTTGTTATATGATGTGAATATATATGATGCGTGTTGGTGATGATGGTTTGTGGTCTTAGGGAGAAATAAATGTATTGTTTTGGGTTTGATTGCAATGTCTGATAATGATGTTGTTATGATGTTTTGTGGGATTGTTGTGGTTGATGGTGAGTAATCCTTGATGTGAATTGATATGAGTGTATATGCTAAAATGCTAATTGTTGTGGTTTCGGATTATGATGAGATGCATTGTTTATGTGAAATTCAATGTGTGTTATTTGGTGGCCTTATGGCAAGTAAATGCATTGTTTGAATTGATTTCCAATGCATGAATAATGATGATGAGATAATTCATATGGTTGAATTGTGAAGATGCATTTGATTGTCATGAGTCCTTGTATGTCAAGCATCATGATATGCATCTTGTGATGTCGTGTGCCCTAGTGGGTGTGAGCGACGAAACTATTCCAGAGGGAATCCGCTATAACATCGTGAGCCTTATACCGAGAGGACTGAAAGCGATGATTATAGACGATCGTGAGCCTTATACAAAGAGGACCGAAAGCGATCGGATCGTTAGCCTTATACAAAGAGGATTGAAAGCGATCCATAAACGTCGTGCGCCTTATACCAAGAGGACCGAAAGCGACGGGGAACATTGTTTGCCCGACGGGGAGTTACACTAAGTAACAAGCGATGGTTCCAATAGTTCCTGAGTGAACTAGTGATGAGAATGATGGATGGATGGTACCGCATATGCATTGCATAGAGTCGTTGTGTCGGTCTCTGTGCATTTGCATAAATCATGAATGGATTGATTATGTGTGGAAAATCATGAATGAATTGATTATGTGTGGAAATTGTGAATTGATTGAGTATGTGTTGAGATTTATGATTGGATTGGTGAATTGATGTGCATATGTGATAAATGCATTGGTTATGAATGATATGTTTTATGTATAGATATATGCTATGTGATGTGGTGTTGTGTGGTATGCCTTATGTGTGAATATGTGATTATGTTGGTGTAATTGTTATATGCTATGGTGTTAGATTCATCAGAAATATGTTATGTATCTGTGGCTTGCTATATGTATTAGTATGTGATGCTTGTGGTGAGAATAACTATGCATGTGAATTTTTTTATGTGTTTGCATATTATTATGCAATCTTGATTTAGTTGTTATTTCTCACCCTTCTGCTGTGGTTTGTTGCTCTATGAGGCAATTGCAGATTAGTAGTCTTGGAGGCTTTTGCGAAGATTAACCCTCCGTCATTTGTCGGTCTGCTTTGATACGTAACACGGGAGTCGGGGAACGCTTTTGTTATATATGTATACATTTGTTGGATATATTTTGTATTACCTTTATATGTATACTTTAATGTTATAAAACAATTTATTTTGTAAAACTAGTCAGTTATGGATCTTTCCGCTTTATTCCATAATTGAACTTTCCTTTTGTATGGAAAAAGTTTCCTTTTTAGGTTTATTCCATTTTGTGTTATGTATCAAATAATTGAGCAGGGATTGTGTTTTCTTTCCTTAATTGTGGCATCCTTTTTTCTGTCAAAAAAAATTTTTTTATTTACTCTGATTTAATTATGCATTATTTATTTGCGATGGGAATTGGGGTGTTATAATAGTGGTATCAGAGCAGGTCGGTCCGTCCGGCCAAGTTGTTGAGTCAGTTGGTGTGACAGTTGAATGCTGTCGAGGTTGTTTGTCCCTTAGTTCGTGATATGTGTGTGAGACACTGTCAGTACTTTCTGGATTTTCTAATCCTTTGTCTTCAGGTGTGAGAATGAGATAAGTGGGGGAGAAGCTGGTGCTTCTCCAAGTTGCTTTAGGTGTGGAGCATTGGCTCAGTGTGCCGTTGGTTGCAAGATTGTAAGTGTTATTTGGACAGTGTTGTTCCCGATTCCAGAGGGAATACGGAGGTAAGGTTTATGTTGACTAAGGATTGGTGCCTTAGGTAGTTTTGTGCACGAGATGTAAGAAGTTCTATTATAGTTTGGTAAAGACGGTTTATGCCCCATCATGATTGTTGGCTGTTTATTGGCAAATTGAGGAACTGATCACCCTTAATCTCTTGTTGATAGTAGACGAGAATTATGTTGGATGGAATAGACGTGTCTTTCCGGCTTTGATAGTGTGTGTAAGGAATTGTTTGGAGTTTAAGAAAATGGGTACAAATTGTTTTGTTGAGTCGATGAAGATTCTTATATCGGAAGATGAGGCGGATTAGAGGTTTTGGTATGTTGGTTCAGTTGGGAAGTCGTTGAGAGAGAACGATTGGGTATTGTTAAAGGTTGTTCTCAGAGAGTAGAGTGTGAACTCAAATTTGACGAAGGGGAAGATTTGAGGTTTGGATCTGCTAAGCAAGTAGAAGAACTTTTAGGAAGTGAAACTTAGATTGAAAGAGCGGTTGGAAGATTTACTGGAAAGGAGAATTATGAGGCTGTGTCGTCTTGGAGAGCTCCAGTATTGTTAGTAACAAAAAGGAAGGATGATTGAGCGGAATAATAAGCATGGTGTGTATAATGGTATTGAGACTATGGAAAGCAAAACTTAGAGTTTTGGTGAGTTGTGGAGTTTTTAAAGTTTTAGGGCAGTAATGGAAATTTTGAGAAAACCTTAGGTGTGGATGTAATATTTGAGAGTTCTTTTTGGTTGGTGGTTGCTACATGTTGGGATTTATGGAATTTGGACTGTTAAGAGAAGAAATTGTGTATGGATTACTGACAGTTGAATAAGGTAACGATTGAGAATAAGTGTCCACTTTCATGAATAGATGACTGGAATGGTTTGGTTGAGTTTGAGTGAAATTACAATTGTTTGGAATGTTTGATAAGAGTGGTGAATTGTGTGAGTTGAGGCTTTGATCGTTTTCATGTGACTGGTTATGATTGTTATCATCGGATTAAGGTGTTATTGACTCGGTTAAGCTTGTATGTGAGTAACCAGTTACCTAGTGAATTTTTTTGCAAAAGCTTTAAGAATTTATATCTTTTGGAATTTGGTTGGGCATTACAACGTACAATGATGTTATTCGGTGTTAGTAATGCGTCTGTAAGGGTTATGGAGTAGATGAATCGTATCTTCCATATTTATTTGGATGAGTTCGCAGTGGCTTTGATTGAGGATATTCGGATCTGTTGTAAACTCAGAGGAAGAACAGATAAAGTGTTTGAGAATTGAATTACAAGTGTTGAAAAGAGACGAAGTTTTATGCTAAGTTATTCAAGTGAGAATTTGGGTTGAAAAAGGTTATTTTTCTTGGATATGTTATTTCGGATGAGAGTATGGTTATGGATCCGTCAGAAGTATATGCAGTTCTACAATGAGAGGCTCCGAAGTTGGTTAAGGAGATTAGAAATTTTTGGGCTTAGTTAGTTGTTACTGCAGGCTAGGGAAGACTTTGCTAAGTTCGTACTTCTGTTATCTCAGTTGACTTGCAAAGGGTGAGTCGTTTGTTTTGGATGTTTGTTGTGAGTAAGTTTTGGTGAGTTGAAGTAGAAGTTGTCTACGGCTCCAGTTTTGATACTGCGTGATCCTGATAAACCGTTTGTGACGTATTGAGACGCGTCGTTGATGAGTTTAGGCGGGGTGCGTGCAAGATGGTAAAGTTGTGGCTTATGCTTTACGACAATTGAGGATTCATAAAAGGATCTATACTATTTTGGATTTGGAATTTGTGACGAGTTATGAATTTGGCTTGGATTATCCTTCGGGAAAAGCTAAGGTTGTGCCTGAAAAGTTAAGTCGAAAGTTGTTATGCATGTCTGTTTTGATGGTCAGAGAATTAAAATTATTTGAGCAGTTCAGAGACTTGTGTCTGGTGTGTGAGATAACACAGGAGAGTGTGAAGTTGGGAATATTAAAGTGAACAGTGATTTTTGGTGAATATGAGAAAGAGTTAGACTTTGGACGTGAAATTGATAGTTTTGATGGTTACGAGTAATCAGAGTGTGCAACGGAAGCGTGAGGTGGCATGATTCGTATATGCGTGTGGGACTGGTAAGAGTTCATAGGTTGAACATCGGAAACATGTAGGAATGAGGAGACCATTGGACGTTCAGAATGGAAGTATTAGGTGAAAGGTTTAAATATTATTCATGGGCTACTATGTAGATGGAGGTTTTGGTTAGATGTTCGATTGGTGAATCGTAACATTGTTGTAATATTGTTGTGTGACAAGGATGTTGGTATTGTGGTTAAGAAGAGGTTGTTGAAACGATGTTGTGTTGTGGGACTTTATGTTCTTGTTTGTGTTGTTGCCTCGTTTCCATCGTGATGGTCCGAGTGCGAGTAGCTGATTCCTGTGTGTGTTCGTAACTTGGGTATTCTTTGAGTTGCGAGTTGGTCGTCAAGTGCATTGTATGAGCTTTGCATCTTATCGTTGTAGTTGTCGTCGTTGTCGTGTCGTTGTTGTAGCTGTTGTTAGCAAGGTGGTTTGTCAGTTGTGTTATTCGTGGTGTGCCTTTGGTTGGCATGTTGGTTGGGTAGTCGGATGCGAGAGTCGTATCCGGAGTCGTTCGTCCCAGTTAGATTTTCGAGGACGAAAATGTCTAAGTGGGGGAGAGTTGTAACGCCCCAGTTTTTGTTAGATTTATTTAATCGAGTCGATTTAATTATTTTCGTCTTTATATCATTTTATTCTTGACTTTTATTTAGTAATATATTATTTTTCATCATTATTATGTTTTATCGCGTTTTGAGAGCGTTTGCGAGATATTTGAGCTGAGGGGCAAAATGGTCATTTTGGGTAGTTAGATATTTTGTTATAAATAGAGATTTGAGAGAAAAAGAGAGAAAAGAAAGAGAAAGGAAAGAAAGGAAGAGGAAGGGAAAGAAGAGGAGAGAAAAGAGAGGAGAAAGAGGAAAAATCGAGGAAACTCCGTTTCAAGCGCGAATAATCGGGTAAGGGTGAGAAGTTTCGATTATATCTTGCTTGTGTATGTATATGTGTTGTTTGTGGTTATTGTTTTGGTTGTTTTACAACTTTTTCTCATTTGATAAATTGATGGACAATTGATGGAAATCGATGTTTTCACGGTCGGAATTCGATATAAATGGCGTTGTATGATCACACTGTTTTTATGAATAATCGTTAATATTTGTTTCGATGTTTGAAACTGTTTTGGTGGGGAAAAGTGGAATTTTGGCCCTTGGAGCCATGGGAAAACGAAGCAGAATTTTTCCATTTCTGGTGTAGGGCGCCGGGCGGTGCTCAGAGCGCCGGGCGACGCGGGATTGCGCCGGGCGATGCCCGAGAGGCGCAGCTTGGCACAATTCTGACTCTTTTGAGTCATGAATGCGGAATTGTTACGTCCCTGCCTCGCCGAGCGAAGTAGATGCGAAGGGCCAGCGCCGGGCGGTCGTTGGGTAGCGCCGGGCGCTCTTGGGGAATTTCAATAATTATGTTTCCTTTTAAATCCCATAACTTGTGATTAGAAAGCTAATAAAATTTTATTTCTTATAAAAATGGTTTTGAGATTGTTGGCCGATTTAATTATGTCGGGAATTCAAAAATATGTCATTTTGTCGACTTTTACCGTTGTAAGTGCGTGTAATTGATGTGTTATCATGCAAAGTGCTGTTAATATGTATCGTATAGCTTGTGTGATGTTATATGATGTGAATATATATGATGCGTGTTGGTGATGATGGTTTGTGGTCTTAGGGAGAAATAAATGTATTGTTTTGGGTTTGATTGTAATGTATGATAATGATGTTGTTATGATGTTTTGTGGGATTGTTGTGGTTGATGGTGAGTAATCCTTGATGTGAATTGATATGAGTGTATATACTAAAATTCTAATTGTTGTGGTTGCAGATTATGATGAGATGCATTGTTTATGTGAAATTCAATGTGTGTTATTTGGTGGCCTTATGGCAAGTAAATGCATTGTTTGAATTGATTTCCAATGCATGAATAATGATGATGAGATAATTCATATGGTTGAATTATGAAGATGCATTTGATTGTCATGAGTCCTTGTATGTCAAGCATTATGATATGCATCTTGTGATGTCGTGTGCCCTAGTGGGTGTGAGCGACGAAACGATTCCAGAGGGAATCCGCTATAACATCGTGAACCTTATACCGGGAGGACTGAAAGCGATGATTATAGACGATCGTGAGCCTTATACAAAGAGGACCGAAAGCGATCGGATCATGAGCCTTATACAAAGAGGACTGAAAGCGATCCATAAACGTCGTGCGCCTTATACCAAGAGGACCGAAAGCGACTGGGAACATCGTTTTCCCGACGGGGAGTTACACTAAGTAATAAGCGATGGTTCCAATAGTTCCTGAGTGAACTAGTGATGAGAATGATGGATGGATGGTACCGCATATGCATTACATAGAGTCGTTGTGTCTGTCTCTGTGCATTTGCATAAATAATGAATGGATTGATTATGTGTGGAAAATCATGAATGGATTGATTATGTGTGGAAATTGTGAATTGATTGAGTATGTGTTGAGATTTATGATTGGATTGGTGAATTGATGTGCATATGTGATAAATGCATTGGTTATGAATGATATGTTTTATGTATAGACATATGCTATGTGATGTGGTGGTGTGTTTCCATCTGTTATAACTGTGGTATGCCTTATGTGTGAATATGTGATTATGTTGGTGTAATTGTTATATGCTATGGTGTTAGATTCATCAGAAATATGTTATGTATCTGTGGCTTGCTATATGTATTAGTATGTAATGCTTGTGCTGAGAATAACTATGCATGTGAATTTTTTTATGTGTTTGCATATTATTATGCAATCTTGATTCATTTGTTATTTCTCACCTTTCTGCTGTGGTTTGTTGCTCTATGAGGCAATTGCAGATTAGTAGTCTTGGAGGCTTTTGCGAAGATTAGCCCTCCGTCCTTTGTCGGTCTGCTCTGATACGTAACACGGGAGTCGGGGAACGCTTTTGTTATATATGTATACATTTGTTGGATATATTTTGTATTACCTTTATATGTATACTTTAATGTTATAAAACAATTTATTTTGTAAAACTAGTCAGTTATGGATTTTTCCGCTTTATTCCATAATTGAACTTTCCTTTTGTATGGAAAAAGTTTCCCTTTTAGGTTTATTCCATTTTGTGTTATGTATCAAATAATTAAGCAGGGATTGTGTTTTCTTTCCTTAATTGTGGCATCCTTGTTTCTGTCGGAAAAATAAATTTTTATTTACTCTGATTTAATTATGCATTATTTATTCGCGATGTGAATTGGGGTGTTACAATAGTGCCACCACAGGTTGCTTTCTCGAGCACCGTGAAATTGGGGCACCAAATACTTGAAAGAAATATCAAGTAGTGCTTCTTCGATCTTCCTTATCTTCGCACCAGTCATCATCTGAATAACAAGTAACCATAGCTTCTTAGCTTCAGAGTCTCGTCGAAATAAAATTCCATAGTTTGTCGATCCTTTTAAGTATCTTAGAATTCTTCTTGCGACCTTCATGCGTGACACCCTTGGTTCACTCATGTATTACTCATTAATCCAACCGAGAAACATATATCAAGTCGACTATTGCACACATATCTTAGAGATCTGACAATCTATTTGAACAAAGTTGCATCGACTTTGTCTACCTCTCCATGTTTTTCCAACTTTAAATTTAGTTCGATAGGCGAAGATGCAGGAGTCGAATCATCCATTCTGAATCTCTTGAGTATCTCTTTGACATACTTTCTTTGATGTAGCACCATGCCTTGCTTCAACATTTGAAATTCCATGCCTAAGAAGTATGACAACTTTCCCAGACCCGACATTTCAAATTCCTTAAACATAGACACCATACTCATATTTTCATTTTACGAATCCCAATTCAACCAAGTGTGAGTCGATCTTCTTGTTCCATGCCCTAGGTGCCTGCTTGAGACCATAGTTGTGCAACTTGTATATTTTACTTGCTTCCTCCCGAGTCACAAACTCAGGAGGTTGTGTGACATACACCTCTTCTTCTAAAGGTCTATTCAAAAATGCTGATTTCACATCTAAGTGAAATGTTGACCAGCCTTGCTTGCATGCCAAGGCCACCACTAGTCGAACAGTTTCCAATCTTGCAACAGGTGCAAATACTTCAGAGTAGTTGAGTCATGCTCTCTGGAGAAATCCTCGAGCTACCAATCCTGCCTTATGCCTTGCTATCGACCCATCAGCATTGTGTTTCAACTTGAACACCCAGTTTACTTCGATAGCTTTTGTATGAGCTGGCAATTCGACCAACTCCCATGTGTTGTTTCTTTTAATTGCTTGTAACTCTTCGACCATAACAGACTTCCATTGTCCTTTTTTAAATGTTGTTGTTGGTATTCTCATGAATATTATCTTTTGTGTTCTTTTGCTTGTCTTCTCTGGTATAGACATCGATTATGGGCCCTTAGAGCTTGACCTTATCTTGATCAATTTAAAACAATTTTCTTTTGAAAATTAGAGTTTAAAAATTGTTATGCGTAATAAATTTTATGTACAAAGTGTATATGTTTTTTTGGACGAAACAAATTGAACACTTAATCAGAAACATAAAATAGATGATAGATGAATAATACCAATTCATTAAATGTCTCGCTTGATTCAAACTCGATTTGAACGAGGTATGTAAAGAGAGTCTTTTTAATCAAGCAAGACATATAACATTACAATTTTCAATATTAATCAACATTAAAAAAGTTTTAGAGTATCACAATTCGAGATAATGTTGAAACTAAAGATCTTAGATCCAAATCCTCTTTGACTGTACACATCTTTTGACACTAAGTTCTTGCAAATCTTTACTCGACTTCAACTTCAATCTTCCAGCTTCAAGAATGTTGCTCCAAGATTTCTGTTATACAATGACCTTTACTCAGCCCTACTGGTTCCTTAAGCCTTGAAATCTCTAAAGATGGTTAAAACTCCAACTTCGTCTGTAGGCATTCACACATATCTAGCAAAGTAATCTTGAATAGAAGAACCTCTACTACTATGAAAAACCCATTTAACAACGGTTGGGAATGACATATAATGACGCGGGCGAAGGCGTTGTTATGTAGATTGTTGTTGTAAGTTCGCTGTTTCTACAACGGTCTGGAAACTGTTGTTGTATTCTAGAAGCACACGTTATATTGCAACAGTTAGGTATTTCAACCATTGTAATATATATTAACTATCACAACGATTATGAGTATCAACCGTTGTCATACATATTAACTATCACAACGGTTATGTGTCTCAACCGTTGTGGAATGTATCCTTAGTTTATTAAATACAAATGTATATTCCTTGTTTTACCATACACCTAATTAAATAAATACAACCCTTAAAATTGGTAAAGAACTATATAATATGAAAATTAAACTGTTCTTGAAAACCAACTTAAACACACCACTGTTTTTCAAATTAAATCCATTTCATTCCACACATGTTATGTTCCTTAACATAAAATTTATGGTTCAATGGTCGGTTTCCTTCAATCCATCGATATCTTTTATTATAGTTTACCTCATCATCGCCAAAAATCATCGCGATTTTATCATCATAACAATCATGATCTTAACAACCACGATGATTAGTGACGACGATGAGGTAAACTATAATAAAAGATATCGATGAATTGAAGCAAACAGACCATTGGACCATAAATTTTATGTTAAGGAATATTAAATGTGCTGAATGAAATGGATGCAATTCGGAAAACATTGACATGATAAAGGATGGTTTTTAAATACATCTTAATTTTCAGATTATAATGTTCTATATCAATTTAACTGATTGCATTTTCAATAAAAGGATAGTGAAACAAACAATATACATAGTATATAATAAACTAAATTTCATATACAATATCAGAATGAATTCATATATATGTACCTTATCAGAATGAATTCATATATATGTGCCACCATCATCATCACCATGTGAAACAAACCCTAAGAAGTGGGAAGCAATGAAGAAAATTAGTTAGTATTCAATTTAACTATATACAATATACATAGTATTTAATAAACTAATGTTCTATATCAATTTAACTGATTGCATTTTCAATAAAAGGATAATGAAACAAATAATATACATAGTATATAATAAACTAAATTTCATATACAATATCATAATGAATTCATATATATGTACCTTATTAGAATGAATATATATATATATATATATATATATATATATATATATATATATATATATATATATATATATATATATATATATATATATGTACCACCATCATCATCACCATGTGAAACAAACCCTAAGAAGTGGGAAACAATAAAGAAAATTAGTTAGTATTCAAAACAAAACAACTAAAAGTTGAAACAAAACCCTAAGAAGTGGAACTGTACCATTACAATGAAGTTCACCTTGCTTGTGAAGCATTGAAGTCGAATCTGCACAAAATGAGAACAATCAACAAAAATAACATGAAGCAAACGAGATAATGGAAACTATCTAACAAAAAGATTGAAGTAGAAGAATACCTTATTTTCCATAAACAATATGTACATTACGCTTGCTACCGCCAGCATCATCACCATGTTCATATAGTTTTAGATTCTGCAAGAAGAAATACAAGGAGGAAGAAGCTTAAATCAAAAGCTTCACACTTCTTGTATTTCTTCTCGCGAATTCTATAAAAAGACGAAGTTTGTTGCCAAAAATGGGTGCTAGGGTTTCGCTGTGAAGGAAACGGCGCTACTGTCAATAATAGAAAGTTAATTCCCTTATATAGGTAAATATTTCACAACGGTTTTCTAAAATAACCGTAATGATAAGTATATATATTATTTTAATAATATCACAACGGTTAGTTATATTAACCGTAGCGATACCTTATAATTGGTACAAGGTTCGCTCCAGGCAACAACATTTTTCTATAATTACGTAAAATAGAAAAATATTGTTGCCTGGAGTCGAACCTTGTACCAAGTATAAGGGGTATCGCTATGGTTATTATTACTAACCGTTGTAATATTATAACCCTTGCTCTTCCCGGAGCAGAGAACACTCTGGCCATAGTGATTTAAAATTTTCTCCGTTTTTCAAAAAATATCGTTCCAGAATATCAACCATTTACAAGTTATCATCATTGCAAGCATTAAACTATCAGACTTTTCATCTTCAACCTCATCTATAAATAGACAACTTTACATTTCTTCATAATATATTCTTCGTAACAAATGAGTTCTACAAATGAGAATGCTAGAAACATCACCAATGAGGAACGTCAGGTGCCAATTGAGGATGTCCAACCAGCTGCCATCGTCAGGGATGCCTTAAGGACGAGGAAGGATAAGAAGAAGAAGAAGAAGCTGAAGAAGAAAAAAATAAAGAAGAAAAGGAGGACTGTTTATTATGATTCCGATGAGGGGAGTGAGGAGAGATGTCTGGATTATGAAGATGCATTTGCAGCTATGGGCTCTGACATTGATAAATATATGTAATATGATTATTAATATACTCTTCTTAATGGAATCTTAATAAAATGTTATTTTATATATGCTCATCTCTTACAGTTTTATTTTTAAAGTTATATATACTATTTTCTTGCACTTAAAAACACTAACAAAAGAAATAAAATATATGTTTAAAAGAAAAACAATGATGAATTTTGAGTTTTGAGGTTAAATCCCCATAACACTAACAAAAGAAATAAAATATATGTTTAAAATATAAAAATATGACAAAAAATATAGTTGCTGGGAATCGAAGCTTGTTACATGTATTACAATGGTGTTGTAATTCAACCGTGTTTAAAATGTAAAAATATGGAAAAAAATGTAGTTGCTGGGAATCGAAGCTTGTTACACACCATGTATTACAATGATTGTTTAATACGACCGTCATTAAATATGGCGTTATAAATCAGCTGCAAATTTTTTAACCTATTACAACACTGGGTTACGAATCCGTTGTAAGCCTGACGTTGTTGTTTTAGCGTTTTGTAGTAGTGCTCCTTATTTTTCCACTAGATTTGTCGATCCTATCTACAACCACATACATAGATGCCAACCTTGAAATATTCACAAAAGTTTAATCACAAAATGATCCTCCTCAGACAGATCTCACACCCTAGTATGAGAACTTAATGCAAACAACAATGGATGATTCAAGAGGTTGAAGATGAATAAATTTTGGTTGCAAAAATTAAAACAAAATTTAAAACCCTTTTTGAAGTTGAGAGAAAATGTGTGTTGTGAGTTATAAATCATAAAGTGGGTATTCATGTTATGATAGGGACTTGAGAAAAAGATTTATATATGTGTTGGATATCGGCCACAAAAGAGAAAGAAAAAGCCATTTGATTCGAGTCACAAGCAAGAAGTATGAATCGAGTCAAGATAGTGACTGATTTCAATCAAGATCCAAGAACCAAGAAAAAATTCTCCCATGATTCAAATAAACCCTTTTTTTTATTTAAATAACGTGATTCGAGTCAACTAGATCTGTGATTCAAATCAAGATCACAAAACCAAAATCCAAAATTTGCTATCAGAATTTTATTTGAGTAAAGCATGTCTATGATTTGAATCAAACCTCCCTGATTCGATCCATGTATTGTTGTGATTCGAATCAAAATCACAGAGGTAAAATCATGTTTTTCAGAAATATGTTTGAGTCAAGTTAGACAATTTTGTGAATCGAATCAAACTCACATAAGTAAAATCCTGATTTTTCCATAAAGTTTGATTCGAGTCACGAGGTCTTGTGATTAGAATCACACTTCAATATTTTTAAGTTTTCATCAAAATGAAGTGTTATTCTGAATCGGGACTTAGAATGACTTAAACCATTCTCAAATGCATTTTTTGCTTCAAATCTTCAACTAATTGACTAGAAAAGTATATTGATAAGACATTAATAAAATAGTTTGATTTATGTGTGCGTAAAAACGTGACTCCACGCACAAGAGAGAAGGGGGATTATGGGGTTTTGAAAAATCTTGGTTTAAACTGACATTATTTTCTAAATCGGAGTTTAAGAACATTTTCAAATAAGCGTTTGGATATGCAGCGAAAAATCAAGATAAAGAAAAAAAATGTGGAAAGTAAAAAAGTTAAGTGAAAAGAGATAACACTAGAGATTTATAGAGTTTCGTAATAAATGAAGTGATTTACTCCTCTCCCCATCAACTTTTATTAAGAGTATCCAATAATGCTTGAGAGATTTTAGAAGGTTAAGCCCACAACCCTATTATACAAGGAAAAATGAAGTTTCGGGTTTACTTCCAAATAAATAGTGAATAGTGGATTAAAGTGGTTAGTCTTCACGCCAAACAACAAAAAGAGATTTGAACGAATAGTCTCTAAACCAAACAGAAATTTTGTAGGGACGTATCTCGAACCAATGTGGAGTTTTGAATTGGTTATCCTTCGAACCAAACCGAGGTTTTACACGGGATGGCCACTAATCAAACTGAGATTTTTATCGGGCTGATATCGAACCTAATGAGCTTTTACATGGGTTGAACTTAAAAATTGAGAGAGATTTTATATCGGGCTAATCAAGATCTGATATGAATATTTTTCTCCTGTTATTCTTCATAAACCCAAATGGAGAACTTTTCCTTACATGACGGAACTCACGAACCAAATGGAGACTTAACACTAAATCCTCAAAAAAGATTTTTTAACAGGTTTAGCTCCAAACCCAAAGAAACACTTCCTACAGAAGAGTAATTCTTCCAAGAGGAAAAAATATCTCTTGGGGAATTTAAGATAATACCTATTTCTAGAAAAACTTCCTTACTAAACACATTAACTTTTACTCAAAGTGCTAAGGCTAAAAATATGTGATAAAATGAGAAAATATTTTAGAGAGAGATATCAAGTTTTTTTATGTGAAAAAATGAAAGGCAATACCTCTATATATATGCCAAATAATGATTCAAAAAATGAAATAATCCATGGGAAAAATAATCGATTATTTGTGTCCATTTTGGAAAGTTTTGATAGAGAGATGTTACCATTAATTAATAAATTTTAATAATCGATTATAAAATCCTTTTTCCCTTATCTAATTGATTATACATTTGGTCTAATCGATTGGGAAGTTCAAAAACTTTCCCTAATCAATATGACAATTCTCAAATCATCTGACTAGGCTCCAAAAATTTTTTAGGTGATTTTCTTTGAGTAATAGAGGATTCAAAAACATTTTTAGTAAGTGTGTGATTTAACCATGTTACTTTACAAAAATTCTCATGTCTTTTTATAAAACACTGATCACTCAGACAAGATCAGACGAGTGTTCACACTTCCTCTCTTTCATAGTATGAAGCTTCAAGTGCTTTGATGGATAAACCAATCACATGAGAACTTCAATTGAATTTTCTTGGAGATTATGCTTGAAATATTTTCAAGTCAGACACCATCATTGGAGGATATCACTAGTGATCATAAAACCTTACTTTTTTAGCATGATTCCGAGGAGCAAATTGATTAAGCACTTTGAGCATCTTTGATCGCTTGAACTAGTTTGTTTGTCTTTATGCTTTATCATCATAACAACTTTAGATGTTTTTGTAGTACTCCAATTTTTCCTGAGTAATTTTTCAAAAAAATCGCACGTTCCTTTATTTTAACTCAAATTTTTTAGTCATACTCCCTCCGGTCACTAGGGAGGCAAAAAGTCCCTGCAAGTTTACACGGGTTTAGATATAGGGACTTCTGGTTGCTTTTTACTAGGGAGAGTATTGATGCCATAGAAAGGGAAAAATCCTCCCAACCCATGCATTCACTATGTACAAAAAGTGTTTATATATTCCATTTTCGGGAGGGGTGATAGTATCGACAATGCTAGATTAAAGGAGTTATATATAATTTTTTGTATCTACCACTCTATCTCAGTTAATACTGCTAGCTAGCTTTATGCTGACGCACTTGGAAAAAGTCGCAAAAGCCGCAAGAGGGGACATTGTTATGGGTGGTATAATTACCATCCTAGCCCGAGGCCTTAGGGTACGACAGAGAGTCTAAGGGAAATGAAGGTTGTTGTGGGTAACATTGGGATAAACATTGTTGCATGTATTTCCAAAATTTAATTACAAAATTTAGTCCCAATACATATATGCTTATGATTATAAACAACACATTATGTGGTACTACCAAACCCAAAAATGACAAACTTTCAAGATAGTTGTAATTGGATGTATATAGTGGTTACTGATATCCACTCTAATATTGAAGAGACTTATGGTTGATACTTTCCTCTATATGCTAGCAAAGAATTGGTGGATTAATTTCTTCACTAGGTCCTATAACTAACGACTGATAGGCGTGGTAAGTTCATGTACCATCTCAATGCGACATCCTTGAAATCGTTAGAGATTAACTTACACTTCAAGGAGTCGCTGGTGCTAATTGTAACGCCCCAAACTGCTTTCAGGATTACCGACTAACCCTATAAATCAACACGAGTCTTTTCAGCATGTTTTGTCCTGACCCACACACTTTCTGGGAAATTGCCCAGAAGGTCACCCATCCCAATACTACTCCAAGTCAAGCACACTTAACTATGGAGTTCTTATTGGTTAGACTACCAAAAAGAAGATGCATCTCGTTGGTATAGGTAGTACCAATTAATTCTTATAAGCCTTCCTTCAACCAAGCAGTCTCATACCTGCACAGCCTCAGGATCCTTCTCATTCTGATGTGAATTCAGTTTTTCCCTAGAAGCTGCTAGAAGTGTCTCATTGTCACATCTCATGCACCGACAACCACTCCCTCTCCCTCGGTTGTTACAGGTAACCACTCTCTGCCCTCTTCGGCCTCGGGTGTTACATACCTACCAGCTTCCGCTTGGTTTGTCCCTGAACCACATCGTACTGAGAGAGGTCTGCTCTAATATCATTTGTAATGCCCCATACTGCTTTCAGGATTACCGACTGACCCTATAAACCAACACGAGTCTTTTCAGCATGTTTTGTCCTCACTCACACACTTTTCGAGAAACTTCCCAAAAGGTCACCCATCCCAAAATTGCTTCAAGTCAAGCACGCTTAATTGTGGAGTACTTATGGAGGTGACATGCTCCTAAAATTCATTTTTTCTAATTTTGTCAATGATGGAGGTTTGACATTTTCTGGAATATGACCCCCCCCCCCCCCCCCCCCCCCCCCCGAATTTGTCAGAAAGAGGCGGGGGGTCCAGGACTTTTATTTTCTCAAGAGGATTGATCTCCTGCTGACAACGTTCTCTTTCAAAGCTTGATTGTGGAAACACAATTTTTCCATATCAGCTTGTGTTTCTATTATGGCCTAATGGTCATTGTCGGAATGTTATTGACAGATGGGGTGCCTCTTGTTTATACCATCTTTAGGGTGGTGGTCAAGGAAGTTTTTGAAGTGAATATAGGTGCAACCTAGGTTAGTATTATCATGGTCCTAAGGTGGAAACTAATTGTACTTACCACCTATAAAAATAACTTTTAGCCTTGGTCTTTGCAATAGATTGTGAAGACAAGTCTATCATGAAATTTTTTTAATGAAGACAAATATACATAAGAAGGAAAAGATTCTACAATGCATAAAATGTTTCAAGACAAGTTTCAAGTATCTTAGAAAGGATGATTCAAGATTTAATCAAGCTATGACATTTTGAAAAAGATAAGGTACAATATGTTTTGATGATATAAATTTTAGACGCTCAAAGAAAAATATTCAAAAAATCATTATATGCATTATTTCATCAATTTTCAATGTTAGCATGAAGTGACACTTTAAAAATTGTGAAAAATTCTCTAAGTCCACCAGGAGTTAATCGATTAACCCATTTACAAAAGAAGTGATGTTAATCGATTAACCATGCTCCTCTAAAATGAAAAGTTAAGTTTTTATACATCATAATCAATTAACCCCTTTGTTTATTGAATATGTTAATCGATTATATATGTTAATATATGAAGAAAACTTGAAATTTTATATAAATTTAAGCGATTAACCATTTGGAAAGAGTACCAAGGATAATCGATTATCCTTTCTTTTTGCCTCATATTTATGAGAAAATTAAAGTTAAGCGATTATTCTTTCGTTTTTGCTTCGATTATACTCATGTTAAAGTTTTAAGTAAGGTTGAATTCTCTGATCATCACCCCATCCTAATTACACCGGTTGCTCATACTTATAATATGGCTCCAAGGAAATTTAAATTTGAGAGTGCTTGGATGATTGATATAACTTACCAAGTGTTTTGGGCCGTCCATAGAGGTTTCAGCCGACCACTCATAAGAAGTTACAATCCTCCTAAAATCTTCTCAACATACGAGAATTACCCTACTGATGACCACAAAGGATCTCAACTTCTGGTGCATCCAACAGTTCCCCGCGATCCACACCTGACAAATAGTAAATTTGTTATTCCATCTCTACTATATATAAAGAATGCGCCAATTCAGGTACTAAGTTTTAAATTCAATTTTAATTCACTATTCTCATTCACATACTGACTTGAGTGTTAGAGTGCTAACATTGCAGGCCAACCTCTCTCCATAGTATAGGAAGCGAAGATCCACTGTTATTTTCGATAATCACTTAATTTATAGTTCCAAAAAAGAACAATGTCGTCGTCTGTGGGAATCAACTTCTGATTCCTATGTTTTCCACAATTTCACAATCGCTCTCTGATCCATCAATTCGAAACCTTCTTAGTTCACTAAATTGAGAAGACTCAAAATTGAACATGAAAATTCGTTGCGTTCAATCGAATAAAGCATTGTTCTAATTTTGATTTCCTGAATTTCTAGATCCTTGATTCCTACGATTTCCAATAATGGTTGGATCTAAAGCAACTCGCTCCGGCGCAACGCGAGAAGCCATTGTCGCTGCTCAAGCAGCGATGAATTAACCTCCTCTGCAAGGCATCACAAATCCAATAGTAGAAATTTCTTTGCATCCAGGAGTAGTTTAAGCCTCTTGAAGAGCAAGATTTGTCCAAGTGCCTCCAATTAGACCGTAAATTCCCCTCACCCATATCAACACCTGAAACCTCACCTGGTTTCAATTGCTGCAAGCCTGCAAGCTAACATTGGGGTACAAGGCGCCAACGAGTTATTAAATAACATGTACAATGTCGTTCGATAGCAGAACTCACAAGCATTCGAAAAAAAGTTACTCCACCTCCACAAAGAAACACCATCCAGGAGGCGACATCCAGGAGATTTCAAGTCGTCATCCCTAAGTCAGTCGCGACGAAGAGAGATGAAGCCATAAACCTTGAGGGAGATCGATGCAACCCTGGTCCTATTCCGGTTTAAGCGAAAAATCAAAGAGTTTAAAACACACACACACACACACACACACACACACACACACACACACACACATATATATATATATATATATATATATATATATATATATATATATATATATATGAAATTATTTTTTAAGAGAAATATTAACCCTAATTTTTTAATTGAACTTTCTTAAAAGAAAAACTATCTTTCAGTATCCAACTATAATTTTGAATAGTTTGGATTGAAAAATCGGACTTGAATGCTATAAAAATTTCAATGAAAAAATTGTAGAGTCATATTATCTACCATATAAGAAAGTAGTATGATGTGGATAAGACCATACTACCCTTTTTTTTATTGGTCTATACCATATTTTTAGGGGTATTTGCTGTCTAATATATGTTTTTTCTAATCAATTCGAATTCTGGTTTCAATCTAATCTCTCATTATATAAAACTATCCTCTTCTTTATGGCTACTTCTCACAATTCCAACTAAATTAATGTTTTCAAGTTCTCATATAATTAAAGTCAAATCAAGCATTCACATCAAAAATCTGTTCCCAATGTTGCAATTCGGCTACTACAGAAACCCCATTTCACCTTTTCCCATATTCACTCCAAATTCAAAATTTTTAGGTTACCAACTCTCTCATCTCTTCCATTTCTACAGAAACCCCACATTTTTACTAATTTTTTTCTTTCAAATCTCTTGCTCATTCATCATCAAAACTATTTTTTCATTCATCTTCTTTTGCTTGTTATCTTTCTCAGTTTCCATTTTAGATGATTTCTTTCCTCTTACATGCAGATTGATTTTGAAGATTTGGAAATGAGAGATCTACAAATGGGAGATCCATTTTAGATGATTTATCTCCTCTTATCATCTATTTACAGTTTTTTTTTATCGATAAACAGGTTATTGTTATTTCTGTTGAAGGAGGTGGTAAAGAGTTCTTGTTATATATTTTTTTAAGTTTCTAAATTAATTGTACAACATTTATATGCCTAACACGATACTTTATATCTTTACTGTTTCTAATACAAATTAATGATGCACCATATTTTGTTAGCTGAAGCTCGAAGGAGTGTAAATTGATGAGGAACAAACAATTTCGGTAATTTCTCACTCTTAACTTCCTCACTTAAAAAATATCCAATTTACTTTCGATTCATATTTTTTCAAATGTTCATATATTTTTTTCATGTTATACTAATATTTATCGTCTGATTATGTTGTTGTTATTTTTTCAGTGTCGCAGATTTTCTTATTGTTGCATATTTTGAGAAAATAGATCTGGTTGATGTAAATCGTTTCATCAATGATTTGCTGAGAAGCTACCTGGGTTAGTTACACTGTAAAACCAGATCTATTTTGCTGCTCTGTGAATGTGTTGTTGCTATGTGAATGTACCTTTATTTTGAGTATTTATATGGTTTTATGTTGATTTAGTGTTATATGTGTATAATGATATTGAAAATAAATAATGGTTTGTATGTTTTTTTAATGTATGTTGATTTCCCATTATATATGTGTGTATTAATATTGAAAATAATGAATGATTATGTGGTTTTATGAGGTATGTTTTATTTCACTATTACAAGTCATATTTTCTATGTCTCTTACTATTGTCTTGATTTGATTTTAGTGTTTCTTCTTTTGCATGGTATATCTTAAATCAAGAGACAAGTTTTGTGACAATTGGTCAAGGATTGTTGGAAAATCTCTTGAGGTAAGCTCTGCTGGTTCTTATTTTTCAAGTTTTTTGTCTACAACAAAAAAAAGTTTGTATCTTCTTCATCCATGTGCAGGTAATGCTCTCTTCCTTATTAGAAAATGTATATTTTGATTTCGTGTTTGTGTTTTCCATATTTACCAACCAAATCAATGTTCTTTTCTTTGGTAAACATAGTATTTTTTTTTTAGGTTTCATGTTTTGTGTTTGTGTTCATCTTTGTGTTTATGTTTGTATTTGTGTTCATCTTTGTGTTTGTGTTTGTGTTTGTGTTTGTTCATCTTTGAAATGTATAATGCCTTGTTATCAGAAAAATGAGAGTCTGTTAGTTTTCATGTTATTGCAATTTTTTGTTTCTGATCATTGCTATGTTAATTTTTCTAAAGACCATATAGGTTAAATCATGAAACTGTTTTAAATTTAGGGTGACCTTTCAATGTTATAAATGCTGACATTTTACTATTAAATAAATCTGTACAGAAAGGGATCACCGTCAGATTACCTCTTGGGTCATTCATGTCAAATAAGTTGCCCAAGACTATTAATAGAGATATTGAGCCTGTAAAAAAGGTAATTCTCCCCCTTATTTCTATTGCCTATGTTTTTATCTGGCGTGTAAATTATTGAAAATGTCCTTGCAAAGGCTTAATTAATATTTTTTTCCTTTCATTTTGTGGCAATCAATACATGACAATCACATGTCACTACATGGACAACTGAGAATCAGATTGCGCAGACAAGTTGAGAAGGTCCATTTATGCAGAAAACTATCATGATAAATGTAGTTTTAATTTATATATTACTATGTCATATATGTAGTACGGGTTGTATGTGATGGAGACTTCCATAAATGGTTGATACTTGATGCAAGATTTATGGATGGATATTGAAACCTGTGTAGCATTGTACTACAAAAGCTCAATTTGATAAAATCATCAAGCCATTGAACAAATTCCAAATATCGATCAAACCTTAATAGGTGTTTGAACAACTGTGATGGTGTAGACACGATGCAAAATGTCCTAATAATATATGTCAAATTTGTGTAAATACTCTGTACAATCTTAAAGTATGTATCTGTGAGATATTGGATCGAACTCTAGTATGGTAGAAGGGTAGCTTCTGGTTCGATAGGAATTAAGCATGAAGTTGAAGTTTGTTCGTATGTGTTCTGTCGAAGTAATGCGTGTTGTAGTCGAAGTTTGTTCTAACATGCATTAGTCAATATTGCTAGGTTTGTTAGCATATTGAATTAGGCCTTGCTTGTAAGCCTAATTGTTTAAGTTAGCTTGTACCCTAAGTTAGTTTGTAATGGGTAATTGTTAAAAAGCCCATTAGGTTAGTGTGTTAGTTTTCTTATAAATAGCATGCTAGTCTCTCATCTTGTATAAGGAAAAATAGGAAGATAAAATCCTAATTCAAGTGAGAGAGGTTATTTTGTTATTCTTGTATACTTGTAATCTTGTTTGAAAGAGAAAGGAAATAATAGCAGTTTATAACCAAATTTGTGTGACAAAACCTTATTAGGTTGAGAAAGGTTAATTGTTGGTATTCACTTGTAATCTTTGAACCCCATTGAGAAAGTGAATAGTAAAAAAGATTTAACCAATTCTCTATTCTTCTTCCTCTTTTCTCTTCCTTTGTGAACCCTAATAGAGTTTCGTGTGTTTGTTTAAGTTTTTCCTTCTTTTATACCCTTGTGGATTTCTTGGTGTTCAAGAAACCAAATATAATTTGTTATTCCGGTATCCTAATTCACAACAAATTGGTGCAGTGAGCGTGGAGAAGATGCCTTTAACAAAGTATGAGATTGAAAAGTTCACCGGAGTGAACGATTTCGGTCTGTGGAGCTTGAAGATGAAAGCCCTACTAGTTCAGCAGGGTTGTTTGGAAGCGTTGAAGGGAGAGGCAGCCATGGAAGTTGCGTTAACGGTAAAAAAAAAGACGGCCATGATAGAGAAAACCCACAGCGCAATATTATTGAGCCTTGGTGATAAGGTTCTTCGACAGGTATCAAAGGAGACTACGACATCAGGGTTATGATTGAAACTTGAAAGTTTGTACATGACCAAATCTCTGGTGAATCGACTCTACCTGAAGCAAGCTTTGTATTCATTCAAGATGAGTGAAGACAAGGTTTTGGCTGAGCAGTTAGATATGTTCAACAAGCTGATTCTTGATCTTGAAAATATTGATGTGAAGATCGATGACGAAGATCAAGCACTGTTGCTGTTGTGTGTTTTTCCCAGAACACATGCTCACTTCAAAGAAACTCTCTTGTATGGAAGGGGGTCCCTGAGCTTTGAAGAAGTTCAATCAGCCTTGTATTCTAAGGACTTGAACGAACGAATGGAGCATAAACCTTAGACGGTTGGTGAAGGTTTGGCCGTTAAGGGAAAATTCTTACGAAAGGATGGTAAGTTCGACAAGAAGAAAGGTAAAAGTCAGCAGAAGTCTTATAGTGGTGAAAGATCTGGTATTCGATGTTATCACTGTAAGAAGGAGGGTCACACAAGAAAGGTGTGCCCTGAACGCCTAAAAGATCATGGAGGCAAGGATAATGACAACGCATCCATTATTCAAGATGACTTTGACTCATCTGATATCCTTGTAGTTTCAAGCGGCGACTCAAGAAAAGAGTGGATTATGGATTCAGGTTGCACTTGGCACATGACTCCAAACAGAGAATTATTCGAGGAGCTATGTGATCAAGATGGTGGATCGGTGCTACTGGGAAACAACAAATCCTGCAAAATTGCAGGTATTAGATCTGTGAGATTCAAGCTCCATGATGAGTCAATAAGGTTATTGACTGAAGTCAGGTATGTACTTGATTTGAAGAGAAATTTAAGTTCTCTTGGTGAATTCGACGGGAAGGGATATGTTTTCCAAGGAGAGAAAAGTATCCTAAGAGTCATGAAGGGGTCGAAGGAATTATTGAGAGGCGTGAAGAAACAAGGCTTGTATACCCTTGAGGCTGAGGTTTTAAGTGGTTCGACAAATATTGCATCCACGAAACCTTTGTCGAAGACATAATTATGGCACATGAGATTGGGCCATGTCAGCGAAAGAGGCCTGGTCGAATTGGGGAAGCAGAACCTACTAGGTGGTGACAAAGTCGAAAAGTTGGAGTTTTGTGAATCTTGCGTATTTGGTAAATCCTGTAGGGCGAAGTTTAACAAAGGCAAGCAAAGTACACATGGATCCCTGGATTACATTAATGCTGATCTTTGGGGGCCTGCAAGGAATCCTTCACACTCAGGTGCAAGGTATTTTTTATCCATCATTGATGACTATTCCAGAAAGTTATGGGTATTCATTCAGAAGATGAAGGATGAAACTTTTGAGAATTTCAAAAGTTGGAAGGTTCTGGTCAAAACTCAAACTGGCAGAAAGGTTAAGAGGTTGAGAACCGACAATGGCCTTGAGTTCTGCAATGAAGCATTCGACAGTTACTGTGTTGAGTCTGGGATTGCAAGGCATAAGACTGTAGCAGGTACTCCTCAACAAAATGGCTTAGCCGAGAGATTCAATCGACCAATCCTTAAAAGGGTTAGATGCATGTTGGATAGTGCTAGATTGAAGTTGGTGTTTTGGGCGGAGGCTGTTTCGACAGCAGCCTAACTGATAAATAGATGTCCCTCGACTGCCTTGGGAATGAAGACACTTGAAAATTTTTGGTCAGGACATCCACCTAGTCTCGACAGACTAAGAGTATTTGGCTGTGTGGCCTATGCTCATATTAGGCAAGACAAGGTCGAACCTAGAGCTCTGAAATGCATATTCATGGGATACCCTGAAGGAGTCAAAGCTTATAGGCTATGGTGCCTAGAGCCAGGTCACAGGAGGTGTATCACCAGTTGAGATGTAGTTTTCAACGAAGCTGAGATGGTTTTCAAGAAAACTGATGATGCTGACGAAGAGCTGGAACAGGGAGAGATTTCTGTTGAGGTGAAGCATGTTGATGCAGAATTGCGTACCCCAGATGAAGTCGAAGAAGAAGCAGAAGATGTTGTCGAAGATGAGGAGACTGATAATGACTACCTGCTAGCAAGACACAGGTCGAGGAGAGTCATCAAGCCACCTCAGAGACTTGGGTATGCAGATCTTATAGCTTATGCCTTAATCTCTGTAAGTGAGGTTCTCGACGAAGAACCTGGAGACTATAAGGAAGTTATGAGGAGTCGAAAGAAGACTGAATGACTGAAGGCCATGGATGATGAGATGAAATCTCTTCATGATAACAACACATGGGAACTGATCAAGAAACCTGCTGGAGCCAAGTTAGTCAGCTGTAAATGGATTTTCAAAGTTAAGGAAGGAATCGAAGAAGTGGCATCGAAGAGATACAAGGCAAGATTGGTCGCTAGGGGGTTCACTTAGAAAGAAGGTGTCGACTTCAATGATGTGTTCTCTCCTGTTGTGAAGCACATGTCCATTAGAATGTTGCTTGCCATGATGGCACAGTTCGACCTTGAACTGGAACAGATGGATGTGAAGACTGCGTTTTTGTATGAGGGGTAATCAAGCGTGGAGAAGTGCAAGTGCTGAAGGTTTCGACAGATCATAATGTTTTTGATATGATCACCAAGACGTTGCCCAGTTGTAAGTTTTTCCATTATATGCAGTTGATAAAGCTGCATGAAGAAAGCTAGTTTGTTCCTTGATGTTATAGAGTTTGTTCCAAGGTGGAGATTTATGAGATATTGGATCAAACTCTAGTATGGTAGAAGGGTAGCTTCTGGTTCGACAGGAATTAAGCATGAGGTTGAAGTTTGTTCGCATGTGTTCTGTTGGAGTAATGCGTGTTGTAGTCGAAGTTTGTTTTAACATGCATTAGTCAATATTGCTAGGTTTGTTAGCATATTGAATTGGGCCTTGCTTGTAAGCCCAATTGTTTAAGTTAGCTTGTACCTTAAGTTAGCTTGTAATGGGTAATTGTTAAAAAGTCCATTAGGTTAGTATGTTAGTTTTCTTATAAATAACATGCTAGTCTCTCATCTTGTATAAGGAAAAATAGGAAGATAAAATCCTAATTCAAGTGAGAGAGGTTATTTTGTTATTCTTGTATACTTGTAATCTTGTTTGAAAGAGAAAGGAAAGAATAATAGTTTATAACCAAATTTGTGTGACAAAACCTTATTAGGTTGAGAGAGGTTAATTGTTGGTATTCACTTGTAATCTTTGAACCCTATTGAGAAAGTGAATAGTAAAACAGATTTAACCAATTTTCTATTATTCTTCCTCTTTTCTCTTCCTTTGTGAACCCTAATAGGGTTTCGTGTGTTTGTTCAAGTTTTTCCTTCTTTTTTACCCTTGTGGATTTCTTGGTGTTCAAGAAACCAAATATACTTTGTTATTTCGGTATCCTAATTCACAACAGTATCATTGTAACATTTGTTTGTTCTTGTTGTCCTTTGTAACCTAAACAAATATTCACAATCTATGTTAAGTAATCAGAACACTCAAAAATATATGAGAGATATTCACAGCCTCCTTTCACCATCCAAAAATAATTCATTTTTATTAATGGTAATCATAAAAGTATATATTTTTGACTAATTGATTGATATAGAATGATGATTGCAATGCATTATACTATATTCATACCCTAATCTAATTATTTAATGAATTAATATTGTATTCTTAAATTTGGACATTTTTAAGATAAAATTATGTGTAAGTTTTCTAATTGGATGTGTCGTAATCAATTACTAGATTTACAATTGAGTATTATTATATTTTATTATTTATTTTGAAATAAATCTGTCACTTATCTAGATTTAGTGCTTTTGCATTTTTATAAATTTAATTTTAATTGAAATAAATTTAGAACCAAAGAATAAAGCAAAAAATACATAACTTTAAAATGTATCAAGAAAAATATAAAATCAGAGAATAAAGAAAAAAATACATAACTTTAAAATGTATCGAGAAAAATATAAAATCAGAGAATAAATAAAAAAATACATAACTTTGACATGTTATATTTAATCAATGAAATGGATTTGAATCAATTAACATGTTTGAAAAAAAATCACATGATTGATTGTTTCAGTTATGCTATAATTAATAGAAGATAATATAAATAATAAATAAATTTATAGTCAGTATATATGTTAGATTATTTTGTGAACCAAATAAGTTAAATTTTAATGCATATGAATATGAATAAAATGTGAAATGTAATTTAAATTTTATTTCATGTGAATATGAATTATTTTTCTAAGTAATTAATAAATAAATAAATTTATAATTAATATTTTTTATCACAGTGTTGGTGACTGCACATGTCAATACATCTCATAGATGTTATTTGTAGCAGATCTATAAAGTTTCAATACTGCAGTACCCAATTCAATTAAAATATAGCACTGTCAACTAACAACTAGATAATTGTCCAATTTAAAAGAGGAATTGAAAGCCATTTAAAAAATATAATATTAAAAACATTTTTTAAAATATTTAATATTTTAAAAAATCATTTTGTTATAAATTAAAATACTAATAAACCAACAATTTTTTTTTTAAAATTCAATAATTTCATATATTTTTTTCTCTCAAATAAACAATTATTAATATTATTTTTAAAATCGTAATTTATATTGTATTAAACATTTCAAATAAAAGCTATATTTATAAAATGTTATTTTTGTTACTTTCAAAATCATAATCTATATTATTAAATTTTAAATTTATGTTAGTGTATCGTTTATAGCATGAAGTTATTATTATAATATTAATAAATTTTATTACTCTTTATGAATATATTTATCTATTTTTTTAATATCATTCACTATTTAAATTTAATTATATTCATTTATTTCTCTTTAACAAATAATTATGAATGTTATTTATAAAATAATGATTATTGTTGCATTCAATTAAAAAATTGATAACAATAAAAATAAAATAAAATAAAATAAAGAAAATACAATGAGTGTTCTGATATAACATTAAATAATCAAATAGTTTTTGCTTCAATTTTAAAGTTTGAATTGAAAGAAAAAAAATAAATTTTGTTGATTATTAAAATGTTTTTTTTTGTTGATAAATTATGGAAATACATATAAAATAAGTTAAATGTAACTCTCATATATTTTTATAATATTAAAAAAAAAATATATAAAAATTGATCTTACCGAACCAGAAAGTGATCAACAGCCAGTAACACGTCGTGAGCTCCTAGTTTGCCGGTGGTGGAGAAGAGGAAGGGGGTGTACCTGCAAGATACTCTGATGCCTAAATGAGTTTAGAGTACAAGTAAGCGAGTACAGAAAAAGCATGAGAATATAATACCTGACCCTCTAGTGAAAGAGGGTATTTATAATGTGTCTCCAGTGCTGGGCCAACGGTTATTTGCATTGGGATGGATCATTAGGCCCAATACGAATAACTGTCGGGATCTACGTGGCGTAGGGAAGACCAACATGTGGTTTTCATCCTGGCCTCCTGGGTCAACTGCCCCGTGAACTTCGGAAGATGAAGGACCTGTTATTTCGTTGGACCCTCCCCGACGAGGAGCTGGGTTGGGCTGTGCCTGACGGTGGGCCAGCCTGACCCAGTCCAGAACAGGAGCCCCCCCAAGTCGTTACTTTGAAGCAGAGGAGTAATGACTTATGAGTCAAATCTCGTGTCGAGGAGGGGCTCAGGGACGTGCCGGAGGAGCGCACACACGTGCTCGAAGCGTTGAGCTTGCGGGACAATGCGTGTGACTAGGTGTAGGAGCCGCTAGTTGCGCTCAGTAGAGGGCCAACGACAGGGTCAACCAAGCGTTAATCACGAGGACATGCGCTCGCGGGGAGGCCTGTCCGTAGCCATGGCTCTTTTTTGACTTCTCCCGGGGAAACGTTCTCGGCAGTGTAAGGGTCAGGCATTGTGCCCGACAATGCGACGAAAGCGAAAAGGGAACGAACACGTCATTTCCTCGAACGGGCAAGGGATTTGAAGGGACACGTGTGGTGTCTTTTAGGGCCACGTGTCAGGAGCAATAAATGCCTATGACGACTATGAGTAGGGGTGCTTGAGTGCCTAAGTGATGCTTCGCTTCCCGTGCTAGAGCTTATAAATAAGGGGAAGTCCGATTCATTTGCACGCTCCCCTCATTCTAGCTCAAGAATTTCCCCAAGTCTCTCAAAGCTCTCTCTGCTCTCTTAAAGTTCGTCAGCCGCCGTGGACGCTGTTAGCCCTTTTCTCCGCCGCCAGATTCTTCTTCGTATAAGTAAGTCTTTTGTTCTTCTTCAGACTCTATGCGTTTTATGGATTTTTCGGGGAGTTTCATGAGTCTCCGATGAATTTTCTGGGAGACTCATGAAGTTTCCGTTGGCTTTCCTGGGGAGCTCTTGAAGTTTCCGGCAACCTCATGAAGTTCCCGGCAGAATCATGAAGTTTCCGATGAAGATTTCGGGGACATCATGAAGGTTCTGTGAAAAAGGATGTGGTTTCTGATGAAGGTCGCGAGGACCCTTCTCCCCACGGACGCATGCTTACCAAGAGGAAGTCTCTCGTCGAGGAGACTTCGTACGTTTGATCCTGGCGGGGAACTCGTGTCGAGGAATCTTTTCCCCGCGGAGGGGATTCCACATTTTGCATCGAGGAGAATTTCCTTACAACTATGCGCTTGTCGGCAAGGGCTTCGGTTGAGGATGTGTGTTGAGCATTTCCTCACTCTTTCACTTGATTTGCGGTGGAAGGGTGGATTTGATCTTATCGTCGAATTCACTGTTTCCTTCTGCTTTTTGGGTTAAATAGATCCCAAGCCCGAGGATTTCGTCATGGTCGACGAAGAGGTTGTCAACGTGGAAGACGTTGGCGGGGATGTAGAGGGCAACTCGGGGGATGCGAACGATGAATCTCTCTCCACGTGGGCCGGGCTGGAACCCATGTCCGTTGTTTCGCGGTTTGTCCACGACGACTTGGAAGTTTTTGCAAGTGTCGAGAAATGGGAGGAAGGAACCTCGACGAGGTGGAAGGTTTACAAGCCTAAGGAGACAGACCAGATTTACTCGAGCTACCAGGGGAAGCGCTTCCCAATGTATGAGTCCGTGTTTTGGGGAACGGGGCTTCGCCTGTCCTTCGCTGATTTCCAAACAAGGGTGTTCCAATGGCTGGATTTGGCGCCCTCGCAACTTCACCCCAACATCATTTCATTCATGCGTGCGTTCGAGCTCGTCTGTCAATATCTCGAAGTCGGTGCTACGCTCACATTGTTCTTCCACCTCTTCCATATGCAGCGTCAAAATCATCATGGTCGACACAACTGGATGTCCTTGAAACAACTAAGGAAGTTGTTCAAAGTGTATTTGGACTATGTTCGATTCTTCAAGGATAGATATTTTGCCGTGAAGCTTGTGACTCATGCCGCCATCGATTCTGTGTTCGACCTTGTGGAGACGCTCGTCGACAGGCAACAGGAGGTTACCTTGGAGGCAAAGTTCCCCTTCGAATGGAAGAATGCCCATTTTACAAGAGGGACAGAGAGTTACATCACGAAGACCCGCAACTTAAACAAAAATGATAGGCTCGCCTATGACAGGATAATGGGCTTCGTCGACAGCTTTACCCTCACCAAATGCGTGACCAAAGATGGAAGCTTCGTCCGGGAGGCCAACGGGGACATTGCCCTCGAGCCCCGTTTAATCAACACCAAGGCGCTCCTCGAGTGCGGTTCTGATGAGGAGGCCTTGAGGCTCTTAGGTAGTGAACGTTTTTATTTGTTTGTCTGCTCGTTTCTCCTTGCTATACTGACTCATTCCTTTCTTTGTTGTAGGTCGGATGTCGAATCTCCAGGAGCTTGTGTTGAAGCTTACGGCATCCAAAGACGTGAAGAAGGCTCCCAAGGGCCGTGTTTCCTAGGTCCAGCAGATAGCGAGGGTTGAGCAACATCCTGGGGGTTCCTCCTCTCCTCGGGGGAGTCAGTCTCCGGTCCCTCAGGATCCTCCGGCCAAGAAACCATGTCTCGAGGAGTCTGGTCCCGTCGACCTCTTGGAGGGTGTTCTCGGGGAAAGGTTTGTGTTTCCTCTATGCCATCTCCATCGGGGGATCTTCGGCGGGGATAACTCTCTAATTGTAGTCGCGGCTGAGTCTAAAGCAATCATGGGTGTTGACAGGGCAAGCAGGAGAAAAGCTTTGTACGAGGACATGACGACCATGATGTGGGTTTTTGAGATGGCCCTGGTCCTTAACGATGAGACCAACCCCTCCTCCAAGATAAAATAGTTATGGGATGAGAATGAGATCCTCTGGGCGGAGAAGAACAAGGTGGATAAAGACTTTCTTGACTACCAATATAAGTATGAGATCCAGGTTGGTCTTCTCCTCGAAATGGATGAGATGCGGGAAAAGATAAGCAAGGCCGTTGAAGAGAAGGAATGACTCCAACCGAAGGTTGTTGAGTTGGAGGCCGCTGCCCGGCCCGCCGAGGACAAGACCGCTGAAGAGATGGCATTGGTAACTCGAGGTCACTTGGTTTCTCGGATCAGGGAGCTGGAGCAGGATTGCTTGGGCACCCTCGAGTTAGGTTTCAACATGGCGGTGGAGCAGCTCCAGATCGTAAACCCCGAGCTCGTCACAGAGGGAACAAGCCCTTTCCACTGGGTGGTCGACGACCAGGTGGTCCTCCTGAGGTGTTCGACAGTGGGGTTGATTATACCGACTAGGAGGAAGCAGCTGCTTAGTTAATTTAGTTATTTTGGCATGCGCGCCACAATTTGAATTTTGACTTTGCCCGGCCTGCATGCCTTATTTTGTAATTTGATTTTACCTGGCCTGCGTGCCATGATTTTTGATATTGCCTGGCCTGCGCGCCATGGTTTGTAACGTTTAAATAATGGGTTTTGCTCGCCTTTCATAATGCATTGTTTCTTTTATTGTCAGTCTTTTTCGCATTTTGTGTGTGCTGTTTGTTGGGTATTTGTTTCCCTTGTTAACATGTATGCAGTATTGTGTTTTCTTGTTTTTATGAAGTAATTGGGGCATTTTCTCGACGTAATTGGTCCTCGACAGTGCAGAGAACTGGTCGAGTGGTCGGAGTCAGGTTCCGATCGTCGACGAAGCTAAAATCTCGATCGAGGTCTTTGTTTCGTGGCGTGAACTTCCCATCGCGAGCTGGGCATTTTGCCTAATTGGTATGACAACGTAGAGCTCAGTTGAGGTGTCCCCGTTGGATCAAGAGTTTGCTCGCACATACAAGAGTGGGCTTTTGTCTTTTTGTTTCAAGTTTAAGAGTCGCCCTTGTACCCTAGCGTGCTCTTGTGGTCGGGACGCACTTCGTCGCGGTCAAACCAAGTACGTCGCGGGCAGTGTTTAACTGTAATATTGTTTGAGCTTTTCAGTGTTCCATGGCCGAGCAAGTTCCTCCCCTTGCAGGTTTTCGAGGTAGTAGACCCCGTTTTCCGTTTTCACACGGACGCGGTAAGGGCCTTCCTAGTTCGCAGCGAGTTTGCCCTCGCGCATGTCTTTCTGGTTCCTTCGTAGGACTAGGCTGCCTACTTGGAACTCGTGTTTAATGACTTTGTTGTCATGTCGCAAAGTTATCTTTTGTTTGAGCGAGGCTTCACAGAGGGATGCCCCCGACCAGATTTCTTCGACCAGGTCGAGCTCCTCCCTTAGGATCTCGTAGTTCGTCTCCTCGTCGAGGGGAGATTCGGTCCTCCTAGAGGGTTCTTTTATTTCTACCAGAATTACAGCCTCAGTTCCGTATGTTAGTCGGATTGGGGTCTCCTCGGTGGTCGACTGTGGGGTCACCCTGTAGGCATATAACACGCTGCGTAGCTCCTCGACCCACCTCTTCTTGGCTTCGCCTAGTCTTTATTTTAGGCCTCGCAGGATCACTCTGTTCGCAGCTTCAGCCTGCCTATTTGTCTGCGGGTGCTCGACAGACGAAAAATGTTGCTTTGTGCCCAACTTGGTAACGAAGTCCTGGAAGTTTTTGTAGGTGAACTACGTCCCGTTGTTTGTGACAATTGCTTGGGGTACGCCGAACCGGGCAAGTATGTTTCTTTTGTAGAAGCGGAGTATGTTATGTGCCGTTATTTTTGCGAGGGCTTCGGACTCTATCCACTTCGTGAAGTAGTCGACGCCGACTATCAAGTATTTGTTCTGGTATGACCCTATGGCGAAGGGTCCTAGGATATCCATCCCCCACAGGCGAAAGGCCACAGAGGTGAGAGCATTTTGAACCCATTGAGGGGTTCCAGGTGCATGTCCCCGTAGCGTTGGCACTTGTCTCACTTCTTGACGTGCTCTTTGGTGTCCTGTTGCATGGTGGGCCAATAGTATCCTGCCCGTAGAGCCTTACGCGCGAGGGATCGTCTGCCGAGGTGTTGTGCATTAATTTCTTTATGGATCTCCTGGAGTATGTGAGGGATCTTGGACTCCTAGATGCACTTGAGGAGGGGAATGGAGAATCCCCGCTTGTACAGCTTGTCCTCGATCAAGATGTAGGAGAAAGCTTGGCGTCTGACTATGCTAGTGATGTTGAGTTTATCAAAAGAAGTATTTTGTTATCGTATCCACAGAGACTGGAGCGATATTACCAACTTTTTAGATTACTGAAATAGTTTAAGTTAAGGTTTTCGGAATGTTTAAAGTTTGAATTGAAAGTAATAACGGAACATAATGTAAACGAAATAAAATAAGCTGAATTGTAATATGATACAATATCTTACAGGGATTCGATTTCTTCTACCGTTTACATATGCAATCTACCGATTAATTTTTGCATAACCATGTATTCATTCATACTTCTACATACTTCTCAAAACAATATGTATGTCTACACGAAGGTTTAAAGATTCCAATCGGTTTGTTGAATCGATGATGTCTCAATCGATTAAATAATCCGATTGTATGAAGATCGAGTATGTTGAGGTGGATATTTAAAACTAATTCTATGTCTAGCAATTAGAGTTAAATCGATTCGTTATCTTTTGATTCATGAGTTCGAAAGCAATTTTCATTAACAAATTGAATTCATAAGATTTGACAATAATAACAAGATAGAATCAATAATCATGAAAACATGTTTATATTAGGAATATAATCGGTAAAGATACATACGATTACAGTAGATTCTTCCAATCCCAGCAAGAGAGGGAATTAGCTAGCCATTGTCATGGTAGCTTTTACAAAAAGGAAGAATTAGAGATGAATCAACATCAACAATGATTTCTCGATTCCGGATGCATATCCAGCTCGATTATTTGATTTTCCCTCTTTACTTTCTATTGCAACTGATATTTAACTAAGGATCACTAAAATTGAATGAAAATTACATGGCTTGAACCCTCTATTTATAGAATTTTTCCAAAAGCTATTACTTGCGCCCTGCTCAGAAATCCTTTGCTGCAGCACACTTTTACTTAACCCTGAAGAATGCTTTTTAACCTCCTTTGGGGGTTTTGGCCGCCTTAGTGCGCTCTGCCCAGAAATTCATGCTGCAGCGCACTTGCACTATGTGCGTGTTGGCAGCGAGACCTCTCTGGAATTTTCCTTTTTCTCTCTTCCTGCATGTTCTACAATGAGCTTGTAGCGCCAGGTCGTGTTTTTCTCATTTTTCATGCTGTGAGCACGCTGCAGCGTGCTTGTGGCGCAAGCGTGTTAATTTTTGACTTTTCCATCATGTTTGGATCCATTTTTCCTGCACGATTTCAACACATACATTAATAACAACCATTCTTTGTCGTTTTGTCTTTTTCTACTCATATTAAGGCAATTTATCAGAGATTCTGTAATTTATCGCCTTTCCAAGTGTTAATATTACTTAATTTATCTTCATTCTTGGCTATTTATCAAATTCTCCCCAACTTGAATTCTTGTTTGTCCTCAATCAAGAGCATGAAACTTTTAACAAAACAATAACTTTCATCAATCAATTTGTTGCAAAGAAAGTGAAACATGAATGGTTCAAATGACTATTCATCATGCACAAGTCATATTCAAAATGCCTTCATGAATCAAAGCATGATTAAGAATAAAGTTTTTCTTCAAAATCATCTCATGTCCTCAAAAAGCAATGACAAAAATTTACTGAATCATCCTATCACACTTCTTCATAAATGGGATGAATATTTTGAAACTTTCAATCATATGTGGTGAGTGGACTCTCATTCAATAATCCTGTCAACTTCCTGATCAATTCATATATTTGTCTGAGCAATTTTTATGCTTTAAAATTTTCTTTAGAGCATAAATCACTAAGGGCTTGCTATGGTTGTATCTTGGCTGGTTTGGGAAGGGCAGGATGTTTCCTAAGGATATTGGCTCAAAAGTTCAGTCCAAGTTAATGAAGAGTATTACAAAAAAAACTATTTGTTCCTTTCTTTCTTTGTGGTCCTTCTCTTTTACACTCCTAAATTCTTTTTCATCCTTTTATTTGATTTTTATTCTTTTCCTTTGCTTCCAATTTTTTTCTTTTCTTTCTTAGTTGTATCTTTTCATTTCTCTGTTCAAATTAACATTCTCTCCCCAACTTGCTTGATTCCCACTTTTGGTTCAAATTAACTCTTCATTCTTGGCGAGTCTATCATATGTTGGTTCCGAGTTTTTCAAAGAAAATAAAATGGGTCAATGATGTTTTTATTTGTTATTTTTGAATGACATACAACAATCTCACCAAGGGGTTTACTTAGCAATTTGTTGTTTTTCAAAAATTGATCCATTTATGGCTTTACAAGGCTCAAAAAGGGTTTGTAAATACTCACTCATTCACAAGGTATGATGAGGCTCTTTTTTTTTTGGCTAAGTGGCTTTACTCAAACAAAAAGAATTGCCTTGATCCTTTTTATGCTCCTCAATAATATCAAAGAAAAATCGCCAGATTAAACATGAATCGACCGAGTTAAAACAAGGATTATCGATCATTTAAAGTATTTAAGTGCACAATGGAAGTCTTCCTCACATTTTTGGTTTTGGCTACATGATTCAAGCAAAAGTTTATGTTTTTGCAAAATGAGGCATGACATGATTTTGTAAGAACCACAAAATTCGGAATCATGCTAACATTCTACAAAGCATATAAACATGTACCTTACTTTGAATTTCGTCTGATTTTATCATCACCACTCAAGTTCAGTCGCTGAGTTTCAAATGAATTGATTTGACTTTTCTTGCTTCTTTGAGTAACTTATACTCATGATGAAGACAAACAATTTGAAACCACAAAATATTCCCACAAAATTGTCCATAAACCAACTACGGTACAAAATACCGTCACATTTTCAAAAGAAAAACATTCTATTACCAAAATTTGCAAGACAAAGTACTTTAGCATACAAAATTCAAAGGCATAAGTAAAATGTACTGATTAAGATAAATAAACTGGAAGCTTTTAAATTTCACTCAGATTTTTGGCGAGCTTTTCAGCTATCTTCTTTGAATCACTCATTCTCCATGTCATCATTGTTGTCACCTTGTTCCTCTTCATCTTGCTCCTATCTTCTCCTTGTTCTTCTCCAGATTTTGATTCACTTTGTTGCTGATTTTCTACATTGGTTGCAGCTGGTCCCTCCAGGAAGGTTGGCATGTCCCCAGACCACTTGATGTGTGACTGGAACGCCTCAAGATTCATGCATTGAAAGGCTTCCGCTTGTATTCCACTGTTTTGTAGCTAAAGATTATATAGAGATTCCTGCACGTATGAGATGGCTCTATGATTTGAAGAATTCTGCTCCCAACTATGCGTAACTGCTGTCCGCATCCATTCTTTAAAAGAAAGTTGTGAACCTGAGACAAATTCATTCTCTTCTTGGTTCTCGTCTCGTTTTGGGGTGCAATACCTTAAAATGTAGCATTCATCAACCACACCTGTAATCACTTCATGCACATGGTTAGGAATGTGTATTTTAGCATTCTTGCAAAGCCCCGTGATTAGCCCAGGAAATGCTAATGGGCAAATAGGCTTGGTTCCCGGTTTGGTCCCACTTTCCGCAATTGCCTTGATTTCATTTGAAATTATTCGAGCCACATCTATTTCCCTTCCTTCCACAATATAGTATAGCAAGTATGAGCTTTCTACCAGAATGGTAGATGTGTGGCTGCGAGGCCTGATGTTGTACAACTTTAGTGTCAAAGCCACTTGTGCTATAGTGATCATGTCTTCTTTTTTGAATTTTATTGGAACTCCTGGAACATTCCTCATAACCTCTCTGCCGGTAGCCAAAATAGCCCTAGAGATCCTTCCAATGTTCCAAGAACCTTGTTACACCCTTCTTGAGTAAGCATCAATTTCTCCCTCCTCAAGATTGAGTGGTTTGCCTAAATATTCATTTATGGCATTCCTATTAAAAGCTATGGTTTTTCCTCTGACAAAAGTAACATAAGGATATTTTACACCCTCTATAGGAAGAGCATTGGCATAGAATTCCTTGATGATCTTATAATTCAGATGTATTGATGGATTTACCAATTTTTCCCAACTTCGGTCAGTGATAAGATCACCACAGTCTTGGAATGCCCCCTTTGGATGGATGTCAAACCTCCTTTCCACCCAAATCTTACGGCTGTTCAGCTCCCTAAATTGTGTCTCTTGTAAAGGACCCAAAAACCTGTTGTCAACAAAGCGTACTTGCCCGTGGGAGGATCCTTCCACAGTATTTTGTTTCTTTGCAGCAACTTCTCTTTTTGGAGCCATTCTCTGAAAGCAAAAACAATACTTTTTCTAGGTGTTAAACATATGTTCATTCATTCAAATCAGAGAAATTTTAAAGATTATAACTGCAGGGGCGCCCTACTCAAAGTTCTTGCGCAGAGCACAAGTGTGCTATGAGTGTGCCATGGCACTGGGCAGCACCTCTGTTCATTTTTTATTATTAAAAGTCTTCACAAAGCATGTTGATTTGATGAACACATGGTAAATCTATTCAAAAGTGTTTGTGCAAAGATGCTCAATGATTCATACCAAAATAATTTGCAATGATTCTTTACCAAAGATAGATATTTTCAATATAAACTTTGAAAGGTATAAGATAATGAATGATTGGAAGGTGTAGATGCATACCTTGTTTGGATGAAGAACAGAAACACCCTTTGAGTCAGATGGAGAACAAAGAAAAATTTTTTGTTGCAAAAGAAGTGTTATGAGATGGAGAATGCTTAGGGGTTAGGGTTAAGAACAAAAAGGTGGGTCAAAAATGAGTTATTGCAACATTAAATTTGTGAGTGGAAAACAGAAAAAGTGGTTCAATGCACATGGTGAGTGGTTCAAGTTCCTAATTATGGCATTAAATGCTGTTAGGTGGCTTTCTGGTTTTTGCGCATGGCACCAATTGTTTGGGTATGACGCAGTTGTGCCATGGCCTCCCCTATTGCGCCACAGCGCCCTTGCGCCATGCTCAAGATGAGAAGGCCGTGCTCAAAAACCAGATTTTCTCCAAAACTTGAATTCTTCATTAAAGGTGCTAAAAAAAACTAATTTTAAATAACAACATAAAAACCTAAACATTGGGTTGCCTCCCAATAAACACTTGTTTAACGTCTTTAGCTCGACGTTTGAGGTTGCTTTTCAAGGTTCGCGTAATAGGATCGTTGTGGTGTGTCTGTCAACATCACCACCTAAGTATAACTTGATCCTTTGGCCATTGACAGTCCATGTTTCCTTTGAAACTGGATCCTCCAATTTAATTGCTCCATATGGCTTGACATCTTTTATTTGAAACGACCTGGACCACTTTGATTTAGGTTTCTCGGGAAATAATCTTAATCGAGAATTGAAAAGGAGAACCATTTGCCCAATTTTGAAATCTTTTGGAAGAATTTTACTGTCATGGTACCTTTTTATCCTTTCCTTGTATAGCTTGGATGATTCATATGCTTGGAGTCGCATTTCGTCCAGTTCATGTAACTGTAGCTTTCTTTTTGTGCCGGCTTCTTGTTGATCGAGGTTTAAAAATTTCAAAGCCCAAAAGGCCTTGTGTTCTAATTCCACTGGTAAATGACACGCCTTACCGTATACCATTTGAAAAGGTGTGAGACCTATTGGTGACTTGTAGGCGGTACGGTAGGCCCAACGAGCTTCATCAATCTTTAACGACCAATCTTTTCGTGAACTTGAAACCGTTTTTTCCAGAATTCTTTTGACTTCACGGTTGAACACCCCAGCTTGTCCATTAGTCTGCGGGTGATACGGTGTGGCAATCTTATGCCTGACTCCATAGTGTTCAAGGGCCTTGGCAAGAGGTGCATTACAAAAGTGAACCACTGTCACTGATTAACACTCTTGGTGTTCCAAACCTAGTAAAAATGTGTTTCTTCAAGAATTTGATCATCATTTTGCTGTCTGCTTTTGGTGATGCTACTGCCTCAACCCATTTGGATATATAATCTACTTCCACTAAGATGTACTCGTTGCTGAAAGACGAAGGAAAAGGTTCGACGAAATCAATCCCCCAACAATCAAAGACTTCTACCTCTAACATGCTTTGGAATGACATTTCATATCACTTGGAGATTCCACCAGCCCTTTGACAATTATCACAATTCTTGGCATGTTCATATGTATCTTTGAATAGAGAAGGCCAATAGAATCCTGATTGTAAGATTTTGGCTGCCGTTCTTTCTCCGCTATAATGGTCGGCATATGGTGAATTATGGCAATGCCATGTGATGCTTTTGGCTTCTTCTCTAGTGACACGTCTCCTTAGTAATCCATCGGATCCTATTTTAAACAAGTAAGGATCACCTCATACATAATGAGTGGCATCACGCAAGAATTTCTTCATTTGTTGCCAATTGAGATCTTCGGGAATGAGACTGGAAGCCTTATAATTTGCAAGATCAGCAAACCATGGTCTTTCCTCAATCATGAGCAATTTCTCATCAGGGAATTCTTCATGTACCTCTCGTTCTTCTTTTGTAATTTTTGGATTTACCAATCTTGATAGATGATTCACAATCAGATTTTTGGCGCCTTTCTTGTCACGGATCTCTAAATCAAATTCTTGCAGGAGAAGCATCCATCGGATTATTCTTGGTTTGGAATCAGCTTTGTTGATCAAGTATTTTATCGCTGCATGGTCATATAACAAACAATCCTTTATCCTATGAGATAAGAACGAAATTTTTCTAATGCGTATACAATAGCAAGCAATTATTTTTCCAGTGTTGCATAACAGATTTGTGCATCATTTAAGACTTTGCTTGCGTAATGTATGGTATGGAAAACTTTGTTCTTTCTTTGGCCTAAAACGACATCAACCGCATAATCACTGGCATCGTACATGAGTTCAAATTCGATTGTCCAATTGGGTGCAGTGATTATGGGTGTAGTGCTCAGATTTTTCTTTAAGTTTTCAAAAGCAAGTAAGCAATCTTTATAAAAAATAAATGATATGTCCTTGTTAAAGAGGTTGCTTAATGGCTTTGCAGTCTTTGAAAAATCCTTAATGAATCTTCGATAGAACCCGCCATGGCTAAGGAAACTCTGAATTCCTTTGACGTTGGTTGGTGGAGGAAGCTTTGCAATGACATCGATTTTGGCTTGGTCTACTTCAATTCATCTTGCTGAAATTTTATGTCCAAGCATTATGCCTTCGGTAACCATGAAATTACACTTCTCCTAATTCAATACTAGGTTTGTTTCCACACACCGCTTCAGTACAATGTCCAAGTTGCTTAAACACAAATCAAATGATTCTCTAAAAATGGAGAAATCATCCATGAAGACCTCGATGGATTTTTCAATCAAATTGGAGAAGATGGCTTGCATACACCGTTGAAAGGCTGCAGGTGCGTTGCAAAGACCAAACGGCATACGTCTATATGCAAAGATACCAAATGGACAAGTGAAGGCTATTTTCTCATGGTCCTCGGGGTTCACGGTGATTTGATTGTATCCTGAGTAACCGTCTTCGAAACAATAGAATTGCTGCCCAGACAATCTTTCTAACATTTGGTCTATGAATGGAAGCGGGAAATGATATTTTCTTGTTGCTTGATTGAGTCTTCTATAGTTGATGCACATACGCCATCCAGTTACCGTCCTGATTGGAATCAACTCATTTTTCTCATTGGTTATCACTTTCATGCCACCTTTCTTTGGCACTACTTGCACGGGACCCACCCAAGCACTATCCGATATGGGATAAATCATGCCTGCTTCTAACAGCTTAACTACCTCTTTGCGTACGACCTTCTTCTTTGTTGGATTCAAACGTCGCTGCGGTTGAGCAATTGGTTTGTAGTTCTCTTCCATATTTATCTTGTGCATATAATATGATGGACTAATACCTTTTAAATCTGATAGCAACCATCAAATTGCATTTTGGTTTTCCTTGAGAACTTGCACCAGTTTTTCTTCTTCACTGTTAGTTAAGGAATTGCTGATAATGACAGGTTTCTTGCCGTCTTTATCAAGGAAAATATACTTCAAGTGGATAGGCAGTATCTTTAACTCCAGCTGGTCATTCTTTTACACAGTTTCTTCTTTTAGATCCTCGACTCTTGCCTCTTTCGTAGGAATTTCTCTTGCAGCGTCAAGTTCTGTCAGGCATTCTTTAAGTTCTTTTTCTTCTTCTGGGTCAAGAACATTGACAGCATCCATGAGTGCTCTCTCTAATGCTGTTGCTAAGTAGGCTTGTTTTTGTACATGTAGTACTTCTTCATCAATCGTATCAATGTGAAAACATGTTCCCTTATCCTTGGAATGCTTCATTGCATCAAAGAGGTTGAAGGTAACTTCCTCATCTTGAACACGCACTTTCATTAAACTGTCATCAATATCAATCGTCATACATACGGTTTTCATGAATGGATGTCCCAAAATCAGTGGTACATCATCATCTTCCTCTATATCCATGACAACAAAATCGATAGGGAATAAAAACTTATCTACCTTGACCAACACGTCTTCTGCAATACCGGATGACTTTGTGACTAATTTGTCGGCTAGTTGCAAAGTCATCCTAGTATTCTTCATGTCCAAATCACAAATTCTTCGGATTACTGGGAGTGGAATAAGGTTGATGCTTGAACCAAGATCTATCAATGCTTTTCCAACGTTCACATTTCTGATTGTAACTGGTAGTGTAACTCTTCCTGGATCCCTTTCTTTTTGCGGAAGTGTTCTTTGAATGATCACACTGCAGCTTGCATCAAGATGTATGGTTTCCTCGTCAGTAATTCGTCTCTTTTTGGTGAGAATTTCTTTCATGAATCGAGCATACATAGGCATCTGTTTAAGTGCTTCTGCAAAGGGAATATTGATTTGTAACCGCTTGAAGATATCTAAGAATCGAGCGTATTACCTTTCTTTATCTTTTTTGGTTGGAGCATTAGGGTATGGTAGATGTTGTATTGGTGAACCTATCATTTTTCCTTTTTCTTCCCTTATTTTCCTATTATTTTTCCCTTCATTTGTTTCCTCCCCTCTTCTACCTTTTCTCTCTTGCTCTTTTTCAACTAATTCTTCTTTATTATTCTCTTCTTCTTTCCCTTATTCTCTTTTCTTTTCTTTCTCTTCTTTATTCTCAACAACACTCATTTCTTTTATCTCATTCTCGTCACCGTTTACATTTAGTGTTTTTCCACTCCTTGTTACTATTGCCTTGCAATGTTCTTTTGGATTTGGTTGCACTGTGGCTGTGAAAGTGCCTCCTTGTTGCTTCGCCAATTGTTTTGCAATTTGTCTGACTTGTGTTTCAAGGTTTCTAATTGATGCATCGGTGTTTTTCTGATTTGCCATAGATAGCTGCATGAATTGTTGCAAAGTTTCTTCAATTTTGGATGTTCTATTTGGTTGTGTTGTATTTTGCGGTTGTTGGTAGTTCTGATATTGGTTTGGCCTACTGGTTGCTCCATAATATTGTCTCCACCCTTGATTATAGTTAGTGTTGTTCCCACGTTGAAAATTTGGATTCCCTTGATATGGTGCTGGTTTTTGTTGAATTCCCAAGTAGTTAGCTTCTTCATTGATTGGGGGACAAAAACCAGTTTGATGGTCTCCAGTACACAACTCACAAAAGGCTACGTGTTTTGATGCATTTGCTGAACCGTGCATCTCCTTCAACTGTTGTGGAAGTTTGGATAGTTGCTTTGTCAATTCTTCCACTATTTGAGTAAGTATCTTGTTTTACGCCAAGATTACGTCATTTGTACCTAACTCTAGGATTCCAGGCTGTCTTGGTGTTGTGCCCCAATTGTACTACACCTGATGATCATTTAAACCCATACGATTGATGATAGATACAACTTCCTATGCGCTTTTAGATAACAAAGATCCACCAGCAGTTGCATCAAGTAGGAGCTTGGGCTGCGGCTGAAGTCTATTTCTGAAAATATGGATTTGTGTAAACTCATCAAACTCATGATTAGGGCATTTCCGCAGCATAGATTTGTAGCGCTCCCATGCTTCACGGAGAGTTTCAGTTGCACTTTGCGCGAATGAGGCAATTGCTGCTTTGGCATCCATAAATTTGTTGTGCGGGAAGAACCTATTCAGAAAGTGTTCTTTGAGAACATTCCAATTAGTCATGATGTCAGTAGGTTGGTCCAAGTACTAGTCCTTTGCTTTGCCGATCAAGGAATGAGGAAACAATCTCATAAAGACTGTCTCTTCTTCAGTTTCTGGTGCCCTTAATGTGCCAGCTAGCTCGTAAAATTTGGTGAGATGACTGTAAGGATCTGCATGGTCCAGACCTGTAAAAGGATTAGCGTAAATAATCTGTAACAGTCCAGTCTTCATCTGAGCCTGTCGATTATTTGAAGTGGTGGTAAGTGTAGCGAGCGATTTTGGACGCGGTTCTTAAGCGCTGGTCGCTCTCTGCGGTTTGATCTTTGACTACAGGTCGATTCATTTTTTATCCTATTGTAAGCTGAATAAGGAAGGGAAATAGATGTCTCCAATTAACCCTGCTTGCATACTGAGTTTAAACAACGGTCTGTTAGGTTACGAATGCTATCAATGTGAGGGGCCTTTGTACTGGTTATTTGTATTTTCGCCAATACTGTTTTCTTTCTTTTTTTTTTTACCTGGGCAGAAGGTTTCTGGCGGGGAACAAGGATTAGGATGTTAGGACTGATGCTTTTGAAATACTGCTTTTGATTGATGGAGATATGGGATTTGGGTTTTTTGTTGATTGCGCTCGCTAAGATCTTTTCTTTCGATCTTATGCCTACGTATTCCCGTTTACCGAAACAGGGAAATCAGAGCGTTCGTAGTTCCTCCTATTCTATGGGAGGAAATTGGTTTTTGGTGTCTTGTTCAAAGCCCAAGACGTGAAGCGAAAGTTGGTTTGTATCTTGTTCAAAGCCCAAGATGTGAAGCTGAAAGGTCTATTTGTGTCTTGTTCAAAGCCCAAGACGTGAAGCTGAAAGACCTCGGCTTTAGAGAGAATTTGTCATCTCTAAAGAAGGGAGAAGGAGAATTACTTTAACTGGGATACGCGGATCCGAGCAATGCCATAATTTCCGAAGAAAGGGTTTTAACCTGAAGGAGAAGACTTTAACTCAGTGTAGAGCAATGCCATCTTTCCTTAGGAATTTCTCATGCTAAAAGAGGGACAGTGGCGTGGATATAGATGATCCAGAGGCTTGCCACTTACAGCGATTAGATGAAGGGGAAGGAGTTGTTGATGTTTGTATACTGTGAACGAGGCACAACTTTGATGCTAAAAGGTTGATTGGATCAACCAGGGGTTTTCTTATACAAAGCCTAAGAGGAGGCTAATTTCCGCTAGGAAAATCATTATACAAAGCCTAAGAGGAGGCAATTTTGTGTCCCATACAAAGCCCGAGAGAGAGGCTAAAAGATTTTGACCCGACGATGGAGTCTTTTGGTATCTCGTATAAAGCCTGAGATGGAGGCGATTGTTTGTTTGGCTCAATGAAAACCTTTTTGTATCTCGTACAAAGCCCGAGATGGAGACGAAAGGGGGATTGACTCAACGAGGGAGTCTCTTATGTGTCTCGTACAAAGCCCGAGAGAGAGGCTAAACGTTGTTTGACTCCGCTAGGGAGAATCATTTGTACAAAGCCCAAGAGGAGGCTATGGTTACTGTTTCAGTTGAGTGACAGGTCCAGTATACTGATTTTAAAGAGAAAATCAGTTCTTATATGAGCAACACTCTACTCGAGGATTTGATTCGAGGGTCAGGGATATTTCCTGTTCTTTAAGGAAGCGGGAAATCCGAAGGGTATTGAGACTATCCGAGTCTACGGGTTTCCTTCCTATTTAACGAAAGGGTCACTTGAGAATGTCTTTGAGACTCAAGGGGATTAGACTGTCCGTGTCTAGAGTTTTATCTTTCGTACTATGCTTTGAGAAACAGTAGTAGACTCTATGAAAGGACTATTCTATGAGGATGACTAGGTTCTGTTCCTATACCTCTAGGAGGTCGTCGGGACAATTTGTACGAAGCCCAAGAGGAGGCTGGAAACTTTTAAGAAGCCGACGGGTCCTTGTACGAAGCCCAAGAGGAGGCTATCATTCCCGGAGGAAGAGATCATTATACGAAGCCTAAGAGGAGGTTGCGAATACTTCTAAGAAGCCGTAGTGTCCTTGAATAATGCCCAAGAGGAGGCCGATGCTTTTAAGAAGCCCGTGGGTCTATCATCTCCTTTCCATTAGGAGAGATAACTCTTTTAAAGATAAAAACCACTGGTAAACGTGCGAGGTTTACTATCCAGCGACTTTTAACTTTTAAAGAGGGTTCCTTAGTTAAGGTCCAAGATTATGACCGTAGTGGGTACCCAAACCCCGAGACATTCAAGGCAAGCTATCCACAAGGAATAGATCAAGTCAGGAAAGTTCGAGAATTTGGAAGAAACTCAAAGATGCCATTCACGGAGAATACATTCATCTTGGGGAGTAGAGCTTCTTGACGATTCCTAAGGAGGACAGCCAAAGAGAAGACTATATCTGGTGCTCCTATTGGGGATCTAGGCGTCTATTTCTACGAATAAATGAAACGACGTCAACTAGTTCTAGACGTAGTAGGCGGGGAAACTCGAAATATCTATACTATTATTACACAGTAGATATGAGTTTATGAAAGGAGACTTACAGTGAGCAGCCCCACAATACAGTTTATAATATGAAAGCAGTAAACGAAAGCGATAACCACTTACTCGGTTGGAGTGCTTCCATGCTGTTTGGTTAGTTGCTCAACAAAGAAAGATTGAAAACAACGGAATATTCAAAATCAAAGGAGAAAGTGCTTTGAAAAAGAAAGATTTGGGGCTTACAGCTCAAGGAGAGGCCCAGGGTTTTATCAGTGAGTGCACTGTTTGACTTTGTACAGCGGGACTTATACAAGTGACTGGGGCCCAAAAAGGTTTTTTGTACAAAGGGATGGGTCTTACACTCTCTCAAGATGCCCAAAAATTTTTAAAGAAAAGAGTGGGGCTTATAACACGAGGGTAGGCCCAAATGATTTTTCGTTTAAAAAATGGCGATCGCGCCGAGGTTTTCTTTTAACGCAGAGGGACTTATACAATAAGTGAGGCCCAAAATGTTTTGGTTAAAAGGGGGATTGGGTCTTACACTCTAATAGAGGCCCAAAGTGTTTTGAATGGGTCTTATAGCTCAAGGAGAGGCCCAGATGATTTTCATTTTTAAACGGGTGACGATCGTGCCGTTTACTTGTACAGAGGGACTTATACAATAAGTGAGGCCCAAAAAAAAGTTTTTGTACAAGGGGGGATGGGTCTTACACTCTCTCAAGAGGCCCAAAAAGTTTTGAAAATGATTTATGAGGGTTGAATTAATCCAAAAACCCTAATTTGTTTTCAAAATGTATTTAATTGAATAAAAATTCAATTAAAATGATCAAAAATTGTTTAACACATGGAAAACAAATTGTGATCTTGGATTAATGCTTCAAAAATTAAGTATTGACCTACAAAATAATTAGAAAGCATTAAAAGTTGCAAAATCAATGTAGAAAAAATATTTAAAATGCCAAAAACAATCAAAATATTAATTCTTTACAAAAATATCAATTATATGAAATAAATAATATTTTTGGGATTTTTTGTGAAAATAAAATATTTTAACATTTTTGTGAATTATTAAAAAAAGAATCAACTCAAAATCATTAAAACTCAGAGAGAAATTAATTTTTGAATCAATTAAACAAAATCACAAAATTCAAATATTTGAATATATGAAAAATGGCGCCAAGAACAGCTGAAGAACACGTGCGTGTTCTGGGTTTGGCTGATTTGCATTTTCTATCCAATCTCCCTGAATACGTAATCATATCATGTAATCCACATATCATTATGCTCGTCTCAACCTCACGATCATGTCTATGTACTTTAATTTCATTTAAATTAAACATACAACAAGAAATCACGAAGAGACCTCAACAACCCTAATTTCTGCATGAAGGCTAGGATTTTTGATACACGATTCAAACAATGCAATTAATTGAGGGAAAACATTCCATGCATGATTATGAACATATGGACAAATTATTGTGCGAGGAAATATGCATAGATTGAGAGATGACCAAGTATGTGCTTACCTCTAGGCCGTGACAGCAAGTTCAAAGTGATTTTTGATTTGGAGGTGTTACAGATGAGTTGTGATGATCTGAACAGCTTCCCTACACCCTATGGATTGTGTTTGGATGGTTGGACTTGATTGAAATTGGCTGGATCATTTTATGGTACCTCAGCTGCACTTTGGTTAAAACCTTGAGCAACCAGCTGGTGATTTTGTGAAATTGATGTTTTAGAAGTAATCTAAGTGTTTGATCAGCTCATATGTGATGTATGTGAGGTGTGTGAGTGATTAGTTTGATTGGAATTGCTCTCAAACTCAAAACCCGATAGTGACTTGCCTTAGAAGGCAAAATTGGAGTGAAAGAAGAGATTTTGAGGAAAGCATCTCTTAGATGGCTTTGGTGTACTCAAACTGACTACAATTGAGCTTTATTTATAGTAGAGCAAGTTTGTTTTGCAAGGAATAGTGCATGGCAGCTGGTAAGTAGGTTTGGCCAATGTTGGCAAATGAAAATCCAAGTCTCCTCTAGCCATTGACTAGAGGTTAGGGCACAGAGCTTTGGTTCCCTTGGTCTTGGATAAGTCTTGAATGAATTCAGTTGAGAATGGCTCAGTCCATTCCACCTTGATGGTTCCATTGAATGCCTCATTCCAAATTTGAAGTCTTGTCCCTATTTTGGCCATTCTAGGTTCAACATGCTATTTCTTGTTCCATGGACTTTGGAGGCTTGGCTCAGTGATTGTCCCCTTTAGATTCAATCCTCTGAGGTGTCCAAGTGGATAAGAGCAATTGAATTTGGCTGATTTTGGCAAATCGACCAAAGTTGCAAATTTTGCCTTGCCTTGACAGATTTCAGTAAGGCAACTTGGCAATGTTGTATCTCATGGTGTAGGTTGAATTTGGCAATGTTCTTGGCCATTTTGGAAAGCTCTTACATGATACAACAACTGTTTGAACAAGTTTGGTTTTGATCTCTTTTGATTCCAAGTGAAAAATCCCCCTACATTTGGCAAAAAGTGAGGCAGAATCTGACTTAGTGAAAATTTCACTAAGTGTTGGAAAAAGTGACATTTTCACTTTTCAGCCACTTTGATCACTCCATAACTCAAAATCCTTAATGAATTGGAATGACTTGTAGTTGAAGTTTTTGTAGGTGATAATGAGGGCTAAAAATCCATCTTTGGATGAGAAAAAATGGCCTTGTGGTTTAGGAGTTATGGTCCTCCAAAGTTGGTACCTTTGCCACTTTATTTTTAACTTAGAAAAATTTCTAAGTCTTATGGTTACCCCTTTTACAAGTTATCTCACTTTTCTTGATTTTTCTTGATGAATGATGATTCAAATCATACATTAACATCATTTTAGGGTTAAAAATCCATTTTGGTGAAAAATCTCAAAAAGTCAAAGTTGACTTTTGTGCACAGTTGACTTTTTATCAGATGAATTCCAAACTGTGCAATTCTTCAGGAAATCATGTCCTTGACCTAAATCAAACTTGATGGACATGTTCCATGGGTGTCATAGGGTATATTCAATCATGTATTAGGGTTTGGGAGCATGTCCAGGTCAAAAGTCAAAGTTACAGTTGACTTTTCCCTTAAAACCCTAATTGTGGTGCAGATGAAATTGAGACTTGTTGCTCAAACTTCTTGGATTAATCCACTGTCCCAAATGGATCAATATGGTATATTAGAGACCCTCAAATCATCTCTTGAGGTCTTGGCTCATGGTTTGTCCCAAAAGTCAACTTAGGGGTGAATTAGGTCAAGAAACCCTAATTCCTGATTTTTGATGAATGCATCCCCTGAGGCAAAATTGACTTGATGCATGGGTTCATGAGGTTCCATGAAGTATATTAGGTTATGTTTTGGATCATTGCCTTGTGCCCAGATGAAAATTTCCATCTGGAGGCCCTGGTCGACCAAAACCCTAATTTGGTGACACTGTCGATCTTGAGATTTGATCCACCTAGAAGGGAGCAACCTTGTGCTTAATCCTTGAAGTGGGAGTCCTTTTTGATCCATTGTGGATATTTAAGAGATTAGACAAGTTGAAGATCATGTCATTTCTTGATTGATCCTTTGTCTAAGCACTCAGAGAGGGCTTGAAACCCTAATTTTGATTGTAGTGGATGCTCACCCATCTTTGGGGAGACTAATGAAGCATAAAGGTACATCCATATTGTGATGATGATTTTCACAATGATGGGAAATCTAAGTGGTCAAAATTTGGGGTTTTACAGATGCCCCTATTTAATCTTCTTGGACCCGAAGGTGTGAATGACGAAGGGATTCGGGCATTCGGGGTGCAAGAGGATTAAATATCGGAATACCCAAAATTTTGGTGGTGGTTATGAATGGTAGCTTACGCATTCATCTTCTTTAGCTAAGCAATGATGCTTAGAAAAGGTAAACTTCCCCTCGATCCTGGTCTTCAGCCAAGGAACTGGTCTTAGTTTTCTTTTGAAATAAACCTCCCCTCGTTCTTGGTTTCCTACCAAGGAACTGGTCTTAGTTTCTGATTTAAACTTCCCCTCGATCCTGGTTTCTTACCAAGGAACTGGTCTTAGTTTCTGATTTAAACTTCCCCTCGATCCTGGTTTCTTACCAAGGAACTGGTCTTAGTTTCTTTTGTCAATAAGCTTTATTGACAAGGGACGCTATGCGTAGCGGTTTTCCTCAAACTTCTCGCCGAATTTTCCTGGGGAGATTCCATTTGATGGGAAAAATTTTGATGTCAGACTCACTGGGGGAACCCAGTCGTCTGAGTTGTAGAGTTGCACAAACTTCTCTGTTGGAGACGCCATTTGTCGACTCTACTAGGGAAAGCGAGTCTCTTGAGAGACTGTTTTCGTTTAGGATCTTTCATCATACTTTTCTCGGGATCTTCCCGGAGAAACGCCATATGATGGGGTCCAATTTTGAGGTGTCGATGACCTTTTCATCAACGACTTTTCGGAGAAATACTGATGTACTGCCGAATCTCTGTTTAAGAGGCTTTCTCTGGGGATTTTCCTTAATCCGGGAAAGCGAGGATATCATCTTCAATGGTGAAGAGTGACATCTGTTGAAGGTTCTCTGACCTTTCAGAGGTTCAAGTTATCAAAGTGGCCAAGTGCCGACTCTGATCTAAAGATACACTGCTGGCGAGATTGTGCAGACGCAACACTTCCTGACGAGGAAAGAACTGACAAACTCGATTGAGAAAACTGTTTATCACTAAGGGACAAGACCAGCTAGAGTGATAACGATGCAATATGAAATGTAAATGCAAATAAAAAATGCATGAAATACGTATGTATATGCTGACAAAACTGACGCGACATACAGACTAATGGATGAACACAATTGGATACTCGGCCATCGCGGGGCGAAGAAGTACCGTTGTTTCAAAATAGCAATTCTACCTTGCTTAGGAGAAATAGTCCACGTGGGGAGCTATGTTGATCGGGCTTAGGAGATGAGACCTCGACCGAGGGATTCAGACGGGAAAACCGCATCTGATACAGTTGATCCTTCATTCAGGCGCACTGGCTTAGAAGGAGTACTCTGATTCTGCACTTTGAAGTTCGCTTACTTCGGGAGAAGCGATCGATGTTCTTCTGATGTTCAACAGTCAAAAGAAATGCCATCTTTAATTTAAAAGCAGAAAAAGTTTAACACGTAATTTTATTTATGTTTTATTTCAAGAATCGCTGATTAAGTTTAAACAACGTCGTTTTGTAAAGCTAAAACAAGTAAAGAATTACAAACAAAAGCACAAGGGCTCAAATTTTATTGATAAGATGGAGATCAGCCAAACGCGTGATTCCAAAGAGTATATACAAAGTTAGAAAATGGTAATTTACAAGGAAAAGGGCTACGTTGAAACATAACGACCACTATCCTTCTACCAACTTTGAATTCGGGACATCCTGAGCTTCTGTCGAAGATGACCTTGACTGGAGTTTCCCTGACGGATGATGATGCAACTGCTGCTGAGGGACTTGCCTCTGTTGAACATAGTTACTTGCCATTATCCTTAACTTTTGCCTAGATTGTACTATGAGATTTCCAACCCATCGGGATGATTCTTTTCATGTCTCTAACTTTTGCCTGGACCGCCCTTTCGGGTTTTCAATCCACCGAGACATTTTTTTTTTTTAGTTTTAGGCGAAGTATTTCTTGACTACATCAACATTCGTGGGGTAGGCAAATTCCTCTCCGTCCATGGTTGCAAGTCTCAAGGCGCCGCCTGAGAAAGCTTTCGTGACCACATAGGGGCCATCATAATTTGGGGTCCATTTGCCCCGAGAATCAGTGAGAAATGATTGTATCTTCTTGAGCACGAGGTCTCCTTTTCTGAAAACACGAGGTCAGACCTTTTTGTCGAACGCCCTTTTCATTCTTTGCTGATACAACTGACCGTGGCATAGTGCCGTGATTCGTTTTTCCTCGATCAGATTCAATTCGTCGTGTCGACTTTGACACCATTCAGCTTCGGTGAGCTTAGCTTCCATCAATACCCGGATTGATGGGATCTCTACTTCTATTGGGGAGAACTGCCTCCATGCCATATACTAGAGAGAAAGGGGTTGCCCCTGTTGAAGTGCGGACAGATGTTTGATAACCGTGAAGAGCAAAGGGTAGCATTTCGTGCCAATCTTTATAGGTTACAACCATCTTTTGAACGATCTTCTTGATGTTCTTGTTAGCCGCTTCTACCGCCCCGTTCATCTTGGGTCGGTAGAGAGATGAGTTATGGTGTTCGATCTTGAACTCTGCACACAACTCTTTCACCATCTTATTGTTCAAGTTAGATCCATTATTAGTAATGATCTCGCTTGGAACACCATAACGGCAGATGATATTGTTTTTGATAAATCGGACCACCACTTGTCGGGTTACATTGGCGAATGACGCTGCTTCGACCCACTTGGTGAAATAGTCAATGGCTTCCAGGATGAACCGATGTCCGTTTGAAGCCTTGGGCTCAATCATACCAATCATATTGATTCCCCATATGGAAAATGGCCACGGGGAAGAAAGAACTTTGAGATGTGATGGCGGTACATGAATTTTTTCGGAGTATATCTGACACTTGTGACACCTCCTCATGTACTTGTAGCAGTTGGATTCCATGGTCAACCAATAATACCCGGCCCTGAGAATTTTTCTCGCCATTGTGTGTCCGTTGGCATGAGTGCCAAAGGATCCTTCGTGAATTTCTTTCATGAGCATGTCTGCTTCTGGTCTGTCGACGCATCGGAGCAAGACCATGTCAAAATTTCTCTTATAAAGAGTGTCACCGCTCAGGAAGAAGTTTCCAGCCAATCTTCTAAGGGTTTTCCTGTCTTTTCTGAGTGCCCCAGATGGGTACTCTCGTTTCTGAAGAAAGCATTTGATATCGTGATACCAAGGTCTGTCGTCTATGACTGCTTCAATCGCGAAGATGTAAGCGGGCCGTTCAAGGCGCATGATGTCGATCTTAGGTATGTCATTCCATCGACCTACACTAATCATGGAAGAGAGAGTGGCTAATGCATCAGCCATGTGATTCTCATCACGAGGGATGTGATGAAAGTCGACTCTGTTGAAGAAGGGTAACAACCTCCTTGCATAGTCTTTGTAAGGAATCAATCCTGATTGGTATGTGTTCCAATATCCTTTTATCTGGTTAATAACCAAGGCTGAATCACCGTATACGTCCAAGTTTTTGATCCTTAAATCAATCGCTTCTTCGAGACCCATGATACATGCTTCGTATTCGGCCTCGTTGTTCGTACATTTGAACGTAAGTCTGGCAGTGAAAGGAATGTGGGAACCCTAAGGGGTAACAATGATTGCTCCAATTCCATTTTCATAATGATTGACTGCTCCGTCAAAGATAAGTCCCCACTGGGAACCTGGTTCTGGCCCTTCACTGGGTAGCGGTTCATCGCAATCTTTCATCTTTAGATACATGACATCTTCGTCTGGGAAGTCAAACCCGATTGATTCTTGATCGTCAATCGGTTGATGAGCCAAATGATCGGCTAAAATACTTCCTTTAACGGCTTTCTGAGCATGGTACTCTATGTCATATTCTGATAGTAACATCTGCCAACGGGCAATCCTTCCCGTGAGAGCAGGTTTTTCGAAAACGTACTTGATTGGATCCATTTCGGAGACCAACCAAGTAGTATGACGAATCATGTACTGGCGAAGACGTTTGGCTGCCCAAGCCAAAGTGCAACAAGTTTTCTCAAGCATTGTGTACCGAGTCTCGTAGTCGGTGAATTTCTTGCTTAGATAGTAAATGGCAGACTCTTTCCTTTTAGTTTCGTCTTGTTGGCCAAGTACACATCCCATTGAGTCCTCTAGGACTGTGAGGTAAATGATCAGTGGTCTTCCTTCCACTAGAGGTGATAGAATCGGAGGATTCAACAGATATTCCTTAATACTATCGAAGGCGGTTTGGCAATCTTCTGACCAAACGCAATCCTGGTTCTTTTTGAGTAATTTGAAAATCGGCGCACACGTCGCGGTCATGAGGAATATGAATCTGGAGATGTAGTTCAAACGTCCCAGGAATCCTCTGACTTGTTTTTCAGTTTTCGGAGAAGGCATTTCTTGAATGGCCTTGACCTTGTCAGGATCAACTTCAATTCCTTTCTGGCTGACGATGAACCCTAGTAATTTCCCCGAACGGACACCGAAGGTGCACTTGTTGGGATTCAAGCGGAGCTTGAATTTTCTTAGACGTTCGAACAATTTTGACAGATGTTCAACGTGCTCATCCTTTGTTCTTGATTTTGCAATCAAATCATCAACATATACCTCGATTTCTTTGTGTATCATGTCATGAAACAGAGTAGTCATGGCCCTTTGATAGGTTGCCCCGACATTCTTCAAACCGAACGGCATTACCTTGTAACAAAAGGTACCCCATGGGGTAATGAACGAAGTTTTCTCCATGTCTTTCGGCGCCATTTTGATCTGGTTATAGCTCGAGAATCCATCCATGAAGGAAAATACTTTGAACTTTGCTGTGCTGTCAACCAACATGTCAATGTGTGGTAAAGGAAAGTCGTCCTTTGGACTTGCCTTGTTCAGATCTCTATAATCGACACACATTCTAACCTTTCCGTCCTTTTTGGGAACGGATACGATGTTGGCTAACCATTGAGGATATTCAGATGTAGCGAGGAAACCCGCGTCGATCTGTTTCTGTACCTCCTCCTTGATTTTGATGGCCATGTCCGGGTGAGTCCGTCTCAACCTTTGCTTTACTGGCGGACATTCCGATCTTAATGGTAAGTGATGTTCCACGATGCTGGTATCCAACCCTGGCATATCCTGATAGGACCAAGCGAATACATCGGGAAATTCTTTGAGAAGCTTTATCAAACCCTCTCTGGCAGTTGGACTGAGCAGTGCTCCGATCCAGATTTCTTTTCTCTCTTTCTCTGAACCCAAGTTTACCGTTTCCAACGGTTCTTTGTGAGGTTCAATGGACCTTTCCTCTTGTCTGAGTAGTCGGGAGATCTCTTCTGGAATTTCGTTGTCATTTTCTTCTTTAGCCTCGAATACCGGGAACTCAAAGTTGGGATAAGGCATCGGATCGTATGTTTCAACGGGGTATAAAACAAGCAATCTGCATGACGTGATGATTCGTGTTTAGAAGAGATAGAGAAAATGTAAGTGTGTGCAGTGTTTTGATTTTACTGCTTGTTTTTATTATTGAATGTTTTTTTAGGATTACCATTTTCTGAAAAAGAAAAAAGAGAAAACAACAATAAATGCGGAAATTACAGAACGACGTTATTTTATTTATGAACAAGTCGAATCTTGAAACTACAGCCCTATAAAACAAAACTCTGTCGCTTCGGGCAAAGCGAAGAGGGAAATTTACAGAAAACGAGCCCTATCAAAATATCCGTTTCACCTGGGCGGGATGAAAGGATAAAGATGGCAATTACTTTGACTGATGAACGACCTTCGGAACCTTGACGGTAACCCATTGGCGGCGAACTCCTCGGTGAATCACAAAGTCTGGCACCTTCCTTGATTTGTCTTCAGAAATGACGCTGATTTCTGGTGGAGCAGGATCATTGGAATCTGTCTCCCAAGCAGAGTTGTTGTAGGAGGATTCCACTGTTGTATTTTGCATAGCATTTGTGCTCTCAGCTGTATCTCCCCATCCAGTTGGCTGGATATCTTCGAGCCTGATACGAGAGCTTTCGGGAGCGGTGTACTTGACCATATAGTCGTATTTTCCACTCGGTTGTCCCAAGGTGTCCCACATTTTTTTGGAACTGGAGGAGTCATCCCTCTCGATGACGTTGACCTCAGGAAAAGCATAGTTGATGAATTCTAGTCCTGCAAACATTGCGAATTCATCTTCATGTTGAGTAGTTTTTGAATGACCTGAGTGTTGATCCCATGACATGGTGGGGACACAGGTATTCTGTTCAATGACGCTCAGCTGAGTTTCATTGTCCGGCTGACTTTCTTGCCCCAAGTTTCCTGGGTAAGGCTGCCACATTGGCAGGCCATCCATTGGGCCATAGTAATTGTGATCAAAGCTGTCTTTCATCGGAGTGTCTTCCTCTAATGAATTTGGCGGAGCACGACATCCTTTCGGATCACAATCTCCGTATATCATTTCGACATCTGATCTTGGTATAAATCTCGGACTTTCTGTAGGAAAGCAAAAAGGCATAGGCACCTCTTCCTGAGACATATAGCCGTCCTTGTTAAGGTAGGACTTCCATTCTTCATCTGTGTCAGAGGGATCTTCCTCATTGATAGCATGAACTGTCTGAGACACTGGGTGAAGGAAACCTCCACTGTGGAAGAAGTTTTGAAGGGGATGAAGACTTTCATCGTTGGCAGCTGTCTGGGTACAGGTTGCAGAAAAACCAAGACCCTTCTTTGTTTTATTGTCAATAGGAATGACAAGCCGTCCCCATCCTATCGTATCGGTACTCTCGACCGCTTTGATAGCATCGTTGTATGAAGAAATCAAAGTTCCTTCTTTGAACTGATTGTTCTTGCTCACCGAAAGTGCTTGGAACTGAGTTCCAATAACCTCCTCGGGTTCCACACAAGTAGATGATGATAGGTTACTCACAAGCAAGGCTTGTTCCCCACAAACCGTGACAAGTTGATCGTTCTTGACGAACTTTAGCTTTTGGTGGAGGGTTGAAGTAACCGCTCCAGCCTGATGTATCCAAGGTCTTCCTAATAAACAACTGTATGTTGCCCAGATGTCCATGACCTGGAAAGTGATTTGGAAAGTGTGAGGACCAATAGTTATGGGAAGATCAACTTCGCCGATAACTATTTTTCTGGATCCGTCGAACGCTTTGACGATGACCTCGCTGGTTCTCATCGGAGGGCCCTTGAATGATAATTGCATCAAGGTGGACTTCGGCATAACATTCAGGGCTGACCCTGTGTCTACCAGTACGTTGGCTAAGGCATCGTCCTGGCAGTTAACTATAATATTGAGCGCCATGTTATGACGGGGACCTTCTTCAGGTAATTACTCATCACTAAATCCCAAATTGTTGCAGGAAGTGATGTTAGAGACAATGCTAACGAACTGTCTAATTGTTACATCCTGTTCCACAAAGGCTTGCTCCAAGACTTTCTGTAGAGCCTCTCTGTGTGCTTCTGAACTGAGTAACAGTGATAATACTAAGATCTTTGAAGGAGTCTGTAACAGTTGATCAACAATGTTGTATTCACTCCTTTGGATGAGCTTTAGCATCTCATCTTTGTCTTTTGAAAAGTCAGGATTACTAGATTGACCGACTGGCGGATCAGGAATTTCTGCCTGAAGTTCCTTTTCTTTGTTGGATTCTCCAACCCCTCGGTTGAAGATTCGACCGCTCCGTGTTACACGACTGATGTCTGCAATATTCACAACGGAGGGTAATGGAATTTCCTTTCCATTCTCGATTATTGTTGCACCGTATTTGTAAGGGATAGCCTTAGTTGATTCATACGGTAGTGGCCCCGGTAGATATATGACTATGGGAACCTTCTGATTTTTCTGACCATCATAAGTAAACTTGATCCGTTCTCGGTTGGGAACTCTAGATTCGTCAAGTAGAGGGATGATGGCAAAAACATCCCTGGTCCTGTGATGACCAGAGATCGTGACAACATCCTCAACTTGCTCGGCAAGGTAGTTCGGCGACCAAATGATGGGTCCTGAACCTGGATATGGACGAATTTCTCCATGATCGACCCGACCCTGAAGAGCTGCTCTCACAAGGTAACACCCTTGGTTACTTTCCGAACAGACGCCGCAACGTTCATAGTTGTGTGGTGGCACCTGGCCACGCCCACTTTGAATAAAATGTAACCTCACTAGGTTATCTTCCATTGATCGGACATCCTGACTTTGACGACGAGTAGGATTCCTGTGATTGATACTAATCTGCTGAGTATCTTCGTCCATATAGATTGGCATCCACCAGTGATTTAACAAGTGCTGAAGTGCCTCCTGGACAAGGGTACAACCTCGATCGTTTTCGCAACCTGCTTTACAATTTTGATAATCATGCGATATTAAGAATCTGAGTCGGACCTGCTCGGCATGTAACTCTACCAGGTTGGTATTCATCACGCGAATGTCAAAGATCTGAACCATGTTGATTTGATAGGAGTTCCTATCATGGTAGTCTTGGATCCATCCAAGGTCCATCTGACGCTGGAGGGTCTCTTGTATGAAAGAGCATCCCTGTTTGTTTACCGAGCAAATCAGACAGGAACTGTAATCGTGCCGCGGCAGATTATGATACTGGCTTTGCCTTGAGTGCATCGCCACCAAGTTGACATTCATCGCACGGATGTCGTGGTTTTGAATGACGTTGGAATTCGTGTAAACCATGTTAATTCCACAAACTCGGTGCTCTTAGATCCATCCAAGATCCATTTGTTCCTATAGAGCTGCTCGCACTACAGAACATCCTTGGTTGTCTTTAGAGCAGATATCACACTGATGATAGTTATGAGGTGGCACATGGCCATATCCACTCTGTCTACAATGCATCTTGACCAGATTGGTTTTCAACAAGAGTACATCATGAATTTGATAGACATTGTTAGTCTCTTTCTCAATCAGATTGACTGCAGCTTTCTCATGTTGAGGCAGCGGGTTCGTAAGAACATTAGGATTCGTATCTTTGAAAGATAAGAGCCCGCTCCTAACAAGCTTTTGCACGTCGGATTTGAAATTGAGACAAGTCTCAATGTTATGCCCTGAACCTCCTTGATGATAAGGGCATGTTTGATCCGCTTTAAACCAAAAAGGCAGATTTTTCAAAACTGAAAGGGGAGACTTAGTCTGAATGTGCCCCTTAGCCAGCAGTAACGGAAACAGCTTTGCGTACGTTACGGGTATAGGATCAAATCCTGGTGGCCGTGTTGTACGGTTGTTGTTATATGGAGGACGAGCCTGCTGAAGAGGCTGTTGTGTCCTTTGTTGGTCAGGTTGGCTCTGCGCAACCTGAGGTTGATACATAGGAACAGGCGCGGGGCCGATAGCAGGAGTTACAGCTGCTACTGGCTGATAACGTCGTCTTTGCTTTCCGAGAGAGATATTCCCAATATCTTGCTCTTTTTTCTTAGGGAGAGCACTACCGTATTTTTTAGTACCGCTCGTCGATCCAGCGTTTTTTACCAAACGTCCTTCTCGGACGGCTTCCTCAAGACGTACACCCATGCCGACCATTTCGGTGAAATCACTGGGTGCACTGGCAACCATTCGGTCGTAGTAAAATGAGCTCAAGGTCTTTAAGAAGATCTTTGTCATCTCTTTTTCCTCAAGAGGTGGATAAATCTGAGCGGCAATTTCACGCCACCTTTGAGCATACTCCTTAAAGGTTTCTTTGTCCTTTTGCGACATCGATCTGAGTTGATCTCTGTCGGGTGCCATGTCCAAATTGTATTTGTATTGTTGGAAGAAGGCAGTACCAAGATCTCTGAAAGTGGTGATCGTAGTACGGTTTAAACCCATGTACCATTTGAGTGCGGCACCGGTTAAACTATCCTCGAAGTAGTGAATCAGCAGGTCCTGATTCTCCGTCTGAGCTGACATTCGTCGAGCGTACATCACCAGATGGCTCTGAGGGCAAGAGTTACCCTTGTATTTTTCAAAGTCGGGCACTTGGAACTTGTGCGGGACTTTCACATTTGGGACCAAGCAGAGGTCTGCGGCGTCCTTCCCAAATAGATCCTGACCGCGAATGGCTTGCAGCTCTTTCTGCATTTCCAAGAACTGCTCCTGGAATTCATCCATTCTGTCAAACATAGTTTCCTTCTTACCAGAAGGTGTTGGTGGAATCTGTCCTTCCGGGACAGTGTGCACCACAGGGGGTGGTACCATGACTACGACAGTAAATCTTGGCGCCTCCCGAAGTTTGTAACCTTCAGGAGTCTTGAGTATGCCCCTAGCATCTTCGCTTTCCCGAAGTTTGTAACCTTCAGGCCCAACGGCTTCTGTTGCGATTCCCTGATCTTCAGTGATCGGCGGAACATATCCTTCCGGGTTATAGTTAACAGGCATGCCCCAAGGACGATCTTTCGGCATCTGATACCTAGGATCATACTTTTCTATGATGGGCGTTGAGGTGATCTCTGAGATCACAGTTCTTTGTAGCTGAGCTTCTGCCATGGCTTGCATGTCGTTACGAAGCTTTCTCATATCCTCTCTCAGAGCGTCGATCTCTTCTTTCAACTCTCTGTTTTCTTCCTCAAGATCATCCATCTTTTTCTGACGATTGGCCCTAGTATTGTACGAATGAGACAGTTTGACTCTAGAATCGAGACACAAACGTGAGATTCGTAGGTAAGGAGAATACGCGATGTGAGAATGATGAATGCAATGATTATATTAATTGTTGTTTTTTTTTGTTTAATCAAAATGAACTTCGACAATTAGATTGCAAATATCAAACAGTGGGGAAACCCCTTTTTTATTGAATTCCAAAGGATTACAGAAATGGAAATACAGTAGATTACAAAGTGCAGAAACAGAAACCTAAACTAATGGGTCCCGAGTCCTCACTGAGGAGAAATCGGGCGCTGATTTCGGTATCTTCCTTTTCTTTGACCGGGGCTCTTGGATCGTTGTCGGGTTGTCATTCCTTTGCCAAGTGAAAGGAGTGAGCAAATTCCTTTGGTAATCTTGATTCTCTACAGCATGCTGCTCCAAAATTTCAATCAGAGCATCTTTCTCTTTTAGTAGTTGCTGTATTTGGATACACTCTACGTCGAGGGTGCGGTACTTGTTCTTCCAAGATCTTCTTTCCTTTTGAACTTTGTTGAGAGTAACATGAAGCTTTTCAGTTTTCGTCATGAAGTACATGACAGTTTCCCTCGGTGGAAGAATTCCGTAACGAGGATAAGGCATCTTTAGCTTGAGAGCTCTAGTTTGTACCCAATGGAGATAAGGCTCCACCGAGACACAGTCCGGTTTTCCCAGAGACTCTCGTCCTTTCTTATGAACATGTTTCCAAGCTTGCACTATTTCCATCTTTAGTGCTCTGTCACTTTCTCCTTTGAAGAAAAGACCTTCCAGATGAACACCCAGTGGGATGTGTCTCATCGGGTATCCAAATTGACGAAGAACCAATATCGGATGATAGTTGATTCCTCCTTTAGTTCCTATGAGGGGTACGCTGGGGAAGTTTCCACAACGGTCAATGATTCTAATTCCCTCATAAATCCTATTACACCAATCTATATCAGAGTTGGTAAGAGACATGATCTTCTGCGACCAACGTAAGACACTCTTGCAATCCCAAAAAGCAGCAGACTTGGGCAAGTGAGAGATAAACCATTTGTAAAGCAAAGGTACACAGCATGTGATCTCCCCTTCGCTGTACAAATTTCCCAAGTGTACCGAATGATACGCATCTGCAAGCAAAGTCGGCACAGGGTTTCCAATGAGAAAAACCTTAATGGCATTGATATCGACGAAGTTATTGATGTTGGGAAACAAAAATAACCCGTAGGTGAGCAAGACAAAGATGCTTTCAAAAGCAGTCCCGTTCCCTATACTAGCGAAGTATAGAGCCTTTTTTGTCAAGAACTGGGCTGGCAAACCTTGGATGCCACCCTTAGTGGTCATGTGAGTCCTGACCTCAGACTCGTCCAAATGAATTGCTATTGCAATAGTCTGATTCTTTAGAATTTCTTCCAGTCCAGAAAAGGGAGCTCGATCAGTGATATGTAAATCAGTCAGATGAGAATACTCCTCCAGCGTTGGTGATAGCTGGTAATCCGGGAATGTGAAACAGTGATAAACCGGATCGTAGAATTGAATGAGCGCGTCCATGATCCCCTTAATCACATGGACTCTTAACAGTGGTAGCAAACCACCGTGCTTGGCTCTGAAAGCCTCTGGGTTAACGATCATCCTTGCTAACCTTCTCAAATCCCCTAGTTTTGGAACCTTGAAGGTATACTGGTGAGTTCTCCTTCTACCGAAATCCATTAGCGTAATCCTCTTCTCTGATATTTGCAATCACAGTCTTAGTTTAATTTGAAAAACAGAGAGACTAGAAGAGAAAGTTTTTTGAGTGTTTTAATGTTTTATTAAATGAATGCATGAATGCAGCACACAAAAACATAGAAAAAACATGGGGTCAAAGGGTCGTTGTCATGAAGTCAAGGCTCTACCCATCCCCAAATGTTTATACTAGGGTGATTTTTGTACCTGTACTCATTATCATCAGCTCCTCCCAGGAAAGCAAAACAACAAGCGGATCGCCAGCGAGTTGTAGAGCAATCTTAGAGTAAGTGCCATTCACCGAGAATAGATCACCAGCCTCAAATGAGGGTAGTATCGCGTAACAACTATTTCCGATAGTTTCCGCACTACGAAAGGGTTTGGCTCCTCAGCTTCTCAGACTTAACAACCGGCCCATTGGCTAGAAGAGTGAATGGGTTGCGTTGGTCAGCCTCCACTGAGGTTGATGGTCGACCCCGTCGCCATCACTTATCTTAAGTGTATACTCATTCTCACCACATGCGGCATCACATGCATTCCCAGTAGCAGAAAAATAAACACGTATAGCAATTAGGAAAAGCAGTATATATATTTGTCCTAATCATCCTAGACTTATAAAGCTATGATTCCTAAGTTCCTGACAGAAATGGGTTCCCCGGCGGAAGTCCCAATCTGTGGTATTCACACAAGTGAAGAGAAAAAAGGTTTGTCCAAGGTTTCCACCTTAAACGTTTAAGAAATAAGATTTGGCCCCACGGTGGGCGCCACTTTTCTGTAGCGAGCGATTTTGGACGCGGTTCTTAAGTGCTGGTCGCTCTCTGCGGTTTGAGCTTTGACTACAAGTCGATTCATTTTTTATCCTATTGTGAGCTGAATAAGGAAGGGAAATAGATGTCTCCAATTAACCCTGCTTGCATACTGAGTTTAAACAGCGGTCTGTTAGGTTACGGATGCTATCAATGTGGGGGGCCTTTGTACTGGTTATTTGTATTTTTGCCAGTACTGTTTTCTTTCTTTTTTTTTACCTGGGTAGAAGGTTTCTGGCGGGGAATAAGGATTAGGATGTTAGGACTGATGCTTTTGAAATACTGCTTTTGATTGATGGAGATATGGGATTTGGGTTTTTTGTTGATTGCGCTCGCTAAGATCTTTTCTTTCGATCTTATGCCTACGTATTCCCGTTTACCGAAACAGGGAAATCAGAGCGTTCGTAGTTCCTCCTATTCTATGGGAGGAAATTGGTTTTTGGTGTCTTGTTCAAAGCCCAAGACGTGAAGCGAAAGGTGGTTTGTATCTTGTTCAAAGCCCAAGATGTGAAACTGAAAGGTCTATTTGTGTCTTGTTCAAAGTCCAAGACGTGAAGCTGAAAGACCTCGGCTTTAGAGAGAATTTGTCATCTCTAAAGAAGGGAGAAGGAGAATTACTTTAACTGGGATACGCGGATCCGAGCAATGCCATAATTTTCGAAGAAAGGGTTTTAACATGAAGGAGAAGACTTTAACTCAGTGTAGAGCAATGCCATCTTTCCTTAGGAATTTCTCATGCTAAAAGAGGGACAGTGGCATGGATATAGATGATCCAGAGGCTTGCCACTTACAGCGATTAGATGAAGGGGAAGGAGTTGTTGATGTTTGTATACTGTGAACGAGGCACAACTTTGATGCTAAAAGGTTGATTGGATCAACCAGGGGTTTTCTTATACAAAGCCTAAGAGGAGGCTAATTTCCGCTAGGAAAATCATTATACAAAGCCTAAGAGGAGGAAATTTTGTGTCCCGTACAAAGCCCGAGAGAGAGGCTAAAAGATTTTGACCCGGCAATGGAGTCTTTTGGTATCTCGCATAAAGCCCGAGATGGAGGCGATTGTTTGTTTGGCTGAATGAGAACCTTTTTGTATCTCGTACAAAGCCCGAGATGGAGGCGAAAGGGGGATTGACTCAACGAGGGAGTCTCTTATGTGTCTCGTACAAAGCCCGAGAGAGAGGCTAAACGTTGTTTGACTCCGCTAGGGAGAATCATTTGTACAAAGCCCAAGAGGAGGCTATGGTTACTGTTTCAGTTGAGTGACAGGCCCAGTATACTGATTTTAAAGAGAAAATCAGTTCTTATATGAGCAACACTCTACTCGAGGATTTGATTCGAGGGTCAGGGATATTTCCTGTTCTTTAAGGAAGCGGGAAATCCGAAGGGTATTGAGACTATCCGAGTCTACGGGTTTCCTTCCTATTTAACGAAAGGGTCACTTGAGAATGTCTTTGAGACTCAAGGAGATTAGACTGTCCGTGTCTAGAGTTTTATCTTTCGTACTATGCTTTGAGAAACAGTAGTAGACTCTATGAAAGGACTGTTCTATGAGGATGACTAGGTTCTGTTCCTATACCTCTAGGAGGTCGTCGGGACAATTTATACGAAGCCCAAGAGGAGGCTGGAAACTTTTAAGAAGCCGACGGGTCCTTGTACGAAGCCCAAGAGGAGGATATCATTCCCGGAGGAAGAGATCATTATACGAAGCCTAAGAGGAGGCTGCGAATACTTCTAAGAAGCCGTAGTGTCCTTGAATAATGCCCAAGAGGAGGCCGATGCTTTTAAGAAGCCCGTGGGTCTATCATCTCCTTTCCATTAGGAGAGATAACTCTTTTAAAGATAAAAACCACTGGTAAACGTGCGAGGTTTACTATCCAGCGACTTTTAACTTTTAAAGAGGGTTCCTTAGTTAAGGTCCAAGATTATGACCGTAGTGGGTACCCAAACCCCAAGACATTCAAGGCAAGCTATCCACAAGGAATAGATCAAGTCAGGAAAGTTCGAGAATTTGGAAGAAACTCAAAGATGCCATTCACGGAGAATACATTCATCTTGGGGAGTAGAGCTTCTTGACGATTCCTAAGGAGGACAGCCGAAGAGAAGACTGTATCTGGTGCTCCTATTGGGGATCTAGGCGTCTATTTCTACGAATAAATGAAACGGAGTCACCTAGTTCTAGACGTAGTAGCCGGGGAAACTCGAAATATCTATACTATTATTACACAGTAGATATGAGTTTATGAAAGGAGACTTACAGTGAGCAGCCCCACAATACAGTTTATAATATGAAAGCAGTAAACGAAAGCGATAACCACTTACTCGGTTGGAGTGCTTCCATGCTGTTTGGTTAGTTGTTCAACAAAGAAAGATTGAAAACAACAGAATATTCAAAATCAAAGGAGAAAGTGCTTTGAAAAAGAAAGATTTGGGGCTTACAGCTCAAGGAGAGGCCCATGGTTTTATCAGTGAGTGCACTGTTTGACTTTGTACAGCGGGACTTATACAAGTGACTGGGGCCCAAAAAGGTTTTCTGTACAAAGGGATGGGTCTTACACTCTCTCAAGAGGCCCAAAAAGGTTTAAAGAAAAGAGTGGGGCTTATAACATGAGGGTAGGCCCAAATGATTTTTCGTTTAAAAAATGGCGATCGCGTCGAGGTTTTCTTTTAACGCAGAGGGACTTATACAATAAGTGAGGCCCAAAATGTTTTGGTTAAAAGGGGGATTGGGTCTTACACTCTAATAGAGGCCCAAAGTGTTTTGAATGGGTCTTATAGCTCAAGGAGAGGCCCAGATGATTTTCATTTTTAAACGGGCGACGATCGTGCCGTTTACTTGTACAGAGGGACTTATACAATAAGTGAGGCCCAAAAAAAAGTTTTTGTACAAGGGAGGATGGGTCTTACACTCTCTCAAGAGGCCCAAAAAGTTTTGAAAATGATTTATGAGGGTTGAATTAATCCAAAAACCCTAATTTGTTTTCAAAATGTATTTAATTGAATAAAAATTCAATTAAAATGATCAAAAATTGTTTAACACATGGAAAACAAATTGTGATCTTGGATTAATGCTTCAAAAATTAAGTATTGACCTACAAAATAATTAGTAAGCATTAAAAGTTGCAAAATCAATGTAGAAAAAATATTTAAAATGCCAAAAACAATCAAAATATTAATTCTTTACAAAAATATCAATTATATGAAATAAATAATATTTTTGGGATTTTTTGTGAAAATAAAATATTTTAACATTTTTGTGAATTATTAAAAAAAGAATCAACTCAAAATCATTAAAACTCAGAGAGAAATTAATTTTTGAATCAATTAAACAAAATCACAAAATTCAAATATTTGAATATATGAAAAATGGCGCCAAGAACAGCTGAAGAACACGTGCGTGTTCTGGGTTTGGTTGATTTGCAGTTTCTATCCAATCTCCCTGAATACGTAATCATATCATGTAATCCACATATCATTATGCTCGTCTCAACCTCACGATCATGTCTATGTACTTTAATTTCATTTAAATTAAACATACAACAAGAAATCACGAAGAGACCTCAAGAACCCTAATTTCTGCATGAAGGCTAGGATTTTTGATACACGATTCAAACAATGCAATTAATTGAGGGAAAACATTCCATGCATGATTATGAACATATGGCCAAATTATTGTGCGAGGAAATATGCATAGATTGAGAGATGACCAAGTATGTGCTTACCTCTAGGCCGTGACAACAAGTTCAAAGTGATTTTTGATTTGTAGGTGTTACAGATGAGTTGTGATGATCTGAACAGCTTCCCTACACCCTATGGATTGTGTTTGGATGGTTGGACTTGATTGAAATTGGCTGGATCATTTTGTGGTACCTCAGCTGCACTTTGGTTAAAACCTTGAGCAACCAGCTGGTGATTTTGTGAAATTGATGTTTCAGAAGTAATATAAGTGTTTGATCAGCTTATATGTGATGTATGTGAGGTGTGTGAGTGATTGGTTTGATTGGAATTGCTCTCAAACTCAAAACCCGATAGTGACTTGCCTTAGAAGGCAAAATTGGAGTGAAAGAAGAGATTTTGAGGAAAGCATCTGTTAGATGGCTTTGGTGTACTCAAACTGACCACAATTGAGCTCTATTTATAATAGAGCAAGTTTGTTTTGCAAGGAATAGTGCATGGCAGCTGGTAAGTAGGTTTGGCCAATGTTGGCAAATGAAAATCCAAGTCTCCTCTAGCCATTGACTAGAGGTTAGGGCACAGAGCTTTGGTTCCCTTGGTCTTGGATAAGTCTTGATTGAATTCAGTTGAGAATGGCTCAGTCCATGCCACCTTGATGGTTCCACTGAATGCCTCATTCCAAATTTGAAGTCTTGTCCCTATTTTGGCCATTCTAGGTTCAACATGCTATTTCTTGTTCCATGGACTTTGGAGGCTTGGCTCAGTGATTGTCCCCTTTAGATTCAATCCTCTGAGGTGTCCAAGTGGATAGGAGCAATTGAATTTGGCAGATTTTGGCAAATCGACCAAAGTTGCAAATTCTGCCTTGCCTTGACAGATTTTAGCAAGGCAACTTGGCAATGTTGTATCTCATGGTGTAGGTTGAATTTGGCAATGTTCTTGGCCATTTTGGAAAGCTCTTACATGATACAACAACTGTTTGAACAAGTTTGGTTTTGATCTCTTTTGATTCCAAGTGAAAAATCCCCCTACATTTGGCAAAAAGTGAGGCAGAATCTGACTTAGTGAAAATTTCACTAAGTGTTGGAAAAAGTGACATTTTCACTTTTCAGCCACTTTGATCACTCCATAACTCAAAATCCTTAATGAATTGGAATGACTTGTAGTTGAAGTTTTTGTAGGTGATAATGAGGGCTACAAATCCATCTTTGGATGAGAAAAAATGGCCTTGTGGTTTAGGAGTTATGGTCCTCCAAAGTTGGTACCTTTGCCACTTTATTTTTAACTTAGAAAAATTTCTAAGTCTTATGGTTACCCCTTTTACAAGTTATCTCACTTTTCTTAATTTTTCTTGATGAATGATGATTCAAATCATACATTAACATCATTTTAGGGTTAAAAATCCATTTTGGTGAAAAATCTCAAAAAGTCAAAGTTGACTTTTGTGCACAGTTGACTTTTTATCAGATGAATTCCAAACTGTGCAATTCTTCAGGAAATCATGTCCTTGACCTAAATCAAACTTGATGGACATGTTCCATGGGTGTCATAGGGTATATTCAATCATGTATTAGGGTTTGGGAGCATGTCCAGGTCAAAAGTCAAAGTTACAGTTGACTTTTCCCTTAAAACCCTAATTGTGGTGCAGATGAAATTGAGACTTGTTGCTCAAACTTCTTGGATTAATCCATTGTCCCAAATGGATCAATATGGTATATTAGAGACCCTCAAATCATCTCTTGAGGTCTTGTCTCATGGTTTGTCCCAAAAGTCAACTTAGGGGTGAATTAGGTCAAGAAACCCTAATTCCTGATTTTTGATGAATGCATCCCCTGAGGCAAAATTGACTTGATGCATGGGTTCATGAGGTTCCATGAAGTATATTAGGTTATGTTTTGGATCATTGCCTTGTGCCCAGATGAAAATTTCCATCTGGAGGCCCTGGTCGACCAAAACCCTAATTTGGTGACACTGTCGATCTTGAGACTTGATCCACCTAGAAGGGAGCAGCCTTGTGCTTAATCCTTGAAGTGGGAGTCCTTTTTGATCCATTGTGGATATTTAAGAGATTAGACAAGTTGAAGATCATGTCATTTCTTGATTGATCCTTTGTCTAAGCACTCAGAGAGGGCTTGAAACCCTAATTTTGATTGTAGTGGATGCTCACCCATCTTTGGGGAGACTAATGAAGCATAAAGGTACATCCATATTGTGATGATGATTTTCACAATGATGGGAAATCTAAGTGGTCAAAATTTGGGGTATTACAGTAAGACGAGATAGTCGTCTTGGACTGCTCCGGCAAGGTCCACCGTTGACAACTTCAGGTCCATCTGCCATTTTTTCTTTTGTTGGAGGTGTTGATGAAACAGAGTTGGATTCCTTCTTCTTGTTTTTGGTTAATTGCTTTTGCTTCTTTGTACTTCTTTTGTTTTTTTTTTGGGCTGTTCTTTCGATCTCGGGATCAAAAGGCACTAGTTCCCTTGAGCTCGTACATAGCATACACAAAGCTTTGTAATTTCTAACCAAAAAACGTTAGGGAAAAGTAAGATAGAGAATAGTTGCAAATATCTATACAATATTTTTAACAAATGTACAAACTTAAAAGATGACAATAATCGCCGTGTTCATAATATCTAAACGCTAGTCCCCAACAACGGCGCCATTTTGGTGTTGAGTTTATCAAAAGAAGTATTTTGTTATCGTATCCACAGAGACTGGAGCAATATTACCAGCTTTTTAGATTACTGAAATAGTTTAAGTTAAGGTTTTTGGAAAGTTTAAAGTTTGAATTGAAAGTAATAACGGAACGTAATGTAAACGGAATACAATAAGCTGAATTGTAATATGACAAAGTATATTGCAGGGATTGGATTTATTCTACCGTTTACGTATGCAATTTACCGATTAATTTTTGCATAACCATGTATTCATTCATACTTCCACATACTTCTCAAAGTAACATGTATGTCTACACGAAAGTTTAAAGATTCCAATCAGTTTGTTGAATCGAGTATGTTGAGGTGGATATTTAAAACTAATTCTATGTCTAGAAATTAGAGTTAAATTGATTCGTTATCTTTTGATTCATGAGTTCGAAAGCAATTTTCATTAACAAATCGAATTCATAAGATCTGACAATAATAACAAGATAGAATCAATAATCATGAAAACATGTTTATATTAGGAATATAATCTGTAAACATACATACGATTACAGTAGATTCTTCCAATCCCAACAAGAGAGGGAATTAGCTAGCCATTGTCATGGTAGCTTTTACAAAAAGGAAGAATTGGAGATGAATCAACATCAACAATGATTTCTCGATTCCTGATGCGTATCCAACTCGATTCTTTGATTTTCCCTCTTTACTTTCTATTACAACTGATATTTAACTAAAGATCACTAAAATTGAATGAAAGTTACATGGCTTGAACCCTCTATTTATAGAATTTTTCCAAAAGCTGTTACTTGCGCCGTGCTCAGAAATCCTTTGCTACAACACATCTTTACTTAACCCCGAAGAATGATTTTTAACTGCCTTTGGGGGTTTTGGCCGCCTTAGTGCGCTCTGCCCAGAAATTCATGTTGCAGTGCACTAGCGCCCTGCTCAGAAAATCATGCGGCAGCGAACTTGCGTTTTTCATGCCGAAGGGCATTACATTGTAGTAATAATTTCCTGACTCGGTCATGAAAGTCGTGTATTTCTTGTCGGCCTTCCCCATGGGGATTTGGTTGTATCTCGAGTACGCGTCCATGAACGACAGTAATTTAAAACATGTAGAATTGTCTATCAATTTGTCGATGTTAGGCAATGGATATGCATCTTTGGGGCATGCCCTATTGAGATCGGTATAGTTAACACACATTCTCCATTTTCCATTAGATTTTTTAACTAATACAACGTTGGACATCCATGTTGTGTACTGGGCTTCCGAAATAAAATTTGCCTCTAAGAGGTCTTTTATAGCTTTTTCAGCAGCCTCCACTTTCTTGGGAGACTGCCTATGCCTACGTTGTACTATGGTCCAAGCGGCCGGATCTATTATGAGCTAGTGGCAGGCCACGTCGGGGTCGAGTTCGAGCATCTCTGCAGCACTCCATGCGAATAGGTCAACATTCTCCCTGAGGCAGGCTTTCAGCTGCTTCCTCTCCAAGTCAGGGAGCACTGTGTCGATCTTCACGCTCCTGTCGGGGTCGTCTCCAAGAGTGATGAGCTCGAAGTCGCCATCCGGAATGGGGCGCACGGATGGAAAAGCTGCCCATCGCCACCATTTGCTAGAGGTGCGTCGGCTGCTGCTTCGTTCTGCTCCTGCTTGCTGGGGAAGCGGTTGTCGAGGTCGACCAAGTTGACACGCGACAATGGCTTTTGCTCCTCGGCGTGAGTTGGCTTGCCAAGTGTCTTGGGCTTGATGTTGATCGAGTTCATCCCCTTGGTGGCTATCTCAAAATATCTTCTGGCGGCTTCAATGTCCTCGTGAAGGGTGACGACGCGACCCCTGGCCATGTAGTACTTCATCTTCAGGTGGACTGTGGATGGTACTGCCGTCAGCTTCCCCAGGGTTGGCCTTCCCAGAATACATTGGTATAGAGAGGGGCACTCTATCACCCAGAAACAAACCTTGACCTGCCTGGCAGTGTCCTCGTTCCCGAAGGTGACAAGTAGCTCAACGTAGCCCCATGGCCTTGTGGCGGTGCCCGTTGAATCCCTGTAAGTCGGAGCCTATGTACAGGGTCAGATGCGTCTCGTTGAGCTGGAGGGTGGTGAACAGGTGAGCATACATTATGTCAACTGAGCTTCCTTGGTCGAAGAGGACGCGACGGACATCAAAGTTTGCCATCTAGGCTCTGATCTGGAGAGGGATGCTGGAATTAGGGGCGCCACCCGGTAGCTCCTCAAGGTAGAAAGTGATGAGGTTTGACCTCCCCTGGACTTTACCGAAGGTTACTTTCTGCGCGGATCTTGCCTCAATCAACTCGTCAAATTTTCACTTCACCGACCCCACGGAGAGCTTGTTGAACCCTCCGTCGGATATGACCATGGCGGCGGGGAAGTTCTCCCACAGGCTACGGGCAGACACGGGCATGTCAGCCTCATAGGTGAGGTAGAAGTCCTCTGGCCAAAATACGCACAGAGCGACCTGCAGCCCAGTGTCGTCGGAGGGCGGCGTCACCTCCTCTACTTTCTTCGCCTCGCGGGCTTCCTGTCGAGGAGCTTCGTTCCTCCTAGTGTATTGCTTCAAGTGCCCTTCCTTGATTAAGATTTCGATGGCATCCTTGAGATGGATGAAATCTTCTGTGACATGTCCATGGCTCCTATGAAATCGGAAGTACTTGGACTTGTTGACGTTGGGCTTAGGGGTGTTGGCTTCGAAAAGCGGACATCACCTCTTTGGAACTCCATGTTGATGCACTCGGCCAGGATGCGCTCGCGGTGAGTTGTGAGTAGCGTGTACTCGGTGAAACGGCCTGCTGGCACCCTGTGCTCTCGAGAGTCGTGGGGCCTATCCTCTCTTATTTTCTCCCTGCTACATCAGGGAGCAACAGAGTCTTCGCGCTTTGAGCTTTTGGCACTCTCCTTGTTCCGCGAGTCGCGGGCACTATTAGCGGCCTCCTTATCCTCGTATTGGATGTAGGCCTAGGCCTTGTGGAGGAGTTTGTCCAGCGTGTTAGGCCTTTCGATGCCAACCTCCTTGGCGAAATCACTGCGAGGTCACAGTCCTCGCTAGATCAGGTATCTCTTCATGTTGTCTATGGTAGATACTTGGACAGCCTCTCGATTGAATCTCTTTATATAGTCCTAGAGAGATTCGTCCTTCCCTGAATGATAGCTTCTTGAGACGCCTCCATCTTCGGATGTCGTCGGGAAGCGGTGAAGTGCCTGGAGAACTGTCTTTTAAGCTCTTTCTAGGAGGTGATGGATTTGGGCTTGAGGCTCTTGTACCACACCATCGCATCCTTCCTGAAGAGCCTGCATTTTATGGCTCCCTAGACGTCGCGGTAGTCGAGGATCGCATCGATGCTCTCGATGTGGTCGTCCGGGTCGGTCATGCCATCGTAGGTAGCCAGACTCGGGGGTTTCTCCATCCCGACGGGCAGGCGAGTTTCTGTAACACCCCAAAATTTATATTTTAATATTTGTTAAATTATTTATGATTATCGGTGAATTTTGGTGAATTATTATGCATGGTGTGTTCTTGTTGTGTGTTATGGGGTGATGATGATTTAAGGGAATAATAAGATTATTTAGAAATTAAATAATTAATTAGAATTATTTTGGAGTTAATGATAATAGAATAATATAGATTATGTTATTTAGACTATTATTGTTAATTAAAATATAATGAGTGGAAACATCGAGGGCAAGGTGGTCATTATAGAAGTATTAGTGAGGGTAAGTTGGGAAAGGCATATTAGGGGTCCTAAGGGCAAGTTTGACAAAAGGGAAAATAGAAGTGGAAAAGTTCATTCTGAACGATCGTGTTTTGGAGAAACGACACTGAGGAAAAAGGTAGAAGAGGCTAGGTGTAGCATGCGATTTTTGTCGGTGACGCGACCACCTTATCGCAAATGGTTTTCTCCTCACCTCAATGAGGAGGAGTGGGGTGCTACTTTCTGATTTCTTATTTATCCCGTGAAGCTGGAAGGGAAAGGGAAACTATCTAAAACTAACCTTGCACTCGAATGTTTAACTGAACAAACGCTTAAAGAAATTGGGGGGCCCGGGGTCAGGTTATACAATGGGGAGTTGTCAATTACCCATCCTATATGTGGTTATCCACAGGTTGTTAGTTTTAGGTTTTGCTTTATACTTGATGGTGTTTATCTGTTGATGGGTTGAGAAAGTTTCTTGGGAAATATGAGAGAGAGAGAGAGAGTGAGTTTTTATTGATGTTCGAGTTTGCCGATGTTTTTGATGAATGAAGGTACTGGACCTAAAGTTTTTGATTAGTATGAAGGTACTGGACCTAGAGTTTTTGATTTGTATGCTCGCTAAGATTTTGCAATCTTATGCCCACGTATTCCCGTTTAAAGAAACAGGGAAATCAGAGCAATCGTAGTTCCTCCTATTCTATGGGAGGAAAAGATGTTTGCTTTGGTGTCTTGTTCAAAGCCCAAGATTAAAGCTAAAAGGTTGATTTGTGTCTTGTTCAAAGCCCAAGATTGAAGCTAAAAGGTTTGACTGAGAGAGAATTTGTTATCTCTAAAGGGAGACATCTCGTCTGTTTATCACAACTGTTGGGTGACTATTTATAAAGGAGAATTACTTTAACTGGGATATGTGAATCCAGCAATGCCATAATTTCCTTTATAGGGGATTTGTCCTAAAGGGGAAAACTTTAACTCAGTGTAGAGCAATGCCATCTTTCCTTAGGAATCTTTCATGCTAAGAGAGGGACAGCGGCGTGGATGTAAATAATCCAGAGGCTTGCCACTTACAGCAATTAGATGAAAGAGGAAGTTTGGCCAGGATAAGAGATGGACAACAACTTGGATTTTTGAATCAACAAGTGTGCCACTTACAGCAGTTATCTGGGATTAAGGTTTGTTTTGAGTTATCTGTTTTGATGAGTGATAAACAGAGAAATGTCTTCCTACAAAGAGATTTTGATTTCCTCTGAGGGGAATGTTGATTTTTGTGTGCCTTGATCAAAGCCCAAGGTTGAAGCTAAGAGGTTGATTCACTCCACTGGGGAAGTCCTTATACAAAGGCTAAAAGGAGGCTGGAAAAGACTGACTCAACAAGAGAGTGTTTATCTGTCTTGTACAAAGCCCAAGATTTAGGCTAAAAAAAGACTGACTCTTTGGGGATATAATTATACAAAGCCTAAGAGGAGGCTAAAAGTTTGACTTTTCCGGGGAAAATATTCTGTCTGTCTTGTACAAAGCCCAAGATTGAGGCTAAAAGAGATTTTGACTCCGCTGAGGAGGGTTTATACGTGTCTTGTACAGAGCCCAAGATTGAGGCTGAAAAGAAGACTGACTCCGTGGTAAAGAAATATTTATCTGTCTTGTACAAAGCCCAAGATTGAGGCTAAAATGAGACTTTACTGACTCGGCTGAGGATATTTTAAGTGTCTTATACAAAGCCCAAGATTGAGGCTGAAATGAGTTTGACTTTGCTAGAGAGTATTATCTGTCTTGTACAAAGCCCATGATTAAGGCTGAAAAGAGGATTAACTCTGCTTAGGGAAATTTATATGGTGTCTTGTACAAAGCCCAAGATTGAGGCTAAAAAAGGTTGACTCAACAAGAGAGTGTTTTTGTTTGTCTTGTACAAATACCAAGATTGAGGCTAAAAAGGTTGACTCAACAAGAGAGTGCTTTTGTTTTATACCATTGACTCAACAAGAGAGTGTGGAAAGGTGATTGACTCAACAAGAGAGTTTGAAGAGATTAGCTCAGCTGGGGAAAATCATTGTACAAAGCCCAAGAGGAGGCTGACTATGCTGAGGAAAGGAAGGATCATTATACAAAGCCTAAGAGGAGGCTATCTTTTATGGGGAAGAACAAAGAAAGAAATCTTTATACAAAGTCTAAGAGGAGGTTGTCCTCTGCTGAGGATTCTTGAGATCCAGAGGTAGGTCCAAATGGGGAATCAACTCTTGCTAAGGGTTTACAGAAGGGTTGAGATATCAGATGCCTTGAGGTTCTGATTTGGGATAGTGTTATACTGATGATAAACTGACCCTGGCTGGGGAAACTTAAGGTGAGAGTTTAAAGATTGAGTTTTGAAAACCTATAGAGGTTTCAACTCTACTGGAGATTGGTTGAATGACCAGGGTTTTTCCTGTGTTGGTAAGGAATTTGAGAATGTCTTTGAGATCCAAGAGGGGATTAGACTGTCCAAGTCTATTGGTATGGAAGAGTTTTTCTTTGTATGATTACCTTTAAGAGGTCTTTTAAGAAGCCGGAGGGTCCTTGTACAAAGCCCAAGAGGAGGCGGGGATGCTTTTAGGAAGCCCGTGGGTCCAAACTTAAGAAGAGTTCAAGAAAAGTTTCACCGAGAATAATCTTTTCTTTAATGAACAGGTCTAGGGTTTGAAGAAATTCAAGAGAGGTTTCACCGGGAATTAATCCTCTCTGGGGAAATGAACTTCTTTGACAATTTCTAATAGTGACAGTCTGAGAAAAGTTTCACCGGGAATAATGCCTTTCTCTTGGTTCCATATTGTTTAAGCCCAAGAGAAGGCAAGACTGTATCTGGAAATCCTATGGGGATCTAGTTTTGACTGTATTAAAGAGTGACCAACTGGCTTTACCTAGTTTTAGACCTAGTTGCCGGGGAAAACTCTAAGCAGATGTACAAGTATATATACAGTTGATATATGACAAGTATTTAAAAGGATATGAAAGAAGGATTTACAGGTGAGCAAGCTTCCAGCAATACAATTATATATATGACATGTATTTAAAAGAATGAAAGAAGGACTTACAGGTGAGCAAGCTTCCAGCAATACAGTTATATATATATATATATATATATATATATAAAAGCAAGTAAATAAAAGCTGATAAAACTTACAGGCGAGTGTAGCACCCCAAAATTTTCTCTCTTACTTTAGTGCTAACTGGCTTAGGTTTCATTTCATTTTTTTGCATTATCATGTGTGTATATCATTGGTTCTTAGCATGGGGTCAAGGTGCCTGAGGCAGTTCAAGAGGAGAAGGTGTTCTTAAAAAGGGTCAAGTTCCATACCATTTATCAGGAAACAAGGGTTGGTACAAAGTTACTAAATATGGAAATGACCTATAATTTGAAAGTTTCCATTCTGGGTAAGTTCTTACACTACATTCAGCTTGACTTTTCATCATCAAGGATGCTTCAAATGAATTTTTCTCAAACATGAAAGTTAAAGATCTTTTTCTCCCCTTTCCAACAAGTACTAGATGGTCTCCATATCATTTGTGAAACTCAAGTTATGATCAAAAGCGGGCAAGGTGGTTTTTAGGGTTTTCTCATGGTTCCATTTTCACAACTTTTGCATTTTGGGACATAGTGACCTATATTTGGTTCCATTGCTTCAAGCCACATTCTAACATCAAAGCACATTCCATAAGGATCATTTTTGGCCTTTGAATCAAGTGGATACATGGCTTATTCATCACTTATTTCCCATTATGCCAAATTGCAAGATCAATGAAAATTCATAAACCAAGACATCTCAAGGCCCAAATCCAATTCAGGTGTGAATAGCAATTGGCAAATGAGTGATCCATCATAAAAGGCTTGGGTGTACATGCATGGAGGAGGGTGTATTTCACATTATGCAAATTTCCAAAATCACCCAAAACTCATTAAGTGAGGAATTAACAAGGCCCAAAGGTTAATCAGTGGAATAACCTAATATATTTAAGCTTACTCATGCACTAGTTAGAGAGAGAGACACGTTATTTTATGGAGAATCCAATTGTGAACCCTAAAAACTTCTCTTCATCGAATCTCATCATCCACTAGGGTTTTTCAAAAACTTCTTTCACAACCTTCTTCTTGGGGATCCATAGAGCACGAAGCAAACACCATTTGAAGCTAACAGTAAGGGTACAGATTGCTTGATCTCAGGTTAGTGATAATTTGCATGCTCTCTAAACTCAAATTTTTGACATGCATAATGATCTTTGATATCCACTGATGATTCTGACGTGTTTTGTTTTGAGTTTGGACGTATGGTTTGGTTGTTTCGTGAGTTTTAAGTTTTGGGTTCAAACTTGTTTTCGTTCGATTTGCCTTGTACGTTGTTTGTTTGTGGAAAATAGCATGATATTATTAATCCTCATGTTTTTCTGATCAATTTGGTGTACTTATATGTGTTTTCTGGGGATTTTGGGGGTGATGGTCACCGGAGATGACGACCGGAGCTAGGGCTCCGGCGTCTGGTTCTTTTTCCGGCCGGCTAGGGTTTGTGTGAGGAAGACGGGTTCCCAGCCGTTGATGGCTTTGATCGTGTGGTCCATATGTTGCCACGTCGTTTAAAATTATGTTTTATTTTATGGTTTGTGTGTGTGACGTCCATGATAATTAGTGTGAACCTTCAATTTGACCCACTCATCACACTTTCCTTTGAATGATCTGGTGCGTTGATGAAATCTGATGGCCTACACAATGCCAGCGCATTAATGTTGTGGTATGCTAGTCACGTGTTCTTTTATTTAATTTCTGGGTAATTGTGTATGCGCGTGCGTATTCTAATTATGGTGCACTTTTAATCATGGCCATTGATTTTGTTGATTTTGTGATTATGTTGACTGATTATGGAGCGTTAGATTGATCAGAGGGTTGACATTGAGTCTGACCGTTGACTGGGTTGCATGGTGTTTCTGTTTCTTTTTTATTTCGCTGATGGGCTTTTGTGGATTGGGCTTGATATCCATGCCCCCCTTGCTTGCTCCATTTCAATTTTCAACGTGTCTGGACTGCTATTCATACCCCCCTTGCTATTTTATTTTTTTATTTTCATTTAATTGCATCATTTGCATTTTCATTTTTTTTTAAAATAGCTAGGTGCATTAAAAATTTACTAAAAAATTCAAGAATCATGTTTAGAGTTTTATAAAATTTTCCCAAATTTTATTTTTCATTTTATTTTATTTTTAGCATCTGAATTAATTATTTGAGTAATTTCATTTTGAATTGTTCTTATCATGCATACCCTAACTTGTAGAATTTATTTCTCATCATCCATGAAACATTTTGAGTCCATTCTTTTTGCATTGCTTCATCAACATATTGAAGTTCATTAAAAAAATTTTCTCTCATTTTTAAAATCATTTCATATTGCATTTTAGTCCCTTTCTTTTGCATGTTAGTTCATAATTCTCATTTGAATTTACATAATTGTTTGAGCAACCTATCTTAGGAATTTTGCCATGAGCTTTTGACATGCTGTTTGCCACTGGTTGAGGTGTGTTCAGTTTTAATTTGGTATTTTTAGAAGATGTTTTGCTAATTGTTTGATTGTTCTTTGTTTGAGGTCTTCTTGTATGCACATCTTTGATCATGTCTGATTACTTGTTTGAGAAGGCACTTGTGCCATTGTTTAGGATTGTTTCTTTGACTTCATAATTCATGGTTGAATCATTATAGGTCATTGGTGTGAGGTTGTTGCCTACTTTGTGCATACTTTCAATGTGTGATTTACACGCCTCTTTGTGTTTTATCTTCTCACCTCATCTCATCTATGTTTACTCATGACTTATGTTTGGTTTATGTATGCCATACCTTATCATTAATTTGCACTTCATTTGATGTATGTTTCTGACCTTGGAGCTTTTCATTCATTCATGTCATAAGCTATTCATGCTTCATCTTACATACTTGAACATGTTTCACTTATATGCTTCCTTCTTCTTCTATTGATGTTTGATGCTTGGATATCTGTTTGCATGTCTCATGTGATACTTGTATAGCATGTTTAGGCACATGTTTAGGTCATCCACATTCTGACTTGGATATTATTTGAAGCATTCTTCCATGATCACCTTGCATGTCCACTCTTCCTTCTTCCACTCCTTCTTTGATAACTCTCTTGTTTGTTTTGCCACTGGTTTGCATTCTATTTGCTTGATTTTGTTTGGTAAACATTGTGGGTCACCTCTAAGGTGTATATTCTGGCTTGGATGTGTTTCATTTGGTTTGTAACCTTTTCTCTTTGGTTTGTGACTTACTGGGGTTTCATTTGTCTTATTGTCACTTATGTCTGTTTTGTATTAACCTTTTATGCAGGGGCTGAGGTAAGTTATTTGAGGGTGTGGATAGTTATCCATGTCCACCCTCATTCTTTCTTTCTCTCATCTTTTCTTTTCTTTAGGCTTAGGTTGTTGTCAAACCTCCCCTTAGGGCCACCTTTGCATGATAACATTAGGACTAAATTCTATAGGATAGTCTCCCTCCAAACCTCCCCTTAGGGCCATCTTTGCATGATAACATTAGGATAGATTTTCCCCGTAGTGTTTTTTTTCTTTTCTTTTGAGTCCCTCTTCTCATCTCATAACATCTCTAAGATACTTAATAAGGTCAACTTGCCTTGCACACAAGCCTTAAACATAGGAAATGAAGATTGAGGGGTCCCCCTTCACTCTTCTAGAGTGTTGAGCATACATCCCATTGGGGACGACCATGTGACGCATTCGTTCCCGTGTCATAGACTTTGGTTCAAGGTGAGTTATGAACTAACTCAAGTCACTTCTGTCTTAAAAAATACAAACAAATTTCAAAACATTTTTGTCCTTCGGGATTGTCAAACTAAAGGCTATTTTTAAAAAGGGCACGTTACTTTACGTCTGAGTCACAAACAGGCATCAACCCTAACTGCCGGACGCAAACCTAACGTCGCTCGTAAAAAAACACAAAAAGAACTTGGTCCGAACTACGTTGACTCTGAATTTCCCATTGCACAAAGGGAGTATGTAGGCCTAGGACGTCGACGTCCTACCGAGTCTGTCTTTGTTTTCCCCTCCCCCGTTTCAGTACAGCCATAGATTTTAGGATAACTCACCCTTAGATTAGACAACAAGCATGGATTCCATCGAGTACGATGGACGTGTGGGGTGCTAGCACCTTCCCCTCGCGTAACCGACTCCCGAACCCAGGTTATGGTTGCAATGACCATTCCTTTCCCTCTTCCTCAGGTTTATGCGGTGTTCCCTTTCCCTCTCGTGGGATAAATATACATTGCTGGCGACTCTGTGTTCCGTGCCACTTTCACGTTTGTAACTGGATGAAAATCCCTGGAGCGACAGCTGGCGACTCTGCTGGGGACCCTGTTTCCCTAAGCGGGTCTCTCCTAGCACTTGTTTGTTTTTGTTCTCTTTGGGTGTTTTTTGTTTTTTGTTTTGCTTTATTTGTTGTATTTTATTTCTACTGCATTTACGACATTGCATATTATTATCATCTGCTGCACTGTTCTTCTGTTTGGCGGGTTGGGGGTTTCGAGAGATAAGCCCAATACCCAGGCTTGAGCGTACACGTAGGATTAGTGTGGAAAGTAGTGTGACTTGTGTGGCATTTGGCCAGACGTAGTATACATGAAAACTCCACATCCAGATGAGGTTTTCTTTGGTAATGTTCTATCCTGCGCATTGGTGCAGATGATTGAATGTAACTTGGAAAACTGTCGACTCTGGCGGCCATTCCCGAGGACTCAGTAATGGCACTCCTCCCAAGACGTGATAATGGCAGACCAGAAATGGCAAACCCATTACACATGTCGATCCGAGGACCCAATGCTGGGAACTTGCTATAGGGTTTCCTTTTGGGAAAGAATCAGTGGAAGCACTCCTCGATTGGCGATAGTACTGTACCCCGAGGGATGAATGTACTATTGCTTCTCGACCTCAGTGCCAAAACTGAGGATTTACCATAGGATGTTTTCTTTTGAGAGAAATCAGTTGAGGCTTCCTCGATTGGTGATGATGCCAAACCAGAAATGGTGAATGTATCATCATTTCTCGACCTGAGAGCCCGTGATATTGAGGATCCTCGGCTTTCTAGTACCCACATGTGAGAGGGAAGGGTGTTTACAGGTTTGCAGGTAACCTTGACCTTCAACATACCCGATTTTCTGGTCAGCAGATTTATCAGTGTGGTATTATGGTTTTTCCGGTATTCAGGGTATTTGGGCAGATATTTGAGATGGTTCAGTTGGTACAGTGCAGCAGTGTCCAGTCTGTGTGGCATCCTTGACCCCATGTGCGCATTTGCATCATCATTTTGCATCCCAACATGTTTATTCATTTGTAGGGTTGCATCCTAACTTTGATTCTGGTTTTTGAAATTAAACTGGAATCAAGGGGTGGATCGCCCTGCGAATTTTTAAACATGTTCATTTGCATTCGCATATCTAAATCATTTTGCATAACAGGTGTTTATCTCTGGCGTTCTTACTTGGTTATCCTCCGCAGTATAGGATTACAGATCAACACATTCACCGGTATTCTACCAAACAAAATCAGAAAGGACTCATGGATCAACTACAAGCTGAGATGACTGAGATGTGGACTCGCATGAACTAATTCATGGATCTAATGCAAGGGGTTGCTCAGGGCCAAGAGCAGTTAAGAACTTTTGTCCAACCACTGATTGCAAGGATTGATGAAGAAGGTGTCCTTCATGGAGGAGGTCATACTGGTGTTACTGGTACTAATGTTCAGAATGGCCCTCTGGGCAGAGGTATTCCTGTTTCTGGTGTTGTGATCCCTCCGGGCGTGGCTGAAAATGTTGGGGGAGGTGGTATTGGTGTCTGTGCTATTCATGGCCGTCAGTTTGATGATATTCAAGATGATGCATTCTCTGTGCCAGGTGGGGATGCTGGTTCCCATATTGACACTGATCAGAGATTTAGGTTGATTGAGGAACAACTAAGGGGTGTTGTAAATCAGGATTCTGTGGGTATGGATTTGGAGGATTTAGGGCTGGTTCCAAGCGTCATTATCCCGCGCAAGTTTCAGACTCCTACCTTCAAAAAGTACAATGGTATGACTTGCCCAAGGACCCACGTCAGGGCATACACGAGTAAAATGGCTGCTCACGCAAAGAACGAAAAGTTGATGATGCATTGCTTTCAGGATAGCCTATATGGGGCATCCCTGGAATGGTATATGCAGCTAGAGAGGAAAGACATTCGTAGTTGGAGAGATCTGGCGGGGGCATTTATTAGACACTATCAATATAACACTGACATGGCTCCCAATCGTGCACAGCTGCAGAATATGTCTTAAAAGAGCAATGAAAGCTTTAGAGAGTACGCCCAGAGGTGGCGTGAATTGGATTCCCGAGTTCAACCTCTGATGTTGGAAAGAGAGCTCGTTGATATGTTCATGGATACGCTTCAGGGGCATTATTATGAGAAATTGGTTGGATGTTTGTCAGCTGGATTTTCAGGTCTTGTATTGGCAGGAGAAAGAGTTGAAAACGACATCAAAACGGGAAAGATTCGAAGTGCTGCTGAAGATGCAAAGAAACCTTATGATGGGTCCTCCAAGAGAAAGGAAGGAGAAGCTAGTGCTGTGTATATTCCTCCTGTTGTTCAACGGCCTGTTCAGCATCAGCGACCTTATGCTCCTCAGCAACAGAGACAAAAAAGACCACGAAGGCCTGCGAGAAGTTTCGATCCACTCCCTATTTCTCACAATGATGTTCTTGCCCGTCTACTTGAAAGTTCTCTGGTTCAACTAAGGGATGCCAAGCCTGTTCCTGACCCTATTCCTCCTGATTATGATCTGGATGCCAAATGTGAATATCACTCAGACACACTGGGTCATTCAATTGAAAATTGCAACATGTTCAAGCATAAGGTGCAAGACCTGGTAGACTCAGAGATTATTGCATTCACTGAAGATGATATGTACATCAATTGAAGCCTCCTTTCTCAAGTGAGCGCTCAGTCTGCAAATACGTCCAAACAGAATCAAGCTTCCTCGGCAATGGCAATCTTCAGCATCTTTACTGCATTTTCATTTGTAGTTTTTCATTTCTTGTTAAAGCATTGTATGCATGTAAGACTTGTTTGTTTTTAATGATGATATTAATGCAATGAATATGTTTTCTTGAAGTAATTCTTTTTCATTCGTATGATATTTTTGTGCATTGCAATACCAATTTTCTTGCTTAAACTCTTTGAGGGAGGATGATGAAGTAAAAACGCAAAATCTTTGGTTGTATGCTTTCAGATAAAACCCTGTTGAGGATGTACATGCATTGTTTCAAATCCCTAAACACTGGAGATATAAGGGAGATAGACCCTCGTTAACCCCTTTGAGCCTTGAAGTAGGAGTTTCTTTCGTACAAAAAAAAAACCCTCATACTTAACCCAGGGGCAGGGTAGGCGCCAGTTAGTTTGACCGAGCGTTCAAATTTCAAGGAGAGTGTGCATCTGAGGATCCATTACCTTCTACCCCACCGTCAAGAGATGTGAAACCACAATGGTTATCCATCAACAATCAAGGAGTGAGGCAGTCACAACCCTATCAAGCAAGTAAGACAACCAGTGTCACACGCTTTGTTCAAAAAGGGGAATAAAAAAAAAGGAAAGCCCGCTAAGTCAAGACTTGAAAATAAGAGACTTAGGCAAAAGTTAGGGCATCCCGCTGGACTTTAAAATCGAAAAACTCAAAAGAGTCAGTCCAGGAAAAAATTAGGGATCAAAAAAGCAAAAGAATGAAAAAGCGAAAAGCATTACAAGAGAAAATCCTCGATAAGAACAAATTTGTGTGATTACAGACACAAAAGATAAAAAGGGATGACTGTCACTCCAAAACCTCCTTAGGTGTTAAACCATTAGTTGCGTGGGTCCCTTAAAGATCGTAAACCTTTTGAGAGATGAGCATTTGTGTCAGATTAACTGAACATAGGACTGGAGAACATCACGAAGAGTGGGTGGGCGCCGATAAATTTTGAGCCATAAATCCTTTTTTCTGAAACCGTGAACCAGGCCACATTACAACCCTTAAAAGTCCTAATTGAAACAAGGTTTATTCTAAAGGTGTACTTCAACAGGATAGAGTTCCTGACTCCTATAAGTTGTGCTAATAAGATTTATTGGTATTGCATGTGCGCATTGTTTTTCCATTCAAAAGTCAAGGTCGCATCCTAGCTAGTGATTCGTTCGCAAGGCTCGGCGACACATTTTCAATAAAAACTTCAAGGTTAACGTGTTTGTTGCATTAGAATTACCATTCTCATGATAAACTTGTTCTGCCTGCATACATGTGCCTAAGCATCAAGGAAGCTTACACAGTGAACATCAGTCAAGAGGCTTGATCCTGCCAAGTTGGGATGCTTGAAAATTCTGAAGGACAATCATATCAAGGGGCATGCTGCCAAGAGGCTCAGTGTAGAGTGGGCTCTCCCCAGTAAGTCATGTTAAGAGGTAGCCAATCTGGGGAAGTCACGTCGAGAAATCTCTCCGAAATTCAGTTATTCTAGGGCATTCATTCTAAGATCAGGGGCAAAGTCACTTCAAAGCTCATATTGAGGCAGGCCATCCCTAGAGCATGAGAAGTTGTCCTCTCCAGAAGACGGTTAATCAGAAGCACCTCTTCAAGGTTCAAAATACTAAAGCAGAGTATTTTAAGTCATTTTAAGTTCTCTCGAGGCAAATCCCTTCAAAGATCATCCAGTCTGGGGCAGTTACGCCGAGATCCGATAAATCTCTCCAAGAGTTTGAAGACTGTGGGGCAGTGTGAACGCCCGGTCCTCTGTGAAATCCTCTTGAGATGAGTTCTCCCATTAGACCCTGTGGTTTGAGGCAAGTCAGGAAGGAACCATTGTTCACTCTTGATGATCGGTATGCAGTGATCAGCAGAAACTTGAAGTACTGAGTCTCTCCCTCAGCAAAGTGCCAGAAGGTATCCTTCTAGTGAGGTGTTGGAAGTGATATTTTTCCCCAAGCAGGGGGTCGTCCTCAAATCTAAAAGGGTCCTTTAGGAAGATTCCTTATCCCCAGCAGTGCAGGTGGATTCCTAATTCTCAGCAGGGTAAGACGATGGAATATGTTCAAGCAGGTTGAAGACAGTGAGAAGTCAGAGTATTCTCTTCCTCAAAAGTCAGATTCGGTATTTCCCCGCAAGTCAAAGTCCAATGGTTATTGGCAGTCTCAGCAGTTCAAAGTCTAATCTTCATTGGCATCTCCCCGACAGAGTTTGCAATTCAGCTTGTAGTTCCCCTATAGAGTTTGTATCACCAGTAGTTATTGGTGGTACAGTTGGTTATCTCCCCACGGGAGATTAAATATTGGTGATCCCTTCTTCAGTGAAGTCTGCTTGTTCTATTCTGCGTATTCCATGGTGGAGTTTCCTCTCGTCCTTGCATGTAGTAATCATCATTGCATTGCATCCTCAAAACACGTAGCATTTCCATTTCGTATGGAGCATTACGCCATAGAAAGAAAATTCAAACATGCATCGAAGCATAAGCCAGATTTGATACCTTGTGCGAAAGCCCAGATCAACCCTCAATCAAAACAGTGATTCCAATCCTCCAAAGAGAGCTCCAACCTCAGAGTTGACGCTCTTTTTTACCAACCTCAGAGTCGACGCCTTTCCCCAACTTCAAAGTTGTCGTATACCTTTTCTCGACCTCAGAGTTGATGAAATATCCTTTCTTCCCCAACTTTAAAGTTGTCGTATACCTTTTCTCGACCTCAGAGTTGATAAAATGTCCTTTCTTCCCCAACTTCAAAGTTGTCGTATACCTTTTCTCGACCTCAGAGTTGATGAAATATCCTTCCTTCCCCAACTTCAAAGTTGTCGTGTACCTTTCCTCAACCTCAGTGTTATTGTTTACTTCAAATTTTCTCAATCTTGGAGCAAATGCCATTTTTCCTCAACTTCAGAGTTGATGGTCTACCTTCTTATCCCCAGCGAAGTCCACTTTCTGTAGGTCTTCCTTTGCGGGTGCGGTTGAGGTCGTATTCATATTTTCTTTGTGTGTAGAGTGATCGAGGCCAGTCTTCCTTTGTGGGTACGGTTGAGGTCGTATTCGCTATTCTTCAGCACGCTCCATTTCGTTATCCTCACCATTAGCAAATTTCTGGGTTCTTTCGGTATTCAATCCCTGTGTATCTTGGAATGTCTGAAAGCCGTCGCTATCATACCTTCTGGACCAAGTTGATTGACTAGGGGCAGCTGTAGCACCCCAAAATTTGCTCTCTTACTTTAGTGCTAACTGGCTTAGGTTTCATTTCATTTTTTGCATTATCATGTATGTATATCATTGGTTCTTAGCATGGGGTCAAGGTGCCTGAGGCAGTTCAACAGGAGAAGGTGTTCTTCAAATGGGTCAAGTTCCATACCATTTATCAGGAAACAAGGGTTGGTACAAAGTTACTAAATATGGAAATGACCTATAATTTGAAAGTTTCCATTCTGGGTAAGTTCTTACACTACATTCAGCTTGAATTTTCATCATCAATGAAGCTTCAAATGAATTTTTCTCAAACATGAAAGTTAAATATCTTTTTCTCCCCTTTCCAACAAGTACTATATGGTCTCCATATCATTTGTGAAACTCAAGTTATGATCAAAAGAGGGCAAGGTGGTTTTTAGGGTTTTCTCATGGTTCCATTTTCACAACTTTTGCATTTTGGGACATAGTGACCTATATTTGGTTCCATTGCTTCAAGGCACATTCTAACATCAAAGCACATTCCATAAGGATCATTTTTGGCCTTTGAATCAAGTGGATCCATGGCTTATTCATCACTTATTTCCCATTATGCAAAATTGCAAGATCATTGAAAATTCATAAACCAAGACATCTCAAGGCCCAAATCCAATTCAGGTGTGAATAGCAATTGGCAAATGAGTGATCCATCATAAAAGGCTTGGGTGTACATGCATGGAGGAGGGTGTATTTCACATTATTGAAATTTCCAAAATCACCCAAAACTCATTAAGTGAGGAATTAACAAGGCCCAAAGGCTAATCAGTGGAATAACCTAATATATTTAAGCTTACTCATGCACTGGTTAGAGAGAGAGACACATTATTTTGTGGAGAATCCAATTGTGAACCCTAAAAACTTCTCTTCATCGAATCTCATCATCCACTAGGGTTTTTCAAAAACTTCTTTCACAACCTTCTTCCTGGGGATCCATAGAGCACGAAGCAACCACCATTTGAAGCTAACAGCAAGGGTACGGATTGTTTGATCTCAGGTTAGTGATAATTTGCATGCTCTCTAAACTCAAATTTTTGACATGCATAATGATCTTTGATATCCACTGATGATTCTGACGTGTTTTGTTTTGAGTTTGGACGTATGGTTTGGTTGTTTCGTGAGTTTTAAGTTTTGGGTTCAAACTTGTTTTTGTTCGATTTGCCTTGTACGTTGTTTGTTTGTGGAAAATAGCATGATATTATTAATCCTCATGTTTTTCTGATTAATTTGGTGTACTTATATGTGTTTTCTGGGGATTTTGGGGGTGATGGTCACCGGAGATGACGACCGGAGCTAGGGCTCCGGCGTCTGGTTCTTTTTCCGGCCGGCTAGGGTTTGTGTGAGGAAGACGGGTTCCCAGCCATTGATGGCTTTGATCGTGTGGTCCATATGTTGCCACGTCGTTTAAAATTATGTTTTATTTTATGGTTTGTGTGTGTGACGTCCATGATAATTAGTGTGAACCTTCAATCTGACCCACTCATCACACTTTCCTTTGAATGATTTGGTGCGTTGATGAAATCTGATGGCCTACACAATGCCAGCGCATTAATGTTGTGGTATGCTAGTCACGTGTTCTTTTATTTAATTTCTGGGTAATTGTGTATGCGCGTGCGTATTCTAATTATGGTGCACCTTTAATCATGGCCATTGATTTTGTTGATTTTGTGATTATGTTGACTGATTATGGAGCATTAGATTGATCAGAGGGTTGACATTGAGTCTGACCGTTGACTGGGTTGCATGGTGTTTCTGTTTCTTTTTTATTTCGCTGATGGGCTTTTGTGGATTGGGCTTGATATCCATGTCCCCCTTGCTTGCTCCATTTCAATTTCCAATGTGTCTGGACTGCTATTCATACCCCCTTGCTATTTTCTTTTTTTATTTTTCATTTAATTGCATCATTTGCATTTTCATTTTTTTTAAAATAGCTAGGTGCATTAAAAATTTACTAAAAAATTCATGAATCATGTTTAGAGTTTTATAAAATTTTCCCAAATTTTATTTTTCATTTTATTTTATTTTTAGCATCTGAATTAATTATTTGAGTAATTTCTTTTTGAATTGTTCTTATCATGCATACCCTAACTTGTAGAATTTATTTCTCATCATCCATGAAACATTTTGAGTCTATTCTTTTTGTATTGCTTAATCAACATATTGAAGTTCATTAAAAAAATTTTCTCTCATTTTTAAAATCATTTCATATTGCATTTTAGTCCCTTTCTTTTGCATGTTAGTTCATAATTCTCATTTGAATTTGTATAATTGTTTGAGTGACCTATCTTGGGAATTTTGGCATGAGCTTTTGACATGCTGTTTGTCACTGGTTGAGGCGTGTTTAGTTTTAATTTGGTAATTTTAGAAGATATTTTGCTAATTGTTTGATTGTTCTTTGTTTGAGGTCTTCTTGTATGCACATCTTTGATCATGTCTGATTACTTGTTTGAGAAGGCACTTGTGCCATTGTTTGGGATTGTTTCTTTGACTTCATAATTCATGGTTGAATCATTATAGGTCATTGGTGTGAGTTTGTTGCCTACTTTGTGCATATGTTCAATGTGTGATTTACATGCCTCTTTGTGTTTTATCTTCTCACCTCATCTCATCTATGTTTACTCATGACCTATGTTTGGTTTATGTATGCCATACCTTATCATTAAGTTGCACTTCATTTGATGTATGTTTCTGACCTTGGAGCTTTACATTCATTTATGTCATAAGCTATTCATGCTTCATCTTACATACTTGAACATGTTTCACTTATATGCTTCCTTCTTCTTCTATTGATGTTTGATGCTTGGATATCTGTTTGCATGTCTCATGTGATACTTGTATAGCATGTTTAGGCACATGTTTAGGTAAATCACATTCTGACTTGGATATTATTTGAAGCATTCTTGCATGATCACCTTGCATGTCCACTCTTCCTTCTTCTACTCCTTCTTTGATAACTCTCTTGTTTGTTTTGCCACTGGTTTGCATTCTATTTGCTTGATTTTGTTTGGTAAACATTGTGGGTCACCTCTAAGGTGTATATTCTGGCTTGGATGAGTTTCATTTGGTTTGTAACCTTTTCTCTTTGGTTTGTGACTTACTGGGGTTTCATTTGTCTTATTGTCACTTATGTCTGTTTTGTATTAACCTTTTATGCAGGGGCTGAGGTAAGTTATTTGAGGGTGTGGATAGTTATCCATGTCCACCCTCATTCTTTCTTTCTCTCATCTTTTCTTTTCTTTAGGCTTAGGTTGTTGTCAAACCTCCCCTTAGGGCCACCTTTGCATGATAACATTAGGACTAAATTCTATAGGATAGTCTCCCTCCAAACCTCCCCTTAGGGCCATCTTTGCATGATAACATTAGGATAGATTTTCCCCGTAGTGTTTTTTTTCTTTTCTTTTGAGTCCCTCTTCTCATCTCATAACATCTCTAAGATACTTAATAAGGTCAACTTGCCTTGCACACAAGCCTTAAACATAGGAAATGAAGATTGAGGGGTCCCCCTTCACTCTTCTAGAGTGTTGAGCATACGTCCCATTGGGGACGACCATGCGACGCATTCGTTCCCGTGTCATAGACTTTGGTTCAAGCTGAGTTATGAACTAACTCAAGTCACTTCTGTCTTAAAAAATACAAACAAATTTCAAAACATTTTTGTCCTTCGGGATTGTCAAACTAAAGGCTATTTTCAAAAAGGGCACGTTACTTTACGTCTGAGTCACAAACAGGCATCGACCCTAACTGCCGGACGCGAACCTAACGTCGGTCGTAAAAAAACACAAAAAGAACTTGGTCCAAACTACGTTGACTCTGAATTTCCCATTGCACAAAGGGAGTACGTAGGCCTAGGACGTCGACGTCCTACCGAGTCTGTCTTTGTTTTCCCCTCCTCCATTTCAGTACAGCCATAGATTTTAGGATAACTCACCCTTAGATTAGACAACAAGCGTGGATCCCATAGAGTATGATGGACGTGTGGGGTGCTAGCACCTTCCCCTCGCGTAACCGACTCCCGAACCCAGGTTATGGTTGCGATGACCATTCCTTTCCCTCTTCCTCAGGTTTATGCGGTGTTCCCTTTCCCTCTCGTGGGATAAATATACATTGCTGGCGACTCTGTGTTCCGCGCCACTTTCGCGTTTGTACCTGGATGAAAATCCCCATAGCGACAATGAGCAAGCTTCTATTGTAACAGCTGTATGGTTAGTTGTTTAAGAAATTAAAGAAAGTTTTGATAACAACTATGAGTTTGAACCTAAATAAAAAAGGAAGTTGTTTTTGAAAAAGTTGTTGGGGCTTATACTCAAGGAGAGACCCATAGAGGTTTTTTGTACAAAGGGATGGGTCTTACAACTCAAGGAGAGACCCAAAGGTTTGAAAAAAAAGAAAAGAAATGTTACTTACAACACAAGGATAGGCCCAAATGAAAATATTTTGAAAAGCGACGATCGCGTTGAGATTTTGAAAACACAGTGGGACTTATACAATGACTGAGGCCCAAAATTATTAATGTATAAAAGGAGTTTTGGTCTTACACTCTATTAGGGGTCCAAAAGTGTTTAAAAAGAAAAGAAATGGGGCTTAGAACTCAGTGAGAGACCCAGATGATTTTCATTTAAAAGGCGACGACTGCGCCGAGGTTTTTAAAATCGCAGTGGGACTTATACAATGACTGAGGCGCAAAAAGGTTTTAGTTAAAAAGGGATTGGGTCTTACACTCTATTAGATGCCCAAAGATATTTGAAAAGATTTCTTAGGGTGATAGTGATCAAAACCCTAATTTTTTGTTTTAAAATGTATTTTAATTGAATAAAATTTCAATTAAAATAATCAAACATGTGAAAAAAGGTTGTGATCTTGGATTTATATTAGGAAAATCATGTTTCATACATGAGATGATTTAAAAATCATTTGAATTTTGCAAAACCAAGAGAAAGAAATATTTTTAATGTTTAAAAACAAATAAAAATATAATTCTTTACAAAAATACCTAATATATGAAATAAATAATATTTTTGTGAAATTTTCATGGAATAAAATATTTTAATATTTTTGTGAATTTTTAAAAAAAGAATCAATAAAAAATGATTAAAATTGAGAGAGAAATTAATTTTTCAATTAATTAACAAAAACATGAAAATATGGAAAATAGCAAAAACATAGAAAAATGGAAAAATGGTCTGGGTGGGGTTTTAACCCACGACCATCAAGCCAAACACACATGTGCGCTACCACTGGGGTGGTGATACATCCGTGTATCAAAACCACCTCATAAATACATAAGGGGTGCCAAGTTTTCAGGCCTGGCCAAGGCAAGGCACGCCAAGTTTTGAAAATTTATGTGAAGCCTCTAACTTTCTCATTTCTCCATGGATTGGGACAAAATTTAGGTGCATCCGACCTAGAATTTCATGAGGAATCCAATGGTGCCCTTGGAATTCTCAGAAAATGTTTCCTCCTAAAAATCCGATGGTGATTTCAAAAGAGGCCTATTTTTGCATGTTCTATGCTATCTCATGGTACAGGCAAGAATTATATAGAAAATTGGTTCAAACACAACATATACAACATGTATGAGATGTTTATGATCAATGGACATCAAAGTAATGCATAATTCAAAGAGTTCAAGTTGTCATGCACTTACCTCTTGGAGCTTTTTGTGCTATTTGCCAAGTTCCTTGTGCCAGAAGTAATTTGATGCTTTGGACACTCTCTATTGATCCCTTAGAAGCTTTCAGAATGATTAGAACCAGCTAGAATCCTCAGGAACAAGTTGTGGCACTTTCTTACAAAAGGGGCAAAAGTGACCAATATGGCAACTCTCTCAAATGGTGTTCCAGATGAGGGGAACCATTTGGGACTGTTTGAGAATGATATTTGGAGTGTGTTTGAGGCTTTGTTTGGTTTTGGAAGTGACTGAATCAATAAATGGCTTGAAAAATGCAGAAAAGTCTAATTTTGAGGTTTTGGAAGTGGACTTTGTGATTTTGGTGTTTCAGGTCACAAGTGAGTGTTTGAACAGCTTAGATACAACATATTAGAGGTGTTTGAATCATGAGCTATGGTGGAATTGCTCTCTAACTCAAAAACTCAGAGATACCTTGCAAAAGAAGGCATTTTGGCCTAAAGAAAGAGATTTTGAGGAAAGCAAGTGTTGTAGTGCTTTGGTGTACTCAAAATGATCACAACTGAGCTCTATTTATAGTGTGTCAAGTTTGTTTTGGCATCAATAGTGAATGGCAGCTGCAACAGGCCTTTTGCCAATGTTGAGCAAAAGGAATCTCAAGTCTCCTTTAGCCATTGACTTGAGGTTAGGGCACAGACCTATGGTCCTTTGATTCAGAGCTTATTCTTGACTCATTCAGTTAGGAATGTGTCAGTCCATGCTACCTTGGTGTATCCATTAAATGCATTGCAACAAAATTGGAGTCTTGGCTCCTTTTTAGCCTTTTTAGGTTTGTTATGGCTAAGTGTAGATTCTTGGGCTTTGGAGGCTTGGGGATCAGATCATTCTACTTTTGTTTTATCCTAAGATGTGTCCAAATGGATGACAAGGCTTGGAGTTGCTCAATTTTTCCAAATCGAGCAAAATGCCAAAATCTGCCTTGTCCAAGACAGTTGGAAATGGTGATTTTGAGGGATTCATATCTCCCTGCTCAGGTTGAGTTATGGGAGGCTCTTGTGCTTTTTAGAAAGCCCTCATATGATACAAAACATGTGTGATCATAGTTTGTTTTGAAACTATTTAGATCCAACTGAAAAAACCTCATGAACATTGATGTTCAAGGCTGGTAACTTAGGCAGATTTTCACTAAGTGTTGGAAAAAAATGTCATTTTCATGTTTTTGTCATTTTGATCACTCCATAACTTAAAATCCATAAAGAATTGGAGTTGGAGGTAGTTGAAGCTTTTGTAGAGTGTAGCAAGACCTACAAATCTAGCTTTGGATCACCCTAAATGGATGCTTGGATCTCAAGTTATGGTCCTTGGAAGTTGGTACCAAAACCACTTTTATTCCATAACTTAGAAATATTTTGGTTTCTCAAGGTTGCCCCTTTTGCAAGAAACCTCACTTTTCTTAATTTTTCTTGATGGATGATGATAAATATCATACATTAACATTGTTTTTTACTTAGGGGAACCATATTTGTGAAAAATTCCAAAAAGTCAAACTTGATTTTGTGCACAGTTGACTTTTTATCGGATGAAATCCAAACTGTGCGATCCTTTATGAAATCAAGTCCTTGACCTAAATCAAACCTAATTGATGGATTCCATAGGTGTTATAGCGTGTATTGAATCATGTCCCAAGGTTTGGGAGCATGTCTTGGTCAAAAGTCAAAGGCACAGTTGACTTTTTCCTCAAAACCCTAATTGTGGTCCTGGTGAAATTGAAACTTGTGAGCCAAGCTTCTTGGGCCAATCCATTGTTGCAAATGGATCAATGTGGTGTATTGGCGGCCCTCAAATCATGTCTTGAGGTCTTGGCTCATGCTTTGTCCCAAAAGTCAACTTAGGGGTAAGTTAGGTCAAGAAACCCTAATTCCTAATTTTTGGTAAATGCATCCCCTGAGGTTAAATTGACTTGATGATTGGGTCCATGAGGTCCCTTGGAGTATCTTAGGTTATGCTTTGAAGCATTGGCTCATGACCAGAAGAAAAATTCAATCTGGATGCCTTGGTCGACCAAAACCCTAATTTGGTGACACTGGTGATCTCGAGGCTTGATCCACTTGGAATGTTGCAACCTTGTGCTTGATTCTTGATGTGGGAGTCCTCTTGATCCTTTATAGGTGTTTGAGAGGTTAGAAAAATTGAAGATCATGTAATTTCTTGATTGATTCTTTGTCTAAGTGTTATGAGAGGGCTTGAAACCCTAAGTCTTGATTGTGGTGAATGCTCAATCATCTTTGAGGAGATTGATGAGGCATGAAAGTACATCCATATTGTGATGATGATTTACACAATGATGGGAAATCTTGGTGGTAAAAATTTGGGGTATGACTGTTAGATGTCAAACATGTTATATATTAGTATACAATAATTGGCATTTTTCATTTTCCATGTGGAATCGGGTGATTTAAGTGGTAAATTGTGTTGCAGTGCTTACATTGGAATACATGAGTGGAGCTTGTAATTTGTGTGTTAATGTGCAGGTTTAGGCATGAAAGGATCAAGATTGTGAGACACAATAAGGGGATGCAAGTTGCCATTGAAATTATTGCTACAACAGGGTATTCGCAGTGCAAAGAATCTGGCGAAGGACCAGCAAAGGTTCGCACTGCGAACGTCAGCGAAGGTGCCAGCGAATGGTGGCAGAAAGTTCCATTTTTGAAATATCCAAAAGTTCGCATTGCGAACTCCTAGCGAAGTCTCGCTAGTTGGTTCGCAGTACGAAGGTCCAGGCGAAGAGAGGCAACATGTTTTTGAGGAAAAATTTCTCTCATTTACAGTGCGAATGGGTTGTTCGCAGTGCGAACCCACGATGTCAGCATTGGGCGGTTTAAGTCTCAGAGGCACTTAAAGTGCCATTTTCTCTCATTCGCAGTGCGAATGGTTTGCTCGCAGTGTGAATGCTGCAGAATTCTGATGTGTATAAATAGATTTTCACTTTATTTGGATGGGATCTCTTGTTCATTTTCACGAGAAATCATAGTTTTCAGTATTTTGATCATCAAAGAGTGTACTTTCACTTGGAGAAGCTGAAGTCGCATCCATTCTCGATTATTCGTCGTGGATGCTCATTCATCTCCTTTCTTTACTTGTCATCAAAGCTACCATGAGAAGTGGTAGCTAAACACTCAATGTTGAGGTTAGATGTAGTTGATCCTAATTTTATGTATTGCTTTTGATCTATTGTATATGAACAAAGTCTTTGATCAATATAGATGAAGTTGTTTTCTCTTAATGCTTTATGTGTGATTTGTATTGCTCTAGACATAGATTCTACAAATCATGACCTAACAATTTCATCTCTTAAAAACCAAACTCTAGACATAGATTTGGGATTTGCTATTCGCATTGTGTTGATCTTAATGATTGTTGTTTAGATTGTTAGCGTGAGACATCATCTAACAGTCTAAACAACAATACTCACGATTTCGCTTTAGACATAAACTTTGTCGGGAGGATACGCGATTGTATTGGTCGGAAACCGAGTTCATATGCTTGATTAATCGTTTATACGTGAAAAGGATTAGCGAAACCTAACCTTGACATGCTTTTATAAAAACCTTTTAAACTCTTTGTTAAAAATTACTCTTTGCTACAAATTGATGTTAAAAGAAATTGAGAACCAATTGAAACCTTTGAACTTAAAATATCGCAACTATTGAACAGCGAGCATCAAATATCGAACAATCCCTGTGGAGACGATTAAAAACAACCCCCACTATTACCATACTAACAAAATGGCGCCGTTGCCGGGGATTGTTAAGTGATATTGCAAGCATTGCGATAGTTTGCTGTTTTAAGCTTGTTAACTTTATCTTGAACTTGTTAATTTGTTTGTTTAGTGTGCAGACTTAGTTTATGCGAGGGAAACTACCGACATACCAACTTCTTTTCGATCCTGAGATTGAGAGAACCGCTCGTAGAATCAACAGCAGAACTAGAAGAAGGAGGCAGCTAGCATGACAGAAGTGAGAACAAGAGGAAAGTACTTCTACACCACCACTTCCACAGATACTTCCAGTTATGGAGGCAGATCCACCACCACCTACTTCTAGGCCATGCACAAATAGTCCGAGACACAATGCCCAGTTTGCTCGCCATGCACACAACGGTCGTCATGCTGAAATGAAGACCGGTATTCTCCAGCTGTTATATCAAAGTCCATTTATGGGTATGGATCATGAAGATCCTTTTACCCATCTGACGAAATTCTATGAAATAGCGGGAGCGACTGGTGCGCCCGAAGCTGAAGAGGAATCTCTGTTTAAGAGACTATTCCCGCATTCTCTCATTGGGAAGGCCAAGGAATGGTACCTTGATCAGTCAACGGCCATAATGACGGATTGGAATGCATTGGAAGAGAAATTTTTGGAGAGATTTTTCCCACACACTCGGTTTATGGAGGCAAAGACCGCCATCGCGGTATTCACACAAGGAGCCAATGAATCTCTCAACGTAGCTTGGGAGAGATTCAAATCAATGTTAAGAAGGTGAAAAGGCCATGGTTTTGATGAATTGTCACAAATTCATATATTTTGAAATGGACTTCAACTTGTGCACAAAACCTTGTTGGATGCCACCGCTGGTGGATCCTTGTTAAGCAAAACCACAGCAGAAGCCACAACTATTATTGATAAGATGGCCTTGAATGACCATCAAAGTAGTCACAACCGTGGACCTTCTCAACAAACTCTGGGAGTGTTGGAATTGGGAACAAACGATGCTATCCTTGCGCAGAACAAATTATTATCACAACAGGTTGAGTTGTTGACTAAGCAAATGTCTAAACTTCCTCAACAATTTAAAGAGATTCATGATTCCACGAGTAAAAGTGTACAAGTAGCTTGTTGTGAATTGTGTAGGGGAGATCATCCTACCGGCTATTGTCCTCCGCTTGTGGAGGAGGTAAATTATGCTGGAAATCCGACTCAAGGTTATCAAGGACGACCTCCGTACCAAAATCAACAAGGCTATCAATCTCGAAGCAACTACCAAAACCAACAAGGATGGAGACAAAATCCTTACCAACCACCCCAAGAACCTAGTGGAAGTTCAAGAATGGAGGAGACTTTCACTAAGTTCATGCAATTATCTATGGCAACTCAAAAGAGTATGGAAGCTTCGATTAGAAATCTTGAATCGCAAGTAAGGCAACTTGCCAAGCAATTAGCCGAAAACCAACCGTGGCCATCCTTCTCCGCTACCACTCAACCAAATCCCAAAGGGGAGTGTAAAGCCATTTTCACAAGAAGTGGTAGAACAATTGGAAGTGATGTTGAACATGAGGTGGTAGTTGAAAAGGAAAACGATATTGTATTGGAAGAAGTCGAAAAAAATGATGAAAATGGGGTAGTTGAAAAGAGTGATGAAGAAGTGAGGAAGAAAAAAGAAAAAGAAAGGAAGGAGTTTGAGAAGGAAGTCTTACAAAGACGATTGCTGTATCCCCCTACTCCAAAGAAAAAAGAGAATGATAGGCATTATGCAAGGTTGTTGGAGTTATTTAGTCGGTTGCAAGTAACCGTACCTTTCTCTGAAGCTCTTGAACAAATGCCTAGGTATGTCAAGTTCATGAAAGACATACTCATGAAAAAGAAGAGGTGCACTGACAAAAACAACATTGATCTTAATGCCAAGTGTAGTGCCGTCATCCAATGTGTGCTTCCGCGGAAAGAACAAGATCCGGGAAGAGTAGCATTACCTATTACAATAGGTACTGATTTTCAATGCAAAGCTTTGGTTGACATGGGTGCGAGCATCAATTTAATTCCCTTGTCGGTGGTGAAAAGACTTGATAATATGACCATAAAATCAACAACCATGACATTACAACTTGCAGATAAGTCTAGAATGCGTCCGTATGGTGTTGTGGAGGATGTGCTAGTAAAAGTAGATAAATTCTTTTTTCCTGTTGATTTTGTGGTTGTTGAAATGGATGAGGATGAAGATACACCGATTATATCGGGCCGACCATTTATGAAAACCGCCAAAATGTTGGTGGATGTTGATGAAGGCTTAATGAAAGTGCGAATCAAGGAAAGTGGTATGGAGGAAGAAGCTTGTTTTACATTGTTCAAAGGAGTGATGTTTGTGAATCAAGTGGATGAAGTCGTGCAAAAAGGAAAAGACTTGGAAAAAGAGAAGTTGGAACGTATAGCATTTGAAAAGAAAAAGAATGAAGATGCAAAGGTAGCCTTGATGAGTTCATGTTGGGATTGGTCGTTTTTAAAGAAAAGGAGACCAAAAACTGGGCACGATAACGGATGAGTTTGTGTGCGTGTTGTGTGAGGCGTCTAGTCTCTGGATCGTCGAGCTTAGCCGACGTTAAACAAGCGCTTGTTGGGAGGCACCCCAACATTGTAAGTATTTTGCTTTTATTTGCTGTTTGTAGTGATTTTATATTATTGTACCATTTGCAGTGTGGCAGCAGGACAGACCTGAAAATTTTGCAAAACTGTCTTGTTCGCTGGCTTGTTTACACTGCGAGTCTGGGGCGAACATTCGCCAGCCATTCGCACTGCGAACGTCAGCGAACCAGACTTTGTGGTTTTGCTGCCATCTCATTAAAAGTGAGGGTTTTGTAAGTGGGTGGGCCTGCACATAGGCCCAAGACCCATGTTGAACTTCTGATGACTTGAGAAAAAAAAACCCTAGTCAAGTTGCCTCTCATTTTCAAAGAAAAGAAAAAAGAAGAAAAAACACCTTTCTCTCTCACGTTCCATTTGTTGTCCTTCACTCAAGTTTTTTCTCTCAATTTCCATTTCCAACAAGGTTTGAATTTCTTTTCTATGTGCTTTCTGTTAGTTGTGATTTTGTTTGTGAAATTTGCATGAGAAATATTTAGAAATTTGGGTTAAAATTCTGTTTTGGGTTGTTTAATGCATGTTGAATTTTCTAGTGGCTTTAGGGTGTAGAAGACATGTAGAATGATGCCATGTTGGGAAATCTGGGTCTGTTAATTTTTTTTAAAGTTTTCGTGTATTCGCTGGCCCATTCGCAGTGCGAATCTGGGGCGAACGTTCGCCAAGATTCGCAGTGCGAACTTTGCAGCGAGCAGCCTAGATTTTTGTTTTTTTTTAGTTCAGCCTTGTGCATCTGTGTCCTAATTTTTAATGAATTGTCTTGGTGGTTTGTGTTGTTTGGTTTGTTAATTTGTGCAGATGGGTTCTAAGACTAATCTTGTAAAGAAAAGGAAAGCATCAACCTCAAGATAAGTACCGATCCAATTCGACGATACTCGGTTCAGAGGACACAGACAAGCTGAGAGGTATTAGGTTCTAGAAAAGAGGACCATCCTGGCAGAGAAGAGATTTATTCTGAATGATCAAGGGAGTTATCGTTCTGTAGCTGCCCTCTTGCACGCAAAAAAGTGGGATCAGCTGATAACTCCCCTTGATTCGTATAATGCAGAGGTAGTTCGAGAATTCTATGCAAATGCCCTTCCTGATGAGGGTGATCTTTTTAATTGGACTACGGTGGTTGGAGGAAAAACTGTAAGGTTTGACAGAAGGACTATCAGCCGGGTTCTTGGTGAACCTCTTCCTCTACGTGCTAGTGAGGAGGATACTTATCATAGAACTCTGAACCGTAACTGGGATATTCCACAGATGACTCGCGATTTGTTGCGTCCGGGTAAGACTGTTGAACTCAACCATTCTGGGGTTCCCGTCAGGTATCACCGGGAGGACATGTTGCCTTTGGCCCAACTTGTTTTACTTTTGGTTGTCACCAATATTAAGCCAAAGTCACATTCCTCAACAGTGCCGATACCCCTTGCTCACTTGGTCCATAGCATCCTTACTAATGTACAAATTGATGTCACGAGGATTATTGCCGATGAGATAAGGGCAATTGTCGAGAGTGGTTTAGGAGGAAACGCTTCGAGGAAGAATTCCCCTCTCACATTTCCTTATCTGATCATGTCCTTATGTGCTGAAGCTGGTGTTCAGTTGCCTTCGCGCCGTCAAGTTACTGTCACGTCGGCTATCGATGATCGATACGTCGAAATTTTTTGCAAACCTAAGGGTGTTAGAGCTGAGTCTTCAGGAGCTGGTGCAGAGACTGGTACGAGGGGGGCTGATACTTCTGGGTCTCCTAATTTCTATCCTTATCAGCAGGAGATTTTCCAGTACAACTGGGATTGGATGGCCACTTCTCAGCGCGCCATGCTTAATTTACATGACTCTATGCAGGTACTTCAGCTGCAGATTCGGGATCCCGCCGTGGAGCAGTCTTTGATGTCGAGGGAGCAGTTCCTCGCACATGCTGGATGGCTTGAGGCCAGACCAGTTTTCGGAGGGGGAGAGGATGCAGCCGGTCCTGCGGATGATGATGCTGATGAGGAGGGAGATGGCGACGGCGAGGATGTTGAGGTTTCTGGTTCTGGTTCTGATTAGGGAAATGATGATGAGCAGGTTACCGAGGTCTTAGAGACGGAGTCCGAGGAGGACTGATTTTTTTGGATCATAGACTTTTGCACTTTCTTTGGTCACCAAAGTGAAGTTTTCTTGTATTTGTTTTTTTTTCAGCTTTTACTAGTCTATTGTATCCACATAGTGGAATATCTTGAATATTGTTGTACTTGTACCCTAGAGGTACTCTTTTGGATATTGTAGGTGTTTTTACACCAAGTACTTTATTATTATTATTATTAGTAATGTTAAGAGTTTTGAGTAAAATTTTTTGTTTCGCTTTTACTAATAATTGGTTGTTTTTTTAATTATTGTATTAAGTGTTGAGTTCTTCAGTTTACGAATGCTCAACACTTAAATTGTTAATATGTTTTTATGTTAATGTTCCTTCTTTGATGATGGAATTTTGGAAGTTAGGTTGGAGACTCTTGATTTTAAAGGAAGATTCCTCCAAGATGTGAGGGCTATGATAGTTCCTTAAGCATTGTGTTGCGACAAGGTACATCGTTACCTAGTTCGAGAATTTTGTATGTTTTAGAACTTTGTGTCTTGGTGCAATTGAAAATGTTGTTTCATGTTACAACTTCCTTTGAATGCATGTGTCATTTTAGGATCAAAAACCATTAAAGTGAGAAGCCTCCAAAGTGTTACTATATGTTAAGGATTGATGATGAATGTTGTTTTTACTTTTAATTCATGCCTTATCTTGTGACCATGTGATTTTGTGGAAGTAGGAGAAGTGATCAAGGCACTTGTTGAAAGTGAGCACAACCATGTCCATATAGTAATTCACCCGTGAGGAGTGAGCATTTGGTAGCCCCGTTGAGCCTAAACAGTTTAGAACTCAGTTTAGTGATGAACTTGTTTTATGTATATAATTTGCAAGTTTGGTTCATCATTGAATTTGGTGAGTTTCTAACATTTTCTTCTTGAACCTTTGAAAATTGTATACTTTGACTTCCTTGCCTTAAAAAGCAAGGAACATTCACTTTAGGTTGAGTCGAAAATGAGTTGGGGAGAAATAAAAGAAGATGGGTGCATTACTCCAAATTTTGAAAAAAAGAAAAATTCAAGCAAGCATGTAAAGAAAAGAGTGTGAATATGTTGTACAAATGAGAAAATGCTTGCTTGAATGAAAAAAAAAATAGATTCAATAATTGTGCACAGTAGTTTGTGAAGGTGTAATGAAAAATTGGTGAAATGAAGTTGTGTTGTGTGAATAGGTGTTTAGTGAATGTTCTTGTGCTTCGGCAATTTCGTTTCAATGGCCATTAGAAATGTCCCTTTTTGTTTACCCGACCAAGCTACAACCTTGAAGTCCTTTGTTATCTTTTACTTCCATGATTTCTTTTGTGTTCATTGAGATATGGTATGAATTACTTAGTAATTGTATCATTGGTCATTTGAGTGTAATTGTCCCGTGCTTGTATGCACGTTTGCCTTCAATCCTTTTTCGAAGAGGAGGGTAGAATGACATATGCATGATGAGTTAGTTGTCTCTTGAAACATTGTTTGAAATGGTTTAAGAGGCAAGTTCTTTTACATTATAGGTTCTTGAATTGTGTAATTGTTGCATTGTTGTGATCGTTGTTTAGTTGAGCCGTTTTTCACGTCTTGGTTGAATTGAATGCTCGAGCAAATCCTCGTGAGAGGCATACTTTGCTTGAGGACAAACAAAGAGTTAGTTGGGGAGAGTTTATTAGATGTCAAACATGTTATATATTAGTATACAATAATTGGCATTTTTCATTAACTTTCCATGTGGAATCGGGTGATTTAAATGGTAAATTGTGTTGTAGTGCTTACATTGGAATACATGAGTGGAGCTTGTAATTTGTGTGTTAAAGTGCAGGTTTAGGCATGAAAGGATCAAGATTGTGAGACACAATGAGGGGATGCAAGTTGCCATTGAAATTATTGCTGCAACAGGGTATTCGCAGTGCGAAGAATTTGGCGAAGGACCAGCGAAAGTTCGCACTGCGAACGTCAGCGAAGGTGCCAGCGAATGGTGGCAGAAAGTTCCATTTTTGAAATATCCAAAAGTTCGCACTGCGAACTCCTAGCGAAGTCTCGCTAGTTGGTTCGCAGTGCGAAGGTCCAGGCGAAGAGAGGCAGAATGTTTTTGAGGCAAAATTTCTCTCATTCGCAGTGCGAATGGGTTGTTCGCAGTGCGAACCCACGATGTCAGCATTGGGCGGTTTAAGTCTCAGAGGCACTTAAAGTGCCATTTTCTCTCATTCGCAGTGCGAATGGTTTGCTCGCAGTGCGAATGGTGCAGAATTCTGATGTGTATAAATAGATTTTCACTTTATTTGGATGGGATCTCTTGTTCATTTTCACGAGAAATCATAGTTTTCAGTATTTTGATCATCAAAGAGTGTACTTTCACTTGGAGAAGCTGAAGTCGCATCCATTCTCGATTATTCGTCGTGGATGCTCATTAATCTCCTTTCTTTACTTGTCATCAAAGCTACCATGAGAAGTGGTAGCTAAACACTCAATGTTGAGGTTAGATGTAGTTGATCCTGATTTTATGTATTGTTTTTGATCTATTGTATATGAACAAAGTCTTTGATCAATATAGATGAAGTTGTTTTCTCTTAATGCTTTATGTGTGATTTGTATTGCTCTAGACATAGATTCTACAAATCATGACCTAACAATTTCATCTCTTAAAAACCAAACTCTAGACATAGATTTGGGATTTACTATTCGCATTGTGTTGATCTTAATGATTGTTGTTTAGATTGTTAGCGTGAGACATCATCTAACAGTCTAAACAACAATACTCACGATTTCGCTTTAGACATAAACTTTGTCGGGAGGATACGCGGTTGTATTGGTCGGAAACCGAGTTCATATGCTTGATTAATCGTTTATACGTGAAAAGGATTAGCGAAACCTAACCTTGACATGCTTTTATAAAAACCTTTTAAACTCTTTGTTAAAAATTACTCTTTGCTACAAATTGATGTTATATGAAATTGAGAACCAACTGAAACATTTGAACTTAGAATATCGCAACTATTGAACGGAGAGCATCAAATATCGAACAATCCCTGTGGAGACGATTAAAAGCAACCCCCACTATTACCATACTAACAATGACAGATGGCCCTATTTAATCTTCTTGGACCCGAAGGTGTGAATGGCGAAGGTATTCGGGCATTCGGGGTGCAAGAGGATTAAATATCGGAATACCCAAAATTTTGATGGTGGTTATGAATGGAAGTTTGCTCATCCATATTTTTTTGCTAAGCAATAATGCTTAGAAAAGGGTGAAACTTCCCCTCGATCCTGGTCTTCAGCCAAGGAATTGGTCTAAGTTTCTTAAACAAACTTCCCTTGGATCCTGGTTTTTACCCATGGAACTGGTCTCAGTTCTTTTGTCAGTAAACTTCCCCTTGATCCTGGTCTTCATCCAAGGAACTGGTCTAAGTTTCTTAAACAAACTTCCCCTCGATCCTGGTTTTTACCCATGGAACTGGTCTCAGTTTCTTTTGTCAATAAACTTCCCCTCGATCCTGGTCTTCAGCCAAGGAACTGGTCTCAGTTTTTTTTCAAGTTCCTTCCTTGACAAGGGACGCTATGTGTAGTGGTTTTCATCAAACTTCTCGTCGAGTTTACCGGGGAGATGCCATTTGACGGAGTTGTAGAGGTGTACAAACTTCTCTGTTGGAGATGCCATTTGTCGACTCTACTGGGGAAAAACAAGTCTCTTGAAAGACTGCTTTCTGCTTGGGGATACTACATCATACTTTTCTTCGAGATCTTCTCGGAGAAATGCCATGTGACATTATCCAATTTAGAGGTGCTGATGACTTCATTAGCGTTGACTTTCTTAAGGGAAAAACCAATGTGTTGCTGAGAGTCTTTAATTGCGAGGCTTTCTCTGGGGATTTTCTTTAATCCGGGAAAGCGAAGATATCATCTTCAATGGTGAAGAGTGATGTTTGTCGAATGTCTTCTTGCCTCTTAGAGGTTCAAGTTATCAAAGTGGTCGAGGACCGTCTCTAATCCAGAAATAAATCGGGGAGAGAGATTATTCATACGCAACATTTCCTGACAAGGAAAGAACTGACAATTCAATTGCGATGACTTTATCACTTGGGGATAAGACTGACCAGAGTGATAGTGATGCAATATGAATATGAGTATGAATCAATAATGCAAGATGTATGTATGTATATGCTGACAAAACTGATGCGACATACAGACTAAATAGATGAACACGACTGGATACTCAGCCACTACGGGGAATGAAAAGTATCATTGTTCCAAGACAGCAATCCTACCTTGCATAGGAGAGACGGTCCCTGTGAGGAGAAAGAATTATTCAATCGGTCTTAAGAGGTATGAAACCCTTCCGGGGATGTCAGATGAAACATGGTTTCTGACACAGTTGATCCTTCATTCAAATGCTATGGCTTTAGAAGGATTACTTTGATTCTGCACTTAGAGGTTCAACCACCTTGTAGAAGTGATCGATGTTCTTTCGATGTTCAACAGTCAAAAGAATTGCCATCTTTATTTTAAAAGAAGAAAAATTTGACAAGTAAATTCATTTTTGTTTTATTTCAAGAATCGTTGATCATTAAAATGTCATTCTGTAAAGCTAAAACAAATAAGAATTGCAAACAAAAGCACATGGGCTCAAATTTTTTTGATAGGATGGAAATCAGCCAAGCGCGTGATCCCATAGAGTATTTAAAAAGTTTAGAAAATGGTAATTTAATGGAAAAGGGGCTACATTGAAACATAACGACCGTTATCCTTCTACCAACTTTGAACTCTAGATATCCTGAGCTTCTGTCAAAGATGACCTTGACTGGTGCTTTCTGATGGATGGCGCGATTGCTGAGGAGTTGAACTGATCAGACGTAGTTACTTGCCATTAATCCCAAACTTTTGCCTGGATTGTACTTTGATATTTCTAATCCATCGGGATGATTTATCTTTTTTGTTTTGCTTATGTCTCTAATTTTTGCCTGGACCGCCCTTTCGGGTTTTCAATCCACCAAGACGTTTTTTTTACATAGGCGAAGTATTTCTTGACTACGTCAACATTTGTGGGGTAGGCAAATTCTTCTCCATCTATGGTTGCGAGTCTCAAGGCGCCGCCTGAGAAGGCTTTCTTGACCACATAGGGGCCATCGTAATTCGTAGTCCATTTACCCCGGGAATCAGTGAGAAATGATTGTATTTTGTTGAGCACGAGGTCTCCTTTCCTGAAGACACGGGGTCAGACCTTTTTATCAAACGCTTTCTTCATTCTTTGCTGATATAACTGACCGTGGTATAGTGCTGTTATTCGTTTTTCTTCGATCAGGTTCAGTTCGTCGTGCCGACTTTGACACCATTCAGTTTCTATTAGCTTGGCTTCCATCAATACTCGGATTGATGGGATCTCTACCTCTATGGGGAGCACTACCTCCATGCCATATACTAGAGAGAAAGGGGTTGCCCCTGTTGAAGTGCAGACAAATATACAATAACCGTGAAGAGCAAAGGGTAGCATTTCGTGCTAATCTTTGTAGGTTACAACCATCTTTTGAACAATCTTCTTGATATTCTTGTTAGCCGCTTCTACCGCTCCGTTCATCTTAGGTCAGTAGGGAGATGAGTTATGGTGTTCAATCTTGAACTCAACGCACAACTATTTCATCATCTTATTGTTCAAGTTAGATCCATTATCAGTAATGATCTGGCTTGGAACACCATAGCGGCAGATGAGATTGTTTTTGATAAAACAGACTACTACTTGTCGGGTCACATGGGCGTATGATGCCGTTTCGACCCACTTGGTGAAGTAATCAATGACTACCAGGATGAACCGATGTCCGTTGGAAGCTTTGGGTTCAATCATGCCAATCATGTCGATTCCCCATATGGAAAAAGGCCATGGGGAAGAGAGAACTTTGAGATGTGTTGGTGGTACATGGATTTTCTCAGCATATATCTGACACTTGTGATATCTCCTCATATATTTGTAGCAATCGGATTCCATGGTCAACCAATAGTACCCTGCTCTCAGAATTTTTCTCGCCATTGTGTGTCCGTTGGCATGAGTGCCAAAGGATCCTTCGTGAATCTCTTTCATCAACATGTTTGATTCTGGTATGTCTATGCATCGGAGCAAGACCATGTCAAAGTTTCTCTTATAAAGTGTATCACCGCTCAGGAAGAAGTTGCCAGCCAGTCTTCTGATGGTTTTCTTGTCTTTTCTGGATGCCCCAGGCGGGTACTCTTGTTTCTGAAGGAAGCATTTGATATCGTGATACCAAGGTTTGTCATCTATGACCTCTTCAATCGTGAAGACGTAGGCAGGCCTCTCAAGGCATATTATATCAATCTTAGGTATGTAGTTCCATTGACCTACACTAATCATGGAAGAGAGAGTGGCTAATGCATCAGCCATGTGATTCTCTTCACGAGGGATGTGATGAAACTCGATTCTGTTAAAGAATGGTAACAACCTTCTCAGGTAGTCTTTGTAAGGAACCAGTCCTGATTGGTATATGTTCCAATCTCCTTTGATCTGATTAATAACCAGGGCTGAGTCTCCATACACATCCAAGTTCTTAATTCTCAAGTCAATCACTTCTTCGAGACCCATGATACAAGCTTCGTATTTGGCCTCGTTGTTTGTACATTTGAAAGTCAGTCTGGAAGTGAAAGGAATGTGGGTACCCTGAGGTGTTATGATGATTGCCCCAATTCCGTTTCCATAATGATTGACAACTCCGTCAAAGATTAGTCCCCATTGGGAACCTAGTTCTGGCCCTTCATTGGGTAGCGGTTCATCGCAATCTTTCGTTTTTAAATACATGACATCTTTGTCTGGGAAGTCAAATTCGACTGATTCTCGATCGTCAATTGGTTGATGAGCCAAATGATCAGCTAAAATCATTCCTTTGACGACTTTCTGAGCATGGTACTCAATGTCGTATTCTGATAACAAAATCTGCCAACAGGCGATCCTTCTCGTGGGAGCAGGTTTTTCAAAGACATACTTGATTGGATCCATTTCTGAAATTAACTAAGTAGTGTGACAAATCATGTACTGGCGAAGACGTTTGGCTTCCCAAGCAAGAGAATATCAGGTTTTCTCAAGCATAGTGTACCGAGTTTCACAGTCTGTGAATTTCTTGCTTAAATAATGGATGTCCGACTTTTTTCTTTTTGTTTCGTCTTGTTGGCCAAGTCCACAGCCCATAGAGTCTTCCAAGACTGTTAAATAGATGATCAGCGGTCTTTCCTCTACTGGAGGTGACAGAATTGGGGGATTCAACAAATATTCTTTAATATTCTCGAAAGCTTTTTCGAAATCTTCTGTCCATATACAATCTTGATTCTTTTTGAGTAGTTTGAAGATTGGCGCGCATGTCGCGGTCATGAGGAATATGAATCTGGAAATATAATTCAAACGTCCCAGGAATCCTCTGACTTATTTTTGCGTCTTTGGAGAAGGCATTTCTTGAATGGACTTGAATTTGTCAGGATCAACCTCAATTCCTTTCTGGCTGACGATGAACCCTAGCAATTTTCCTGAACGAACACCGAATGTGCATTTGTTGGGATTTAAGCAGAGTTTGTACTTTATTAGACGCTCGAATAGTTTTGACAGGTGGGTCACATGTTCCTCTTCTGTTTTAGATTTGGCAATCATATCATCAACATACACTTCTATTTCTTTGTGTATCATGTCATGAAACAGAGTAGTCATGGCCCTTTGATAGGTTGCCCCCACGTTCTTCAAACCGAAGGGCATTACCTTGTAACAAAAGGTACCCCATGGGGTGATGAAGGAAGTATTCTCCATGTCTTTTGGCGCCATTTTGATTTGATTATAGCCCGAGAATCCATCCATGAAGGAGAAGACTTTAAACTTTGTTGTACTGTCTTTGTGTGGTCGAGGAAAGTCATCCTTTGGACTGGCTTTGTTCAGATCCCTGTAGTCTACGCACATTCTGACTTTTCCATCCTTTTTTGGAACTGGCACTATGTTTGCTAACCATTGAGGATATTCTGATGTGGCGAGGAAACCTGCATCAATCTGTTTCTGCACTTCCTCTTTGATTTTGATGGCCTGTCTGGATGAGTCCGTCTCAGTCTTTGTTTTACCGGTGGACATTCTGATCTTAACGGTAGATGATGTTCCACGATGCTCGTGTCCAACCCTAGCATGTCCTGATAGGACCAAGCAAATACATCGGGAAAACCTTTGAGAAGTTCTATCAAGCTTTCTTTGACAGTCGGACTGAGCAGTGCCCCAATCTTGACTTATTTTCTCTCTTCTTCTAAACCCAAGTTGACCGTTTCCAACGGCTCTTTGTGAGGTTCAATGGACCTTTCCTCTTGTCTGAGTAATCGGGAGATCTTTTCTGGAATTTCTTTGTCTTCTTCTTCTTCAGCTTCAAATACCGAGAATTCAAAGTTGGGAGAAGGCATTGGATCGTATGTTTCAATCGGGTTTAAAACAAGTAATCTGCATGACGTGATGATTGTTTTTTAGAAGAGATAGAGAGAAATGCAAGAGTGTGTGCAGTGTATTTCCTGAAAAATGCTTGTTTTTATTTTGAGTTGTTTTTAGGATTACCATTTTCTAAAAAGCGAAAAGTGAAAACAGCAATAAATGCAGAAATTACAGAACAACGTTATTTATTTATGATTTGGTTGATTCTTGAAACTACAACCCTATAAAACAAAACTCTGTCGCTTCGGGAAAAGCGAAGAGGGACATTTACAGAAAGTGAGCCCTATCAAAACATCTGTTTCACCTGGGCAGGGCGAAAGGTTAAAACAAAGATGGCAATTACTTAGACTTATGGACGAATTTCAGGACATCGACAGCAACCCATTGGTGGCGAAATCCTCGGTGAATCATAAAGTATGGTACCTTCTTTCTTGGTTTGTCCTCAGAAATGACGCTAATTTCTGCTGGAGCAGGATCGTTGAAGTCTTCCTCCCAGGCAGAGTTGTCGTAGACGAACTCATTCGTTGTATCTTACATAGTGTTTTCACTCTCAGGCGGATCTCCCCATCCAGTTGGCTGGATGTCTTCGAGCCTGATACTAGATGTACTTGACCAAGAAGTCATATTTGCCACTCGGTTGTCCTAAGGTGTCCCATACTTCCGTGGAATTGGAGGAGTCATCCTTCTCGATGACGTTGACCTTGGGAAAAGCATAGTTGATGGACACTTGTCCTACAATCTTTGCAGATTCATCGCTGTGCTGGATATTTTCTGAATGCCCTGAGTAATGATCCCATGATTTGGTGGGGACGCAGGTATTATTTTCAATAATGCTCAGTTGATATGCATCGTTTGGCTTATTTTTTTTGCCCCAAGTCTTCTGGGTACGGCTGCCAGATAGGCAAGTCATCCATTGGGTCATAATAGTCATAGTCGAAGTTGTCTTTCATCAGAGTGTCCTCCTCTAATGAGTTGGGTGGAGCACGGTGTAGCGAGCAATTTTGGACGTGGTTCTTAAGCACTGTCGCTCTGGGGTACTACATGTCGATTCATTTTTTATCCTATTAAGCTGACTAAGGAAGGGAAATAGATGTGTCCAATTAACCCTGCTTGCATACTGAGTTTAAACAGATGGCTGCTGGTTTATAGATGCGGTTTAGATTGTGGGCCTCTCTCTGCTTATTTTGTTAAGAATGATATGACGAGACTATTCATGGGGATTTTGGATAGGTATTGGATTTGATGTTTTTAATTAGTGTGCTCGCTAAGATTCTTTTACAATCTTATACCTACGTATTCCCGTTTAACGAAACAGGGAAATCAGAGATATCATAGTTCGTCCTATTCTATGGGAGGAAAAAGGTTGTTTTGGTGTCTTGTTCAAACCCCAAGACATGAAGATAAAATGTGGTTTGTATCTTGTTCAAAGCCCAAGATATGAAGCTGAAGGGTCTATTTGTATCTTGTTCAAAGCCCAAGATGTGAAGCTAAAGGGTTTTGACTTTAGAGAGAATTTGTCATCTCTAAAGGGGGGTATTTGGTCTGTTTGTCACAACTGTTGCGTGACTGGTTATAAAGGAGATTTACTTTAACTGGGGTATGTGAATCCAACAATGCCATAATTTCCTTTATAGGGGATTTTCAACCTGAAGGAGAAGACTTTAACTCAGTTTAGAGCAATGCCATATTTCCTTAGGAATTTCTCATGTTAAAAGAGGGACAGTGGCGTGGATGTAAATAATCTAGAGGCTTGCCGCTTACAGCAATTAGATGGGGGAAAAGGAGTTGTTGATGTTTGTATACTGTGAGCAAGGCACATATTTTGATACTAAAAGGTTGATTGATTCAACCGGGGTTTCCTTATACAAAGCCTAAGAGGAGGCTATTGGCCTAACAAGAGGGTGTTTTTATGTGTCTTGTACGAAGCACGAGATAGAGGCTAAAAGGGTTTATTGACTCAACAAGAGAGTCTTTTATACTCAACAAGAGAGTGTTTTGGTATCCCGTACGAAGCCCGAGATGGAGGCTAAAAGTGGTTGACTCAACAAGAGAGTCTTTTATATGTGTCTTGTACGAAGCCCAAGACGGAGGGTAAAAAGGTTTGACTCAACAAGAGACACTACTACGAAAAACCCATTTAACAACGGTTGGGAATGCCATATAATGACGCGGGCGAAGGCGTTGTTATGTAGATTGTCGTTGTAAGTTCGCTGTTTCTACAACAGTCTGGAAACCGTTGTTGAAAGGCAGGACGAGCGCCATATATCACAACGGTTATGATAATAAACTGTTGCGATACATACACTTAGGTTCTGGGTTTGATACCCATCAGCAGCGAATTTATATAAAACATAAATTACTTATGATATCGGTTACAATAGATAACCGTTGCTGTAAGTACCCTAAGTTTATTATATTAAATGTAGATTGCTTGTTTTCCAAACACCTCACTAAATAAATATACATGGATTAAATTTTATGAAGATGTCTATAATCTGCAAATTAAAATGTTCTTGAAAACCAACTTAAACAAACCAATGTTGTTTTCTGATTGCATTCGTCTCATCGTGCATTTCACGCTCTTTTACATATATTGTGGTTTATTGATCTGACTCCTTCGATATATCGCTATCTTAGATTATAGTTAAATTTCCATAAGATCAACAAGACATTGGATAATTTGCCTCATCTTTGATTTAACTATAATGGAAGATGGCGATGCATCTAAGGAGCCAGATCATTATACCATAATCTATATATAAAAGAACGTGAGATAAATGATGAGAGGCATGCAATTAGAAAACGACATTGGTTTGTTTAAGTTGGTTTTCAAATACAACTTAATTTGCAGATTATAAGTATCAATGTCAAATTAACTGAATGTATTTTAAGTGAGGGTTAGTGAAACAAAAAATCTACATAGAATATAATAAACTCAAACAAAATTCTATACCAGATCCATATATTATAAACTGATATAATACGCTTGCTTCCACCAGCATCATCACCCTGTATCATCCCCTTAACCTGAAAGGAAACAAAGCAAACTTCAAAAATGAGCATCCTCAGTTGAAAACAAACCCTAAAACCATAATCCAGTGATGAGTAAAGAGAGGAACAAGAATAACGCACCTTTTAATGAAACTAATCGCGGAACAGGAATCAATTATGATGTTGAACTAGTTTGGGAAGCTATGAAAAAGAAATATAAGGAGGAAGAAGCTTACAAAAAAGCTTCATACTTCTTATACTTCTTTTCATTGCTTCTAAAACTAGATAAAGTTTGCTTACACTGTTGTTTCTTCATTTACTAACATCTTGTTCGTGATGCTATGAAAAAAAAGTACAAGGTGGATGAAGTTTCCATCATAGCTTCATGCTTCTTATACATTTTTCCATAGCAACATAAACATTATGAAGTTTCCAAAGTATGGTCTTTGTTAAGGTAGTGAAAACGAATCTGAAAAAATGAGAACAATCAACAAAAACAAAATGCAACAAACGAGATAATGGGAAATATCTAACAATAAATGAAAGAATAAGAATACCTTAATGTATGAAGCACAAGATTCACGGCTAATGGTGAAAAAGAAGAGAAAAAATGGGTTCTAGGGTTTCACTTTGAAGGCAACGGCATTACTATCAATTAAGAGAAAGCTATTTCGCTTATATATGGGTAAACTATTTCACAACGGTTAACAATAACAACCATATAGATATGTATTTATTTATTATAAATATATCACTACGGTTGACCAGAATAACCGTAGTGATAACCCTTTTATCTGTGAATTTTAAAATAAATAAAAACCGTATAGATAGGTATTTATTTATTATAAATATATCACTACGGTTAACCAGAAGAACCGTAGTGATAACCCTTTTATTTATGAATTTTAAAATAAATAAAAAAGAAAAGGTGCGCCTTAACTTCTAACTTAATGCATCTGCAGTTTAAACATCAACAATGTAATTCACAATGCATCTACAGTTTAAACATCAACAATGTAATTCACAATGCATCTGCAGTTTAAACATCAACAATGTAGTTCGACCCCTAATTAAACTATTACATTTCATAACAAAGTAAATATTAAACATAAAGGAGACAAAAAAACATAACATCTTGATATTTCCAGAAAATATCTCTGATTTCAGTTTGTTCTTCAAATTCTTGTTCTTTTTCTTTAAATCCTCATACATAACCTTCAGATAGCCCACAACTTCCAACTCTGACTTCATAATGCTCTCATCGTCATTTCCATCTCTTTCTCCCACGTCTTCATCCCATATGAACAAATTACATGTTTCATCGCTCCTCCAAAATGGACATCTCCAAAAAAGCCTTCCTTTATTTTGTCCCTTCTTGTATTGATTCGAAACCATACGACCATCACAACCACAAAAATTTCCAGATCGAGATTTTACACTGGAACAAGACGTAGAAACACCTTTGGATGATTTTGTATTCAAATGTGACATTGCAACATCTTAAAGTAGAACACTTTGTTGTTGTTGTTGTTGTCTTCTTCCCGACAATGGTGACGACGTTGGTGTTAGCGATGTTTCGTCTTGTTTCTTTTTTCAATGGATAAATTGATATATATATATATATATATATATATATATATATATACTTGGTGTTTAAAATACATAAAAAGAAGCTATAATTTGTAACAACGGTTTTGAGAAAAATCCGTTGTGATATCCTTATTATTTTTTAGTTAAATATTAATAAAACTTAAAAAGGGAGCATTTACGTCAAAGGGATAAACTATTTGAGGGCGATGAGGTTCGAACCCATGATAGCTAGATTGATCACCACGGTTTTCATAACAACCGTTATTATACCCTTGATATTTCTAATTAAAATAATGCGCGCACATCCAGTACGCACTATAAGAACGGTGTATAGGATGCCGTTGTAAACCTGGCGTTATTGTTTGGCCATTTTGTAGTAGTGAGAGTCTTTTATACTCAACAAGAGAGTGATTTGTATCCCGTACGAAGCCTGAGATGGAGGCTAAAAGGAGATTCAATCAACAAGAGAGTCTTTTATACTCAACAAGAGAGTGTTTTATATCTCGTACGAAGCCCGAGATGGAGGCTGAAAGGTGGATTGACTCAACAAGAGAGTCTTTTATACTCAACAAGAGAGTGTTTTTGTATCTCGTACGAAGCCCGAGATGGAGGCTAAAAGGTGTGACTCAATAAGAGAGTCTTTTATACTCAACAAGAGAGTGATTTGTATCCCGTACAAAGCCCGAGATGGAGGCTAAAAGGGGCTGATTCAACAAGAGAGTGTGAAAAGGTTAGCTTCGCTGGGGAGAATCACTGTACAAAGCCCAAGAGGAGGCTAAAAGAAAATTGACTCAACAAGAGAGTCTTTTAGTATCTCGTACAAAACCCGAGATAGAGGCTACTTATGATGGTGACTGTTTCAGTTTAGTGACAGACCCAATATGTTGGATAAAAGAGAAAATCAGTTCTTATGAGGGGAACGATTAAAGGTATTGTTGTGCTTTGGTACTGATCAGAGGATCAGAGTTATTTCCTGTTCTTTAAGGAAATGGTAAATCCAAAGGGTATTGAGACTGTCCAAGTCTACTGGTGTTTTGAGAAATTGATTCTCAGGTAGTGAATGATCTTTGTATGACGCCCAAGAGAAGGCTGGTATATTAAGAGATGAAGGTCAACCCATTAACTGGTCTGACACTTGACTCAGAAAGACAGCTCTAAAAAATTCGTGACTAGGTTCTGTTCCTATACATGTAGAGGTCTCTGGGTCATTGTACTAAGCCCAAGAGAAGGTATGAGAGCTTTTAAGAAGCCGAAGGGTCCTTGTATAACGCCCAAGAGGAGGCGGGGATGCTTTTAAGAAGCCTGTGGGTCCCCAAACCCCGAGAAGTTCAAGACATGCCATTCACCGAGAATAGATCAAGTCAGGAAAGTCTGAGAATTTGGAAAAAACTCAAGAGATGCCATTCACGGAGAAAAGATCATCTCTGGGGAGTAGAGTTTCTTTGAAAATTTCTAAGGGCGACAGTCTGAGAAAGGGTTCACCGAGAATGCTGCCTTTCACGTCTCCATATTGTTTAACCCCAAGAGGAGGGAAGACTGTGTCTGGTAATCCTATGGGGATCTAGTTTTGTTTGTATTTAAGAGTGACCAACAAGGCTTTACCTAGTGCTAGACGTAGTTGTCGGGGAAAACTCTACATAACTATACTAGTATTACACAGTTGATATTTGACAAGTATATAAAAGTTTGTGAAAGAAGACTTATAGTGAGCAGCCCCACAATACAGTTATATATATGAAAGCGGATAAAGAAAGCGAGTAAACACTTACTCGGTTGTAGAGCTTACATGCTGTTTTGTTAGTTTTTTCAACAAAGAAAGCTTTGATAACAATATTATATTCAAAATAAAAGGAGAAAGTGTTTTGAAAAGATTGTTGGGGCTTACAGCTCAAGGAGAGGCCCAAGGTTTTATCAGTGATTGCACAGTTGTTTTGAATTTGTACAGGGACTTATACAAGTGACTGAGGCCCAAAAAGGTTTTATGTACAAAGGGATGGGTCTTACACTCTATTAAGAGGCCCAAAGGTTTATTTTTATACAAGTGGTGGGGCTTACAGCTCAAGGAGAGGCCCAAGGTTTTGATTTTTGAACTGGTGGTCGCGCCGAGATTTTCTTTTAACGCAGAGGGACTTATACAATATCTGAGGCCCAAAAAGGTTTTGGTTAAAAGGGGATTGGGTCTTACACTATATTAGAGGCCCAAAGAGGTTTTAAAGAGACATGGCTTATAACACGAGGGTAGGCCCAGAGGGTTTATTTTTTGAACTGGCGATCGCGCCGAGATTTTCTTTTAACGCAGAGGGACTTATACAATAACTGAGGCCCAAAAAGGTTTTGGTTAAAAGAGGATTGGGTATTACACTCTATTAGAGGCCCATAAGGTTTTTGTACAAGTGATGGAACTTACAGCTCAAGGAGAGGCCCAATTGATTATTTTTGAAAAGGCGATTGCGCCAAGATCTTTGAAAACACTGTGGGTCTTTTACAATGACTGAGGCCCAAAATTATTTTGGTTTCAAAAAAAAGGGTTGGGTCTTACACTCTATTAGAGGCCCAAAAGTGTTTGAAAAAGATTTGTTTGGGTGAAAATCAAAGAAACCCCAATTTCATTTTTTAAAGGCATTTTTCAAAGAAAAATCAAGTAAAAAATGATAAAAATATCAAATAAAATCATTAATCATGTTATAAACAATGATTAAGGTTTATGAAAAAGTATTTTATCCACATGAATATTTAAAATCATTTTGGTTTTAAAAATCAAGAAAAAGAAATCATTTTAAAAGCATTTAAAACAATTAAAAACAATATTTTTGAATATATTAAAAATATATCAAATAATAATATTTTTTTGTGGATTAAAATATTATGGAGTATGAATAAGAAGTGTGTAAAACAAAATTTGAAAATGATGATTTTTGCTATGTAAAAGAATTGGTTGAGTTTTGAAGATAAAATAAGAAAAAGAGGAAAGATGTCACAACATCACATTCGACATCTCTTTTAGTTTTCAACATCTTTTTTATCAAACTTCCAACACTCATAACTCTCTCAATTTTTAACGAAATTAAAATCCGTAAGAACTTATCTTGACCGATTTTTTTGCAAGGAATCCAATGGTATCACTCATACATACTGAAACTTAATGTACAGAACACACGATGCAAAAAACCAGAACTGCACATGTAGTTTTTGACATCTTTTCTCGTCAAACTTCCAACACGCATAACTCTCTCAATTTTTAACGAAATTAAAATCTGTAAGAACCTATCTTGACCGATTTTTCGCAAGGAATCCAATGGTACTACTCATACATACTGAAACTTAATGTACAGAATGCACGAAGCAAAAAACCAGAACTACACATGGATTTTAAAACAACATAAACTCCACATATAAACATGTTAAAGTGCAAACAGTAGGAGGATCACAACATACACATTAAGGACTACATTTTTGCTTCAAGAATTGTTCAATATGATGCATGTATGTGGACATCAAAGGAAAGCATGATTCAAAGAATTCAAGTTGTGAAGCTTACCTCTTTTTTGGAGATTTTGTGCAACCTACCAAGTGCTTTGTTCCAAAAATGATTTGATGCTTTGGACACTCTCAAATGAACTCTTAGAAGCTTTTAGGAAGGTTGGAATCAGCTGGAAACCTCTGGAGCCAGTTTGAGCTTTTTCTTGCAAAATGGGCAAAAGTGGCCAAAATGCCAACTCTCTCAAATGGTGTTCCAGATGGGGGGGGGGGGGACCATTTGGGACAATTCAAGGATGATATTTGGAGTGTGTTTGAGGTTTTATCTGGTTTGGAAAGTGACTGAATCAAGACATGGCTTGAAAATGCAAAAAAAAGTCCAATTTTGAGGTTTTGAGAGGTGACTTTGTGATTTTGGTGTTATAGGTCACTTGTGAGAGTTTGGACGGCTTAGATATGACATATTGGATGTGTTTGGATCATGAGTTGTGATGGAAATGCTCTCTAACTCAAAAACTCAGAATTACCTTGCTAAAGAAGGCATTTTGGAGTGAAAGAAGTGATTTTGAGGAAAGCATCTGTTTGATGGCTTTGGTGTACTCAAACTGATCACAATTGAGCTTTATTTATAGTAGAGCAAGTTTGTTTTGGCTGCAATAGTGAATGACAACTGCAGTAGAGGTTTGTCCAATGGTTGCATTTTGGAAGCTCAAGTCTCCTCTAGCCATTGACTAGAGGTTAGGGCATAGGCTGCTGGTTCCCTTGTTGTTGGATGAATCTTGACTGAATTCAGTTGGAGGAAGCTCAGTTCATGCCACCTCTAAGCATCCATTAAATGCTCCAAACCAAAATTGGAGTCTTGTCCCTCTTTTAGGGTTTTTTAGGTTTGGCATGCTACTTTTAGTTCCAAGGACTTTGGAGGCTTGGAGATCAGATCACCCCCTTGGGTTTGATCCTCAGATATGTCCAAAACGATGACAAGGCTTAAAAATTCGTGTGGCACAAGAAATGTGCAAATCTGTCCTGAAACCTGTCTTAAAAATCAGCCGCAGCAAGCCTTGTTGTAAAATCCATAATTTCTTGCTCAAGAATGATAAATGGCTGTTCCAGGACTTTATGGAAAGCTGAGATGACATACTTCAACTTTGATGTTTGACCCTAGACTTGGTTCAACTTGGATCATGGCGAAAAATATCCTTGAAGTTGGGATATTCTTGCTGGAAAAATATTAATGATGTCCTATGAAATGTTGAAACATTTGACAACTTTGAACATTAACAATTCCAAACTCTAATCACTTATATCTTTTAATCCACTATGATATTTTGAGTTGAAAATTGTGTGGCACAAGAAAAAGTGCACAAAATCTATCCTAAAAAACAGCTGCAACAAGCCTTAATGTAAAGTCCATAACTTCCTGCTCGAGTATGATAAATGGACGTTCTACAACTTTCTGGAAATGTGAGATAATGTACTTCAACTTTGATGTTCAAGGTTTGTGAAGATAAGACTTTTAAAGTTGTTAAAAATGACCTTGAACTTGTGTGGTCAAATATGTCCTAAAAGCTGTCATGAAAATTTTGTTTTATCAATGCCTTTTGCAGATACCATAACTTTCTGCTCGAGAATGATAAATGAGCTTTCTAGGACTTTATGGAAAGGTGAGATTACGTACTTCAACTTTGATGTTAAAGGTTTGGCTTGAATCAACTTGGATCATGGAGAAAAACATCCTTGAAGTTGGGACATTCTTGCTAGAAAAATATTAATGATGTCCTATGAAATGTCGGAACATTTGACATTAAGAATTCCCAACTTTGATCACTTATATCTTTCAATCCTTATGATATTTTGAGTTGATTCCTTCTACAATGTTGAAGTATCAAATACCCTCTTTAAAAGTAGCCCTTAAGCAAAATCAATGGATGCTTGGACCAATAGTTACAACCTTGAAAAGTTGTGCACTTGAACATGATTTTAACTTAGAAAAAATTTCTAAGTTTCCTTCAATTTGATCAATTTTGTAATTTTCCATGATTTCTTGATTTAAATTTGATCAAATTAAATCATCCATCATATTTTCTTGAGTAATGGCTTGTGCAGCTCAAAGTTGACCAAAAGTCAAACTTTGACTTTCTGTGTCAGTTGACTTTGTATTAGATGAACTTGAGGCTTGATCCACTTGAAATGTTGCACTCTTGTGCTTAATTCTTGATGTGGGAGTCTTCTTGGTCCTTTGTGGATGTTTGAGAGGTTAGACAAGTTGAAGATCATGTCATTCCTTGATTGATCCTTTGTCTAAAGGCTCTGAGAGGGCTTCAAACCCTAAGCTTGATTGTAGTGAATGCTCAACAATTCCTTGAGGAGATTGATGAGGCACAAAGGTACATCCATATTGTGATGATGATTTGCACAATGATGGGAAATCTTAGTGGTCAAAATTTGGGGTATGACACACGGCATCCTTCCAGATCACAATCTCCGTATATCATCTTAACGTCTGATCTTGGTATATTTCTTGGACTTTGCGTGGGATAGCAAAATGGCATATGCGTTTCTTCTCGAGACATATAACCGTCCACGTTGAGATAGGACTTCCACTCTTCATCTGTATCGGAGGAGTCACCCTCATTGATGGTATGTAATTCTTGAGACACTGGGTGGAGGAAGCCTCCACTGTGGAAGAAGTCCTAAATGGGATGAAAACTTTCATCGTTAGTAGAAGTCTGGGTATAGGTCGAGGAAAAACCAAGACCTCTCTTCGTCTTGTTATCCACAGGAATGACAAGCCGTCCCCATCCTTTTACATTGTTACTTTTGATTACTTCGAGAACATCTTTGTATGAGGAAATCAACGTCCCTCTTTCTGATTGATTCTCATTGCTCACCGAGAGTGCTTGGAACTGAGTCCCAACGACCTCCTCTGGTTCTACACAGGTTGATGATGATAAGTTGCTCATGATTAAGGCTTGCTCTCCGCAGACTGTGACTAGCTTGTCATTCTTGATGAACTTCAGCTTCTGGTGAAGTGTCGAAGTGACAGCCCCAGCCTCGTGTATCCAAGGTCTTCCTAATAAATAGCTGTATGCTGCCCGGATGTCCATGACCTGGAAAGTGACTTGGAAAGTGTGAGGACCGATGGTTATGGGAAGGTTGAATTCGTCGATAACTATTTTTCTAGATCCATCAAAGGCTTTGACGATGACCTCGCTGCCTCTCATCGGGGATCCTTGAAATGATAGTCGCATCAGAGTTGATTTTGGCATAACATTTAGAGCTGATCCGGTATCTACCAGTACGCTGGCTAAAGCATCGTCCTGGTAGTTGATTGTAATGTTAAGTGCCATGTTGTGATTTTTGCCTTCTTCTGGCAGTTCTTCATCACTGAATCCTAAATTGTTGCAGGAAGTGATGTTGGAGATGATGCTGTCAAATTGTCTTATCATCACATCATGTTCCACAAAGGCATGCTCTAAGACTTTCTGTAGAGCTTCCCTGTGAGCTTCGGAACTGAGCAAAAGAGATAGCATAGAGATTCTTGAAGGAGTTTACAACAGTTGGTCTACAATGTTGTACTCGCTCTTCTGGATGAGCTTCAGCATCTCATCATTGTTCTTTAAAAGGTCGGGGTTACTGGATTGCAAGACTGGTTGATTGGGAACTTCTGTCTAAGGTTCCTTTCCCTGAGTGGGTTCTCCAACTCCTCTGTTGAAGATCCGACCGCTCCGTGTTACTCGACTGATATCGGCAATGTTTACGATGGAGGGTAATGGAATTTCCTTTACATTCTCGATTGTTGTTGCACCGTACTTGTAAGGGATAACCTTATCGGATTTGTACGGTATTGGTCATGGAAAATATATAACTACAGGAGCCTTTTGATTTTTCTGACCATTGTAGCCGGCCTCAATTGGTTCGAGGTTGAGAATCCTTCTACTGTCAAGAGGAACTCTTGATTCATGGAGTAGAGGGATTATGGCACATACATCTTTGGCCACTTCCTGTTTAGGGATTAAGATAACGTCTTTGCTTTGATCAAGAAGATAGTCTTGCATTACGTTGATCGAACCAGAACTTGAACATGGTCGAATCTCTTTCCGGTCCAACTGATTTTGAAGGGCTGCTCGCACGAGGTAGCATCCTTGGTTATTCTCTGAGTAAACTCTACAACGCTCATAGTTGTGTGGTGGCACCTGTCATACCCCAAATTTTGACCACCAAGATTTCCCATCATTGTGCAAATCATCACCACAATATGGATGTACCTTCAGGCCTCTTCAATCTCCTCAAGGATTGTTGAACATTCACTACAATCAAGAATTAGGGTTTTGAGCCCTCTCAGAGCACTCAGCCAAAGGGTCAATCAAGAATTGACATGATCTCCAACTTGTCTAGCCTCTCAAACATCCATGAAGGATCAAGGGGTCTCCCATATCAAAAATTAAGCATAAATTGCAACATTCCAAGTGGATCAAACCTCAAGATCGTCTGTGTCACCAAATTAGGGTTTGGTCGACCAGGGTCCCCAGATGAAATTTTCCATCTGGACATGAGCCAATGCCTCAATGTATGGTCTAAAAAGCTCAAAAGGATCTCAAGAGCCTATCCACAATGGCAAAATCACCTTGAAGGTCCATCTATCAAAAAATCAGGAATTAGGGTTTTAACCTAATTCAACCCTTGAGTTAACTTGTGAAGTGAGGCATGGCTTGAAGCTTCAAAATGAACTTCAAAGACCTCAAATACATCATATTGACATGTTTACATGATTTGATTGACCCAAGGAGCTTAAATCATAAGCCTCAAGAACTCAAAACCATCTGATCACAAATTAGGGTTTCTGATAAAAAAGTCAACCCTATCCTTGACTGTTGGCCTACCCTTGATCTCAAACTTTGGGGAGGGGTCCAAGACATTCCTAAATACCCTTGAAGGCCATCCATGAAGTTTAATTAAGCCCAAGGATTGATTTCACAAAAGGACCACAAAGTCAAAATTTCATCTGATGAAAAAGTCAACTGTACAAAAGTCCATGTTTGAATTTTTGGATTTTTGGTCAACCAAGGTTCCTTAACCTTATAACAATGTTAATATGTGATTTGAATCATCATTCGTCAAGAAAAATCAAAGAAAGTGAGTTAACTTGTTAAAGGGGTAGCCATAAAAAAGTTAGAATTTTTCTAAGTTCTAGAACAAAGTGGCTAGGGTACCAACTTTGCAAGGCCATATCTCTCAAACCCTAAGGCCTTTTTCTCCCATTCAAAACTCAGATGGAATCCCTCATTACATACTTCAAAAGTGTTAACTACAAGAATTTCGAATTCTTTACGGATTCTGAGTTATGGTTGGAACAAAATGACAAAAACTTGGAATTTACCACTTTTCCAACACTTAGACAAATTCTGTCTAAGTCAGAAAAACAAGTAAACACCAAAACTTGGAGGGCTGTTTCACATAGTTCTAGACCGAATCAATTCAAGATGTAAACATCAAAGTTGTTGTGCATATTGCCTACAATCCAAGGAACTCATTGGCATGAAACAACTCAGCTTGAGCCAAGAGTTATGGCTGCTGCAAGACACCATGGCAAGACTGTCATGAAAATCAGTTTGTGAGATTTCTTGCCATACACGATTTTGAGCCAAAAAGCAATGATCAATATGCCACATGCATTCAATCTGATCTTAATGCATATGATCCAACCAACAAACTTGAACTGAAATGCCAAGAGCTTATCCTTGAGAATTGATGAGTTTTTGGTATATATGCCTTGAATTCAAAGGGCATTTATGTGAAATAGTGCATTTTCATTAAAGCCACTCTACTCAGTCAAGATGCTCACTTAAAAAATAATGAAAACATCTGAAGAATGGGGATTTGGTCAATACATAGCCCTGCTCTTGGGAAAAGCTAGTTTGCCTTGCATGAGAAGAAATGCCACCAAGCCAAAGCCATTGAATGTGATCTGATCTTGCAGCCATTCATTATTCCTCCAAGACAAGAGTTGATCCACTATAAATAGAGGTTCTAACTGATCATTCAAACTACACCAAAGCAGCTTACCACATTGCTTTCTCTCATTTCCTTCTTAAACATCAAATTTCATTGTTCTTGAGAAAGTACTATCGGGTTTTGAGTTGGAGGCCAATGTAACTCAAACCAATGGTTCACACACCTCATATACAACATATAGGAGTGATCTAAACCATTACCTTTAATTTGTAACATCAGAATCATCAAATCACACCTCAATTTCTCAAAGTTACAAAGCAGCTGCAGGTTGAGTTCAGTTGGCTAATCTAGAGGTTTTCCAATCAACCTAAGCATTCAAACACATCCCTTGAGGTACAAGGAACCTGTCCAAATCATTGGAACACAACTGTAACACCTCCAAATCAGAATTCGATTCTCACTTGCAGAGGTAAACCTTAAACTCTCAAACTCAATGAATCATGCATCATAAACATGTTTTCTTGTTACCATTGTGTTTCTGGATGTTTGTAGATCATTTACCCTCAATCAATTGTTGTTTACAGTTCATGTATAAGATTTCATTGAGTTCTTGCCAATTTTAGGGTTCTTCAGGTTTTATCATATTATGTTTTGATTCACTTAATTTCAATAAAATTGAGTATTGCCATTGTGTTCCTCATCTGAAAACGCACGATTTTCATATTTAGATCATGTGAAATGGTTGAGAGATGAATGAGATAGGAGGTGAAGATGGGGAGCCCCACCTAGCCAGGAGACAAGCAAAAGGAGGCAAAGCTCAGGAGCAAGAACTCCCCAACAGAGTCGCCAGCTGAAGATGGCTGGTTTCTACCTGAGTGAATCGCATACTCAAAGATACAACAGAGTCGCCACCGAAATTTATTTAGTCCCAAAGGACAGGGAAAATATCGATAAGACCCAAGGGGAAGAGAAACGGGAACGGGGGGTCGGTTATGCGAAAGGAAGGTATTAGCACCTAACGCATCCGTCGTACTCGACGGGAACCATTTTGCTTGCTTCTAGGCTTGGATGGGTTATCTATCAAAAGGCTTCTAGCTAAAGAAAGGAGAGAAAGAAGAAAGAGGAAAAAGAAAGAAAGGAAAGAAAGTGCTCACGGAGGATTGTGGCCCTCGTGCCTACTTACCCTCATAGTGCAATGAGGAAATCAGAGCGTCGTAGTTCATGGAACCAGGGGACATAAAGGAAGGAAGAAAAGGAGAAGGGAAGAAGGGTGGAAGTGTGCTAGCCAAGACATTGCGTCTCGTGCCTACGTATCTGACATTCAGAAGAATGCAGAATCAGAGCTTCCGTAGTTCGGGGAACTAAGACGGAAAAGGAAAATGAAAGGAAAGTGGTGTCAAAACAAGAGCAAAAGAAAGCAGGAAAATCCACTGGGGATTCCAAAGAAATGGTGTCAAAACCAAGAAAAGAGAAAGAAGGAAATTCCACAGGGGATTCCAAAGAAATGGTGTCGAAACCAAGAAAAGAGTGTAAAGGAAAGAAATAGCAACGGTATTGAGAACAAAGTGCGAGAATGGTGTCAAAACCAAGAGAATAAAGGAAAATGGTGTCCAAACCAAGGGAATAAGAGAATAAGAGAGAAATGGTGTCCAAACCAAGAGAATAAGAGAGAAATGGTGTCTAAACCAAGAGCAAGAAATGAGAGAGAAACTCTACTGGGGATAACAAAGAGGATCGGTGTCGAAACCAAGAAAGTAAGAGCAAAGGGAATAGGAAGGACTCCGCTGGGGATCCAAATAAAGGGACGGTGTCAAAACCAAGAGAAAAGGGAGAATCGGTATATTAACTGGCTGGAAGTGGTTAACCGAAGAAAGAGAGTAGGACCTTGGCGGGGAAAAGAATGTGGTGTCAACAGACGGACTGTGATAAACCAAGAGGGAGAGTGCTAAACCAAGAGAAGGTGTTTGACTCTGAAGGGGCCTCAGCATATTAACTGGTAAACAGTGGTTAACCGAGGGAGAAAAGACTGCAACTCTGTGGGGATAGAGAAACATTGGTTTTAACAGAGAAAACTGTGATCAACCAAAGGACGGGTGTAGGACCGAGCAAAGGTCGTGACCCAAAAAGACGGGTGTAGGACCGAGCAAAGGTCGTGACCCAAAAGGACTGGTGTAGGACCAAGCAAAGGTCGTGACCCAAAAGGACGGGTGTAGGACCGAACAAAGGTCATGACCGAAAGGACGGGTGTAGGACCGAGCAAAGGTCGTGACCCAAAAGGATGGGTGTGGAACCGAACAAAGGTCGTGACCCAAAGGACGGGTGTAGGACCGAGCAAAGGTCGTGACCCAAAGAACGGGTGTAGGACCGAGCGAAGGTCGTGACCCAAAGGATGGGTGTGGGACCGAGCAAAGGTCGTGACCCAAAAGGGGTTCGGTAAACTAACTGAACAAACAATACTCAACCGAAGAAAGGGTATTTGACCCAAAGAAAGGTTACTAACCCAAGGGTGCAAGTATTCGAACCAAGAGGAGGTAGCCACCTGCGGGGGATTCGGTGTTTACAGACGGACTGTGATTAACTGAAAGGAGCGAGTGATTAACCAAGAAAAGGTGATTAACTTGAAAAAGGTTCAGTATTTTAACAGACGGACTGTGGTTAACTAAAGAAAAGGGTGATTAACCAAGAATAGGTGATTAACCCAAGAGGAACTCTGTGTTTTAACATACGGATTGTGTTTAACTGAAGAGGCGGGTGATTAACCAAGAGAAGGTGATTAATCCAAAAGGTGCTCAGTATTAACAGACGGACTGTGATTAGCTGAGAAGGAGTGCAAACATTGGTGTTTTAACTGACAGACAGTGATTAACCAAACAATGGAGAAGAACCAAGAGAAGGTTGCGAACTCCAGGGGATTTACGGTTTTAATAGACAGACATTGATTAATCGCAGAAAAGAGATTGAGATTCTTCAGGGGAATCAAAAGGCAATGATTGATTATAAGAAGAAAGGAGTAGTGAAACAAAGAGAGATTGCTAGTGCAAGAACAATGATCTTAACGAAGAAGGATGGTGATTGATCAAAAGGAGAGATTGAGAAGAACACAAGTGATCAAGGATGAATTTGAATGGGGAAGGAGCAACACTACAGCTTGAGGATAGAGGTGACTATTCTCGAAAGAGATAGCCAAATGCCATTACCCAAGAAATAGTCAGAATGAGGGTATGACAACCATCCTCATTCCTTCTCTAACGCTCAAAGTATAGTGCAGAAATTGAAACAGACAGTGCAACAACTCCAATGTTGTACAGCGCTCCTGCGTAGAGAAACGGACAGCATAACGACGTCAATTTGTACAGTGCTCCGATGCAGGGCGTAGCGCGAACTCCAATTCTACGAGGGGATCAAAAGAGAAAGCTCTAAAGGAGGCCTAAAAGAGAGGAAAAGGGACGATTGATTAATCGAAACAAATTTTCGATCAATTAATCAAGGGAGAAACATGCTAACAACTTTCCAAAGAGGATGAAAAGTCATTAAAGCAAAAAGGAGTGAATTATTGATTATACAAGATTAAGTTTATCCATGAAGAATAAACTTAATGCAAACTGAAATGGAAGGTGCAAAACAGTGCCAAATGATCACCAAAATGCCACACAAACTCATGTATCATGTGAGCAAAATAGTGCAAGAATTGTTATGTTCATACAATGCTAAGAACATGAAACAAATGAATAATCGAAAATGTGCATCGAAAGTTCATGACCATGCGTCAACCAGAAGTGAAATGACATTAAAAAACATCCATAAAATTAAGCATGACAAACAATGAGAGTTAAAATGAAGAAAGCATGGCAAACACACTTGAAAATGCAAGAAAATGGCCTTTTGGTTCAGTGTTAATCGATTAACACAATTGCACTGCAATGTGTTAATCGATTAACACATGAAAAAGTACAAAAAAAAACACTGGTTAATCGATTAACACAATTGCACTACAATGTGTTAATCGATTAACACTGTACAGGGAGCAGAAAATCAGTTTTGAAAAGTGCTTTTGGCCAACTTTTTGATTGTGCAATCATTCCAATGCTAGGGCAAATAATTATGCACGAAAAATCAAGCTTAGAAACAGCAAATGATCAACAATAGAATCAATTAACAATCAAGGTCAAGGATCAAGCAAAAGTGTAATCAATTCACATGCAAGAATATCGAAATTACATCGCAAACGATACGAAAACGACCGAAATGATAAAATGAATGAAATCCACCAACCTACAAGGCTGAGATGTGCCTTGGTAAATGTTGCAAAGTGATCTTGGTGCAGAAGATTAAAGAAAACCAGAGGATCCTTGGATTGTAGACGAAACGCGTCGAAACCGATCAAAATCATGAAAATGCACCGAAATCGTATTTGCACCAAAATAAATGGTGTGAAACCCTTGGATTGAAGTAGAATGAGATATAATTCCAGAAATCTAACCAAATAATGCCAAATGATGAAGGTTAAGCTCAAGAATTAATCACTTTCAATGTGAAAAGTGATTATCCTTCAAGAATAAGAGCTTTTGGTGAGGTGTGATGGAGAAGAATTAAGATGAAGATGAAGAATGAGTAGAGAAATCAGAGAAAAAGTGAGAGAATTGAGAGTGACATGTGAGAAGCTTGGTGAAAAATGGTAGAGAATGGTTGAGGAATTGAAAAGTGAGTGGAGGTGTGTTTATATAGGCTTTAGGTTTGGAACATGAGATGGTTTGGAATTTGGTTTGGAATTAGCTTTGGGTTTGGAGCTAGGTTAGGAGTTAGTTGGACTTGACTCACCGAGTCAAGGAGGTTAACTCGGTTAGTTAGAACCAACTCGGTAACCATCCCAAGGTGAATTCCAATATCCAAAGATCCACATTACTTGGAGAACAAGGAACATGGTGCACTTGATTTAAAGTGAAGTATCATAGCAAATGCACTTGGAATGAATAAAGTAGCTTGGAAATGTTTAGAGGTGTCTAGAATATTCCATATGCTGCTAGAATCCAAGACCAAAATGTGTGCAAAGGTGTTGTCATGAAAAAGCAGTAAATTGTGCCTATTTTGCCTGTGTTAATCGATTAACACAATTGCACTGCAAATGGTTAATCAATTAACCAGACCAAAATATGCCCAATTTTCCCTAAAAAAGGTGTTGTGGCCACGACTTCGATTTTCCACCTCTTGTAATGAGGAATAGGTATGGAAACCTTCATTTTGTGCTTGTTTTGATGAGGTGATGACCTTGTGAGGATATGATTAATCGGGCTTGGAAAACCTGAATATCCTGCAATCAAAACACCAGAGGAAAAAATGTGAATGCGTATGCCAGCGATGCGAATGCTTATGCTTATGCAAAAGGAAAAAGAGGGAGGTCAAATTTCGGGTTACGACAGCTGCCCCTATTTAATCCGCTTGGGCCTGAATGTACGAATTGCGCCAGCTTTTCGATGATTCGAGGTAAAAGGGGATTAAATAAAAGAGTAGCTCGAGAATTTGGCCGACGGCGACAAACAGAGGGGTGCAAGGTAGAATAGGTAAGTGCAAGGATTACCGAAAATCTGCCGGGAGATAAGTCAGGCAAAAAGAGAGGGAGTATGATTGATGCATATGCTATGTATGCGTTTCTACATTATGCTTGATATCATGCAATGCAAAGGCTCTAGCTGAAGCACAGTGTGAAGTGATTAGGCAGAAACCATAGCAAAACGACTTCGACATCCTCGGTCGGGGAGAGAACCTGCAAATGAAGACAATCTCTGCTGGAGACAACAGTTCACAAAGGATGATGATTCCGCCGGGTAAAGAAACTGAGAACAACTCAGGTTTCTAGATCACCATGGGTGTCCCTGTTGGGGATAAAAGAACCAAGTCAATCCTTCCTACCAAGACTGGCTCTGCGTAGGGAAAAGAGATTCCTGAATCATGTTGACTCAGCTGAGGAGAAACCACTGCTGCTGGTGACAGATAGTTCCTGATCATTAGAGTTGATACACAACCCTTGCTGGGGAAAAGTGAACAAAGATGTCTTTGCAGGAGAACACCTTGGCCACCTGCTGGGGAGAATGATGACTCTGCTGAGGAACTGCTGAGTAGATAACAACTTCTTCACTGAATCAAAACATTGTCGGCCAGGCGTTAGGCTTACCAATGGATATTACCGCTCACCCTGCAGGAGTTACCAGTAACACATGCAATGCATATTGCTTTCTCGATTGATTTAGCTCTTTATTGTTCTCAACGTTTTTTAGTATTATGTGATCACAAATAATTGTTTATTTTGTAAACAAAATAACGGCATGAAAACAAATTGAGGTAACAAAAATGCATTTTATTGAATGTGAAATTTTTGTACATAGAGTGTGTACAAGGATGCAAAATCCTTGATGAGGAAATTTGCAATAAAAATTGAAAAACAAATGTAAATGGCAAAGGGAAATTATGCTTTGCATTGATTACAACACTGGCCACCATCCACTGTAAGTCTAGGTTCCAACGCCTTGCACCAGTCGATGATGATTGGAATGTTCTGTTACCGTCTGAGGTCTAGCCGTGAGGAAAAGAGGCTCAAGTGTTCACAGTCAATGCCTTTATCCCTAAATTTTGCCTGGACATGTTTTCACATTTTTTTTTCGTCCACCGGGATGCCCATTTTTGCCTAAGTCGCGCTTTTGGGTTTTCAACTTAGCAGGCTATTATTGTTTTTTTCATTGTCCCTAACTTTTGCATGGACATTTCTTTTTTTGGTCCATCGGGACATTCATTTTTGCCTAGATTGTCCTTGCGGATGTCAATCTAGCGGACTCTTATCCATTTTTTTTAGGCATAATATTTTTTGACTGTATCAGAGTTCACGAGCGATGGCAACTCCTCCTCATCCATTGTGGTGAGGATCAGGGCTCCGCTTGAGAAGGCTTTCTTGACAACAAAAGGTCCTTCATAATTGGGAGTCCATTTGCCTCGTGGATCCGAGTGAACAGGTGAATATCTCTTGAGCACGAGTTCGCCTTCACAGAATGTTCGAGGAAGAACTTTCTTGTCAAAAGCTCGCTTGAGGCATTTCTGATATAATTGACCATGACAAACGGCTGCAAGGCGCTTCTCTTCGATGATATTCAGCTGGTCGTATCTGGATTGAACCTATTCGGCTTCATCAAGACCTGCTTCCATGATGACTCTGAGCGAAGGAATTCCGACTTCAATGGGTAAAACTGCCTCCATACCATACACAAGTGAGTACGGAGTTACCCCAGTGGAAGTGCGAACTGAAGTTCTGTAGCCATGCAGTGCAAAGAGAAGCATTTCATGCCAATCCTTGTAAGTCTTGACCATTTTTTGGACAATCCTCTTGATGTTTTTGTTTGCTGCTTCAACGACGCCATTTATCTTGGGCCGATATGGTGAAGAGTTGTGATGCTCGATCTTAAATTATTGACACAACTCCTTCATCATGTTGTTATTCAGGTTGCTTGCATTGTCCGTGATAATGTTGCTAGGAATGCCATAGCGACAAATTATCTCTTTCTTGATAAATCTAACAACCACTTGTCGTGTAACGTTTGCGTAAGAAGCAGCCTCAACCCACTTGGTAAAGTAGTCGATAGCAACTAGAATGAATCAATGACCATTAGAAGCCTTCGGCTCGATCATTCCAATCATATCTATACCCCACATGGAGAATGGCCAAGGTGCAGTTAAAACATTCAATGGAGTTGGAGGCACATGGATCTTGTCTTCGTAGATTTGGCACTTATGACATCTTTTGGCAAAGTTGTAACAATCTACTTCCATTGTTGTCTAGTAATACCCAGCCCGAAGGATCTTCTTGGCCATAGCAGGACCTTTAGCATATACACCCTCGCAACCCTCATGTATGGACCTTATGATCGTGTTTGCTTCGTGTCTATCCACGCATCTGAGCAACACAGAATCATAATTCCTCTTGTACAGTACACCACCACTTAAGAAGAATTTGGCACAAAGCCGTCTAAGAGCCTTCTTGTTAGTGATAGTGATACCCTCGGGATATTCCTGTTTTTCCAGATATCTTTTGATGTCGTAGAACCAAGGCTTGTCATCAGACTCATCCTCGATTGCTAAACCGTGTGCTGGTTTGGTCAAGTGATCAATGTGGATATGAGGAGCTTCATTCTTCCACTTGACCTTGAACATGGATACTAGAGTGGCAAGAGCATCAGCTAGTTGATTTTCCTCTCTGGGAATATGATGAAAAGTGATCTCATCAAAGTAAGGAATCAACTTCGCTATGTGTTGTTGGTATGGAACCAGCTTGGAATCCTGAGTCACAAAGTTCCCTCTGACTTGGCCAATGACCAAGGCAGAATCTCCATATACCTCAAGGATCTTGATTCTCATGTCAATTGCCGCTTCAATACCATAGATACATGCTTCGTATTCAGCCATATTATTGGTGCATGCAAAGCATAATCTGGCAGTGAAGGGAAGGTGAAAACCTGTTGGAGAGATAAGGATAGCGCCGATTCCACGACCTTTAGAATTGGAGGCACCGTCGAACACGAGCGTCCATCGCGCCCCTGGTTCGGGTCCTATATCAGGGTCTGGAGTCTCATAATCTCTGATAAACAGAACATCCTCATCGGGAAAGTCAAACTTCATTTGTTGATAACCCTCTACAGGTTGATGAGCAAGGTAGTCAGACAAGACGCTCCCTTTTATTGCTTTCTGGGTAACATGCTAGATATCATACTCAGTTAACAACATCTGCCACCGAGCAATCCTTCTAGAGACAGCAGGCTTTTCAAATATGTACTTTATTGGATCCATTTTGGATATCAACAAAGTAGTATGGCAAATCATGTATTGTCGTAGGCGTCGAGCAGCCCAGACCAGAGCACAACAAGTTTTCTCCAAGAGTGAGTATCTGGTCTCACAATCAGTGAACTTCTTGCTCAGATAGTAAATTGCATGTTCTTTTCTGCCAGTGTCATCATGTTGACCCAATACATATCCCATCGATTCGTTGAGAACGGTGAGATACATGATTAAAGGCCTACCAGGAACTGGTGGTACTAAGATCGGTGGTTCTTGCAAGTATTATTTTATTTTGTCAAATGCTTCCTGACAATCATTATTCCATTCAACCGATTGATTTTTTCTTAGTAATTTGAACATTGGTTCACAGGTAGCCGTCAAATGGGAAATGAACCTTGAAATGTAATTGAGTCTGCCCAGAAAGCTATAGACTTCTTTTTTTGTTTTGGGAGGCGGCATGTTTTGAATTGCCCAAACCTTATCAGGATCAACTTCAATGCCCTTCCGACTTACAATAAAGCCAAACAGTTTACCAGATCGGACACCGAAGGTGCACTTCGCAGGATTCAACAGCAATCTAAACTTCCGGAGTCTGTCAAATAGCTTCTTCAGATGAACCAAGTGATCATCCTCAGTTCTGGACTTGGCAATCATATCGTCCACGTAAACCTCGATCTCTCTATGAATCATATCGTGAAAGAGGGTTGTCATGGCACGTTGGTATGTTGCCCCTGCATTCTTTAGACCGAATGGCATGACTTTGTAGTAATATGTACCACATGGCGTGATGAAGATAGTCTTCTCCATATCAGTTGGGGACATCTTGATCTGATTATATCCTGAAAAACCATCCATGAAGGAAAAGACAGGGAACTGCGTTGTGTTGTCTACCAAGACATCGATATGAGGCAAAGGAAAATCATCCTTCGGACTTGCCTTGTTGAGATCTCAATAATCCACACACATTCTGACTTTGCCGTCCTTCTTGGGAACTGGGACAATGTTGGCAATCCATTCGGGATATTCGGAAGTGGCTAGGAACCCAGCGTCAAGCTGCTTCTTTACCTCTTCTCGGATTTTGAGTGCCATGTCAGGTCTAGTCTTCCTGAGCTTTTGCTTGACAGGAGGACATCCGGGCTTGAGTGGCAAGTGATGTTCAACGATGTTGGTATCCAACCCAGGCATATCTTGATGGGACCAGGCAAAGATATCAACATACTCTCTCAATAACTTGAACAACTTGGAGTGCACATGCTTAGCGAGGGATGCGCCAACCTTGACTTCTCTTCTGACCACATCAGTACCAAGATTGACAACTTTTACTGGCTCTTTGTGTGGCTGAATCTCTCTACGCTCGTGCTCAAGGAGCCTTTCCAATTCAGCCGGTAATTCACAATCTTCCTCACCATCTTCTTCGGCTTGGTTAATTGGAATTCCAGAATTACAATGGGTGTTTTCCATGTTGTTATCAATGCTTTTATTAATTCTGCATGTTTATGGATAGAATAAGCTATTGTAAAAAGTGAAAAACAAAAGAAACTTTTGCCATTTATTTTGTGAAAAAGTAAAATAAAGAAAGAAAATAGAGCATGATTTTGAATGCAAAAAACTTTTATTTATTGATCACATAATATTGCAAAAGCGCGAGGCCCTTTACAAGCTATCCACTCGTCTCGGGCGAGGACGAGGGAATGGAAAATCAAAATGCATTACATGTTATATGGGAAAACCACAGGAATCACGGTAGATGTCCAATAATTGAGCTTGAAACCCGGCGGACACTTGCGCACAAAGCTTGAAATCTGATTACTGGGACCAGCATCATCAACAGCTGCCACAATGTCACCTTGCTGGAAACCCGCGCTGTGGAACTTGACAAAGTTGCTTTGCTTCTGATCGGAGGATCCAGATTGACGACCAGGATGATAACCCACTCCAAAACGATTATGCTTCTCAACCACATCAATCACGTGCCACCAGCCTGACAAAGCACCTATATCGATGGTCTCTTTAGCACTCTTAGCCGACGCTAAAGTTAATTATGGTGATCTACTTTGACTAGTTGAAGCAGAGCTGACATCTTCGAACTCGAGACACTGCAACTGCACCTCAGCTATGCCTTCTTCGGTCTCGACGTATCGAAAAGATGATAACTCGCTTACAATCAGATCCTCTTCACCACAGACAATGACAAGGTGATCACCAAACATGAATTTCAACTTCTGATGTAAAGTGCAGGTAACTGCCCCTGCAGCGTGGATCCACAGACGACCCAGTAGGCAACTATACGCTGGATTGATATCCATCACTTGGAAAGTAATGGTAAACAGATGCGGCCCAATGTTGATGGGTAAGTCCACTTCTCCAATGACATGTCTTCGAGAACCGTCAAAGGCTCTGACAACTAAAGCACTTGGTCTCATCTCGATTCCTTCCACTGGTAATTGGCTCAATGTGCCCTTAGGCATCACATTGAGAGAAGAACCAGTATCCACTAGAACACGAGATAACAGGATGTCTATGCAGGTTACAGATATGTGCAGTGCTTTATTGTGGGCGTTTCCTTCAGGAGGTAATTCTGATTCATTAAAACCCAAATACCGACTTGCAGTTATGTTGGCCACAACATCATCGAATTCGACGACAGATATATCATGCATAACATAGGCACTGTTCAACACTTTCAACAAAGCTGATCTGTGCGCAGGCGAACTCATGAGTAAGGACAAAATTGAGATCCTCGAGGGAGTCTGACCCAGCTGATCCACAATCTTAAAGTCACTTTTCTTAATCAGCTTAAGGAACTCTTGATCATCAAGGGTCTCCTTGCTCTTTGAAACACCCTCAGACAGGATAGTCGGTACTAGAACGGCAGTAGATGCCCCTTGTTGAACCACGGGGGTTGCGAATGCAGGTGTCTCCTTGGGAGAAACAACAATTGGAATTTGCATGGGCTTCGTAGTGACCTTCGGGGCGAACACTCGTCCACTACGAGTCATACCTCCACCAGCTGTAACATTCACGATCTTGGACTCGGCGAACCTTATCTATTGACCTCCAGAAAACATAAAAGACCCATACTTCCATGGTACCTCCTTGGAATTCTGATACAGAAACGGCTTCGGCGGGCAAACAACGATGGGTTGCACCTTCTTCTATTTAAGGGATTCCACTGAAACCTTCCTATAGACGATGGTGAATGGCTCAATAGCAACAACTTCCTCGACAGGTTTAGATCTGGAAAATTGCACTTTGCCTCGGTTCATCAAAATCTGGACACAACCCTTCAGCCTTCAACACTGGTTGGGATTATCGTCACAAATCTAACACTTACCATGCAATCCTTTCAACAGCCCATGTTCGTTCAACTTCTTGAAAACCACAGACATCGGAGTCTTTACCTCATCAACATCCATGATCAATTCAGCCTTCGGACTATCCTCAATCATGTCAACTGTAGGTCCACCGTGATTTGGCAACAGATTACTCTGAATGTTGGGTCCTTCCTCAGCAAAAGTCAGAACCTTTTTGTCAATGAGTTCCTGAACTTTGGTTTTGAAAACAAAGAAATCCTCTGTTGCATGTCCTATGTATCCAGCATGATAGGCACAAGATGCATTTGGGTTATGCTTCGGGCCAAATGGAGGAATTGCAGGCGCAATCTGCTTGGGGACAATTGCCCCTTGGTGAACCAGATAAGGAAATAATTCAGTGTATGACACCGGAATTCTATCAAAATTCGGACGCTTACGGTTTCCTTGACTATTGTTGTTATGACGGTTCTGATTCTGCTGATTTTTGTTCTGTTGATTCTGTTGCTGATTTTGAGCATTCTGAACTGGTTGTTGCGGATGATACTGATATGGAGGTTGTTGATACTGTGCAGCAGCAATGTACGGATACAGATAGTACGATAAGGGAGCCATGGGCGCTTGATACTGAGAAGAAACTTGAGCTGTCACAGCGTTGGCTTCACCTTCCTTTTTCTTGGAATGACTGTTCTGAGACTTTCTAGCGGTCGGCTGCTGGGAAGTAGCTCCAGGAATCTTTAATCCGTTCACTAATCGTCACAACATCAGCGAAGTTCGATGAATAACTACCCACCATTTTCTCGTAGTAGGGCCCTTGCAAAGTACCCATAAAGATGTTAGCCAACTTATTATCAGAGAGAGCAGGTCGCACATGAGATGCCATCTCACGCCATCTTTGTGCATACTCCTTGAATGTTTCAGCTGAGCGCTGTGACTGATTCTGCAATTGCAATCTAGTTGGCGCCAGATCAAGGTTATATTTGTATTGTCTCACGAACGCTTCAGACAAATCCCTCCAAGTACGGATTTTGCTGCTCTCCAAGCCCATGTACCAATCAAATGAAGCACCAGACAAACTATCTTGAAAACAATGAACAAGCAATTCATCATTATCAATATGGAATGCCATCTTCCTGTAGTACATAGTGATGTGACTACGCGGGCAGCTCAAACCTTTATACTTTGGCAAATCAGGTATCTTGAATTTCTGTGGCAACACAACATTCAGAACCAAACACAAATCTTTGGCTTCTATGCCAAAAGCAGAGAACCCTTCAATAGCTCTGATACGATCTTCCAACAACTTGTAGTCAACAGATCTAGTCTGATTAGTGGGCCTAACAAGAATCTAAGGATTTGGCAGCTGAGAAGCGGTAGGAGCATTCACTTGTGGAGTAGCAAACTGAGAAGGATAAACCAAACCAGGATTAACCATCTGACCAGCATCCTGACCCATCGAAACACCATACAGATAATTCGGAGGAGGTACCCCAGCAGCTGAGGAAGATGCCCCAGGATAGAACATCCCAGGATGAATATTCGGAACAGCAGTTTGAGTAGTCTGAGACGAAACCGGAACATGAATAGGAGGACCTCTATACATATGCTCTTCTTCATCAGGAGTTTCAGTGTCAACCAATCAGGCAGTTTGATGAGTTTGAGCCTGAAGATTCTCAGGATCATCATTCACCACTGGAGGCGGGACTGGAGTAGGCATGACCCATGGATATGCGGCAGCATTCCCATTAGGCATGGGTGCAACAAAAGGCTGATATGGCATGAAGGCACTACCATTAGTTGCAATCTGAGGAGTGTAATTCGGAGGCATTCCCCAAGGGAAACCAGCGGGCATCTGATTCAAACTAGGCTGAATAACAGGATGATTCACAGGCTCAACTGGTACTTCAACTCTAGCAGGAGAAGGAACAACAACAGTAGGAGTAGCCATAACAACAGGAGGAACAGTCATAATAGGTGTGACAACAGTTGCATCAGTAGTGGTTACAACAACAGTGGCAGCAGCAGCAGTATCCCTCTGAGCACGAAGGAGCTCCATAATGACATCCATGTTCATCTGAAATTGATCCATCCATCCTTGGAATTGTGCCAGAGTTTCCTTGTAAGCAGCGTTCTCAGCTTCAAAGTCAGCCATGATTCTGGATTTGTTTGACCGAGTAAAATACCGATGTCGAGTCGTCGTCTTGATACAAGGAATGCGGACAAGGATGAGCAATTGTTTTGGATGAAGGGACGTGCATATGCGGGCATGAATGAATGCAATTTATGCAAGAATAAAGTTTTAAAATGTTTATGCAAAAATTAATTTGACATGATGAGATGATGTGCAACATCAGAATCAACAAGCCAACATAGTCTGGATAATCAAATCTGAACATCCACAAAGGTAGTGCTGTGTGGGTGCGAGATCTGACGCACTGAGAGAACAAAGGTCGAAAGAGTCTTGGCTTCCTGCAAAAAAACCCAATATCCCACTCACAGGTATGATATAGAAAGCGGGATTCTTAGTTTCAGATTCTCGATTTGAGAAGCAATAGTACATTCATCCCTCGGAGTACAATACTATCGCCAAACAAAGAGGTCGTCCACTGATTCCAAAAAAAAAAAGGGTCAACCTATGGCAAGTTCCCAGCTTTGGGTACTCGGATCAAGGAAACATAATGGGTTTGCCATTTCTGGTCTACCATTATCGCTCCTTGGGAGCAGTGCCGCAACTGAGTCCTCGGGAAATGGTCGCCAGATTCGACAGTTTTCCAGGTTACATTCCATCGTCTGCCCCAAATGTGCAGGATAAAATATTACCAAAGAAAACCTCGTCTGGATGTGGATTTTTCGTGTATACTAAGTCTGGCCAAATGCCACACCAGTCACACTACTTTCCACTCTAATCCTGGATGTATACTCAAGCCTGGGTATTGGGCTTATCTCTCAAGTAGCAACCCAACCCGCCAACAGCAGAAAATAGCAAATATCCAGAGTATGCGGCATATGAATATTCAAAGTAGTAAAGAAATGCAATAAATAAACATAAAGCTAAAGCAAGGAAAAGATAAAGCGAGCAAAGCGCGAAAGATAAACACCCAAACAAGCAAGAAAAGCAAACGGAACTAGGCGAGACCCCTCAAGGGATGGACCAGCAAGAGGTCAATCTGTCCCCAGTGGAGTCGCCATCAGAAGATGGGGAGCCCCACCTAGCCAGGAGACAAGCAAAAGGAGGCGAAGCTCAGGAGCAAGAACTCCCCAGCAGAGTCGCCAGCTGAAGATGAATGGTTTCTACCTGAGTGAATCGCACACTCAAAGATACAACAGAGTCGCCACCGAACTTTATTTAGTCCCAAAGGACAAGGAAAATATCGATAAAACCCAAGGGGAAGAGAAACGGGAATGGGGGTTGGTTATGCAAAAGGAAGGTATTATCACCTAATGCATCCGTCCTACTCGACGGGAACCATTTCGCTTGCTTCTAGGCTTGGATGGGTTATCTATCTAAAGGCTTCTAGATAAAGAAAGGAGAGAGAGAAGAAAGAGGAAAAAGAAAGAAAGGAAAGAAAGTGCTCGCGGAGGATTTTGGCCCTCGTGCCTACGTACCCTCATAGTGCAATGAGGAAATCAGAGCGCCGTAGTTCATGGAACCAGGGGACAGAAAGGAAGGAAGAAAAGGAGAAGGGAAGAAGGGTGGAAGTGTGCTCGCCAAGACATTGCGTCTCGTGCCTACGTATCTGACATTCAGAAGAATGCAGAATCAGAGCTTCCGTAGTTTGGGGAACTAAGACGGAAAAGGAAAATGAAAGGAAAGTGGCGTCAAAACCAAGAGCAAAAGAAAGCAGGAAAATCCACTGGGGATTCCAAAGAAATGGTGTCAAAACCAAGAAAAGAGAAAGAAGGAAATTCCACAGGGGATTCCAAAGAAATGGTGTCGAAACCAAGAAAAGAGTGTAAAGGAAAGAAATAGAAACTGTATTGAGAACAAAGTGCGAGAATGGTGTCAAAACCAAGAGAATAAAGGAAAATGGTGTCTAAACCAAGGGAATAAGAGAATAAGAGAGAAATGGTGTTCAAACCAAGAGAATAAGAGAATAAGAGAATAAGAGAGAAATGGTGTCTAAACCAAGAGCAAGAGACGAGAGAGAAACTCTACTGGGGATATCAAAGAGGATCGGTGTCGAAACCAAGAAAGTAAGAGCAAAGGGAATAGGAAGGACTCCGATGGGGATCCAAATAAAGTGACGGTGTCAAAACCAAGAGAAAAGGGAGAATCTGTATATTAACTGGCTGGCAGTGGTTAACCGGGGAAAGAGAGTTGGACCCTGGCGGGGAAAAGAATGTGGTGTCAATAGACGGACTGTGATAAAACCAAGAGAGAGAGTGCTAAACCAAGAGAAGGTGTTTGACTCTGAAGGGCTTCGGTATATTAACTGGTAAACAGTGGTTAACCGAGGGAGAAAAGACTGTAACTCTGTGGGGATAGATAAGCATTGGTTTTAACAGGGAAAACTGTGATCAACCAAAGGACAGGTGTAGGACCGAGCAAAGGTCATGACCCAAAAAGACGGGTGTAGGATCGAGCAAAGGTCGTGACCCAAAAGGACGGGTGTAGGACCGAGCAAAGGTCGTGACCCAAAAGGACGGGTGTAGGACCGAACAAAGGTCGTGACCCAAAGGACGGGTGTAGGACCGAGCAAAGGTCGTGACCCAAATGGATGGGTGTGGGACCGAGCAAAGGTCATGACCCAAAGGACGGGTGTAGGATCGAGCAAAGGTCGTGACCCAAAGAACGGGTGTAGGACCGAGTGAAGGTCGTGACCCAAAGGACGGGTGTGGGACCGAGCAAAGGTCGTGACCCAAAAGGGGTTTGGTAAACTGACTGAACGAACAGTACTCAACCAAAGAAAGGGTATTTGAACCAAAGAAAGGTTACTAACCCAAGGGTGCAACTATTCGAACCAAGAGGAGGTTGCCAACTGCGGGGGATTTGGTGTTTACAGACGGACTGTGATTAACTGAAAGGAGCGAGTGATTAACCAAGAGAAGGTGATTAACTCGAAAAAGGTTCAGCATTTTAACAGACAGACTGTGGTTAACTGAAGAAAAAGGTGATTAACCAAGAATAGGTGATTAACCCAAGAGGAACTCAGTGTTTTAATAGACGGATTGTGTTTAACTGAAGAGGCGGGTGATTAACCAAGAGAAGGTGATTAACCCAAAAGGTGCTCATGATTAACAGACGGACTGTGATTAGCTGAGAAGGAGTGCGAACATTGGTGTTTTAACTGACAGACAGTGATTAACCAAACAAAGGAGAAGAACCAAGAGAAGGTTGCGAACTTCAGGGGATTTACGGTTTTAACAGACAGACTGTGATTAACCGCAGAAAAGAGATTGAGATTCTTTAGGGGAATCGAAAGGCAATGATTGATTACAAGAAGAAAGGAGTAGTGAAACAAAGAGAGATTGCTAGCGCAAGAACAATGATCTTAACCAAGAAGGATGGTGATTGATCAAAAGGAGAGATTGAGAAGATCACAAGTGATCAAGGATGAATCTGACTGGGGAAGGAGCAACACTACAGCTTGAGGATACAGGTACTATTCTCGAAAGAGATTGCCAAATGCCATTACCCAAGAAATAGTCAGAATGAGGGTAGGACAACCATTATCATTCCTTCTCTAACGCTCAAAGTATAGTGCAGAAATTGAAACAGATAGTGCAACAACTCCAATGTTGTACAGCGCTCCTGCGTAGAGAAATGGACAGCATAACGGCGTCAATTTGTACAGTGCTCCGATGCAAGGCGTAGCGCGAACTCCAACTCTACAAGGGGATCAAAAGAGAAAGCTCTAAAGGAGGCCTAAAAGAGAGGAAAAGGGAAGATCGATTAATCAAAACATATTTTTGATCAATTAATCAAGGGAGAAACATGCTAACAACTCTCCAAAAAGGATGAAAAGTCATTAAAGCAAAAAGGAGTGAATTATTGATTATACAAGATTAAGTTTATCCATGAAGAATAAACTTAATGCAAACTGAAATGGAAGGTGCAAAACAATTCCAAATGATCACCAAAATGCCACACAAACTCATGTATCATGTGAACAAAATAGTGCAAGAATTGCTATGTTCATACAATGCTAAGAACATGAAATAAATGAATAATCGAAAATGTGCATCGAAAGTTCATGAACATGCGTCAACCAGAAGTGAAATGACATTAAAAAACATCCATAAAATCAAGCATGACAAACAATGGGAGTTAAAATGAAGAAAGCATGGCAAACACACTTGAAAATGCAAGAAAATGGCCTTCTGGTTCAGTGTTAATCGATTAACACAATTGCACTGCAATGTGTTAATCGATTAACACGTGAAAAAGTGCAAAAAAAACACTGGTTAATTGATTAACACAATTGCATTGCAATGTGTTAATCGATTAACACTGTACAGGGAGCAGAAAATCAGTTTTGAAAAGTGCTTTTGGCCAACTTTTTGATTGTGCAATCATTCCAATGCTAGGGCAAACAATTATGCACGAAAAATCAAGCTTAGAAACAGCAAATGATCAATAATAGAATCAATTAACAATCAAGATCAAGGATCAAGCAAAAGTGTAATCAATTCATATGCAAGAATATCAAAATTACATCGCAAACGATACGAAAACGATCGAAATGATAAAATGAATGAAATCCACCAACCTACAAGGCTGAGATGTGCCTTGGTAAATGTTGCAAAGTGATCTTGGTGCAGAAGATTAAAGAAAACCAGAGGATCCTTGGATTGTAGACGAAACGCGTCGAAACCGATCAAAATCGTGAAAATGCGCCGAAATCGAACTTGCACCAAAATAAATGGTGTGAAACCCTTGGATTGAAGTAGAATGAGATATAATTCCAGAAATATAACCAAAGAATGCCAAATGATGAAGGTTAAGCTCAAGAATTAATCACTTTCAATGTGAAAAGTGATTATCCTTCAAGAATAAGAGCTTTTGGTGAGGTGTGATGGAGAAGAATTGAGATGAAGATGAAGAATGAGTAGAGAAATCAGAGAAAAAGTGAGAGAATTGAGAGTGACATGTGAGAAGCTTGGTGAAAAATGGTAGAGAATGGTTGAGGAATTGAAAAGTGAGTGGAGGTGTGTTTATATAGGCTTTAGGTTTGGAACATGAGATGGTTTGGAATTAGCTTTGGGTTTGGAGCTAGGTTAGGAGTTAGTTGGACTTGACTCACCGAGTCAAGGCGGTTAACTCGGTTAGTTAGAACCAACTCGATAACCATCCCAAGGTGAATTCCAATATCCAAAGATCCACATTACTTGGAGAACAAGGAACATGGTGCACTTGATTTGAAGTGAAGTATCATAGCAAATGCACTTGGAATGAATAGAGTAGCTTGGAAATGTTTAGAGGTGTCTAGAATATTCCATATGCTGCTAGAATCCAAGACCAAAATGTGTGCAAAGGTGTTGTCATGAAAAAGCAGTAAATTGTGCCTATTTTGCCTGTGTTAATCGATTAACACAATTGCACTGCAAATGGTTAATCGATTAACCAGGCCAAAATATGCCCAATTTTCCCTAAAAAAGGTGTTGTGGCCACGACTTCGATTTTCCACCTCTTATAATGAGGAATATGTATGGAAACCTTCATTTTGTGCTTGTTTTGATGAGGTGATGACCTTGTGAGGATATGATTAATCGGGCTTGGAAAACCTGAATATCCTGCAATCAAAACACCAGAGGAAAAAATGCGAATGCGTATGCCAGCGATGCGAATGCTTATGCTTATGCAAAAGGCAAAAGAGGGAGGTCAAATTTTGGGTTACGACAGGAGGCTTCACGTATTTGAGCTTGAGGATGAAGATAGCCATGGCGCCATGCTTCAGAAATTCAACCAAGTTTACTATATATTTTTCCCTTGCCATATTACAAATGAATTGGCATTGCGCCCCAGTGGTTGATCAACTGGTTTGTGTGTATTGAGCGAGCGAGAGGTCTGGGGTTCGAATCCCCCTCGCCCCAGACCTCTTTTTTATCACTTGTCCTATTTTATTTTATTTTTCATATTATTTTTGTTAATGATTTGAAAAATTAATTTATCTCTCAATTTTAATAATTTTTTATTGGTTCTTTTTCTGAAAAATCACAAAAATATTAAAGTATTTTATTCTACAAAAAATCAGATTTATATTATTTATTTAATATAGTTGGTATTTTGGTGAATAAATTCATTTTTATTGTTTTTAAACATTTTAAAAGTGAATTTTTATCTTGAAAATCAAAACCAAGTGAGTTCTAAATCATGTTGTGATTAAAACCACATTTTTTCAAACCTTGACCAAAAATCACAAGTAGTTTATTTAAACTTATTTGGTATTTTTTTATCATTTTTATCATCTTTTAAAGAGAATTACTTTAAAAAAATGAAAATTAGGGTTTTCTTTGATTTTTGATCCTTATCAAAGAATTCAAAACTTTGGGCCTCTAATAGAGTGTAATACCCAACCCTATTTTGTAAATAAAATAATTTGGGCCTCAGTCGTTGTATAAGTCCCGATACAATTTTCAAAACAACGGTGTGACCACTGTTTTTCTTTGGGCCTCTCCTTGAGTTGTAAGCCCCATCACTTGTATAAAAATAAACTTTGGGCCTCTAATAGAGTGTAAGACCTAACCCCCCTTGTACATAAATAATCTTGGGCCTCAGTCATATTATAAGCCCCAGTACAGTTTACAGAACAACGGTACGATTACTGTTTTCCATCTGGGCCTCTCCTTGAGTATAAGCCCCAACAATCTTTTCAAAAACAACTTCCCTTTGATTTAGATTCAAATATACAGTTGTTATCAAAAGTTTCTTTAACTTCTTGAACAACTAACAATACAGCTATGGAAGCTTGCTCACCTGTAAGTTTTTATCAGCTTTCTTTTATCAGCTTATATATATATATATATATATATATATATATATATATATAACTGTATTATGGGAAGCTTGCTCACCTGTAAGTCCTTCTTTTATCCTTTTAAACATATGTCAAATATATATAACTGTATTGTGGGAAGCTTGCTCACTTGTAAGTCCTTCTTTCATTCTTTTAAACATATGTCAAATATATATAACTGTGTTGTGGGAAGCTTGCTCACCTGTAAGTCCTTCTTTCATATCCTTTTAAATACTTGTCATATATCAACTGTATATATATATATATATATATATATATATATATATATAGAGAGAGAGAGAGAGAGAGAGAGAGAGTTTTCCCTAGCAACTAGGTCTAGAACTAGGTAAAGCTAGTTGGTCACTCTTTAAATACAGTCAAAACTAGATTCCCATAGGATTTCCATATACAGTCTTGCCTTCTCTTGGGCTTAATCAATATGGAACAAAGAGAAAGGCAGTATTCCCGGTGAACCTTTTCTCAGACTGTCACTATTAGAACTTGTCAAAGAAATTCAGTTCCCCCATAGTGGATTAATTCCCGGTGAAACTTCTCTTGAATTTCTTCAAACTCTAGAACCGTTCACACAAGAAAGGATTAATTCTCTGTGAAACCTTTCTTGAACATTCTTAAGTTTGTACCCACGGGCTTCCTAAAAGCATCCCCGCCTCCTCTTGGGCTTTGTACAAGGACCCTCCGACTTCTTAGAAGTTCACATGCCTTCTCTTGGGCTTAATACAAGGACCCAGAAGACCTCTTAAAGGTATAAGATATAACTTATTCATCCTTTGCTAGAGCAGTCTTTCTAGTGTCAAATCTCAGACCAATTTAGGGTTGATTCTTATCCCTTAAAACACTTGCCTCCTCTTGGGCATCATATAAAGATAAACTTTTCCATACCAGTAGACTTGGACAGTCTAATCCCCTATTGAGTCTCAAAGACATTCTCAAGCACCTTACAAACATAAGAGAAACCCTGGTCATTCTGGATCAATCTCTAGCAGAGTGAAAACCCATGGGTTCTAAAACCACCCAGTCTCTTTCCTAAAATTCCCCAGCCAAGGTCAGTTTATCATCAGTATAACACTATCCTAAATCAGAACCTCAAGGTATCTGATACTCAACTCTTCTGTAACCCTCAGCAAGAGTTGATTCCCAATTTGGACCTGCCACGGGATCTCAATAATCCCCAGCATAAGCTAGCCTCCTCTTAGGCTTTGTATAATGATCTTTCCTTTCCTCAGCATAGTCAGCCTCCTCTTGGGCTTTGTACAATGATTCACCCCCAGCTGAGCTAACCTTTTCAGACTCTCTTGTTGAGTCAACCCTTTTAGCCTCAATCTTGGGCTTTATACAAGACAGATAAAAACCCTCTCTTGTTGAGTCAATCTTTTTCAGCCTCCTCTTAGGCTCGGTATAAAGATTTCCCCTAGCAGAAGTCAGCCTCCTCTTAGGCTTTGTATAAATGATTTCTCCAGCTTGTTCGACCACAATCCTGGGCTTTGTACAGGACAGATAAAAGCACTCTCTTTTTGAGTCAAACCCTTTTCAGCCTCAATCTTGGGCTTTGTACAAGACACCATATAAATTTCCCTAAGCAGAATTAATCCTCTCTTCAGCCTCAATCTTGGGCTTTGTACAAGACAGATAATGCTCTCCAGCAGAGTCAAACTCATTTTAGCCTCAATCTTGGGCTTTGTACAAGACACCTAAAATATCCTCAGTCGAGTCGATAAAGTCTCATTTTAGCCTCAATCTTGGGCTTTATACAAGATAGATAAAGATTTCTTTCCCACAGAGTCAGTCTTCTTTTTAGCCTTAATCTTGGGCTTTATACAAGATACATACAAACCCTCCCTAGCGGAGTCAAAATCCCTTTGTTAGCCTCCTCTTAGGCTTTGTATAATGATATCCCTAAAAGAGTCAGTCTTTTTTAACCTCAATCTTGGGCTTTATACAAGACAGATAAACACTCTCTCATTGAGTCAGTCATTTCTAGCCTCCTCTTAGGCTTTGTATAAGGACCTCCCTAGTGGAGTCAATCAACCTCTTAGCTTTAACCTTGGGTTTTGATCAAGGCACACAAAAATCAACATCCCCTCAGAGGAAATCAAAATCTCTTTGTAGGAAGTCATGGCTCTGTTTATTACTTATCAAAACAGACATTCAAAACAAACCCTAATCCCCGATAACTGCTGTAAGTGGCACACTTGTGGATTCAAATATCCAAGCTGTCGTCCAACTTTTATCCTGGTAAATCCTATTTTTCATCTAATTGCTGTAAGCGGCAAGCCTCTGGATTATTTACATCCACGCCACTGTCCCTCTCTTAGTATGAGAAATTCCTAAGGAAAAATGGCATTGCTCTACATTGAGTTAAAGTTTCCTCCTTCAGGACAAATCCACTATAAAGGAAATTATGGCATTACTGGATTCACATATCCCAGTTAAAGTAATTCTCCTTTATAAACAGTCACCCAACAGTTGTGATAAACAGACAAGATGTCTCCCCTTTAGAGATGACAAATTCTCTCTCAGTCAAACCTTTAGCTTAAATCTTGGGCTTTGAACAAGACACAAATACTCAAACTTTTAACTTCAATCTTGGTCTTTGAACAAGACACCAAATATCTTTTTCCTCCCTTAGAATAGGAGGAACTACGATTGCTCTAATTTCCCTATTTCTTTAAAACGGGAATACGTAGGCATAAGATTGCAAAATCTTAGCGAGCACACCAAATCAAAAACTCTAGGTCCAGTACCTTCATATCAATCAAAACATAGGTCCAGTACCTTACCAAAAACATCGAAAAAACCCAAAAATCAACAAAAATCCACTTTCTCTCTCTCTCTCTCTCTCTCTCTCTCTCTCTCTCTCTCTCATATTTCCCAAGAAACTTTTCCAACCCATTAACGGATAAACACCATCAAGTACAAAGCAGAACCTAAAGCTAACAACCTGTGGATAACCACATATAGGATGGGAAATTGATAACTCCCCATTGTATAACCTGACCCCGGACTCCCCGAATCTCTTTAAGTGTTTGTTCAGTTAAACATTCACGTGTGTCATACCCCAAATTTTGACCACTAAGATTTCCCATCATTGTGAAAATCATCACAATATGGATGGACCATCATACCTCATTATTCTCCCTAAAGATGGGTGAGCATCTACTACAATCAAACTTAGGGTTTCAAGCCCTCTCAGAGCTCTTAGACAAAGGATCAATCAAGGAATGACATGATTTTAAACTTGTCTAACCTCTCAAACATTCATAAAGGACCAAGAGGACTCCCACATCAGGAATCAAGCACAAGGTTGCAACATTCCAAGGGGGATTAAGCCTCAAGATCGCCAGTGTCACCAAATTAGGGTTTTGGTCGACCAGGGCCTCCAGATGGAAATTTTCATCTGGGCATGAGTCAATGCTTCAAAGCACAACCCAAGATACTCCAAGGGGCCTCTTGGACCCAATCATCAAGTCAATTTAACCTCTGGGGATACATTTACCAAAAATCAGGAATTAGGGTTTCTTGACCTAATTCACCCCTAAGTTGACTTTTGGGACAAAACATGAGCCAAGACCTCAAGACATGATTTGAGGGTCTCCAACACACTAAATTGATCCATTTGCAACAATGGATTGATCCAAGAAGCTTGATTCATAAGTTTCAAGTTCATCAGAACCACAGTTAGGGTTTCGCGAGAAAAGTCAACTGTACCTTTGACTTTTGACCAAGACATGCTCCCAAACCTTGGGACATGATTCAATACACCCTATAACACCTATGAAATCAATCCATCAAGTTTGATTTAGGTCAAGGACTTGATTTCATAGAGGATCACACAGTTTAGAATTCATCTGATAAAAAGTCAACTGTGCACAAAAGTCAAAGTTTGACTTTTTGAGATTTTTCATAATTTTGGTTCTTTGACCCTAAAATGATGTTAATGTGTGATTTGAATCATCATTGATCAAGAAAAATCAAGAAAAGTGGGATAACTTGTAAAATGGGTAACCATAAAAAAACTTAGAAATTTTCTAAGTTATGGAACAAAGTGGCTAGGGTACCAACTTCCAAGGATCATAACTTGAGATCCAAGCAACCATTTGGGCTGATCCAAAGATAGATTTGTAGCTCTGATGGTATACTTTAAAAGTGTAAACTACACCTCATTCCAATTCATCATGGATTTTGAGTTATGGTTGGATCAAAATGGCTGAAAACATAAAATGTCACTTTTTTCAACACAGTGAAATTTTCACTAAGTCAGAATCTGTTTCACTTTTTTCAAAATGTAGGGGCACTTTTCACTTGGATCCAAAAAGTTTCAAAATAAACTATGATCACATATGTGTTGTATCATATAAGGGCTTTGCAAAATGTCTAAGAACCCCATCAAATCCCATTTGAGATAAGAGTTATGACAGTGGCAATATGCCTTGCTGTAACTGTCATAACAAGGCAGATTTGTCCATTTTGCTCGATTTGAGCAATTTGTGCAAATGACAAACAAGTTTATCCATCTGAACACCTTAGGGATAGACCAAGGAGGGACAAACACTGATCCATAAGCCTCCTAAGTCTTTGGAACTAAAAATAGCATGCCAAACCTAAAAAACCCTAAAGAGGGGACAAGACTCCAATTTTGTTTTAGAGCATTCAATGGATGCACCAAGGTGGCATGAACTGAGCCATTTCCAACTGAATGAGTCAAGGATGATCTCTGAACTAGGGAACCAAAGGCCTGTGCTCTAACCTCTAGTCAATGGCTACAGGAGACTTGAGATTCCAAAATGCTCCAATTGACCAAAGGTCTGCAACAGCCTCTATTAACTATTACTTGCAAAACAAACTTGCTCTACTATAAATAGAGCTCATTTGTGCTCAGTTTGAGTACACCAAAGCACTACAACAATTGCTTTCCTCAAAATCTCTTTCTCTAGGCAAAAATGCCTTCTTTAGCAAGGTAACTCTAAGTCTTTGAGTTAGAGAGCAATTCCATCATAACTCATGATCCAAACACATCCAATATGTCATATCTAAGTTGTCCAAACTCTCACAAGTGACCTGTAACACCAAAATCTCAAAGTCTATTCTCAAAACCTCAAAATAGGACTTTTTTGCATTTTTCAAGCCATGTCTTGATTCAGTCACTCTCAAAACCAGATAAAGCCTCAAACACACTCCAAATATCATCCTTGAACTGTCCTAAATGGTTCCCCACATCTAGAACACCATTTGAGAGAGTTGCTATTTGGTCACTTTTGTCCCTTTTGCAAGAAAGGGCCAGTTTCCATTCATGACGTTTCCAGCTGTTTCTAATCATCCTAAAAGCTTCTAAGGGATCATTTGAGGGTGTCCAAAGCATTAAATTGTTTCTGGAATAAAGCACTTGACAGATTGCCCAAAAAGCTCCTAAAGAGGTAAGCATCACAACTTGAACTCTTTGAAATATGCATTGCTTTGAAGTCCACTGATCATACACATCTCATACATGTTATATATGTTGTGTTTGGACCAATTCATCATGTAATTCATGCCTGCAACAAGAGGTAGCACAGAAAATGCAAATTATGGCCTATTTCAAAACCACAATCGAATTTTGAGGAGGATTTATTTTATGAAAAAACCACCACTACCATTGGATTCCTTGTGAAATTCTAGGCAGGATAGACCTAAATTTTGTCCCAATCCATGGAGAAATGAGAAAGTTACAAGCTTCACGTTTTTTGCCAAAACTTTGCCTTGCCTTGCCTTGGCCAGGCCAAAAACACACCCTGCCTAATGTACTTCTAGGGTGATTTTCATACACGGATGTATCACTACCCCGGTGGTAGGTGGCGCACACTGCACACAAGAGGTCCGGGGTTCAAATCCCCCTCGCCCAGACCCCTTTTTAATGTTTTTTCCATTTTCTATTATTTTTCTTATTATTTTTAATTATTTTTTATTGGTTCTTTTTGCAAAAAATCACAAAAATGTTGAAATATTTTATTCCACAAAAAAATCAAATTTATATTATTTATTTAATATAGTTGGTATTTTTATGAATAAATTCATTTTTTTAATTGTTTTTAAACATTTTAAAAGTGAATATTCATCTTGAAAAATCAAAACCAAATGAGTTTTAGTTCATCTTGTGATTGAAACCTCATTTTTCAAACCTTAACCAAAAATCACAAGTTGTTTATTCAAGCTTATTTGGTGTTTTATCATTTTTTATTGATTTTCTTTAAGAATTCACTTTTAAAAATGATGAAATTAGGGTTTGATTAATTCCACCCTCATCAATCATTTTCAAATAATCTTGAGCCTCTTGAGAGAGTGTAAGCCCCATCCTTTCATAAATGAAAACCTTTTTGGGCCTCAGTGTATTGTATAAGTCCCGATACCGTCAAAAAGTTCGACACAACCGTCGCCTTTTTAACAAAAACATGGGCCTCTCCTTGAGCTGTAAGCCTCATCATGTGTACAAAAATAAATCTTTGGGCCTATAATAGAGTGTAAGACCCAATCCTTCTTTGAAACCAAAATAGTTTGGGCCTCAGTCATTGTATAAGACCCACGATGTTTTCAAAAACCTAGGTGCGATCGCCAGTTTAAAAACAAATCATTTGGGCCTACCCTCGTGTTATAAGCCCCATTTCTTTCCTTTAAATTTCTTTGGGCCTCTAATAGAGTGTAAGACCCATACCCTTGTACATAAAACTTTTTGGACCTCAGTCATTGTATAAGACCCACGGTGTTTTCAAAAATCTCGGCACGATCGCCAATTTAAAAGCAAATCATTTGGGCCTACCCCCGTGTTATAAGCCACATTTCTTTCCTTTAAATTTATTTGGGCCTCTAATAGAGTGTAAGACCCATCCCCTTGTACATAAAACTTTTTGGGCCTCACATATTGTATAAGTCCCTCTGTACAGTTTTCAAGACAACGGTGCGATCATCGTTAAAATTGGGCCTCTCCTTGAGCTGTAAGCCCTAACAATCTTTTCAAAGCACTTTCTCCTTTGATTTTGAATTCATATATATGTTGTTATCAAAACTTTATTTAATTTCTTTGTTGAACAACTAACAAAACATCATGGAAGCTCTACAACAGGTAAGTGTTTATCCGCTTTCATTTACCGCTTTCATATGTATATAACTGTATTATGGGGCTGTTTCACTGTAAGTCTTCTTTCACATCCTTTTATATACTTGTCACATATCCACTGTGTAATACTAGTATAGTTATTTAGAGTTTTCCCCGACAACTACCTATAGAACTAGGTAAAGCCTGTTGGTCACTCTTTAAATACAAACAAAACTAGATCCCCATAGGATTTCTAGATACAGTCTTCCCTTCTCTTGGGGTTAAACAATATGGAACAAAGAGAAAGGCAGTATTCTCGGTGAACCTTTTCTCAGACTGTCACCCTTAGAAATTGTCAAAGAAACTCTAACTCCCCAGAGATGATCTTTTCTCCGTGAATGGCATCTCTTGAGTTTCTTCCAAATTCTCGAACTTTCCTGGAACGATCTCTTCTCTGTGAATTACATTTCTTGAACTTCTCTTGGTTTGGGGACCCACAGGCTTCCTAAAAGCATCCCCGCCTCCTCTTGGGCGTTGTACAAGGACCCTTCGGCTTCTTATAAGTTCTCATGCCTTATCTGGGGCTTAATACAAGGACCCTGATGACCTCTTAAAGGTATAAGACAGAACCTAGTCATCCTTTGCTAGAACAGTCTTTCCAGTGTCAAAACTCCGACCATTTTAGGGTTGATACTCATCCCTTAATGCCCGCGCCTCCTCTTGGGCATTGTACAAAAGATAAAACTCTAGACATGGATAGTCTAAACCTCTTGAGTCTCAAAGACATTCTCAAGTTCCTTTCAAACATATGAAAAAACACCGATCACTCTGGATCAATCTCCAGCAGAAACCCAGTCTCTCTCATGAGAGTTCTGTAACACCCCAATTCCCATCGCGAATAAATAATACATAAATAAAATCATAGTAGGTAAAAATTTATCTTTCCGACAGAAACAAGGATGCCACATTTAAAGAAAGAAAATACAATCCCTGCTCATATATTTTTTATACATAACACAAAATGGAATCGCCTCAAAGGGAAACTTTTTCCAACAAAATGAAGTTCAATTATGGAATAAAGCGGAAAGATCCATAACTGACTTGTTTTACAAATAAATTATTTTAATACTTCAAAATACACATACAAAAGTAATACAAAATATATCCAACAATTGTTTACATATATAACTAAAGCGTTTCCCGACTCCTGTGCTACGTATCAGAGCAGACACCAAGACCGACAAAGGAATGGAGAACTAATCTTCACAAAAGCCTCCCAGACTAAAAATCTGCAATTTCCTCATAGAGCAACAAACCACAGCAGAAGGGTGAGAAATAACAACTAAACCAAGATTGCATAATAATATGCAAAACATATAAATTCACATACATAGTCATTCTCACCACAAGCATCACATATTAATACACATAACATATACCAATTATACTAACATAATCGCATATTCACACATAAGGCACACCATAGTCATAACATATGAAAACACGCCACCACATCACATAGCACATGTCTACACATAATACATATTATCCACAACCAACGCATTTATCCCGTATGCACATCAATTCACCAATTCAAACATAAATCTCAACACATAATCAATCAATTCATGAATTTCCACACATAATGAATCCATTCACAATTTTCACACATAATCAATCCATTCATGATTTATGCAAATGCACAGAGACCGATACAATGACTCTATGCAATGCCCATACGGTACCATCCATCCATCAAATCTCAACACCAGTTTACTCAGGAACTCTGCTGGAATCATCGCTTGTTATTGAGGACCATTCAATAACACCCCGTCGGGCAAACGATGTTCCCCGTCGCTTTCGGTCCTCTTATTTTTAAGGCACACGATCCGATCCGATCTGATCTGATCGCTTTAGGTCCTCTTATTTTTAAGGCTCACGACGTTTATGGATTGCTTTAGGTCCTCTTTTTAAAGGCGCACAATCCAATCGCTTTAGGTCCTCTTTGTATAAGGCACACGATCGTCTATAACCATCGCTTTAGGTCCTCTTATTTTTAAGGCGCATGATCCAATCAGATCGCTTTCGGTCCTCTTATTTTTAAGGCGCACGATGTTATAGCGGATTCCCTCTGGAACCAAATTGTTGCTCACACCCACTAGGGCACACAACATCACAAGATGCATATCATGATGCTTGACACACAAGAACTCATGACAATCAAATGCATCTTCACACATATATGCAACCATAATCATACATATATTTCAACTCATCAATTCCATACATTCACAATTCAACCATATGAATTAATCAACATCATCACACTCATGCATTGCAAATTAATTCAAACAATGCATTTCAACCATAAAGGCCACCAAACAACATACATTGAAATTTCACATAAACAATGCACTTCATCACAAGCCATAGACCACCACAATCATATCATAACAACATACAATATCACACATTGAAGTCAAAACCAAAACAACACATCAAATACACACAGTTAAAACGGTAAAAGACGAAAAATGACACCTTTCCAAATTCCCGACATAATTTAATCGGCCAACAATCTCAAAACCATTTTTATAAGAAAGAACATCTCACAGGCTTTCTAACGCACCCAACCGCACTCCAATCCGACTTACGGATCAAAAGTTATGAAGAAAACAAAATTGCACAAACAACCATGTTCGCTAGGCGAACCCTCTAGCGAGCATTCGCTACCACCTTCGCTAGGCGAATGTCCAGCAAACCCACTATCAGATAAAAACAGACACAAAGTTCGCTAGGCGAACCCCTTGGCGAACCAAGGCAGCATCCACCAGAACCAAAAAGATACAAAGTTCGTTAGGCGAACAACGTCAGTAAACACTCGCTGACCTTCGCTAACTGGTTCGCTAGGCGAACCCGCGAAAACTCATTCGCTACTGCTTCGCCCCAGGTTCGCTAGGCGAACCAAGGAAAAACCATAAATTCTGCAGCGCTATTTCACAACCCAAAATCATATTTTCTCCACCAAAACATTTCCAAACCAACACATAACAATCAAAACATAACCCAAGCATGGTAACAAGTATTCTACAGCATTTACATCACATTTCAACCGCGAAAACATCGATTTCTCATCATTTTTCCCATTTCCAACCTAGAATCAAAAGCTATGGAAAGACAAGAAAATATACAAACATACACATACATATACATATACAAGCAGGATATAATCGAAACTTCTCACCCTTACCCGATTAATCGCGCTCGAAACGGAGTTCTCTTCAATTTTCCTCTTCTCCTCTTTTTCCCTTCCTCTTCCTTTCTTCCCTTCTCTTTTCTTTCTCTTCTTTTTCTTTTCTCTCTTTTTCTCTCCACTTTCTATTTTATATAAATATCTAATCCTCTAAAAAGACTATTTTACCCGTCAACTCAAATATCTCGCAACCGCTCTCAAAACGCGATAAAACATAAACAATGATGAAAAATAATATATTTTCAAATAAAAGTCAGAAATAAAATAATATAATAATAAAATAATCAAAACGACTCAATTAAATAAAACGGACAAAACTAGGGCGTTACAACTCTCCCCCACTTAGAAATTTTCGTCCTCGAAAATATACTGAGATGAACAACTCCGGACACTACTCATGCTACCGACCAACAAACTAACATGCCAACAAGAGGCACCCCATAAATAACACAAACTGACAACCCAACGTGCTAACAGCAACCACAACAACGAAGCGACAATGACGACAACTACAACGACAAGATGCAAAGCCCATACAATGCACTTGAAGACCAACCTACGACGTAAAGACAACCAAGTTACGAACACACACAGGTTCACTCTCGAACCGAAACACAACAAGAGCATAAAGTTCCACGACCCAACATCGTTTCAACAACCTCTACATAACCACAATACCAACATCCTTGTCACACACGCATATACAAAATGTGCCACTCTGATTACTCGTAACCATCAAATCTACCAATTTCATGTCCAAAGTCCAACTCTTTCTTATATTCACTAAAAACCACTGTTCACTTTAATATTCCCAACCTCACACTCCACTGTGTTATCTCACACACCAGAGACAAGTCTCGGAACTGCTCAAATAATTCTAACTCTCTGACCATCAAAACAAACTTACATAAAAACTTTCGACTTAACTCTTCAGGCACAACCTTAGCTTTACCAACAGGCTAATTCCGACTAAAGTCACAACTCATCATAGATTCTAACCATCCTCGTTGTCTCATACTCTATTCCTTCAGATCAAACAAGTACTATAAACCCTTGCGATTACCAAAACTTCAATCCTAGAACCATAAAGATAATACCTCCAAATTTTCTGACACAATACCACCGCAACTAATTCCAAATCCAGAATAGTATAGATCCTTTTATGAATCCTCAATTGTCGTAAAGCATAAGCCACGACTTTACCCTCCCGCATTACCACGCTAACTAAAGTCATCAAAGACACATCACAATACCCCACAACCGATTTATTAGGATCACACAAAATAAAAGCTGAAACCGTAGACAACTTCTACTCCAGCTCACCAAAACTTACTCACAACGAACATCCAAACAAACGACTCACCCTTTGCAAGTCAACTGAGATACCAGAAGTACGAACTTAACAAAGTCTTCCATAACCTGTAATAACAACCAACTGAGTCCAAAAGTTTCTAATCTCCTTAACCAACTTCAGAGCCTCTCATGTAGAACTACGTCTACTTCCGATGGATCCATTAACCATACTCTCATCTGAAATAACATTTCCAGGAAACTAACCCTTTTCAACCAAAATTCTCACTCGAATAACTTAGCATAAAACTTCGTCTCCTTTCAACACTTGTAATTCAAATCTCAAACACTATACTTGTTCTTCCTCTGAGTTTATAACAGATCTGAATATCTTCAATCAAAACCACTACGAACTTATCCAATTAAATATGGAAGATACGATTCCTCCACTCCACCAACATTCCAGACACATTACTAACACCGAACAACATCACTATACATTGTAATGCCCAACCAAATTCCAAAAGATATAAATCCTTAAAGCTTTTGCAAAACTTTTCATTGGGTAACTGGTTACTCATATATAAGCTTAACCGAGTAAATAACAACCTATTCCGAGGATAACAAACCTAACCAGTCACATTAAATCGATCAAAGCCTCAACTCACACAATTCACCACTCTTATCAAACATTCCAAACAATTGTAATTTCAATCAAACTCAACCAAACCATTCCAATCATCTATTCCCGAAAGTGGACACTTATTCTCAATCATTACCTTATTCAACTGTCATTAATCCATACCCAATTTTTTTCTTCTCTTGACCGTCCAATCCCACAAATTCCAACTTGTATCAACAACCAACCAAAAAGAACTCTTAAATATTACATCCACACCTAAGGGTTCTCTCAAAATTTCCATTAATGCTCTACAATTCCAAAGACTCCAAACCTCACCAGAACTCTAAGTTTTGCTTTCCATAGCCTCAATACCATTATACACCTCATGCTTGTTATTCCATTCAATCATCCTTCCTTTTTGTTACTACATTACTTGAACTCTCAAAGACGACACACCTGGCACAAATCCCTCTTCCAGTAAATCTTCCAACCGCTCTTTCAATCTGAGTTTCACTTCCTAAAAGTTCTTCTACTTACTTAGCAGATCCAAACCTCCAATCTTCACCTTTGCCAAATTTGAGTTCACACTCTACTCTCTGAGAACAACCATTAACGATACCCAATCATTCTCTCTCAATAACTTCCCGACTGAACCATCATACCAAAACCTCTAATCCGTCTCGTCTTCCGATATAAGAATCTTCATCAACTCATCAAAACAATCCGTAATCATTTTCTTAATTCCAAACAATTCATTTCACACACTATCAAAGCCGGAAAGACACGTCTATTCCATCCAACATAATTCCCATCTGCTATCAACAAGAGATTAAGGGTGGTCAGTTCCTCAATTTGTCAATAGACAGCCGACAATCATGATGGGGCATATACCATCTTTACCAAGCTATAATAGCATTCCTTACATCTCATGCACAAAATTAACTAAGGCACCAATCCTTAGTTAACATAAACCTTACCTCCGCATTCCCTCCGGAATCGGGAACAATACTGTCCAAACAACACTTACAATCTTGCAATTCACAACACACTGAGCCAACGCTTCACACCTGAAGAAACTTGGAGAAGTACCAGCTTCTCCCCCACTTATCTCATTCTAAATCCTGCGGAAAAAGGACTAGAAAAACCAGAAAGTACTGACAGTGTTCCACACACATACCACGTACTAAGAAACAAACAACACCGACAGTATTCAACAGTCACACCAACAGACTCAACAACTTGGCCGGACGGACCGACCTGCTCTGATACCACTAATGTAACACCCCAATTCCCTTCGCGAATAAATAACACAAATATAAATTAGAGTAAATAAAAATTTATTTTTCCGATAGAAAACAGGGATGTCACACTTAAAGAAAGAAAACACAATCCCTGCTCATATATTTTTGATACATAACACAAAATGGAATCGCCTCAAAGGGAAACTTTTTCCAACAAAATGAAGTTCAATTATGGAATAAAGCGGAAAGATCCATAACTGACTTGTTTTACAAATAAATTATTTTAATACTTCAAAATACACATACAAAAGTAATACAAAATATATCCAACAATTGTTTACATATATAACTAAAGCGTTTCCTGACTCCCGTGCTACGTATCAGAGCAGACACCAAGACCGACAAAGGAATGGAGAACTAATCTTCACAAAAGCCTCCCAGACTAAAAATATGCAATTGCCTCATAGAGCAACAAACCACAGCAGAAGGGTGAGAAATAACAACTAAACCAAGATTGCATAATAATATGCAAAACATATAAATTCACATACATAGTCATTCTCACCACAAACATCACATATTAATACACATAACATATACCAATTATACTAACATAATCGCATATTCACACATAAGGCACACCATAGTCATAACATATGAAAACACGCCACCACATCACATAGCACATGTCTACACATAATACATATTATCCACAACCAACGCATTTATCCCGTATGCACATCAATTCACTAATTCAAACATAAATCTCAACACATAATCAATCAATTCATGAATTTCTTCACATAATGAATCCATTCACAATTCTCACACATAATCAATCCATTCATGATTTATGCAAATGCACAGAGACCGACACAACGACTCTATGCAATGCACATGCGGTACCATCCATCCATCAAATCTCAACACCAGTTCACTCAGGAACTCTGCTGGAATCATCACTTGTTATTGAGGACCACTCAATAACACCCCGTCGGGAAAACGATGTTCCCCGTCGCTTTCGGTCCTCTTATTTTTAAGGCGCACGATCCGATCTGATCGCTTTAGGTCCTCTTATTTTTAAGGCTCACGAAGTTTATGGATTGCTTTAGGTCCTCTTTGTATAAGGCACACAATCTGATCACTTTAGGTCCTCTTTGTATAAGGCGCACGATCGTCTATAACCATCTCTTTAGGTCCTCTTATTTTTAAGGCGCACGATCCAATCAGATTGCTTTCGGTCCTCTTATTTTTAAGGCGCACGATGTTATAGCAGATTCCCTCTGGAACCAAATCGTTACCCACACCCACTAGGGCACACAACATCACAAGATGTATATCATGATGCTTGACACACAAGAACTCATGACAATCAAATGCATCTTCACACATATATGCAACCATAATCATACATATATTTCAACTCATCAATTCCATACATTCACAATTCAACCATATGAATTAATCAACATCATCACACTCATGCATTGCAAATTAATTCAAACAATGCATTTCAACCATAAAGGCCACCAAACAACATACATTGAAATTTCACATAAACAATGCACTTCATCACAAGCCATAGACCACCACAATCATATCATAACAACATACAATATCACACATTGAAGTCAAATCCAAAACAACACGTCAAATACACATAGTTAAAATGGTAAAAGATGACAAACGACACCTTTCAAAATTCCCGACATAATTTAATTGGCCAACAATCTCAAAACTATTTTTATAAGAAAGAACATCTCACAGGCTTTCTAACGCACCCAACCGCACTCCAATCCGACTTACGGATAAAAAGTTATGAAGAAAACAAAATTGCACAAACAGCCATGTTCGCTAGGCGAACCCTCTAGCGAGCATTCGCTACCACCTTCGCTAGGCGAATGTCCAGCGAACCCACTATCAGATAAAAACATACACAAAGTTCGCTAGGCGAACCCCTTGGCGAACCAAGGCAGCAACCACCAGAACCAAAAAGATACAAAGTTCGTTAGGCGAACAACATTAGCGAACACTCGCTGACCTTCGCTAACTGGTTCGCTAGGCGAACCCGCGAAAACTCATTCGCTACTGCTTCGCCCCAGGTTCGCTAGGCGAACCAAGGAAAAACCATAAATTCTGCAGCGCTATTTCACAACCCAAAATCATATTTTCTCCACCAAAACATTTCCAAACCAACACATAACAATCAAAACATAACCCAACCATGGTAACAAGTATTCTACAACATTTACATCACATTTCAACCGCGAAAACATCGATTTCTCATCATTTTTCCCATTTCCAACCTAGAATCAAAAGCTATGGAAAGACAAGAAAATATACAAACATACACATATATATACATATACAAGCAGGATATAATCGAAACTTCTCACCCTTACCCGATTAATCGCGCTCGAAACGGAGTTCTCTTCGATTTTCCTCTTCTCCTCTTTTTCCCTTCCTCTTCCTTTCTTCCCTTCTCTTTTCTTTCTCTTCTTTTTCTTTTCTCTCTTTTTCTCTCCACTTTCTATTTTATATAAATATCTAATCCTCTAAAAAGACTATTTTACCCGTCAACTCAAATATCTCGCAACCGCTCTCAAAACGCGATAAAACATAAACAATGATGAAAAATAATATATTTTCAAATAAAAGTCAGAAATAAAATAATATAATAATAAAATAATCAAAACGACTCAATTAAATAAAACGGACAAAACTGGGGCGTTACAAGTTCCCCATACTTGGACCCGCTTCAAGATCTCAATAATTCTTAGCAGTAAGTCAGCCTCCTCTTGGGCTTTGTACAAATGATTCTCCCCAGCGGAGATAACCTTTTCAGACTCTCTTGTTGAGTCAACCACTTTTAGCCTCCGTCTTGGGCTTTGTACAAGACAGATAATAAACACTCTCTTGTTGAGTCTAAAAGATTCTCTTGTTGAGTTAACTTTTAGCCTCTATCTTGGGCTTTGAACAACACATATAAAAACACTCTCTTGTTGAGTATAAAAGACTCTCTTGTTGAGTCAATCTCCTTTTAGCCTCACTCTCGGGCTTCGTACGAGACAGAAAAACACTCTCTTGTTGAGTATAAAAGACTCTCTTGTTGAGTCCGTCTCCTTTTAGTCTCAATCTAGGGCTTCGTACGAGACATCAAAACACTCTCTTGTTGAGTATAAAAGACTCTATTGTTGAGTCAATCAGCCTTCAAACTCTCTTGTTGAGTCAATCACCCGTGAAGTCAACATTTTTTAGCCTCTGTCTTGGGCTTTATACAGAACAGATAAAAGCACTCTCTTATTAAGTCAAACCATTCCAGCCTCCATCTTGGGCTTTATACAAGATACATTCTCCCCAACGAAGTCAAAATCCCTTTTAGCCTAAATCTTAGGCTTTGTACAAGACAGAAAGAACATTTCCCCCAAAAAAGTCAAACTTCCCGGCTCCTCTTAGGCTTTGTATAAAGAAACCCCCGGTTGAGTCAATTAACCTTTTAGCACCAAATTTGTGTGTTGCTCACATCATACAAACATCAACAACTCCTCTTTAGAGATGACAAATTCTCTCTCAGCCAAAACCCTTTAGCTTCACATCTTGGGCTTTGAACAAGATATAAACCACCTTTAGCTTCACGTCTTGGGCTTTGAACAAGACACCAAAACACCTCTTTCCTCCCATAGAATAGGAGGAACTAAGATCGTTCTGATTTCCCAGTTTCGTTAAACAGGAATACATAGGCATAAGATTGCAAAATCTTAGCGAGCATACTAATCAAAAGCTTAGGTCCAGTACCTTACCCAAAACATATACAAAACTCACTCTCCCTATTATACTTTCCCAAGAAACTTTCCCAACCCATCAGCAGATAAACACTATCAATTATAAAGCGAGACTTAAAAGCTAACATCCTGTGGATAACAACATATAGGATGGGTAATTGACAACTACCCATTGTATAACCTGACCTCGGACCCCCAGTCTCTTTTAAAGCGTTTGTTCAGTTAAAAATTCGCGTGCAAGGTTAGTTTTAGATACCTTCCCTTTCCCTTCCAGCTTCACGGGATAAATAAGAAATTAGAAAGTAGCACCCTTTCTCCACGAGGAGAAAACCCAAACTTCAGGGATAAGGTGGTCGCGTCACCGACAAAAATCACTCGCTACAGCGTGCAAGGTTAGTTTTAGATAGCTTCCCTTTCCCTTCCCGCTTCACGGGATAAATAAGAAATTAGAAAGTAGCACCCCCCTCCTCTTCATTGAGGAGAAAACCTAAATTCTGCGATAAGGTGTCGCGTCACCGACAAAAATCGCACGCTACAGAAAAATGGCGACTCTGCTGGGGATTCATTTTGTCTGTTTAGGATTATAGACTAGAATTCTTAAGAGGTCTAGGATGTTAGTTTTAGGAATGAATATATATATATATATATATATATATATATATATATATATATATATATATATATATATCGCTTTTCCTACTTGATATCCGTGTTTATTTTTCTGCTAATGGGAATGCGGGTGATGCCGCATGTGGAAAGTTTGAGTGATACCTAAGATAGGTGATGGCATAGACAGGTGGTCTTACAGGGAGTGATTCCCGAATAAGTGATCCCGATAGACCATCAAATCAGTGGAGATACCCTTTGTGGATTTAATGTCTAACGACTTCGGTTGTGAAAGCAGATTGTTCGAATGTGGTATCCATGAAACTGAGGATTTAGTAGACAGTAACCATGTGACTATTTAGTAGTGCGGAAGCTATCAGAAATAGTTGTCACGCAATACTACCCTCAATTAAGATTACCCTAAGATACTACAGCTCGCTCGGGTGAACCAGCTTGTTGTTGTTATCCCAAGGGGGATCAATGATTTTGAGGACAGGTACAAAAATTCACCATAGTATAACCTTTGGGAATGGGTAGAGCCATGACTCCATGCTCGTGACGCTGAACCTTTGAACCCATGTTATTTCTATGTTTTTGTGTGCTGCATTCATGCATTCATTTCATTAAAAAACTTTTAAACAAAGATAAAAAATCTTCTTTTCTAGTCTCTCCTTTTCAAATTAAACTAAGACAATGATTGCAAATATCAGAGAAAAAGATTGCGTTATGGATTTCGGTAGAAGAAAGACGCATAAGTACACCTTCAAGGTTCCAAAACTAGAGGATTTAAGAGGGTTGGCAAGGATGATCACCAACCTTGATGCTTTCAGAGCTAAGTACAGAGGATTGCTGTCTCTGTTAAGGGTTCATGTAGTTGAAGGAATACTGTCTATGCTAAATCAGTTCTACGATCCGGTTTATCACTACTTCGCCGTCAATTCGGATACCCGATGAGACATATCCCGTGTAATGTTCATCTGGAAGGTCTTTTCTTCAAGGAAGGAGAAAATGACATCGCACTAAAGACAGAAATAGTGCATGCCTGGAAACATGTTCACAGGAAAGGAAGAGAGTCTCTAGGAAAACCAGACTGTGTCTCTGTGGAACCTTATCTCCACTGGGTACAAACTAGAGCTCTTAAGCTGAGGATGCCTTACCCTCGTCAAGAAGTTCTCCGTTAAAGGAATCTGTCCTTTATTTTATGTCTGATACGGAAAAACTCCAGGTTACTCTCAACAAAGTTCAACGGGAAAAGAAATCTTTGAAGAACAAGTACCGTATTCTCAATGTGGAGTGTACCAAGATACAACAACTGTTAAAAGAAAAAGATGCTCTGATCGAGATTTTAGAGCAACATACTGTAGAAAATCAAGAAGACCGAAGAAATTTGCTCGCTCATATCACTTGGCAAAGGACTGACAACCCGACAATGGCTCAAGAACCCCGGTCAAAGAAAAGGAAAATACCAGAACCAGCACCTGAGCTCTCCTCAGAGAGGACTCAGGATCCATAAGCTTAGATATTTCCTTTTACAGTACTTTGTAAAATACTGTATTTCCATTTTCGTAATCTTTGAATTCAATAAAACGGGGTCTCCTCACTGTATGATATTTGCAATCCAATTGTTGAAGTTTCTTTTGATTAAAACAAAAAAATAAAATATAATTATTGCATATCATTCATCATTCTCACGTAACGCATTCTTCTTACCTTCGAATCTCATGTCTGTGTCCCGATTCAAGAGTCAAACTGTCTCATTCGTACGATACTCGAGCCAATCGACAAAAGAAAATGGATGATCTCGAGGAAGAGAACAAAGAACTAAGAGAAGAAATCAACGCTCTGAAAGAAGATCTGAGAAAACTTCACAGTGACATGCAATCTCTGGCAACAACTCAGAAACAACAACAAAGGACTGTGATCTCAGAGATCACATCTACGCCCATACTGGAGAAGTATGATCGTCGGTACAACATGCCTAAAGATCATCCCTGGGGTAATCCTATCAACTTTATCCCTGAAGGATATATTCCGCCGATCACCGAAGATCCGGAAACTCCAGCAGGAACTGCTGGGCCTGAAGGTTACAAACTTTGGGAAAGCGAAGATACAAGGGGCATGACAGCAACACCTGAAGGTTACAAACTTTGGGATAGAGAAGCACCAAGAGTCACCGCCGTAATGACTATACCACCACCCGTGGTACACACTATCCCGGAAGGACAGATTCCACAGATACCCTCTGGTGGAAACGAAAGTATGTACGATAAAACGAATGAGTACCAAGAGCAATTCTTGGAGATGCAGAAGGAACTGCATGCCATTCACGGTTAGGATTTATTTGGAAAGGACGCCGCAGACCTTTGTTTGGTCCCCAATGTGAAAATCCCGCACAAATTCAAGGTGCCCGAATTTGAAAAATACAGGTGTAACTCTTGCCCTCAAAGTCATTTGGTAATATACGCTCGAAAGATGTCGACTCAGACAGAGAACCAACAGCTACTGATCCACTATTTCCAAGATAGCTTAACCGGTTCTGCACTCAAATGGTACATGCGTTTAAACCATACCAAGATCATCACTTTCAAAGATCTTGGCGCTACCTTAGTTCAATAGTATAAGTGTAACCTGGACATGGCACCAGATAGAGATCAACTCAGAGCCATGTCACAGAAGGACAAGGAAACCTTTAAGGAATATGCTCAGAGATGGCGTGAAATTGCCGCCCAGATTTGTCCACCTCTTGAGGAAAAAGAGATGACAAATAACCTTTTAAAAACCTTGAGCTCATTCTATTACGATCGAATGGTTGCTAGTGCGCCCAGTGCCTTCACCGAAATGGTAAACATGGGAGTACGCCTTGAGGAAGCAGTCCGAGAAGGACGTCTGGTCAAAGATACAGGACCATCAAGCAGTACCAAAAGATACGGTAGTGCCTTCCCTAAGAAAAAAGAGCAAGATATCGGTAATATCTTTCTCGAAAAGCAAAGGCGAAGGTACCAACCAGTAGCAACTGTAACTCCTGCTATCAACCCTGTGCTTGTTCCAATGTATCAACCTCAGGTTACTCAGAGCCAACCGAATCAATAACAATATCAGCAAAGGATACAACAACCTCTTTAGTAGGCTTGTCCTCAGTAGAACAACCATACAACACGACCACCAGGGTTTGACCCTATACCGATGTTGTACACAGAACTGTTTCCACTACTACTGGTCAAGGGGCACGTCCAAACCATGTCTCCTCTTACAGTACCAGAAAATCCTCCTTTTTGGTTCAAGGTGGATCAAACTTGCCCTTACCATCAAGGAGGACCATGGCATAACATAGAATATTGTCTCAGCTTCAAGTCCGATGTGCAGAAGCTTGTCAGGAGCGGGGCCCTATCTTTTAAAGATACAAATTCAAATGTCCAGACGAACCCGTTTCCTCAACACGAGAAAGCTGCAGTAAATTTGATAGAGGAGGGATCTAACCACAACTATCAAATTAGTGATGTACTCCTATTAGGAACCAATCTGGTCAAAATGCATTGCAGACAGAGCGGGTACGGTCATGTACCATTTCACAACTATCATCAATGTGATATCTACTCTAAAGACAATCAAGGATGTTCCATAGTGCAATCATCTCTACAAGAAAAGATGGATCTCGAGTGGATCCAAGATCACTGAATCCGTGAGGTCAACATGACTTATACAAATTCCAACATCATCCAGAATCACAACATTCTAGCAATAAATGTCAACTTAGTGGCAATCACTCAAGGCAAAGCCAGCATCATGATCTTCTATGGTACAATTATAATTCCTGTCCTATATGTTCAATAAACAATTAGGGATGCTCTTTTGTACAAGAGGCCCTCCAGCGTCAGATGGATCTCGGATGGATCCAGGATTACCATGATAGAAGTCACTATCAAGTCAACATGATTCAAATCTTTGATATTCGCTTGATGAATACCAGTCTGGTCCTGCTTAGTTTTCTGACTTCACATGATTATCAAAACTGTAAAGTATGTCGTGAGGATGACCAAGGATGTGCACTTGTTCAAAGAATGCTTCAACACTTGTTGAACCACTGGTGGCTTCCGATCTATCTAGATGAAGACACACAACAAGTCAGTATGGCTGACGGGAACCCTACTAGGCATCAAAGTCAGGATGTTCGATCGATGGAAACATATCTAGTGAGGTTGCACTGCATATAAAGCGGATGTGGCCGGGTTCCACGACACAACTATGAGCGCTGTAGAGTGTGCTCAGAGAACAATCAAGGATGCCACCTTGTGCGGGCGGCCCTTCAAAGTCAGTTGGACCACAAAGAGATTCGACTATGTTCAAGCTCTGGTTCAATTGACGTAATGCAAGACTATCTTCCTAATCAAGGCAAAGACGTTGTCTTAATCCCTAAACGAGAAGTGACCAAAGGCGTATGCGCCATAATCCCTCTACTCCATGAATCAAGAGTTCCTCTTGAAAATTGAAATATTCTCAACATCGAACCAATTGAGGCCGACTACGATGGTCAGAAAAATCGAAAGGCTCATGTAGTTATCTATCTGTCAGGACCAGTACCGTACAAATCTAATAAGGCTATCCCGTACAAATACGGTGCAACAACAATTAAGAATGGAAAGGAAACTCCATTACCCTCCGTCGTGAATATTGCAGACATCAGTCGAGTGACACGGAGCGGTCGGATCTTCAACAGAGGAGTTGGAGAACCCACCAGAGAAAAGGAACCTCAAACAGAAGTTCCCAATCAACCAGTCAGTCAATCCAGTAATCCCGACCTTTCAAAGAACAACGATGAGATGCTGAAGCTCATTCAGAAAAGCGAGTACAACATTGTGGACCAACTGTTGCAAACTCCGTCGAGAATCTCTGTCCTATCTCTTTTACTCATTTCTGAAGCTCACAGAGAAGCTCTACATAAAGTCTTAGAGCAAGCCTTTGTGGAGCAAGATGTGATGATAAGACAATTCGAAAACATCATCTCCAACATCACTTCCTGCAACAATTTAGGATTCAGTGATGAAGAACTGCCGGAAGAAGGCAAAAATCACAACATGGTGCTTAACATTACAGTCAACTCCCAGGACGATGCTTTAGCCAGCATACTGGTAGATACCAGATCAGCTCTAAATGTTATGCCAAAATCTACTCTGATGCGACTATCATTTCAAGGATCTCCGATAAGAGGTAGCGAGGTCATCGTCAAAGCATTCGATGGATCCAGAAAAATAGTTATCGACGAAGTCGACCTTCCCATAACTATCGGTCCTCACACTTTCCAAGTCACTTTCCAGGTCATGGACATCCAGGCAGCATACATCTGTTTGTTAGGAAGACCTTGGATACACGAGGCTGGGGGAGTCACTTCGACACTTCACCAGAAGCTGAAGTTCGTCAAGAATGACAAACTAGTCACAGTCTGTGGAGAGCATGCCTTAATTGTGAGCAACTTATCATCATCCTGTGTAGAACCAAAAGAGGTTATTGGAACTCAGTTCCAAGCACTTTCGGTGAGCAATGAAAATCAATCAGAAAAAGGAACATCGATTTCCTCATACAAAGATGCCCTTGAAGTGATCAAGAGTAACAATGCAAAAGGATGGGGATAGCTTGTCATTCCTACTGATAAAAAAACAAAGAAAGGCCTTAGTTTTTCCTCAACCTATACCCAGACTGCTACTAACGATGAAAATCTTCATCCCATTCAAGACTTCTTCCACAATGGAGGTTTCCTTCATCCAGTGTCTCAAGAAGTACATACTATCAACGAGGGTGACTCCTCCGACATAGATGAAGATTGGAAGTCCTATCTTAACGAGGACGGTTATGTGTCTCTGGGAGAGGTGCATACGCCATTTTGCTATCCCGCACAGAGTCCGAGATATATACCAAGATCAGACGTCAAAATGATGTACGGAGATTGTGATCCAGAAGGATGTCGTGCTCTACCAAACTCATTAGAGGAGGACACTCTGATGAAAGACAACTTTGACTATGACTATTATGACCCAATGGATGGCTTGCCGATCTGGCAGCCGTACCCGGAAGACTTGGGGCAAAAGAGTCAGCCAAACGATGCATATCAGCTGAGCATCATTGAAAAGAATACCTGTGTCCCCACCAAAATCATGGGATCATTACTTAGGGCATTCAAAAGATATCCAGCACAACGATGAATCTGCAAAGATTGCAGGATAAGAATTCATCAATTACGCTTTTCCTGAGGTCAACGTCATCGAAAGGGATAACTCTTCCAGTTCCACAGAAGTGTGGGACACCTTAGGATAACCGAGTGGCAAGTACGACTTCTTGGTCAAGTACACCTCTCTTGAAAGCTCTCGTATCAGACTCGAAGACATCCAACCTACTGGATTGGGAGATCCACCTGAGAATGCAAACATTGCGCAAAATACAACAGGAGAGTTCGTCTACGACAATTCTGCCTGGGAGACAGACTCCAACGATCCTGCTCCACCAGAAATCAACGTTATTTCTGAAGACAAACCAAGAAGGAAGGTACCAGACTTTGTGATTCAACGAGGAGTTCGCCGCCAATGGGTTGCTGTCGATGTCCCGCGAGTCGTTCATAAGTCTAAATTGCTTGTTTTAAACCCCATTGAAACATACGATCCAATGCCTTCTCCCAACTTTGAATTCCAGGGTATTTGAGGCTGAAGAAGAAAATGACGAAGAAATTCCAGAAGAGATATCCCGATTACTCAGACAAGAGGAAAGGTCCATTGAACCTCACAAAGAGCTGTTGAAACAGTAAACTTGGGTTCAAAAGAAGAGAGAAAAGAAGTTAAGATTGGGGCACTGCTCAGCTCGACTGTCAAAGAAAGCTTGATAAAACTGCTCAAAGATTTTCCCGATGTGTTTCCTTGGTCCTATTAGGACATGCCAGGGTTGGATACTAGCATCATGGAACATCATCTACCATTAAAATCAGAATGTCCTCCGGTAAAACAAAGACTAAGACAGACTCACCCGGACATGGCCATCAAAATCAAAGAGGAAGTACAAAAACAGATTGACGCGGGTTTCCTCGCCACATCAGAATATCCTCAATGGTTAGCAAACATAGTACCAGTTCCGAAAAAGGACGTAAAGGTCAGAATGTGTGTAGACTACAGGGATCTGAACAAAGCCAGTCCGAAGGATGTCTTTCTATTACCACACATTGATATCCGGGTAAACAGTACAACAAAGTTCAAGGTTTTCTCCTTCATGGATGGATTCTCGGGCAATAATCAAATTAAAATGGCACCGGAAGACATGGAGAAAACTTCATTCATCACCCCATGAGGAACCTTTTGTTACAGAGTAATGTTGTTCGGTTTGAAGAACGTCGGAGAAACCTATCAAAGGGCCATGACTACTTTGTTTCACGACATGATACACCAAGAGATCGAAGTGTATGTCGATGATATGATTGCCAAATCTAAGATAGAAGAAGAGCATGTGACCCACCTGCCAAAACTATTCAAGCATCTGAGGAAATATAAACTCCGCTTGAATCCCAACAAGTGCACGTTCGGTGTCTGCTCAGGAAAACTATTAGGGTTCATCGTCAGCCAGAAAGGAATTGAGGTTGATCCTGAAAAGGTCAAGGCTATTCAAGAAATTCCTTATCCAAAGACTGAAAAACAAGTCAGAGGATTCCTGGGGCATTTGAATTACATTTCCATATTTATATTACTCATGACCGCGACATGCGCGCCAATTTTCAAATTACTCAAAAAGAATCAGGATTGCATATGGACAGAAGACTGCCAAACTGCCTTCGACAGTATCAATGAGTATCTGTTGAATCCACCAATTCTATCACCTCCGGTGGAGGGAAGACCACTGATTATATACCTAACAGTCTTAGAAGAATCAATGGGTTGTGTGCTGGGCCAACAAGACGAAACAAAAAGAAAAGAGTCTGTCATCTACTATCTGAGCAAGAAGTTTACCGACTGTGAAACTCGGTATACTATGCTTGAGAAAACTTTTTGTGCTCTGGCTTGGGCTGCCAAATGTCTTCGCCAGTACATGATTCGCCACACTACTTGGTTAATCTCCGAAATGGATCCGATCAAGTACGTCTTTGAAAACCTGCTCTCACGGGAAGGATTGTCCGTTGGAAGATGTTGTTATCAGAATACGACATCGAGTACCATGCTCAGAAAGTCATCAAAGGAAGTATTTTAGCTGATCATTTGGCTCATCAACCGATTGACGATCAAAAATCCGTCGGATTTGACTTCCCAGATGAAGATGTCATGTATTTGAAAATGAAGGATTGCGATTAACCGCTACCTAGTAAGGGCCAGAAACAGGTTCCCAATGGGGACTAATCTTTGACAGAGCTGTCAATCATTATGGAAATGGAATTGGGGCAATCGTCATAACACCTCAGGGTACCCACATTCCTTTCACCGCCCGATTAACATTCAAGTGTACAAACAACAAGGCCGAATACGAAGCTTGTATCATGGGTCTCGAAGAAGCAATTGACTTAAGGATTAAGAACTTGGATGTGTATGGAGACTCAACCCTGATTATCAATTAGATCAAAGGAGATTGGAACACATACCAATCAGGGTTGATTCCTTACAAAGACTACGCAAGAAGGTTGTTACCATTCTTCAACAGAATCGAGTTTCATCACATCCCTCGTGAGGAGAATCACATGGCTGATGCATTAGCGACCCTCTCTTCCATGATTAGTGTAGTTCAATGGAATGATCTACCTAAGATTGACATAATGTGCCTTGAACAGCCCGCTTACATTTTCACAATCGAAGCAGTCATAGACGATAAACCTTGGTATCACGATATCAAATGCTTCCTTCAGAGACAAGAGTACCCACCAGGGGTATCAAGAAAAGATAGGAAAACCCTCAGAAGGCTGGCTGGCAGTTTCTTCCTGAGCGGAGATACACTCTATAAGAGAAATTTTGACATGGTCTTGCTCCGATGTGTAGACAGACCAGAAGAAAACCTGCTGATAAAAGAAATTCACGAAGGATCCTTTGGCACTCACGCCAATGGACACACAATGGCGAGAAAAATTCTAAGAGTCGGGTACTATTGGTTGACACTGGAATCCGATTGCTACAAGTACATGAGAAGGTGTCACAAGTGTCAGATATGGGGAATCGACATGATTGAACCCAAGGCTTCAAATGGACATCGGTTCATCCTGGTAGCCATTGACTACTTCACCAAATGGGTTGAAGCAGCATCATACGCCAATGTAACCTGACAAGTGGTGGTCCTCTTTATCAAAAACAATATCATATGCCATTATGGTGTTCCAAGCTAGATCATTACTGATAACGGATCTAACTTGAACAACAAGATAATGAAGGGGTTGTGTGCTGAGTTCAAGATCGAACACCATAACTCATCTCCCTACCGGCCTAAGATGAACGGAGCGGTAAAAGCGGCTAACAAGAACATTAAGAAGATTGTTCGAAAGATGGTTGTAACCTACAAAGATTGGCACGAGATGCTACCCTTTGCTCTTCACGGTTATCGCACATCTGTCCGCACTTCAACAGGGGAAACCCCTTTCTCTCTAGTATATAGCATGGAGGCAGTGCTCCCCATAGAAGTAAATATCCCATCAATCCGGGTATTGATGGAAGCTAATCTAACAGAAGCTGAGTGGTGTCAAAGTCGACACAATGAACTAAACCTAATCGAAGAAAAATGAATAACGGCTCTGTGCCACAGTCAGTTATATCAGCAAAAAATGAAGAAGGTGTTTGACAAAAAGGTCCGACCCCGTGTTTTCAGGAAAGGAGACCTTGTGCTCAAAAAGATACAATCATTTCTCACTGATTCTCGGGGCAAATGGACTCCTAATTACGATGGCCCATATGTGGTCAAGAAAGCCTTCTCAGGCGGCGCCTTGAGACTCGCAACCATGGATGGAGAGGAGTTTTCCTACTCCACGAATGTCGATGTAGTCAAGAAATACTTCGCCTATATAAAAAAAACGTCTTAGTGGATTGAAAACCTAAAAGAGCGATCCAGACAAAAATTAGAGACGCAAGCAAAAAAAAATCGTCCTGATGGATTGGAAATCTCAAAGTACAATCCAGGCAAAAATTAGGGATTACTGACAAGTAACTACGCCTGACAAGGTTGAATCCCTCAGCAGTCGCACCATCCATCAGAAAACTCCAGTCAAGGTCATCTTCGATGGAAGCTCAGGATGTCCAGAATTCAAAGTTGGTAGAAGGATAATGGTTGTTATGTCTCAATGTAGCCTTTTTCCCTTAAATTACCATTTTCTAATTTTGTAAATACTCTATGGTATCACGCGCTTGGCTGATTTCCATCCTATCAATAAAATTTGAGCCTTAGTGCTTTTGTTTGTAATTCTCATTTGTTTTAGCTTTACAAAATGATGTTTTTAATATGATCAATGATTATTGAAATAAAACAAAAATGAATTTACTTATCAAAATGCTTTTGAAATAAAGATGGCAATTCTTTTGACTGTTGAACATCGAAAGAACATCGATCACTTCTCCGAAAGTAATTGAACCTCAAAGTGCAGAATCAAAGTACTCCTTCTAAACCAGTACACTTGAATGAAGGATCAACTGTGTCAGGAACCATGTTTCATCTGACATCCCCAACAGAGTTCTTACCTCCTAAGTCCGACCAACGTTGTTCCCCGCAGGAACCATCTTTCCTAAGTGTAGCGCGATTTTTGTGGTTTCGAATCATTATCGCTTTGGTACTACAGTTAGATTCATTTTTTATCCTGTTGAGCTGATTAAGGAAGGGTAATAGATGTCTCCAATTAACCTTGCTTGCATACTGAGTTTAAACAGTCAAAACTGTTGGTTTACAGATGCTATCAAAATAAGGGGGTCCTTCTTAGGGTTATTTTATTTGGAATACAATTGTCTGAATTATCTGTGAGGTTTTAAGGTGTTAGGTCTGATGCTTTTTGATTGATGTCTGAAGGTACGAGATTTTTGGGGTTTTTTTGATTAGTATGCTCGCTAAGATTTTTGAAATCTTATGCCTGCGTATTCCCGAAATAGGGAAATCAGAGCGATCGTAGTTCCTCCTATTCTATGGGAGGAAAGAGGTGTTTTGGTGTCTTGTTCAAAGCCCAAGACGTGAAGCTAAAGGTGGTTTATATCTTGTTCAAAGCCCAAGATGTGAAGCTAAAGGGTTTTGGCTGAGAGAGAATTTGTCATCTCTAAAGAGGAGTTGTTGATGTTTGTATGATGTGAGCAAGGCACAACTTTGATGCTAAAAGGTTGATTGACTCAACCGGGATTTTCTTTATAAAAAGCCTAAGAGGAGGCGGGAAGTTTGACTTTTCTGGAGGAAAATGTTCTTTCTTTCTTGTACAAAGCCCAAGGTTGAGGCTAACAGGGATTTTGACTCCGTTGAGGAGAATGTATCTTGTATAAAGCCCAAGATGGAGGCTGAAATGGTTTGGCTCAACAAGAGAGTACTTTTATCTGTCCTGTATAAAGCCCAAGACGAAGGTTAAAAAGGGTTGACTCGACAAGAGAGTCTGAAGATGATTGACTTAACAAGAGAGTCTGAAGGTTGTTTGACTCAACAAGAGAGTCTTTTATACTCAACAAGAGAGTGATTTGTTGTCTCATACGAAGCCCGAGATGGAGGCTAAAAGGAGATTGACTCAACAAGAGAGTCTTTTATACTCAACAAGAGAGTCTTTTATATGTCTTGTACAAAGCCCAAGACGGAGGCTAAAAGTGGTTGACTCAACAAAAGAGTTTTTTATACTCAACAAGAGAGTGATTTATATGTCTTGTACAAAGCCCAAGATGGAGGCTAAAAGGGATTGACTCAACAAGAGAGTCTTTTATACTCAACAAGAGAGTGTTTTACTATCTCGTACGAAGCCCGAGATTGAGGATAAAAGGAGATTGACTCAACAAGAGAGTCTTTTATACTCAATAAGAGAGTGTTTTTCTATCTCGTAAGAAGCCCGAGATGGAGGCTAAAAGGAGGTTGACTCAACAAGAGAGTCTGAAATGGTTGGCTCTGCTAGGGAGAATCATTTGTACAAAGCCCAAGAGGAGGCTGCCTTACTGCTGTGGATTCTGGAGATCCTGAAGCGGGTCCAAGTGTGGGGAACTCTCATGGGAGAGACCGGGGTTTCTTCCTATGTTTGAAAGGATCTTGAGAATGTCTTTGAGACTCAAGAGGTTTAAACTGTCCAAGTATAGAGTTTTATCTTTTGTATAATGCCCAAGAGGAGGCGCGGGCATTCAGGGATGAGTATCAACCCTACAATGGCCGAAGTTTTGATGCGGGAAAGATTGCTCTAGAAAAGGATGACTAAGTTCTGTCTTATACCTTTAAGAGGTCGTCAGGGTCCTTGTATTAAGCCCAAGAGAAGGCATGAGAACTTCTAAGAAGCCGAAGGGTCCTTGTACAACACCCAAGAGGAGGCGGGGATGCTTTTAGGAAGCCTGTGGGTCCCCAAACCAAGATAAGTTTAAGAAATGCAATTCACAGAGAAGAGATCATTCCAGGAAAGTTCGAGAATTTGGAAGAAACTCAAGAGATGTCATTCACAGAGAAAAGATCATCTCTGGGGATTTAGAGTTTCTTTGACAATTTCTAAGGGTTACAGTCTGAGAAAGGGTTCACCGAGAATACTGTCTTTCTCTTTGTTCCATATTGTTTAACCCTAAGAGGAGGGAAGACTGTATCTGGAATCCTTCGGGCGATCTAGTTTTGTTTGTATTTAAGAGTGACCAACAAGGCTTTACCTAGTGCTAGACGTAGTTGCCGGGGAAAACTCTAAATAACTATACTAGTATTACACAGTGGATATGTGACAAGTATATAAAAGGATGTGAAAGAAGACTTATAGTGAAGCAGCCCCACAATACAGTTATGTACATATGAAAGCGGTAAATGAAAGCGGATAAACACTTACCCGTTGTAGAGGTTCCATGCTATTTGGTTAGTTGTTCAACAAAGAAATTTTTTATAACATCATATATTTGAATTCAAAATCAAAGGAGGAAGTGCTTTGAAGAGACTGTTGGGGCTTACAGCTCAAGGAGAGGCCCAAGTTTTAACGATGATCGCACCATTGTTTTAAAAATTATACAGATAGACTTATACAATACGTGAGGCCCAAAAAGTTTTTATGTACAAGGGGATGGATCTTACACTCTATTAGAGGCCCAATGATTTATTTTTGTACAAGAGATGGGGCTTACAACTCAAGGAGAGGCCCAGGGTTATTTGTTTGGCAACGGCGATCGCACCGAGGTTTTTGAAAACACAGTGGGTCTTATACAATATCTGAGGCCTAAATCATTTTGGTTTCAAAAAGGGGTTGGGTCTTACACTCTATTAGAGGCCCAAAGATTTTTAAGAAAACGAATTGGGACTTATAGCTCGAGGAGAGGCCCAGTTGATTTTGTTAAAAAGGCGACGATCGCGCCGTTGTTTTTTCGAAAATACAGTGGGACTTATACAATGGCTGAGGCCCAAAAGGTGGTGTATTTACAAAGGGGTTGGGTTTTACACTCTATTAGAGGCCCAAAGAGTTTTAAAAATGAATAAAGATGGGTCTTATAGCTCAAGGAGAAGCCCAGATGACTTAGAAAAGGCGACGATCGCGTCGTACATTTTGACGGTATCGAGACTTATACAATACACTGAGGCCCAAATTATTTTGGTTTAAAAAATAAAGGGTTGGGTCTTACACTCTATTAGAGGCTCAAAGAGTTTTAAAAAGTTTGATGAGGGTTGAATTAATCAAAACCCTAATTTGTTTTCAAAATATATTTTAATTGAATAAAAATTCAATAAAAATTATCAAAATTGTTAAACATGTGTGAAAACAAATTGTGATCTTGGATCAATGTTTCAAAAATCATGTTTCTATCCACAAAATGATTGGAAATCAATTAAGTTTGGAAAATTAAGGGAGAAAAAACATTTTAAATGTTGAAAAAGAAATAAAATATTAATTATTTGTAAAAATATCAAGTATATGACATAATTAATATTTTTAGGATTTTTTGGTAAAATAAAATAATTTAGCATTTTTATGAATTATTAAAAAAAGAATCAACTCAAAATAATTAAAAACCAGAGTGAAATTAATTTTTGAATCAATTAAATAAAATCACAAAATTCAAATATTCAAATATTCAAAAAATGGCGCCAAGAACATGCCAAGAACACGCGCCACCCTCTGTTTCTGTAGATTTGCATTTTCTATCCAATCTCACTGAATACTTGATTATATCATGCAATCTACATATCAATCTGCTCGTTTTTACCTCACGATCATGTCTATGGTCTTTAATTTCATTTATTTTAAGCATGGAATAAGAAATCAAAGAGAAACCTCAAGAACCCTAAAATTTGCATGAAGCCTCAGAAATTCCATACACAATGCAAACAAAGCAATTGATTGAGGGTAAACACTCTATGCATGATTATGAACATATGGCCAAATTATTGTGCAGCAAAAAATGATTGGATCATAGAGTTAGAAGAGCTCAGGCTTACCTCTTGCAGCTGGTGATCGTGTTTTGTGTTAGAGGTGTTGCAAGCTGGTTCCAATGATTTGCACAGCTTCCTTAGGTGCCAAGTGATGTGTTTGATGCTTGGAGTGGTTTGAAACAAGTTGGAACTGAAGATGGTACCCCTACTGCAAGTCTGCTAAAAGCTTGAGCAGTTGGATGGTGATTTTGAGAAATCAGTGTTCCAGATGTTGTTTATGTGTTTGGATCACTTCTATATGATATTTATGAGGTGTGTGTGTGATTGGTTTGGTTGGAATTGCTTTCAAACTCAAAACCCGATAGTGACTTGCTTTGGAAGGAAATTTTGGAGTGAAGGAAGAGATTTTGAGGAAAGCATCTGTTTGATGGCTTTGTTGTACTCAAACTGAGCATAAATGAGCTCTATTTATAGTAGACCAAGTTTGTTTTGCAAGCAATAGTGAATGGCAACTGCTGCTGAAGTTTGGCAAATATTGATTAATAGGAATCCAAGTCTCCTCTAGCCATTAACTAGAGGTTAGAGCACCGGTTACTGGTTCCCTAGTTCCTGAATAAGTCTTGACTGAATTCAATTGGAAAGGGCTCAGTCCATGCCACCTTGGTGCATCCATTAAATGCTCCAAACCAAAATTGGAGTCTTATCCCTCTTTTAGGCATTTCTAGGTTTGACATGTTACTTTTGGTTCCAAGGACTTGGGAGGCTGATGGATCAGTGCTTGTCCCTCCTTGGTCTCCCCCTGAGGTGTTCAGATGGATAAACTTGTTTGTCATTTGCAAAATTTTCTCAAATCGAGTAAATTGCACAAATCTGCCTTGCCATGACAGTTTGCAGCAAGGCACATTGTCATTGTCATATCTCATGGCTTAAGTGGAGTTTCATGGAGTTCTTGGACATTTTGGAAAGCTCTTATATGATACAACACATGTGTGATCATAGTTTGTCTTGATACTTTTTGGATCCAAGTGAAAAATCCCCCTACTTTTGGGAAAAAAGCAAGACAAATTCTGACTTAGTGAAAATTTCACTAAGTGTTGGAAAAAGTGACATTTCATGTTTTCAGCCATTTTGATCCAACCATAACTCAAAATTCATGATGAATTGGAGTGAGGTGTAGTTGACACTTTTAAATTATGCCATGACAGCTACAAATCCATCTTTGGATCAGCCCAAATGGTTGCTTGGATCTCAAGTTATGATCCTTGGAAGTTGGTACCCTAGCCACTTTGTTCCATAACTTAGAAAATTTCTAAGTTTTTTATGGTTACCCCTTTTACAAGTTATCTCACTTTCTTTGATTTTTATTGATGAATGACGATCCCAATCACATATTAACATCATTTTAGGGTCAAAGAACCATAATTGTGAAAAATCTCAAAATGTCAAGTTGACTTTTGTGCACAGTTGACTTTTTGTCAAATGAACTCCAAACTGTGCTATCCTCTATGAAATCAAGTCCTTGACATAAATAAAACTTGATGGATTGATTTTATAGGTGTTATAGGGTGTATTGAATCATGTCCCAAGGTTTGGGAGCATGCCTGGGTCAAAAGTCAAAGGCACAATTGACTTTTCTCGTGAAACCCTAATTGTGGTTCTAATGAATTTGAAACTTGTTGATCAAGCTTCTTGAATCAATCCATTGTTGAAAATGGATCAATGTAGTGTGTTAGAGACCCTCAAATCCTCTCTTGAGGTCTTGGCTCATGTTTTGTCCCAAAAGTCAACTTAGGCGTAAATTAGGTCAAGAAACCCTAATTCCTGATTTTTTATGAATGCATCCCTTGAGGCAAAATTGACTTGATGATTGGGTTCATGATGTCCCTTGGAGTATCTTAGGTTGTGCTTTGAAGCCTTTGCTCATGCCCAGAGGGAAATTTCCATCTGGAGGTCCTAGTCGACCAAAACCCTAATTTGGTGACACTAGCGATCTTGAGGCTTGATCCACTTGGAATGTTGCAGCCTTGTGCTTGATTCTTGGTATGGGAGACCTCTTGATCCATTGTGGATATTTGAGAGGTTTAGAAAAATTGAAGATCATGTCATTCCTTGATTGATCCTTTGTCTAAGAGCTCTGAGAGGGCTTGAAACCCTAAGTTTGATTGTAGTGGATGCTCACCCATCTTTGGGGAGACTAATGAGGTATGATGGTCCATCTATAATGTGATGATGATTTGCACAATGATTGGAATCTTAGTGTTCAAAATTTGGGGTATGACAGATGCCCCTATTTAATCTTCTTAGACCCGAAGGTGTGAATGGCGAAGGTATTCGGGCATTCGGGGTGCAAGAGGATTAAATATCAGAATACCTGAAATTTTGATGGTGGTTAGGAATGGTAGTGTTGCACCCCAAACTTTGCCCTCCTTACTTTATTACTAACTGGCTTATGTTGCATTGCATTTTGTATTATCATGTGTGCATATCATTGGTTCTTAGCATGGGGTCGAGGTGCCTGAGGCAAGTTCAAGAGGAGAAGATGTCCTTCAAAGGGTCAAGCAAGAGAGTTCAAGTGGATCACTCTCCTAACTAGTGCATAGATTAGGGTTTTGAGATTCTTGGGTTTATTGCTTCAATAGGCAAGCTCCTTGGACTTTTATCATCATCAAATGGCATATCTTATCTTTGTTGGAGAGGATACACATCATATTCAGAGGAATTTGGATTTGGAGACTGTGCTATTTTCTCCTAGACTGAGGATACCACAACTAGGGTTTGCTATAAAGTCAGTTTATTTCTGATTTTTTGGGTAAGACTTGATTCCATGGTACTCCTTGGGTCCCTAAGTACCTAGGGATGGGCGGTTGTCCATCAGTTTATTTCAGGGGAAGTTCAATTGGCCAATGGATTGAAAATCAGTTGAATTGGATAAAAGTCAACAGTGAGAGGAGAAGTCAACTATGGAATTTTGAGGTTCTCTCCAAGGTTTCAAGGTCTCACATCCTCATATGGTCTTCAAGGGTCAAGCTTCATGCATATTTATCAGAAATCAGGAGTTGGTGCAAAGTTTCTAAATTTGGAAAGTGACCTATAATGAAAAGTTTCCATTTTTGGCAAGTTCCTGCACTGCATTCAACTTAACTTTTCACCATCAAGGAAGCTTCAAATGAATTTTCCTCCAACATGAAAGTTGAAGATATTTTTCTCCTCTTTCTAACAAGTACTAGTAGGTCTCTATATCATTTATGAAACTCCAATTATGATCAAAAGAAGGCAAAGTGGTTTTTAGGGTTTCTCATGATCCCATTTTCACAACTTTGGGCATAATGACCTATAATCAATTCCATTGCTTCATGCCACATTCCAATATTAAAAGACATTTCTTGAGGATTATTTTGGGCCCAAGAATAAAGCAATTCCATGGTGTGTTCTTCACTTATTCTCCATTGTTCAAAAAATGCCAAATTATTCAAAAGTCATGAATCAATTATTTTCAAGGCCCAAGTTCCATAGGGGTGTAATTATCAATCCAAGTGCTAGTGATCCATCATGGAATTTTTAAGTGAACATGCATGGAGAGAGGTGTATTCCACATAATGCATTTTTCCAAAATAATTCAAAAAATCATTAAACAATGGATCACCCAAGCCCAAATGATCAGATATGAAATAACCCTAAGTATTTAAGCTTATTCATGCATTGGTTAGGGGACATGCACGTGAAATTGGAGGAGTTCTCAAGAAAACCCTAAAAGAGGATTTCTCATTCAAACTCACGATCCACAAGGTTTTTGCAAAAAGTTCTTCCATAAGTCTCTTCCTGGTAATTTCTAGAGCACGACCCAACCACCATTCGCAGCCAAAGGCAAGGATTGGAGTTGCTCCATCTCAGGTTGAGAGGTTTTTTCATGCTCTTAAAACTCCAATTTTTTATATGAATATTGATGTGTGATGAATGGTGATCACTCTGATCTATTTATTTTTGAATATGGAGGCATGTATGGCTTGCTATGTTGATTTGAAGTTTGATGCCCTAACATAATTTCATGCGTTTTTCATTATGCGTTGGTCATTTGACATTTTTGAGTGCGTATTTGGACTCCTGACATTTTTCTGGTTGGAATAGTATATTCGTACGTGTGTTTTGGTGTAGTTTTGAGTGCAGGTGGCCGGAGTAGGGGGCCAGAACCCTAACTCCGGCGGTGGCTCTTGGTTCAGTCCGGCGAATGGTGATTTGGGGAAGAAGCAATCACAGCCGTCCACTGGCTGCATCGTGGGGCTATCAGCGCGCCATGTGTCTTTTATTATATTTTTTTTCTGAAATTTAATTAATGATTCCATGTTATTTACCCCACCGTTGCTATCATAGTCCACCAGCCATGTCTTTTTATTTCGTTTACCAATGTTTTGCTTGACTTAATGTGAGCCATGGATGCAATCAGACGATCACAAACATGACAGCACATTAAAATGAACACGCGCGGCTCACATGGGAGAACACGGTGGCCTCTCTCTCATTTTTTGATTTTTTTCTGAATGATTAATTGGACCAGGCTCTGCTATCCGCACCCCCCACCCCTTGGCCCAACCATCATTTCAACATGATTTCCTTACTTAACGCACCCCCCACACTATTTTCATTTTTATTTTATTTAATTTAACATTTTCATTCTTAATTATTTAAAAATAGTAAATTGCATTTAAAAATTCCTATAAAATTCATTTATCATTTTTGTTATTTTTATAAAATTTTCACTAATTTTATTTTTATTTTTATTTTATTCTCATCATCCTAATTAATTATTTTCTTAATTTCCTTTTTGCATTACCCATCTCGTGCATACTTAAATTTCTTTATTTTATTTCTCTGCCTCTGTAAAATATTTTTGATCCGATCCTTTTGCATTCATTCATTAACATTCTAAAGTGCATAAAAATATTTTCCTTTCATTTTTAAATTTATTTCATATTGCATTTAGGTCCTTCCCTTTGGCCCACTGAGCCCTAATTCCCATCTGAACTCTGCCCAATTATTTGAATGACTAATATCTTGATTTTTTGCAGGGACTTTTGATATGTTGTTTGCCTCTGGTTGAGGAACTTTAATGTTTAATTTGGGAATTTTAGGAGTTGTTTTTCTAATTATCTGATTTGTTTTCACTTGAGATTTTCTCGCAGGCGCGTCTTTGACCTTATATGATTATCTGTTTGAAAAGGCACTTGTGCCATTTGCTTTGGGGCTGTTTCTTTGTTTCTTTGATTCATGTTTGGATGATAATCATTGTTGTTTGCCATTGTTTGATTTTCATTCACCTCATCTCTCTTACTTATGTCTATTCTGTACTAACCTTTTATGCAGGGTCTAAGGTAAGTTCTTTAAGGGCGTGGATAAGCATCCATATTCACCTTTACTATTCTCTCCTCCTTTCATCTCTTTCCTTTAGGATTTAGGTTGTCGTCAAACCTCACTAACCGTAGGTCATCCATGCATGATAACTGTAGGATTCATAGTCTCCCTTAGAGTTACCCTTGTGTCTTCTCTCTTCTCATCTCAAATTTCTTTAAAACACTTAATAATAATAAGGTGTATTGCGCACGAGCCTTAAGTATGGGGAATGAGAAATGAGGGGCTTCCTCTCATCTTTCTAGAGTGCTTAGCAAGCGTCCTGTCTTGGGACGATGCGTTAAGTATTCGCCCCTGTGCCCTAGACTTTGGTGCAATGCAACTTATAAACTAACTTAAGCCACTTCTGTCCTAAAAGATACAAACCAACCTCAAAAATTTTTGTCCTTCGGGACCTTCAAACTAAAGGATATTTTCAAAAAGGGCACGTTACCTTCCGTCTGAGACGCAAACAGGCATCGACCCTAACTGCCGGACGCGAACTTAACGTCGCTCATAAAAAACACAAAAAGAACTTGGTCCGAACTACGTTGACTCTGAATTCCCCATTGCACAAGGGGGGTACGTAGGCCTAGGACGTCGACGTCCTACCGAGTCGGTCTTTGTCTTTCCCTCTCAGTTTTAGTACAGCCCTAGATGATAGTATGACTCACCCTTAGAATAGACAACAAGCGTGGATCCCATCGAGTACGATGGACGCGTAGGGTGCTAGCACCTTCCCCTCGCGTAACCGACTCCCGAACCCAGGTTATGGTTGTGATGACCATTCCTTTCCCTCTTCCTCAGGTTTATGCGGTGTTCCCTTTCCCTCTCTTGGGATAAATTTACACGGCTGGCGACTCTGTTTTTCCGCGCCACTCTCGCGTTTGTACCTGGATGAAAATCCTGGGAGCGACAGGTAGTTCATGCATCCTTCTTCTTTTGCTAAGCAATGATGCTTAGAAAAGGTAAACTTCCCCTCGATCCAAGTGTAGCGCGGTTTTTGTGGTTTCGAATCACTATCGCTTTGGTACTACAGTTCGATTCATTTTTTATCCTATTGAAGCTGATGAAGGAAGGAAAATAGATGTCTCCAATTAACCCTGCTTGCAAACTGAGATTTAACAGTCAAAACTGTTGGTTTACAGATGCGACTTTAGTTTGTGGGTCTCTCTCTGCTTATTTTGTTCAGAATGAAATATCAGGACTGTTCATGGGGAATTTGTTGGGATACTGCGCTAGATTGGATGGAGGTAGGGGACTTTGGGATTTTTTGATTAGTGTGCTCGCTAAGATTCTTTTTCAATCTTATGCCTACGTATTCCCGAGATAGGGAAATCAGAGCGATCGTAGTTCCTCATACTCTATGGGAGGAAATGGTGTTTTGGTGTCTTGTACAAAGCCCAAGACATGAGGCTAAATGTGGTTTATATCTTGTTCAAAGCCCAAGATGTGAAGCTGAAGGGTCTATTTGTATCTTGTTCGAAGCCCAAAATGTGAAGCTAAAAGGGTGTTGACTTTAGAGAGAATTTGTCATCTCTAAAAGGGAATATTTGGCCTGTTTGGCACGACTATTGGGTGACTGATTATAAAGGAGAATTACTTTAACTGGGATATACGAATCCAGCAATGCCATAATTTCCTTTATAGGGGATTTTCAACCTGAAGGAGAAGACTTTAACTCAGTTTAGAGCAACGCTATCTTTCCTTAGGAATTTCTCATGCTAAAAGAGGGACAGTGGCGTGGATGTAAATAATCCAGAGGCTTGCCGCTTACAGCAATTAGATGAAGGAAAAAGAGTTGTTGATGTTTGTATGTTGTGACCAAAGCATGATTTCATTCTAAAAGGTTGATTGAATCAAAAGGGGATTTCTTTATACAAAGCCTAAGAGGAGGCTATTGACCCAACAAGAGGATGATTTTGTGTCTCGTACGAAGCCCGAGATAGAGGCTAAAAGGGTTGACTCAACAAGAGAGTGTTTTTATATGTGTCTTGTACGAAGCCCAAGATGGAGGCTAAAAGTGTTTGACTCAACAAGAGAGTCTTTTATACTCACTAAGAGAGTGATTTGTATCTCGTACGAAGCCCGAGATGGAGGCTAAATTGTTTGACCCAACAAGAGAGTCTTTTATACTCAACAAGAGAGTGATTTTTATCTCGTACGAAGCCCGAGATGGAGGCTAAAAGGGGGTTGACTCAATAATAGAGCCTTTTATACTCAACAAGAGAGTGATTTGGTTCTCGTACGAAGCCCGAGATGGAGGCTAAAAGGTTTGACTCAACAGGAGAGTCTTTTATACTCAACAAGAGAGTGTTTTTGTATCTCGTACAAAGCCCGAGATGGAGGCTAAAAATGTTTGACTCAACAAGAGAGTCTCTTATACTCAAAAAGAGAGTGATTTGTATCTCGTACAAAGCCCGAGATAGAGGCTACAAAGGTTAACTCTGCTGGGGAGAATCATTGTACAAATCCCAAGAGGAGGCTAGGGTACTGTTTCAGTTGAGTGACAGGTACAGTATGTTGGTTAAAAGAGAAAATTAGTTCTTATATGGGTAATGTTGTACTCATGGATTTGATCTAGGGACCAGGATTATTTCCTGTTCTTTAAGGAAACGGGGAATCTGAAGGGTATTGAGACTGCCCAAGTCTATGGGTGTTTTTTCCTATTTTTGACAGGAACTTGAGAATGTCTTCGAGACTTAAGGAGATTAGACTGTCCATATCTAGAGTTTTATCTTTTGTACTATGCTTAAAAGAGATTAAGAGACAGTACGTTTGCGGTAGGAAGATCTAGACTCTTTGAAAGACTGTTCTATTAAGATGACTAATTTATGTTCCTATACCTTTAAGAGGTCGTCGGGACAATTTGTACGAAGCCCAAGAGGAGGCGAGAAAAACTTTTAAGAAGCCGAAGGGAGAATTTGTACGAAGCCCAAGAGGAGGCTATCTTCCCGGAGGAAGAATCATTATACGAAGCCTAAGAGGAGGCTGTGAAAACTTCTAAGAAGCCGACGGGTCCTTGTACAATGCCCAAAAGGAGGCGGGGATGCTTTTAGGAAGCCTGTGGGTCCTTGCACTAAGCCCAAGAGGAGGCTGATGAACAGTTCCAGAAGGGGTTTAACTTGGAACATTGGCCTTCTGTATATGAACTGTTCAAGGGGGAGATTTCTTATATCTAGTTATCTAAAATTGTTGTAAAAGAAAATTCTCATGGTTTAGGTTATGTTGAAATATCCGGGAGAACGTCGGAGGTAAGGAGACGAGGTTTGTCTAGTTCTAGACGTAGTTGTCAGGGAAACTCTAAATATCTATACTAGTATTACACAGTCGATATGAGTTTATGAAAGAAGACTTCTAGTGAAACATCCCCACAATACAGTTATATACATATGAAAGCGGGTAAACACTTACTCGGTTGTAGAGCTTCCATGTTGTTTGGTTAGTTTGTTCAACAAAGAAAACTTTGATAACAATATTATATTCAAAATCAAAGGAGAAAGTGCTTTTGAAAGGAAAATTGGGGCTTACAACTCAAGGAGAGGCCCAGGGTTTTATCAGTGATCGCACTGTCGTTTTGTACTAGGACTTATACAAGTGACTGAGGCCCAAGAAAGGTTTTCTGTACAAGGGGATGGGTCTTACACTCTCTCAAGAGTCCCAAAATGATTGAAAGTGAACAAAGATGGGTCTTATAGCTCAAGGGGAAGCCCAATGGTTAATTTTGAAAAGGGCGACGATCGCGCCGAGGTTTTGAAAATACCGTGGGTCTTATACAATGACTGAGGCCCAAAATTTTTTGGTTTCAAAAAGGGGATTGGGTCTTACACTCTATTAGAGGCCCAAATTGATTTTGAATGGGTCTTATAGCTCGAGGAGAGGCCCAGATGGTTTGTTTTAAATAGGCGATGATCGCGCCGAACTTTTGAAATACAACGGGACTTATACAACATTTGAGGCCCAAATTATTTTGTATTTACAAAGGATTGTGTCTTACACTCTATTAGAGGCCCAAAATGTTTTTTAAAAGGTTTGATGAGGGTTGAATTAATCAAAAACCCTAATTTGTTTCCAAAATGCATTTTAATTGAATAAAAAATTCAATTAAAATGATCAAAATTGTTTAACATGTGGAAAACAAATTGTGATCTTGGATTAATGTTTCAAAATCTTTAAAATTTGCAAAATCAAGAAGGAAAAAATATTTTAAATGTAAAAAACAATTAAAATATTAATTCTTGGAAAAAATATCAATTATATGAAATAAATAATATTTTTGGGATTTTTTAGTAAAATAAAATATCTTAACATTTTTGTGAATTATTAAAAAAAGAATCAACTTAAAATCATTAAAACTCAGAGAGAAATTAATTTTTTAATCAATTAAATAAAATCACAAAATCAAATATTCAAATATTTGAAAAAGGGCGCTAAGAACATGGCAAGAACACGCGCCCTTCCTCTGTTTCTGCAGATTTGTGTTTTCTATCCAATCTCATTGAATACTTGATTATATCATGCAATCTACATATCAATCTACTCGTTTCAACCTCACGATCATGTCTATGGTCTTTAATTTCATTTATTTTAAGCATGGAATAAGAAATCAAAGAGAAACCTCAAGAACCCTAAATTCTGCATGAAGGTTTGGAAATTCCATACACGTTTCATACAAAGCAATTGATTGAGGGTAAACACTCTATGCATGATTATGAACATATGGACAAATTATTGTGCAGCAAAAAATGCATGGATCATAGAGTTAGAAGAGCTCATGCTCACCTCTTGCAGCTGGTGATTGTGTTTTAGGTTAGAGGTGTTACAGCTAGGTTCCGATGATCTGGATAGCTTCCCTAGGTGCCATGGAGTGTGTTTGGATGCTTGGAATGGATTGAAATGATCTGGAACTTGAGATGGTACCCCAACTGCAAATCTGTCAAAGGCTTGAGCAATTGGCTAGTGATTTTGTGATTTTGGTGTTCCAGATGTTATTTGAGTGTTTGGATCACTTCTATATGATGTTTATGAGGTGTGTGTGTGATTGGTTTGGTTGGAATTGCTCTCAAACACAAAACCCGATAGTGACTTGCTTTGGAAGGCAAATTTGGAAGTGAGAAGGTGATTTTGAGGAAAGCATATGTTTGATGGCTTTGGTGTACTCAAACTGAGCACAAATGAGCTCTATTTATAGTAGAGCAAGCTTGTTTTAGGATCAATAGTGAATGGCAACTACAGCAGAGGTTTGGCCAATGTTGATTAATAAGAATCCAAGTCTCCTCTAGCCATTGACTAGAGGTTAGAGTACAGAGATGTGGTTCCCTAGTTGTTGTATCATTCTTGACTGAATTCAGTTGCAAATGTGTCAGTCCATGCCACCTTGGTGCATCCATTAAATGCTCCAATCCAAAATTGGAGTCTTGTCCCTCTTTTAGGGATTTCTAGGTTTGGCATGCTACTTCTTGTTCCAAAGACTTTGGAGGCTTGGATAAGTGTTTGTTCCCTTTAGATTTGATCCTCAGATGTGTCCAAAGTGACGACAAGGCATGGAATCACCTGATTTTTCCAAATCGAGCAAAAGTGAAAAATTCTGCCTAGCCTTGACAGTTTTCAGCAAGGCCTATTGCCATTGTCATATCTCATGGCCCAAATGGAATTTGATGGAGTTCTTGGCCATTTTGGAAAGCCCTCATATGATACAACAACTGTTTGATCATAATTGGTTTTGATACTTTTTGGATCCAAGTGAAAAATGCCCCTACATTTGGAAAAAAGTGAAGGCAGATTTTGACTTAGTGAAAATTTCACTAAGTGTTGGAAAAAAGTGACATTTTTACTTTTCTTGATTTTGATCATTCCATAACTCAAAATCCATGATGAGTTGGAATGAGTGGTAGTTGAAGCTTTTGTAGAGGGTAATGAGAGCTACAAATTCAGCTTTGGATGGGAAAAAATGGCCTTGTGGTTTAGGAGTTATGATCCTCCAAAGTTGGTACACTAGCCACTTTGTTCCATAACTTAGAAAAATTTCTAAGTTTTTTTATGGTTACCCCTTTTACAAGTTATCCCACTTTTCTTTATTTTTCTTGATGAATGATGATTCCAATCATACATTAACATCATTTTGGGGTCAAAGAACCATAATTGTGAAAAATCTTAAAAAGTCAAAGTTTGACTTTTGTGCACAGTTGACTTTTTGTCAGATGAATTCTAAACTGTGCGATCCTCTATGAAATCAAGTCCTTGACCTAAATCAAACTTGATGGATTGATTTCATAGGTGTTATAGGGTGTATTTAATCATGTCCTAGGGTTTGGGAGCATGTCCTGGTCAAAAGTCAAAGATACAGTTGACTTTTCTCGCGAAACCCTAACTGTGGTTCAGATGAAATTGAAACTTGTTGCTCAAGCTTCTTGGCTCAATCCATTGTTACAAATGGACCAATGCGGTGTGTTAGGGACCCTCAAATCATCTCTTGAGGTCATGGCTCATGATTTGTCCCAAAAGTCAAATTAGGGGTGAATTAGGTCAAGCAACCCTAATTCCTGATTTTTTGATGAATGCATCCCCTGAGGCTAAATTGACTTGATGATTGGGTTCATGAGATCCCTTGGAGAATCATAGGTTATGCTTTGAAGCATTGGCTCATGCCCAGAGGAAAATTTCCATCTGGAGGCTCTGGTCGACCAAACCCTAATTTGGTGACACTAGCGATCTGAAGGCTTGATCCACCTAGAAGGGAGAAGCCTTGTGCTTAATCCTTGAAGTGGGAGTCCTCTTGATCCTTTGTGGATGTTTTAGAGGCTAGACAAGTTGAAGATCATGTCATTTCTTGATTGATCCTTTTTCTAAGAGCTCTAAGAGGGCTTGAAACCCTAAGCCTGATTGTAGTGGATGTTCACCCATCTTTGGGGAGACTAATGGTTCATCCATATGGTGATGATGATTTACACAATGATGGGAAATCTTAGTGGTCAAAATTTGGGGTATGACAGATGCCCCTATTTAATCTTGTTGGACCCAAAGTTGTGAATGGCGAAGGTATTCGGGTATTCGAGGTGCAAGAGGATTAAATATCGGAATACCCGAAATTTTGATGGTGATTATGAATGGCAGTTCGCACATCCTTCCTCTATTTCTAAGCAATGATGCTTAGAAAAGGTAAACTTCCCCTCGATCCTGGTTTCCTACCAAGGAACTGGTCTCAGTTTCTGATTTAAACTTCCCCTCGATCCTGGTTTCCCACCAAGGAACTGGTCTCAGTTGCTGATGTAAACTTCCCCTCGATCCTGGTTTCCAACCAAGGAACTGGTCTAAGTTTCTGATATAAACTTCCCCTCGATCCTGGTTTCCAACCAAGGAACTGGTCTAAGTTTCTGATATAAACTTCCCCTCGATCCTGGTTTCCAACCAAGGAACTGGTCTTAGTTTCTTTTGTCAATAAACTTTCTTGACAAGGGACACTATGTGTAGCGGTTTTCCTCAAACTTCTCGCCAAATTTTCCTGGGGAGATGCCATTTGATGGAAAAAGTGGTGATGTCAGACTTGCTGGGGAACCCATTCGTCTGAGTTGTAGAGGTGTACAAACTTCTCTATTTGGAGACGCCATTTATCGAATCTATTGGGGGGAAACGAGTCTCTTGAGAGACTGCTTTCGCTTGGGGTTACCACATCATACTTTTCTCAGGATCTTCTCAGAGAAATGCCATATGATGTGATCCAATTTTGAGGTGTCGATGACCTTTTCTTCAGTGAATTTTTTGGATAAAAACTGTTGTATTGCCGAATCTCTTATTAAGAGGCTTTCTCTGGGAATTTTCCTTAATCCGGGAAAGCGAAGATATCATCTTCAATGGCGAAGACTGATGTTTTTCGGAAGCTCTCTGGCTCTTCAGAGGTTCAAGTTATCAAAGTGATCAAAGAACACCTTCAATCCAGAAATAAACTAGAGGAGAGATCGCTTAGATGATTCATTTCCTGAAGAGGAAAGAACTGATAACTCGATTGAGAGGACTCTTATCACTAGGGAACAAGACCGACTAGAGTGATACTGATGCAATATGAATATGAATGTAAATCAATAATGCATGATGTATGTATGAACTGCACTTTGAGGCTCGCTTACTTCTGGAGAAGCGATCGATGTTCTTTCGATGTTCAACAGTCAAAATAATTGCCATCTTTATTTTAAAAGCAGCAAAATTTTGACAAGTAAATTCATTTTTGTTTTTATTTCAAGAATCGTTATTCATGCTAAAATGTCGTTCCGTAAAGCTAAAACAAATGAGAATTGCAAACAAAAGCACAAGGGCTCAAATTTTATTGATAGGATGGAAATCAGCCAAACGCGTGATTCCATAGAGTATTTACAAAGTTAGAAAATGGTAATTTAAGGGAAAAGGGCTACATTGAAACATAATGACCACTATCATTCTACCAACTTTGAATTCTGGACATCCTGAGCTTCTATCGAAGATGACCTTGACTGGAGTTTTCCTGGCGGATGTTGTAACTGCTGCCGAGGGACTTGCCCCTTTGTCGAGCGTAGTTACTTGCCATTGTCCCTAATTTTTGTCTGGATTGTACTTTGAGGTTTCTGTAGCGAGTGATTTTTGGATGTGGTTGCGAAGCACGATCGCTCTAGTACTACAGCTCGATTCATTTTTTATCCTATTAAAGCTGATGAAGGAAGGGAAATAGATGTCTCCAATTAACCCTGCTTGCATACTGAGGTTAAATAGTCAAAACTGTTGGTTTACAGATGCTACAAAGATTCGGGGTCTCTCCTAGGTTATTTTGTTGAAAAGGGGTGCTTTAGGCTATCGGTTGAGATGTTAGGACAGATATATGAAAGTATGGTATTTTGGGTTTTTGTTTAGTGTGCTCGCTAAGATTTTTCTTTCAATCTTATGCCTGCGTATTCCTGTTTTTTCCAAAATAGGGAAATCAGAGCGATCGTAGTTCCTCCTATTCTATGGGAGGAAATGGTGTTTTGGTGTCTTGTTCAAAGCCCAAGACGTGAAGCTAAAGGTGGTTTGTATCTTGTTCAAAGCCCAAGATATGAAGCTGAAGGGTCTATTTGTATCTTGTTCAAAGCCCAAGATATGAAGCTAAAGGTTTAACTTTAGAGAGAATTTGTCATCTCTAAAGAGGGGTTTGTATGTCACAACTGTTTATAAAGGAGAATTAATTTAACCGGGATTGGTGAATCCGGCAATGCCATAATTTCCTTTATAGGGGATTTCCAACCTGAAGGAGAAAACTTTAACTCAGTGTAGAGCAATGCTATCTTTCCTTAGGAACTTTTCATGCTAAAAGAGGGACAGTGGCATGGATGTAAATAATCCAGAGGCTTGCCGCTTACAGCGATTAGATGAAGGGGAAAGAGTTGTTGATGTTTGTGTACTGTGAACGAGGGACAGCTTTGATGCTAAAAGGTTGATTGGATCAACCAGTGGTTTTCTTATACAAAGCCTAAGAGGAGGCTATTGGCCCAACAAGAGGGTGTTTTTGTATCTCGTACGAAGCCCGAGAGAGAGGCTAAAAGGGTTGACTCAACAGGAGAATCTTTTATACTCAACAAGAGAATGTTTTTGTATCTCGTACGAAGCCCGAGATGGAGGCTAAAGATGGTGACTCACCAAGAGAATCTTTTATACTCAACAAGAGAGTGATTTTGTATCTCGTACGAAGCCCGAGATGGAGGCTAAATGGTGATTGACTCAACAAGAGAGTCTTTTATACTCAACAAGAGAGTTTTTTTTGGTATCTCGTATGAAGCCCGAGATGGAGGCTAAAATTGTTAGCTCCGCTGGGGAGAATCATTGTACAAAGCCCAAGAGGAGGCTATGGTGCTGTTTCAGTTGAGTGACAGGTCCAGTATGTTGATTTAAAGAGAAAATCAGTTCTTATATGAGTAATGTTTGCACTCAGGGATTTTTGATTCGAGGATCAAGGTTATTTCCTGTTCTTTAAGGAAATGGGAAATCCAAAGGGTATTGAGACTGTCCGAGTCTACGGGTTTCCTTCCTATTTTTGAAGGGAGCTTGAGAATGTCTTTGAGACTCAAGGAAATTAGACTGTCCAAGTCTAGAGTTTCATCTTTTGTACTATGCTTTGAGAAACAGTAGTAGACTCTTGGAAAGACTGTTCTATTAAGATGACTGATTTCTGTTCCTATACCTCTAGGAGGTCGTCGGGACAATTTGTACGAAGCCCAAGAGGAGGCTGGAAACTTTTAAGAAGCCGAGTGGTCCTTGTATGAAGCCCAAGAGGAGGCTATCATTCCCGGAGGAAGAATCATTATACGAAGCCTAAAAGGAGGCTGTGAATACTTCTAAGAAGCCGACAGGTCCTTGTACTATGCCCAAGAGGAGGCGGGGATCCTTTTAGGAAGCCTGTGGGTCCTTGAACAATGCCCAAGAGGAGGTCGATGCTTTTAAGAAGCCGATGGGTCCCCAAACCCCGATAAATTCAAGACAGGCCATTCACGAGGAATAGATCAAGCCAGGAAAGTTCGAGAATTTGGGAGAAACTCAAGAGACGCCATTCACGGAGAAAAGATCATCTCTGGGGAATAGAGTTTCTTGACAAGTTCTTTTAAGAAGCCTGTGGGTCCCCAAACCCCGAGAAATTCAAGACAGGACATTCACGAGGAATAGATCAAGCCAGGAAAGTCTGAGAATTTAGAAGAAACTCAAGAGATGCCATTCACGGAGAAAAGATCATCTCTGGGGAGTAGAGTTTCTTTGACAACTTCTACGAGTGACAGTCTATGAAAGGGTTCACCGAGAATGCTGCCTTTCATGTCTCCATATTGTTTAACCCCAAGAGGAGGGAAGACTGTGTCTGGTAATCCTATGGGGATCTAGTTTTGACTATTTAAGAGTGATCAACGAGCTTAATGCTAGACGTAGTTACCGAGGAAACTCTAAATATCTATACTATTATTACACAGTTGATATGAGTTTATGAAAGAAGACTTACAGCAAAACAGCCCCACAATACAGTTATATGTATATGAAAGCGGTAAATGATAGCATATAAACACTTACTCGGTTGTAGAGCTTCCATGCTGTTTGGTTAGTTGTTCAACAAAGAAAGATTGAAAAACAACAGTATATTCAAAATCAAAGGAGAAAGTGCTTTAAAAAAGAAAGATTTTGGGGCTTACAGCTCAAGGAGAGACTCAGGGTTTTATCAGTGAGCGCACTGTTTGAATTTGTACAGAGGGACTTATACAAATGACTAAGGCCCAAAAAATGGTTTTTTTTACAAAGGGACAGGTCTTACACTCTCTCAAGAGACCCAAAAGGTTTAAAGAAAAAAGAATGGGGCTTATAACACGAGGGTAGGCCCAAAGTTTGTTTTACCGTTTGAAATGGCGATTGCGCCGAGATTTTCTTTTAACGCGAAGGGGCTTATACAATATCTGAGGCCCAAAATGTTTTGGTTAAAAGGGGATTGGGTCTTACACTCTAATATAGGCCCAAGTGAGTTTTAAGAAAAGAAATGGGTCTTACTACTCGAGGGTAGGCCCAAGGTTTTTTTGTTTTGAAAAGGCAACGATCGCGTCGTTTGTTTTTTACGGTATCGGGACTTATACAATATATTGAGGCCCAAAAATGATTTGGTCAAAAAAAGGATTGGGTCTTACACTCTATTAGATGCCCATGAGTGTTTGAAAAAGTTTTATGATGGTGAAAATCGAAGAAATCCTAATTTTATCATTTTAAAAGTAAGTTCTTGAAAGAAAATCAATACAAAATGATAAAAATACCAAATAAGCAACTTGTGATTTTTGGTTGGGGTTTGAAAAATGATGTTTTAATCACAAGATGGAATAACATTCATTTGGTCTTGATTTTCAATATGAGAATTCACTTTTAAAATGTTTTAAAAACATTAAAAAGGAATTTATTCACAAAAATACTAATTATATTAAATAAATAATATAAAACTAATTTTTTTGTGGAATAAAATATTTTGGAGTATGAATAAGAAGTGTGTAAAACAGAATTGGAAAATGATGATTTTTGCTATGTAAAAGAATTGGTTGAGGTTTTTGAGAATAAACTAATGTCACAACATCACATTCGACATCACTCATGAGTTTTGAAGATAAGAGAAAAAGGGAAGATGCACAACATCACATTTGACATCAGAACTGCACCTTGGTTTTTCAACATCTTTGCTATCAAACTTCAAACATTCATAACTCTCTCAATTTTTAACGAAATTAAAATCCGTAAGAACCTATCTTGACCAATTTTTCGCAAGGAATCCAATGGTATCACGCATACATACTGAAACTTAATGTACAACACACACAAGTCAAAAAACCAGACCTGCACCTTAAGTTTAAAACAACATAAACTCCACATATAAACATGTTAAAGTGCAAACAGTAGGAGGATCATAACATACACATTAAGGACTACATTTTTGCTTCAAGAATTGTTCAATATGATGCATGTATGTGGACAACAAAGGAAAGCATGATTCAAAGAATTCAAGTTGTGAATTTTACCTCTTTTTTGGAGATTTTCTACAACCTACCAAGTGCTTTGTTCCATAAATGATTTGATGCTTTGGACACCCTCAAATGACCTCTTGGATGCTTTTAGGATGATTGGAATCAGCTGGTACCTGCAAAAACACAAATTGTCCCTTTCTTGCAAAAGGGGTTAAAAGTGACCAAAATAACAACTCTCTCAAATGGTGTTCCAGATGGGGGGAACCATTTGGGACAGTTCAAGAATGATATTTGGAGTGTGTTTGAGGTTTTATCTGGTTTGGAAAGTGACTGAATCAAGACATGGCTTGAAAAATGCAAAAAAAGTCCAATTTTGAGGTTTTGAGATGTGACTTTGTGATGTTGCGATTACAGGTCACTTTTGATAGTTTGGACAGCTTACATATGATATATGTGAGGTGTGTGTGTGATTAGTTTGAGTGGAATTGCTCTCTAACTCAAAAACTCAGAATTACTTGCTTTGGAAGGCAAATTTGAGGTGAAAGAAGAGATTTTGAGGAAGGCATCTGTTTGATGGCTTTGGTGTACTCAAACTGAGCACAAATGAGCTCTATTTATAGTAGAGTAAGTTTGTTTTGGGATCCACAGTGAATGGAAACTACAACAGAGGTTTGGCCAATGTTGTCCAATGAAAATCCAAGTCTCCTCTAGCCATTGACTAGAGGTTAGGGCACTGGCTGCTGGTTCCCTAGTTGTTGGAGGAATCTTGACTAAATTCAGTTGCAAATGTGTCAGTCCATGCCACCTCTAAGCATCCATTAAATGCTTCAATCCAAAATTGGAGTTTTGTCCCTCTTTTAGGCATTTCTAGGTTTGGCATGCTACTTCTTGTTCCAAGGACTTTGGAGGCTTGGCTCAGTGATTGTCCCTTTTAGATTTGATCCTCAGATGTGTTCAAAATGATGACAAGGCTTTAAAATTCGTGTGGCACAAGAAATGTACAAATCTGCCCCGTGAAAAATTCAGCTGCAACAAGCCTTTTTGTAAAATCCATAACTCCCTGCTCGAGTATGCTACATGGACATTCTAGGACTTTCTGGAAAGCTGAGATGATGTACTTTAACTTTCATGTTTGACCCCAGACCTGGTTCAACTTGGATCATGGAGAAAAACAGCCTTGAAGTTGGGACATTCTTGCTGGAAAAATATTAGTGATGTCCTATGCAATGTTGGAACATCAGACAACTTTGAACATTAATAATTCCAAACTTTAATCACTTGTATCTTTTAATCCACTATGATATTTGGAGTTGAAGTGAACTGCATCTTTGATGCTTGTCTTGCATGGTGACAAAGCTTGAAAATTGGGTGGCACAAGAAAAGTGCACAAAATCTGTCCTAAAAAAATTAGCTCGAGCAAGGCCTGTTGTGAGGTTCATAACTCCTTGCTCAAGTTGAATTAATGGGAGTTCTTATACATTTTTGAAAGCCCTAATGACATACTTTAACTTTGATGTTTGACTTTGGTCTTGGTTCAGCTTGCAAAGTCATCAAAAATGGCCTTGAACTTGTGTAGTCAAATCTGTCCTAAAAGCTGTCATGAAAATTCTGCTTTATCAATGCTTTTTACAAAAATCATATCTCCTTGCTCGAGTATGCTACAAGGACGTTCTAGGACTTTCTAGAAAGCTGAGATGATGTACTTCAACTTTCATGTTTGACCCCAGACCTGGTTCAACTTAGATCATGGAGAAAAAATCCTTGAAGTTGGGACATTCTTGCTGAAAAAATATTAATGATGTCCCATGCAATGTCAGAACATTGGACATTAAGAATTCCCAACTTTGACCACTTATATCTTTCAATCCTTATGATATTTTGAGCTGATTCCTTCTACAATGTTGAAGTATCAAATACCCTCTTTAAAAGTAGCTCTTACTCAAAATCAATGGATGCTTGGATCAATAGTTACAACCTTGAAAAGTTGTGCACTTGAACATGATTTTAACTTAGAAAAAATTTCTAAGTTTCTTTCAATTTGATCAATTTTGCAATTTTGCATGATTTCTTGATTTAAATTTGATCAAATTAAATCATCCATCATATTTTCTTGAGTAATGGGTTGTGAAGCTCATAGTTGACCAAAAAGTCAAACTTTGACTTTCTGCGTTAGTTGACTTTGTATTAGATGAACTTGAGGCTTGATCCACTTGAAATGTTGTACTCTTGTGCTTAATTCTTGATGTGGGAGTCCTCTTGATCCATTGTGGATGTTTAATAGGTTAGACAAGTTGAAGATCATGTCATTCCTTGATTGATCATTTGTCTAAAGGCTCTGAGAGGGCTTGAAACCCTAAGCTTGATTGTAGTGAATGCTCAATAATTCCTTGAGGAGATTGATGAGGCACAAAGGTACATCCATATTGTACTGATGATTTGCACCATGATGGGAAATCTTAGTGGTCAAAATTTGGGGTATGACAGTTTCCAATCCACCGGGATGATTTTTTTATTATGTCTCTAATTTTTGCCTGGACCGCCCTTTCGGGTTTTCAATCCACCGAGACATTTTTTTATTTAGGCGAAGTATTTCTTGACTACGTCAACATTTGTGGGGTAGGCAAACTCCTCTCTGTCCATGGTTGCGAGTCTCAAGGCACCGCCTGAGAAAGCTTTCTTGACCACATAGGGGCCGTCATAATTCGGAGTCCACTTGCCCCGAGAATCAGTGAAAAATGATTGTATGTTCTTGAGCACAAGGTCTCCTTTTCTGAAGACGCGAGGTCGGATCTTTCTGTAAGCTTAGCTTCCATCAATACCTGGATTGATGGGATCTCTACTTTGATGGGGAACATTGCTTCCATGCCATATACTAGAGAGAAAGGGGTTGCCCCTGTTGAAGTGCAGACAGATGTGCGATAACCGTGAAGAGCAAAGGGTAGCATCTCGTGCCATTCTTTGTAGGTTACAACCATCTTCTGAACAGTCTTCTTGATGTTCTTGTTAGACGCTTCTACCACTCTGTTCATCTTGGGTCGGTAGGGAGATGAGTTATGGTGTTCGATCTTGAACTCAACGCACAACTCTTTCATCATCTTGTTGTTCAAGTTAGATCCATTATCAGTAATGATCTGGCTCGGAACACCATAACGGCAGATGATATTGTTTTTGATAAATCGGACCACCACTTGTCGGGTTACCTTAGCGTACGACGCTACTTCGACCCACTTGGTGAAATAGTCAATGGCTACCAGAATGAACCGATGTCCGTTCGAAGCCTTAGGTTCAATCATGCCAATCATGTCGATTCCCCATATGGAAAAAGGCCATGGGGAAGAGAGAACTTTGAGATGTGTTGGCGGTACATGGATTTTGTCAGAGTATATCTGACACTTGTGACACCTCCTCATGTACTTGTAGCAGTCGGATTCCATGGTCAACCAGTAGTACCCTGCTCTCAGAATTTTTCTCGCCATTGTGTGTCCATTAGCATGAGTTCCAAAGGATCCTTCGTGAATTTCTTTTATCAACATGTTTGCTTCTGGTCTGTCTACGCATCGGAGCAAGAGCATGTCAAAGTTTCTCTTATAGAGTGTATCACCGCTCAGGAAGAAACTGCCAGCTAGCCTTCTGAGGGTTTTTATGTCTTTCCTAGATGCCCCAGGTAAGTACTTTTGTTTCTGAAGGAAGCATTTGATATCGTGATACCAAGGTTTGTCGTCTATGACTACTTCAATCATGAAGATGTAAGCAGGCCGTTCGAGGCGCATTAGGTCGATCTTAGGTAGGTCGCTCCATTGACCTACACTAATCATGGAAGAGAGAGTGGCTAAGGCATCAGTCATGTGATTCTCATCACGAGGGATGTGATGAAACTCGATTCTGTTGAAGAAAGGTAACAACCTTCTTGCATAATCTTTGTCTGGAATCAGTCCTGATTGGTAAGTGTTCCAATCTCCTTTGATCTGATTGATGACCAAAGCTAAGTCACCATATACATCCATGTTTTTTATCCTTAAGTCGATCGCTTCCTCGAGACCCGTGATACAAGCTTCGTATTCGGCCTCGTTGTTTGTACACTTGAATGTAAGTCTGGCGGTGAAAGGAATGTGGGTACCCTGAGGGGTTATGATGATTGCCCCAATTCCGTTTCCGTAATGATTGACAGCTCCGTCAAAGATTAGTCCCCATTGGGAACCTGGTTCTGGCCCTTCACTGGGTAGCGGTTCATCGCAATCTTTCATTCTTAGATACATGACATCTTCGTCTGGGAAGTCAAACCCGATTGATTCTTGATCGTCAATCGGTTGATGAGCCAAATGATCGGCTAAAACACTTCCCTTAACGACTTTTTGAGTATGGTACTCTATGTCATATACTGATAACAACATCTGCCAACGGGGCAATCCTTCCGGTGAGAGCAGGCTTTTCAAAGACATACTTGATTGGATCCATTTCAGAGATTAACCAAGTGGTGTGACGAATCATGTACTGGCGAAGACGTTTGGCTGCCCAAGCCAGAGCGCAGCAAGTTTTCTCGAGCATAGTGTACCGAGTCTCGCAGTCGGTGAATTTCTTGCTCAAATAGTAGATGGCAGACTCTTTTGTTTTTGTTTCATCCTGTTTACCAAGTACACAGCCCATGGAGTCTTCCAAGACTGTTAAATAGATGATCAACGGTCTTTCTTCCACTGGAGGTGATAGAATCGGCGGGTTCGACAGGTATTCCTTGATACTGTCGAAGGCGGTTTGGCAGTCTTCTGTTCAAACGCAGTCCTGGTTCTTTTTGAGTAATTTGAAAATTTGCGCACATGTCGCGGTCATGAGGAATATGAATCTGGAGATGTAGTTCAAACGTCCTAGGAATCCCCTGACTTGTTTTTCAGTCTTTGGAGAAGGCATTTCTTGAATGGCCTTGACCTTGTCAGGATCAACCTCAATTCCTTTCTGGCTGACGATGAACTCTAAGAGTTTCCCTGAACGGACACCGAATATGCACTTATTAGGATTTAAGTAGAGTTTATACTTTCTCAACCGCTCGAATAGCTTTGACAGGTGGGTCACATGCTCCTCTTCTGTTTTAGATTTGGCAATCATGTCATCGACATATACCTCGATTTCTTTATGTATCATGTCATGAAACAAAGTAGTCATGGCCCTTTGATAGGTTTCCCCGGCGTTCTTCAAGCCGAACGACATTACCTTGTAACAAAAAGTACCCCATGAGGTAATGAACGAAGTTTTCTCCACATCTTTCGGCGCCATCTTGATTTGATTATAGCCCGAGAATCCATCCATGAAGGAGAAAACTTTGAACTTTGTTGTACTGCCTACCAGCATGTCAATGTGTGGTAAGGGAAAGTCATCCTTTGGATTTGCCTTGTTCAGATCTCGGTAATCGACACACATTCTGAATTTTTCGTCCTTTTTCGGAACTGGTATGATGTTGGCTAACCATTGAGGATATTCTGACGTAGCGAGGAAACCCGCGTCAATCTGTTTCTGTACCTCCTCTTTGATTTTGACAGCCATGTCAGGATGAGTCCGTCTCAACCTTTGTTTTACCGGCGGACATTCTGATCTTAACGGTAGATGATGTTCCACGATGCAGGTATCCAACCCTGGCATGTCCTGATAGAACCAAGCAAACATATTGGGAAATTCTCTGAGAAGCTTTGTCAAACTCTCTTTGACAGTTGGACTGAGCAGTGCCCCAATCTTGACTTCTTTTCTCTCTTCTTCTGATCCTAAGTTGACTGTTTCTAGCAACTCTTTGTGAGGCTCAATGGACCTTTCCTCTTGTCTGAGTAGTCGGGAGATCTCCTCTGGAATTTCGTCGTCATTTTCTTCTTCAGCCTCAAATACCGGGAATTCAAAGTTGGGAGAAAGCCTTGGATCGTATGTTTCAACGGGGTTTAAAACAAGCAATCTGCATGACGGTATGATTTGTGTTTAGAAGAGATAGAGAGAATGCAAGAGTGTGTAGTGTATTTTTTTTTGGAAAACTACTCGTTTTTATTATTGAGTTGTTTTTTAGGATTACCATTTTCTGAAAAACGAAAAGAGAAAACAGCAATTAATGCAGAAATTACAGAACGACGTTATTTTATTAATGAACAAGTCGATTCTTGAAACTGCAGCCCTATAAAACAAAACTCTGTCGCTTTGGGCAAAATGAAGAGGGACATTTACAGAAAGTGAGCCCTATCAAAACATCCATTTCACCTGGGCGAGGTGAAAGGTCAAAGTAAAGATGGCAATTACTTAGACTTATGAACAATCTTTGGAACATCGACAGTAACCCATTAGCGGCGAACTCCTCGGTGAATCACAAAGTCCGGTACCTTCCTTCTTTTGTCTTCAGAAATAATGTTGTTTTCTCATGGAGCTGGATCATTGGAATCTGTCTCCCAGGCAGAGTTGTCGTAGGAGGATTCCTCAGTTGTATTTTGCGTAGTATTTGTACTCTCAGTTGTATCTCCCTATCCAGTTGGTTGGATGTCTTCGAGCCTGATACGAGAGCTGTCAGGAGCGATGTACTTGACCATGAAGTCAAATTTTCCACTTGGTTGTCCCAAGGTATCCCACACTTCTTTGGAACTGTAGGAGTCATCTCTCTCGATGACGTTGACCTCGGGAAAAGCATAGTTGATGAATTCTAGTCCGGAAAGCTTTGCCAATTCATCATCGTACTGGATAAGTTCGGAATGACCTGAGCGTTGATCCCATGACATGGCGGGGACACAGGTATTCTGTTCACTGATGCTCAGCTGATTTTCATTGTTCGGCTAATTTTCTTGCCCCAAGTCTCTTGGGTACGGCTGCCAGATAGGCAAGCCATCCATTGGGCCATAATAGTCGTGGTCAAAGTTGTCCTTCATCAGAGTGTCCTCCTCTAATGAGTTTGGGGGAGCGTGACATCCTTCCGGATCACAATCTCTGTATATCATTTTGACATCTGGCCTTGGTATAAATCTCGGGCTCTGTGCAGGAAAGCAAAAGGGAGTCTGCGTTTCACCCTGAGACGTATAACCGTCCTCGTTGGGATAGGACTTCCATTATTTCTCCGTATCGGAGGGATCATCTTTATTGATGGTATGCACTTCTTGAGTCACTGGTTGAAGGAAGCCTCCACTGTGGAAGAAGTTCTGAATGGGATGAAGACTTTCATCGTTAGTTGCTGTCTGAGTATAGGTTGAGGAAAAGCCAAGACCTTTCTTTTTCTTATTGTCAGTAGGAATGACAAGCTGCCCCCATCCTGTTGTATTGGTATTCTTGACCGCTTTGATAGCATCTTTGTATGATGAAATTTAGGTTCCTTTCTCTGATTGATTCTCATTGCTCACCGTAAGCGCTTGGAACTGAGTCCCAACAACCTCCTCGGGTTCTACACAAGTAGATGATGATAAGTTGCTCACGATCAAGGCTTGCTCTCCGCAGACTGTGACTAGTTGGTCGGTCTGGACGAACTTTAGCTTTTGGTGGAGGGTCGAAGTGACCGCCCCAGCCTGATGTATCCAAGGTCTTCCTAATAAACAACTGTATGTTGCCCAGATGTCCATGACCTGGAAAGTGACTTGGAAAGTGTGAGGACCCATAGTTATGGGAAGGTCGACTTCGCCGATAAGCATTTTTCTGGATCCATCAAATGCTTTGACGACGACCTCGCTGGTTCTCATCGGAGGTCCTTTGAATGATAATTGCATCAAAGTGGACTTCGGCATAACATTCAGGGCTGACCCTGTGTCTACCAGTACGCTGGCTAAAGCATCGTCCTGGCAATTGACTGTAATGTTGAGTGCCATGTTATGATGGCGACCTTCTTCAGGTAATTCCTCATCACTAAATCCCAGGTTATTGCAGGAAGTGATTTTAGAGACAATGCTATCGAACTGTCTGATTGTTACATCTTGTTCTACAAAGGCTTGCTCCAAGACTTTCTGTAGAGCCTCCCTGTGCGCTTCTGAACTAAGTAACAGTGATAATACCGAGATCTTTAAAAGAGTTTGTAACAGCTGGTCAACAATATTGTATTCACTCCTTTGGATGAGCTTTAGCATCTCATCATCATTTTTTGAAAGGTCGGGATTACTGGATTGACCGACTGGTGGATTGGGAACTTCTGTCTGAGGTTCCTTTTCTTTGCTGGGTTCTCCAACTCCTCTGTTGAAGATTCTACCGCTCCGTGTTACTCGACTGATATCTGCAATATTCACGACGGAGGGTAATGGAATTTCCTTTCCATTCTCAATTGCTGTCGCATCGTATTTGTAAGGGATAGCCTTAGTTGATTCATATGGTAGCGGTCCCGGTAGATGGATGACTATGGGAGCCTTAGGATTTTTCCGACCATCGTAAGTAATTTTGATCCGTTCTCCGGTTGGGAACTCTCAATTTGTCAAGTAGATGGATGATGGCAGAAACATCCATAGCCCTCTAATGATCAGAGATTGCGACAACGTCCTCAATTTGATCAGTGAAGTAGTTGACTGATCCAGAACTTGACCATGGTTGGATCTCTTTGCGGTCCAACTAACTTTGAAGGGCTGCTCGCACGAGGTAGCATCCTTGATTATCCATTGAGCTAACTCCACACCGCTCATAGTTGTGTAGTGGCACCTGGCCACATCCGCTTTTAATACAGTGTAACCTTACGAGATCTGTTTCCATCGACCGAACATCCTGACTTTGATATCTAGTAGGATTCCCATTAGTGATACTAATTTGCTGGGTGTCTTCATCCATATAGATTGGAAGCCACCAGTGGTTCAACAAGTGCTGAAGTGTTTCCTGGACAAGGGCACAGCCCTGATCGTCTTCGCAACCCGCTTTACAGCCCTGATAATCATGTGATACTAAGAACCCGAGCCAGACCTATTTAGCATGTAACTCCACCAGGCTGGTATTCATCAAGCTAATATCGAAGATTTGAATCATGTTAATTTGATAATGATTCCTATCATGGTAGTCTTGAATCCATCCAAGATCCATCTGACGCTGGAGGGCCTCTTGTACAAAAGAGCATCCCTGTTTGTTTACCGAGCAAGTCAGGAAGGAATTATAATCGTGACGCGGCAGATTATGATACTGGCTTTGCCTTAAGTGCATTGCCACCAAGTTGACATTCATCGCACGGATATCGTGGTTTTGAATGATGTTGGAATTCGTATAAACCGTGTTAACTCCACGAACTCGGTGCTCTTGGATCCATCCAAGATCCATCTGTTCCTATAGAGCTGATTGCACCACAGAACATCCATGATTGTTCTTAGAGCAGATATCACACTGGTGATAATTATGAGGTGGCACATGGCCATATCCACTTTTTCTACAATGCATCTTGACCAAGTTGGCCGTCAATAAGAGTACATCGTGAATTTAATAGATGTTGTTAGACTCTCCCTCTATCAAATTGATTGTAGCCTTCTCGTGTAGAGGCAGCGGGTTCGTGAGAACATTCGGATTCGCATCTTTGAAAGATAAGACCCCGCTCCTAACAAGCTTTTGCACGTCGGATTTGAAACTGAGACAATTTTCTATGTTATGCCCTGGTCCTCCTTGATGGTAAGGGCAAGTCTGATCCACCTTAAACCAAAAAGGCGGATTTTCCGGTACTGTGGAGACCTAGTCTGGACATGCCCCTTGGCCAGTAGTAACGGAAATAGTTCTGCATACGATACGGGTATAGGATCAAATCCTGGTGGCCGCGTTGTACGGTTGTTGTTGTATTGAGGACGACCCTGCTGAAGTGGTTGTTGTGTCCTTTGCTGAAATTGCTGCGACTGCGGTTGGCTTTGAACAACCTGAGGTTGATACGTAGAAACAGGCGCGGGGTTGATAGCAGGAGTTACAACTGCTACTGGTTCGTACCGTCGCCTTTGGTTTCCGAGAGAGATATTCCCAATATCTTGCTCCTTTTTCTTAGGGAGAGCACTACTGTATTTTTTAGTACCGCTTGTCGACCCAGTGTCTTTGACTAGACGTCCTTCTCGAACGGCTTCCTCGAGACGCACTCCCATACCGGCCATTTCGGTGAAGTCGCTGGGCACACTGGCAACCATTCGGTCGTAGTAAAATGAGCTCAAGGTCTTTAAGAAAATCTTTGTCATCTCTTTTTCCTCAAGAGGTGGACAAATTTGAGCGGCAATTTCACGCCATCTCTGAGCGTATTCCTTAAAGGTTTCCTTGTCCTTTTGTGACATTGATCTGAGTTGATCTCTGTCTGGTGCCATGTCCAAATTGTATTTATATTGTTGGACAAAGGCAGTGCCAAGATCTCTGAAAGTGCTAATCGTAGTGCGGTTTAAACCCATGTACCATTTTAATGCGGCACCGGTTAAACTATCCTAAAAGTAGTGAATCAGTAGATCCTGGTTCTCTGTCTGAGCTGACATTCGCCGAGCATACATCACCAAATGGCTTTGAGGGCAAGAGTTACCCTTGTACTTTTCAAAATCGGGTACTTGGAATTTGTGCGGGACTTTCACATTGGGGACCAAACAAAGGTCCGCGGCGTCCTTTCCAAATAAATCATGACCGCGAAGGGCCTGCTGTTCTTTCTGCATCTCCAAGAATTGTTCCTGGAACTCATTCATTCTGTCGAACATGCTGTCCTTTCTACGAGAAGGTATCTGTGGAATCTGTCACTCCGGGACAGTGTACACCACAGGGGGTGGTACCATTACTACGACAGTGAATCTTGGCGCTTCCCGAAGTTTGTAACCTTCAGGAATCCTCATTATGCCTCAGGCATCCTCGCTTTCCCAAAGTTTGTAACCTTCAGGCCCAGCGGCTTCTGCTATGATTCCCTGATCTTCAGTGATTGGCGGAACATATCCTTCCGGGATATAGTTAACAGGCATACCCCAGGGACGATCTTTCGGCATTTGATACGGAGGATCATACTTCTCCATTATGGGCGTTGAGGTAATCTCTGAGATCACAGTTCTTTGTAGCTGAGCTTCTGCCATGGGTTGCATGTTGTTACGAAGCTTTCTCATATCCTCTCTCAGAGCGTCGATCTCTTCTTTCAACTCTCTGTTCTCTTCCTTGAGATCATCCATTTTTTTCTGACGATTGGCCCGAGTATTGTACGAATGAGGCAGTTTGACTCTAGAACCGAGACACAAACGTTAGATTCGTAGGTAAGAAGAATACGTGACGTGAGAATGATGAATGCAATGATTATATTAATTATTTTTTATTTTAATCAAAATAAACTTTGACAATTAGATTGTAAATATCAAACAGTGGGGAAACCCCCGTTTTATTGAATTCAAAGGATTGCGGAAATAGAAACCTAAGCTAATGGGTCCCGAGTCCTCTCTGAGGAGAACTCGGGTGCTGATTCTGGTACTTTCCTTTTCTTGGACCGGGGCTCTTGGGCCTTTGTCGGGTTGTCATTCCTTTGCCAAGTGAAAGGTGCGAGCAAATTCCTTTGGTCATCCTGATTTTCTACAACATGTTGCTCCAAAATCTCAATTAGAGCATCCTTATCTTTCAGCAGTTGCTGTATTTTGGTACACTCCACATTGAGAATGCGGTACTTGTTCTTCCAAGACCTCCTCTCCTGTTGAACTTTGTTGAGAGTAACCTGAAGTTTTTCCGTTTCAGTCATGAAGTACATGACAGATTCCCTTGGTGGAAGAACTCTGTGACGCGGATAAGGCATCTTTAGCTTGAGAGCTCTAGTTTGTACCCAGTGGAGATAAGGCTCCACCGAGACACAGTCTGGTTTTCCTAGAGACTCCCGTCTTTTCTTATGAACATGTTTCCAAGCGTGCACTATTTCCATCTTTAGCGCCCTGTCATTTTCTCCTTCCTTGAAGAAAAGACCTTCCAGACGAGCATTACGCGGTACATGCCTCATGGGGTATCCAAATTGACGATGAACTAAGACTAGATGGTAATTGATTCCTCACTTAGTTCCTATGAGGGGTACGTTGGGGAAGTTTCCACAACGGTCAATGATCCTGATCCCGTCATAAATCCTATTGTACCAATCTATGTCAGAGTTGGTAAGAGACATGATTTTCTGTGACCAACGTAAGGCACTCTTATGATCCCAAAAAGCGGAAGACTTAGGCAAATGGGAGATAAACCATTTATATAGCAGGGGTACACAGCACGTGATCATTCCTCCATTGTATAAATTCCTTAAGTGTACATAATGATACGCATCTGCGAGCAAGGTTGGTACGACGTTTCCAATGAGAAAAACCTTAATGGCGTTGATATCGACGAAGTTATCAATGTTGGGAAACAGAAATAACCCGTAGGTGAGAAAAACAAAGATGCTCTTGAAAGCGGCCACGTTCCTTATACTAGCAAAATATAGAGCTTTCTTTACCAGAAACTTGGCTGGTAAACCTGGGATTTCTCCCCTGGTGGTCAGGTGAGTCCTGACTTCTGATTCGTCCAAATAAATTGCTTTTGCAATGGTCTGATCCTTTGGAATTTCTTCCAGTCTAGAAAAGGGAGCTTGATCAGTAATGGGTAGATCAATCAGATGAGAATACTCCTCCAGCATTGGTGCGACCTGGTAATCTGGGAATGTGAAATAGTGATAGACCGGATCGTAAAACTGAATGAGTGCCTCCAGGATTCCTTCAATTACATGGACCCTTAACAGAGGTAGCAGACCTCCGTACTTGGCTCTGAAAGCGTCAGGGTTAGTGATCATCCTTGCTAATCCTCTCAAATCCTCTAGTTTTGGAACCTTAAAGGTATACTGGTGAGTTTTCCTTCTACCAAAATCCATTAGTGCAATCTTTCTCTCTGATATTTGCAATCATTGTCTTAGTTTAATTTGAAAAAGAGAGACTAGAAGAGAAAAATTTTCTTTGCTTAATGTTTTTTTTAAATGAATGCATGAATGCAGCACACAAAAACATAGAAAAAACATTGGGTCAAAGGGTCGGTGTCATGAAGTCAAGGCTCTACCCATCCCAAAGGTTTATACTAGTAATTTTTCTACCTGTCTCTCAAAATCATTGATTCTTGTCGAGATAACATCAGCGGGCCGGGAACTGTGCTAGGTGATGTATTTAGAAGAATCTCAGAAGAGGGTAGTATCGCGTGACAACTATTTCCGATAGCTTCTGCACTACTGAAAGAGGTTTTTCCTAGGTGTATACTCAATCTTTCCACATGTGGCATCACACGCATTCCCATTAGCAGAAAAATAAACACAAATATCAATTAGGAAAAATAGTATATATATTTGTCCTAATGTCCTAGACTTTTTAAGAGCTATGAATCCTATGATCCTAACAGAAAATGGCTCCCCGGCGGAGTCGCCATTCTATGGTACCTTCCCAACTTAAAGGTTTTTGACCTAAGATTCTAGTGAGGGCCGATCCTAGCAATAATGACATTCCCCAATGGAACTGTCATTCGGTGATACCTTGTGAACCCAAGGACTCATCCTAAGAGAAGGTTTCAACCAGAGAGATAAGAGAGACAAGATTCCTTTGTTTGGCCCCACGGTGGGCGCCATTTTTCCTGTGAAATTGTCTAAACTTAAGGTTTCCTCCTAAGAGACGGGAGAAGAACAAGTCTTTCCCACGGTGGTCGCCATTTTTCTGTAGCGCGGTTTTTGTGGTTTCGAATCACTATCGCTTTGGTACTACAGTTCGATTCATTTTGTATCCTATTGAAGCTGATGAAGGAAGGGAAATAGATGTCTCCAATTAACCCTGCTTGCAAACTGAGGTTAAACAGTCAAAACTGTTGGTTTACAGATGCAGCTTTAGTTCGTGGGTCTCTCTCTGCTTATTTTGTTCAGAACGAAATATCAGGACTGTTCATGGGAAATTTGTTGGGATACTGCGCTAGATTGGATGAAGGTAGGGGACTTTGGGGTTTTTTGATTAGTGTGCTCGCTAAGATTCTTTTTCAATCTTATGCCTACGTATTCTCGAGATAGGGAAATCAGAGCGATCGTAGTTCCTCCTATTCTATGGGAGGAAATGGTGTTTTGGTGTCTTGTTCAAAGCCCAAGACATGAGGCTAAAGGTGGTTTATATCTTGTTCAAAGCCCAAGATGTGAAGCTGAAGGGTCTATTTGTATCTTGTTCGAAGCCCAAGATGTGAAGCTAAAAGGGTGTTGACTTTAGAGAGAATTTGTAATCTCTAAAGGGGAATATTTGGCCTGTTTGGCACGACTGTTGGATGACTGATTATAAAGGAGAATTACTTTAACTGGGATATGCGAATCCAGCAATGCCATAATTTCCTTTATAGGGGATTTTCAACCTGAAGGAGAAGACTTTAACTCAGTTTAGAGCAACGCCATCTTTCCTTAGGAATTTCTCATGCTAAAAGAGGGACAGTGGCATGGATGTAAATAATCTAGAGGCTTGCCGCTTACAGCAATTAGATGAAGGAAAAAGAGTTGTTGATGTTTGTATGATGTGACCAAAGCATGATTTGATGCTAAAAGGTTGATTGAATCAAACAGTGATTTCTTTATACAAAGCCTAAGAGGAGGCTATTGACCCAACAAGAGGATGCTTTTGTGTCTCGTACGAAGCCCGAGATAGAGGCTAAAAGGGTTGACTCAACAAGAGAGTGTTTTTATATGTGTCTTGTACGAAGCCCAAGACGGAGGGTAAAAGGGTTTGACTCAACAAGAGAGTCCTTTATACTCACCAAGAGAGTGATTTGTATCTCGTACAAAGCCCGAGATGGAGGCTAAATTGTTTGACCCAACAAGAGAGCCTTTTATACTCAACAAGAGAGTGATATTTATCTCGTACGAAGCCCGAGATGGAGGCTAAAAGAGGGTTGACTCAACAATCGAGCCTTTTATACTCAACAAGAGAGTGATTTGGTATCTCGTATGAAGCCCGAGATGGAGGCTAAAAGGTTTGACTCAACAAGAGAGTCTTTTATACTCAACAAGAGAGTGTTTTTGTATCTCGTACAAAGCCCGAGATGGAGGCTAAAAATGTTTAAATCAACAAGGGAGTCTTTTATACTCAACAAGAGAGTGATTTGTATCTCGTACGAAGCCCGGGATAGAGGCTACAAAGGTTAACTCTGTTGGGGAGAATCATTGTACAAAGCCCAAGAGGAGGCTAGGGTTACTGTTTCAGTTGAGTGACAGGTCCAGTATGTTGGTTAAAAGAGAAAATCAGTTCTTATATGGGTAATGTTGTACTCATGGATTTGATCTGAGGACCATGATTATTTCACGTTCTTTAAGGAAACGGGGAATTCGAAGGGTATTGAGACTGCCCAAGTCTAGGGGTGTTTTTTCCTATTTTTGAAAGGAACTTGAGAATGTCTTCGAGACTCAAGGAGATTAGACTGTCCAAGTCTAGAGTTTTATCTTTTCTACTATGCTTAAGAGAGATTAAGAGACAGTATGTTTGCGGTAGGAAGATCTAGACTCTTTGAAATACTGTTCTATTAAGATGACTAATTTCTGTTCCTATACCTTTAAGAGGTCGTCGGGACAATTTGTACGAAGCCCAAGAGGAGGTGAGAAAAACTTTTAAGAAGCCGAAGGGAGAATTTGTACGAAGCCCAAGAGGATGTTATCTTACCGGAGGAAGAATCATTATACGAAGCCTAAGAGGAGGCTGTGAAAATTTCTAAGAAGCCGACGGGTCCTTGTACAATGCCCAAAAAGAGGCGGGAATGCTTTTAGGAAGCCTGTGGGTCCTTGCACTAAGTCTAAGAGGAGGCTGATGAACAGTTCCAGAAGGGGTTTCACTTGGAACACTGGCCTTCTGTATATGAAATAATCAAGGGGGAGATTTCTTAGATCTAGTTATCTAAAATTGTTGTAAAAGAAAATTCTCATGGTTTAGGTTATGTTGAAATATCCGGGAGAACGTCAGAGGTAAGGAGACGAGTTTTGTCTAGTTCTAGACGTAGTTGTCGGGGAAACTCTAAATATCTATACTAGTATTACACAGTCGATACGAGTTTATGAAAGAAGACTTACAGTGAAACATCCCCACAATACAGTTATATACATATGAAAGCGGTAAATGAAAGCGGGTGAACACGTACTCGGTTGTAGAGCTTCCATGTTGTTTGGTTAGTTTGTTCAACAAAGAAAACTTTCATAACAATATTATATTCAAAATCAAAGGAGAAAGTGCTTTTGAAAGGAAAATTTGGGCTTACAGCTCAAGGAGAGGCCCAGGGTTTTATCAGTGATCGCACTGTCGTTTTGTACAGGGACTTATACAAGTGACTGAGGCCCAAGAAATGTTTTCTGTACAAGGGGATGGGTCTTACACTCTCTCAAGAGTCCCAAAATGATTGAAAGTGAACAAAGATGGGTCTTATAGCTTAAGGAGAAGCCCAGTGGTTAATTTTGAAAATGACGACGATTGCGCCGAGGTTTTGAAAACACTGTAGGTCTTATACAATGACTGAGGCCCAAACATTTTTGGTTTCAAAAAGGGGATTGGGTCTTACACTCTATTAGAGGCCCAAAATAATTTTGAATGGGTCTTATAGCTCGAGGAGAGGCCCAGATGGTTTGTTTTAAACGGGCGATGATCGCGCCGAACTTTTGAAATACAACGGGACTTATACAATATTTGAGGCCCAAATTATTTTGTATTTACAAAGAATTGGGTCTTACACTCTATTAGAGGCCCAAAATGTTTTTTAAAAGGTTTGATGAGGGTTGAATTAATCAAAAACCCTAATTTGTTTCCAAAATGCATTTTAATTGAATAAAAAATTCAATTAAAATGATCAAAATTGTTTAACATATGGAAAAAAAATTGTGATCTTGGATTAATGTTTCAAAAATCATGTTTTGACCTACAAAATGATTAGAAATCATTAAAATTTGCAAAATCAAGAAGGAAAAAATATTTTAAATGTTAAAAACAATTAAAATATTAATTCTTGGAAAAAATATCAATTATATGAAATAAATAATATTTTTGGGATTTTTTGGTAAAATAAAAAATTTTAACATTTTTGTGAATTATTAAAAAAAGAATCAACTCAAAATCATTAAAACTCAGAGAGAAATTAATTTTTGAATCAATTAAATAAAATTAGAAAATTCAAATATTCAAATATTTGAAAAAGGGCACCAAGAACATGGCAAGAACACGCGCCCTTCCTCTGTTTCTGCAGATTTGCATTTTCTATCCAATCTCACTGAATACTTGATTATATCATGCAATCTACATAGTTTCAACCTCACGGTCATGTTTATGGTCTTTAATTTCATTTATTTTAAGCATGGAATAAGAAATCAAAGAGAAACCTCAAGAACCCTAAATTCTGCATGAAGGTTCAGAAATTCCATACACGGTTCATACAAAGCAATTGATTGAGGGTAAACATTCTATGCATGATTATGAACATATGGGCAAATTATTGTGCAGCAAATAATGCATGGATCATAGAGTTAGAAGAGCTCATTCTCACCTCTTGCAGCTGGTGATCGTGTTTTGGGTTAGAGGTGTTACAACTAGGTTCTGATGATCTGGATAGCTTCCCTAGGTGCCACGGAGTGTGTCTGGATGCTTGGAATTGATTGAAATGATCTGGAACTTGAGATGGTACCCCAACTGCAAGTCTGTCAAAGGCTTGAGCAATTGGCTAGTGATTTTGGTGTTCCAGATGTTATGTGAGTGTTTGGATCACTTCTATATGATATTTATGAGGTTTGTGTGTGATTGGTTTGATTGGAATTGCTCTCAAACTCAAAACCCGATAGTGACTTGCTTTGGAAGGCAAATTTGGAAGTGAGAAGGTGATTTTGAGGAAAGCATCTGTTTGATGTCTTTGGTGTACTCAAACTGAGCACAAATGAGCTCTATTTATAGTAGAGCAAGCTTGTTTTGGGATCAATAGTGAATGCCAACTACAGCAGAGGTTTGGCCAATGTTGATCAATAGGAATCTAAGTCTCCTCTAGCCATTGACTAGAGGTTAAAGCACAAAGTTGTGGTTCCCCAGTTGTTGGATCATTCTTCACTGAATTCAGTTACAAATGTGTCAGTCCATGCCACCTTGGTGAATCCATTAAATGCTCCAATCCAAAATTGGAGTCTTGTCCCTCTTTTAGGGATTTCTTGGTTTGGCATGCTACTTCTTGTTCCAAAGACTTTGGAGACTTGGATTAGTGTTTTTTCCCTTTAGATTTGATCCTCAGATGTGTCCAAAGTGATGACAAGGCTTGGAATTATCTGATTTTGCCAAATCGAGCAAAAGTGCAAAATTCTGCCTAGCCTTGGCAGTTTTCAGCAAGGCCTATTGCCATTGTCATATCTCATGGCCCAAATGGAATTTGATGGAGTTCTTGGCCATTTTGGAAAGCCCTCATATGATACAACAACTGTTTGATCATAATTGGTTTTGATACTTTTTGGGTCCAAGTGAAAAATGCCCCTACATTTGGAAAAAAGTGAAGGCAGATTCTGACTTAGTGAAAATTTCACTAAGTGTTAGAAAAAAGTGACATTTTTACTTTTCTTGATTTTGATCATTCCATAACTCAAAATCCATGATGAATTAGAATAAGTGGTAGTTGAAGATTTTTTAGAGGGTAATGAGATCTATAAATCCAGCTTTGGATGGGAAAAATGGCCTTGTGGTTTAGGAGTTATGATTCTCCAAAGTTGGTACCCTAGCCACTTTGTTCCATAACTTAGAAAAATTTCTAAGTTTTTTATGGTTACCCCTTTTACAAGTTATCCCACTTTTTTTTATTTTTCTTGATGAATGATGATTCCAATCATACATTAACATCATTTTGGGGTCAAAGAACCATAATTGTGAAAAATCTCAAAAAGTCAAAGTTTTACTTTTGTGCACAGTTGACTTTTTGTCAGATGATTTCCAAACTGTGCGCTCCTCTATGAAATCAAGTCCTTGACCTAAATCAAACTTGATGGATTGATTCCATATGTGTTATAGGGTGTATTGAATCATGTCCTAGGGTTTGGGAGAATGTCCTGGTCAAAAGTCAAAGATACAGTTGACTTTTCTCGTAAAACCCTAACTGTGGTTCAGATGAAATTGAAACTTGTTGCTCAAGCTTCTTGGCTCAATCCATTGTTACAAATGGACCAATGTGGTGTGTTAGGGACCCTCAAATCATCTCTTGAGGTCTTGGCTCATGATTTGTCCCAAAAGTCAACTTAGGGGTGAATTAGGTCAAGAAACCCTAATTCCTGATTTTTGGATGAATGCATCCCCTGAGGTTAAATTGACTTGATGATTGGGTTCATGAGATCCCTTGGAGCATCATAGGTTCTGATTTGAAGCATTGGCTCATGCCCAGAGGAAAATTTCCATCTGGAGGCCCTGGTCGACCAAACCCTAATTTGGTGACACTAGCGATCTGAAGGCTTGATCCACCTAGAAGGGAGAAGGCTTGTACTTAATCCTTGAAGTGGGAGTCCTCTTGATCCTTTGTGGATGTTTGAGAGGCTATACAAGTTGAAGATCATGTCATTTCTTGATTGATCCTTTGTCTAAGATCTCTGAGAGGGCTTGAAACCCTAAGCCTGATTGTAGTGGATGCTCACCAATCTTTGGGGAGACTAATGGTTCATCCATATGGTGATGATGATTTGCACAATGATGGGAAATCTTAGTGGTCAAAATTTGGGGTATGACACCTGGTTTCCTACCAAGGAACTGATCTTAGTTTCTGAAATGAACTTCCCCTCGATCCTGGTTTCCTACCAAGGAACTGGTCTCAGTTGCTGAAATAAACCTCCCCTCGATCCTGGTTTCCTACCCAGGAACTGGTCTCAGTTTCTGAAATGAACTTCCCCTCGATCTTGGTTTCCTACCGAGGAACTGGTCTCAATTTCTGAAATAAACCTCCCCTCGATCCTGGTTTCCTACCCAGGAACTGGTCTCAGTTTCTAAAATGAACTTCCCTTCGATCCTGGTTTCCTACCAAGGAACTGGTCTCAGTTTCTGAAATAAACCTCCCCTCGATCCTGGTTTCCTACCCAGGAACTGGTCTCAATTTCTGAAATGAACTTCCCCTCGATCCTGGTTTCCTACCAAGGAACTGGTCTCAGTTTCTTTTGTCAATAAACTTCTTGATAAGGGACGCTGTTCAAAGCGGTTTTCCTCAAACTTCTCATCGAATTTTCCTGGGGAGATGCCATTTGATGGAAAAAGATCTAATGTCAGAGTTGCTGGGGAACCCAGCTGTCTGAGTTATAGAGGTACACAAACTTCTCTGTCAGAGACGCCATTTGTCGGCTCTACTGGGGAAAGCAGGTCTCTTGAGAGACTGCTGTCGCTTGGGGGTGTTACATCATACTTTTCTCGGGATCTTCTTGGAGAAACGCCATATGATGTGATCCAATTTTGAGGTGCTGGTGACCATTTCGTCAGCGGATTTTTTTGAAGAAAAACAGTTGCATTGCCGAATCTCTGATTAAGAGGCTTTCTCTGGGGATTTTCCTTAATCGAGGAAAGCGAATACATCATCTTCGATGGTGTAGAGTGACATTGGCTAAAGGTTCTCTAGCCTTTCATAGGTTCAAGTTATCAAAGTGGTCAAGGGACCCACTTCAATTCAGCAGCAAAGTGGAGGAGCGGTTGGTCAGACGCCACCTTTCCCGACGAGGAAAAAACTGACAACTCGGTTGAAAAGACGTTTATCACTAGGGAACAAGACCGACTAGAGTGATAGTGATGCAATATGAATATGAATGTAAATCAATAATGCATGATGTATGTATGTATATGTTGACAAAACTGACGCGACATACAGACTAGTGGATGAACACGACTGGATACTCGGCCACAGCGGGAGATGAAAAGTATCGATGGTTCAGAAAATAGTAATGCCTTGCTTAGGAGGGATAGTCCCTGTTAGGAGCTACGTTGGCCAGGCTTAGGAGATGAGAACTCTGTCGAGGGTGTTAGGCGAAACCTGGTCTCTAACACAGTTGATCCTTCATTCAGGTGTACTGGCTAAGAAGGAGTACTTTGATTCTGCACTTTGAAGCTCAATTGCTTCTGGAGAAACGATTGATGTTCTTTCAATGTTCAACAGTCAAAATAAATTACCATCTTTATTTTAAAAGTAGACAAAGTTTGACAAGTAAATTCATTTTTGTTTTATTTCAAGAATCGTTAATCATGTTAAAACGTCGTTCTGTAAAGCTAAAACAAATAAGAATTGCAAACAAAAGCACTAGGGCTCAAATTTTATTGATAGGATAGAAATCAGCCAAACGCGTGCTTCCATAGAGTATTTATAAAGTTTATAAAATGGTAATTTAAGGGAAAAAGGGCTACATTGAAACATGACGACCGCTATCCTTCTACCAACTTTGAATTCTGGACATCCTGAGCTTCTGTCGAAGATTACCTTGACTGGAGTTTTCCTGATGGATGGTATGACTGCTGCTGGGGGATTTTCCCTTGTTGAACATAGTTACTTGCCATTATCCCTAACTTTTGCCTGGATTGTACTTTGAGATTTCCAATCCACCGGGATGATTTTTTATTGTGTCTCTAATTTTTTCCTGGAAAGTCCTTTCGGGTTTTCAATCCACCGAGACGTTTTTTTTTTTAGTTTAGGCGAAGTATTTCTTGACTACATCAACATTTGTGGGGTAGGAAAACTCTTCTCCATCCATGGTTGCAAGTCTCAAGGCGCCGCCTGAGAAAGCTTTCTTGACCACATAAGGGCCTTCATAATTCGGAGTCCATTTGCCCCGCGAATCAGTGAGGAATGATTGTATCTTTTTGAGCACGAGGTCTCCTTTCCTGAAGACGCGAGGTCGGACTTTTTTGTCAAACGCCTTCTTCATCCTTTGCTGATACAAATGACCATGGCATAGTGTCGTTATTCATTTTTCTTTGATTAGATTCAGTTCATCGTGTCGACTTTGACACCATTCAGCTCATGTTAGCTTAGCTTCCATCAATACCCGGATTGATGGGATCTTTACTTCTATGGGAAGCACTGCCTTCATGCCATATACTAGAGAGAAAGGGGTTGCCCTTATTGAAGTACGGACAGATGTGCAATAACCGTGAAGAGCAAAGGGTAGCATCTCGTGCCAATCTTTATAGGTTACAACCATCTTTTGAACGATCTTCTTGATGTTCTTGTTAGCCGCTTCTACCGCTCCGTTCATCTTGGGTCAGTAGGGAGATGAGTTATGGTGTTTGATCTTGAACTCAACACATAACTCTTTCATCGTCTTATTGTTCAAGTTGGATTCATTATCAGTAATGATCTGGCTCGGAACACCATAACGGCAGATGATATTGTTTTTGACGAATCGAACCACCACTTGTCGGGTTACATTGGCGTATGACGCTGCTTCGACCCACTTGGTGAATTAATCAATGGCTACCTGGATGAACCGATGTCTGTTTGAAGCCTTAGGTTCGATCATGCTGATCATGTCGATTCCCCATATGGAAAAAGGCCATGGGGTAGAAAGAACTTTGAGATGTGTTGGCGGTACATGGATTTTGTCTGAGTATATCTGACACTTATGACACTTCCTCATGTACTTGTAGCAGTCGGATTCCATGGTCAACCAGTAGTACCCTGCTCTTAGAATTTTTCTCGCCATTGTGTGTCCATTGACATGAGTGCCAAAGGATCCTTCATGAATTTCTTTTATCAGCATGTTTGCTTCTGGTCTGTCTACGCATTTGAGTAAAACCCTGTCAAAGTTTCTCTTATAGAGTGTATCACCGCTCAGGAAGAAGTTGCCTGCTAGCCTTCTGAGGGTCTTTCTGTCTTTTCTAGATGCCCCAGGGGGATACTCTTGTTTCTGAAGGAAGCATTTGATATTGTGGTACCAAGGTTTGTCGTCTATGACTACTTCAATAGTGAATATGTAAGCGGGCCGTTCAAGGCGCATTATGTCAATCTTAGGTAAGTCGTTCCATTAACCTACACTAATCATGGAAGAGAGGGTGGCTAATGCATCAGCCATGTGATTCTCTTCACGAGAGATATGTGTCATACCCTAAAATTTGCCCTCTCATTTTCATATCATTTAGCATGTGCTTTCATTTCATTGCATTGCATTCAAGCATAGAAAAAATAAAACATAAAGCACTGCATTGCATCTTGCATAAGGGCATGTGATCAGGTGATTCTCAAAGGTGTTGATCATCCAAAGCAAGGGAACAGGGGCCAAGGGTTTTTAAACAAGCTTCAAGGGTCTCTCATGTCATATATCATCTCAATTGATCCTACAAGGCATTGGAAGAGGGGAATTCATCAAGAAGATTGGGCAGTGCATCATCTCCTACACAAAGCAGTTTAAAATTGGGATCTGACCCTCAAATGGGCAAGCTCTTTGAATTTTTATCACCTCCAAATGCCATATCTCATCTTTGTTAGATAGGATATACATAATATTCAGAGGAATTTGGATTTGGAGGATGTGTTATTTCCTCCTAACCAGAGGGTGCCAAAATTAGGGTTTGACATAAAATCAGTTTATTTCTGATTTTTTGGACAAAACTTGATCTCATGGTATTCCTTATGTCCTTAAGTGTATATGGATGGAAAATTGCTCATCAATTGGTTTCAGAAGGGTATCAGTTGGTCAGAAGATTCAAAACCAGGAGAATTGGGGAAAAAGTCAACTGTGCAGTGAAAAAGTTAACTCTTGACTTTTTAAGGTCAAATTCATGAAATTCATGTTATATATAACCATTGGACAAGATTTGATCAAGAAATGATGGAGGAATCATGAAAAATCAAGAAATTACAAAACTGCCAAAAATAGAAACTTTAGGGTTTCCAAAAATGGCAAGTTTGGACCATTTTGCACCCTACTTTGAGGATCTCTTTCTCCAAGATAAAAGCTTCAAACCTCAGGCCCATGTTGAGCCAATTAAATTTCATGTTCTAAGCTTCAAATCCATATAAAGAACATCTCCATTGGATCAATATTGAGGGAGATATGATCAATCAAAGTTTGGCAAAACTAGGTCACAAACCAAGTCATGACCAAGCCCACGCGCCATAATTTTGTCAAACACATGGTGGGCAAGATGTCAAGCCATTTTTCTACATCAAGGAAGCTTCAAATGGAAAACTTTCCAACATCAAAGTTGTTCCTTTCCATGTCCTCTACAATGTTCATGTTGGACATTTTTTAATTTGAGCAAGTTATGAGATAGTTATGATGGTCCCAAGTTGATGGGGTCATGCTGAAAATTTGCAAGTCATGCTACCATGCACAATTCAGTTGGCCTCGCCCTTAAACCAGTTTTGGTACCATGATGTTTGAGGGCATTTTACACCATTCTACAAGCCTCTATTCAAGTCAATTCTCACATCAAAGTTGCTCTATGATGTTTCCTCTTTCCATTGATACCTAAAACTCATCAAACCATCCACAAATCATGGAGAAATTCCTTCACAAACTTCCATGTTTCAAGCTGCCAAAATTAGAAGAAAATGAATTATTGTTGTTGTTGTCATAGCTCAGTTCACATGCATACACCAGTCATGTTTTTTCCACTTTAAGCCAAACACTTCTTACACACTATGTACTCCCCATGTAGCTTCATACATAAGAGAAGAAAGGCAAAGCTTGTTGTGTAAGTTTCTGCTACATCAGAGATAGCATCACCACCATTCTTTTCATTTCCACCTCACCATATGCACCATGAACACACCACACTATATCACAACCAAAGTTAACTCGCCCTAACTAACTTGACTCAGTTAGTTAGAGGCAGCTCAGTTCACTCAACTTAAACTCATTTAACTCACCCAATTAACCTTGGTTCAAGCTATTAAACCACACATATAAATTCAAAACTCTTCACAAATTCATTTTCAACTTCATTTTTTCACTCACACTCAAAATCATTCTCATTTTTTCTCTGAAATTCTCTCTACTCTCTCACTCTGACTTCACACGATTTCATCATTTTCATCAATCATCTCCATCATTTGTTGATTATTGAGCAAGAACACTCAAGAACAAACTCATCTCTCCAAGATCAACATCATTGTAGTTGCTGTTTTCTTCTCATACTCAAGAATTAATAGCATTTATTTTGCTTAAAAGTTGAAGTTCAACAAGTTCAAGAGTTCAAAATCTCTGGTTTTCTCAATACTTCAAAGTTCTTCATAGTTTCAGGTTTTTTTCTCAATTCTTTTCCACTGAATATAGCTTGTTTTCATGGTGTTTAGAGCTTATAAGGAGCTATGCGTGAGTCCTGGCTAGTTGATAGGCTCTTTAGGAGCTTAGTTGTGATTTTAGGGCAAAATGTATTGGCTCGGTTTGTTGTGTACGTGCATGATCTTTGGAAAATAATTGCATATTCATGATCTACTCAACTTCAGCTTCATTTCTATGTGCATGTTGTACATTTCTGTGAAATTTGATGACTGTGTGTGGTGGTTGCTCGCCGGAGAAGACGACCGGAGGTCTTCTCCGGCCACCTGAATCTTTCTCAGGCCAAAACCCTAGCTTATCCTCAGTTTAAATCCTGGTTGTCTGATCGTCGTATCCAATGATCCACAACGTGCCAACACATAAGTGACACACCCTCCCCCTCACGTGCATGTTTTTAATCTGAAGGACTTATATGTATGGATGTGCATGATACTTGTTGTGAACCTCATCTCTGGTTCACTTGATGTGTGTATCTGATTGATGATCTTATCATGAGATTGATCCAACGTCCATAACCTTGCCAGCACATTAAAACACCATGTGACTTGCACGTATTTATTTTTTAATTTCTGATTGATGGCATGCGTGTGTGTGCGTAATAATTATGATGTACACGCTTTGATGTTCGTTGGATGGTTTTACTTTTCATCATGATCTAATCATGTGGTTCTGAGTGCATCACACGTTGAATGTACATGCGCACTAGCACACACAATCACACGTTAGTGGACTGGGTTGGTAATTGATGTTTGCACCCCCTTGTTGAGCCCAATGTGATTTTTCAACATGGAAATTACTTTCGCCACACCCCCTTCCCATTTATTTTTATTTTTTATTTTCTTTTCCATATTGTTTTGATTTCCTATTTTTAAAAATAGCAAATAAATTCTAAAAATCCCAAAATAATTCATGTGTGTTCTTGACACATTTAAATAATTATATTTTATTTTTAATTCTGGTTTTGTTAATGTTTACACTTAATTACATAATTTTCTTCCAATTTCCTTTTTAGTTGATGTTCTTCATTGACACTCCAACTTGCATATTTTCTTTCTCCCATTTCACATCACATTTTTAACTCATTCTTTTTGTATTGTTTATATAACACATTAAAGCATCTAAATCCATTTTTATTTTATTTTTAAAGTCATTTTATCATGTGTGTAGGTGTTCATTTTGGTGTAATCTTGTGATGTGTTTCAATGTGAATTTGTGGAATTATTAGGTCATGCTTTCTCTTGATTTTTGATATGAGTTTTGGTCCATGTTTTTACTTATGACCTGGATTGTTTAGGACTTAATTTTACAATTTTCTCATATACTTTGATAGTTGTTTAATGCCTTGTATTTGAAGTTACTTATGTGCATTCTTTTATGTCCCATTCTCACATGTTTTGATGAGGCATTTATGCCACCACTTGATATTTGTTTGTGCATCTATTATAGGTCATTTGTATGATGTTAGAGGTCATATTTGTTCCATTATAGGTCATTTAGATATGTGTTTGCATTTTGACTTGAGTTTATGCTTTCTAATTTGAAGTTTGATATGAATTCTTGCATCTTCTCCTCTTATGCTTTAATTGCTTTATGTGTGCATTTTATATGACATCTCCCTCATTCCATTCACATCTCATCAATGTTATGCCACTGCCCATGTGCATTCATCAATCGTTTTACATGATATGCATCTATAATATGTCATTTTGTGCACATATTGGAACATGTTTCACTTCTTCTTACTTCTACTTCATCTTATTCCTTCTACTTGTATTTTTTTATCCATGTTTTGTATGATGATTCATGTGCATCTTAAGACATTTATGAATTGAATATGGTTCTGACTTTAACCTTTCATGAAGCATTAATGCATGATTACTTTGCATATTCACTTTTTATTCATCTATTTCTTCCATGATTCACTTCTTTGGTGTTTAGGACATTTAATTGTGCATAGTTAGTATGTGTTTGATACCTTAACATTAGAGAACACTCTTATAGTTTAGGTTCTGACCTTGATTGAGTTTCATCTCTTAGGATCCTTATTCCTTGGTTCTTAGTTTGTTTTGATCACTACTTGTTGTCCTTTCTTTCAATTTACCACTTGTAAATATGTTTTGCACTAACCTTTTCATGTAGGTGCAAATGGTAAGTAAGTGTGTGGATATGCTTCCACATGTACTTCTTTCTTTCATCCTCTCTTATTTCTTTTAATAATTCAATGTGTGATCATGATAAGAAATTACATGCTTTCTTTGAATAACTTCTTCTTCATCCCTCTTTAAGATCAACTTAACTTCCATCTTGGAAGTAAGTTGCTTCTTTTGTTCTTCTTCTCCTTTATTTAGGATTAGGTTTCTTAAACCTCATTAACCATAGGATCACCATGTATGATAACATTAAGATTGAGTCTTAGTCTCCCTCATTAGATTTTACCCTTTCTCGACCATTTGAGTCTCTTCTTCTCATCTCAAAACAAAGAGTAAAAAATACTTAATAGAGGTTAAACGGGTATTGCGCATGAGCCTTAAATATGGGAAGTGAATAATGGGGGGGGGGGGGGGAGGGGGTTTCCCTTCATTCTTCTAGGGTACCTAGTGTACTTCCTATTGGGGACGATACGCGACATATTCGTTCCTATGTTTTAGACTTGGGTGCAATGCAAGTTACTTATAACTGCAAAAACACTTCTTTCTAAAAAACTCCAAACAAACAATAACGTCTTTCCTTCGGGAATTCTTTTCTCATCTTTTCATTCCTTCCTTAAGGACTCGTCATGTCCATTCTACCGCAAACAGGTAACGCCTAAGTCTCCATACAGCGAGCCGCAACACCTAACTGCTAGGACGTGAAAGTCGACGTTTCCCCTAAAAAACACAAACAAATTTTCCCTTAGTGAGGGGAACTACATCGCTCTGATTCTCATGTTCCCGATGAGATACGTAGGCAGTGGGGTAGGGCCCATTCGAGCACTTTTTTTATTTTCCCTACATTTGTTTCTCTTTCTCTCTCCTTTCCTTTTCCAGTTCTCCAGCTAGCAGTCCTTTTCCAGTATCCTTTCCTTACACCCTTTGATTGAAGCAGCAAGCATGGATCCCATTGGGTATGATGGACGTGTGGGGGTGCTAATACCTTCCTCTAGTGTAACCGACTCCCGAACCCAGTTCTCTTGGTCGCAAGACCACGCTGTATCCTTCCCCTCAGGTTTACGCAGTGTTTCCTTTCCCTCTCTTGGGATAAATACACATTGCTGGCGACTCTGTTTCGGTGCCACTTTCACGTTTGTACTTGGATGAAAATCCCGGGAGCGACAGCTGGCGACTCTGCTGTGGACCGAACCCAGAATCTCTGGTTTCCTTAGCGAGTCAATCCTAGCGCTTGTCTGTTTTCTTTCATTGGGTGTTTTACTGTTTTACTGTATAGTTATTTACTATATTACTACACTTTACTGTATTTATTGCATTTACTGCATTACATATCATTATATGTTGGACTGTGCTAGTTTTTCTGTTTGGTGGTCAGGGTGTTCTGAGAGATAAGCCCACTACCCAGGCTTGAGCATACACATAGGTATTAGTGTGGGTGGACGTGTCGCTCCCGTGGTGTTTGGCCACGTGTGGGTGTTCACGAGACCTACAACCAGACGAGGTTCTATCCAGAGCTATCTGCTACTATATGTTTGATACAGGCCAGTAGATATTCTCTGGAGGAATCGTTGACTCTGGTGACCATTCCCGAGGACTCAGTTGCAGCACTCCTCCCGATTTGTGACAGTGGCAGACCACACTTTGTGGCAAACCCATTGCACATTCTCGATCCGAGGACCCAATGCTGGGAACTTGCTATAGGATATCCTTTTTGAGGGGAATCAGTTGAGGCCTCCTCGATTGATGATGATGCCAAACTAGAAATGGTGAACGTATCATCATTTCTCGACCTGAGAGCCCGTGATATTGAGGATCCTCACCTTTCTAGTACCCACATGTGAGAGGGACGGGCTGTTTGCAGGTTTGCAGGTACCCTTGACTTTCAACATACCTGGTACACTGGATTTCTTATCAGTATGGTTTATCTGTGTGGTTACTCTGTTGTTCTGGAATTCTGGAAAACTTGAGCCTTGAATTTATGCAACTATTACAGTCTAGCACAGACACGTGGCACTTTGATCCCATGCCTTGCATTGCATCTTTTTCTCTAACAGCCATATTTTTCACTTTCCAGGTAGTATCTGATTTTGATTCCAGTCAAAGGGCAGTCATAGGGATGGACACCAAGAAGGGTAGGAAGAATATCATTGTGTACAAGTTCCCGAAGCTCATCTTGGGTCAGATTTGTAAATTACAAGAGATGGCCAGTCCGGAAGTGTTAGGAATGTTCGGAGAGAAGTATGGTTGGATCTTATCCTTTGTTCGTAACATCAGTGAATATGAATATAACAGCTTGCACACCTTGATGCAGTTCTATGATCCGTCCCTGAGATGCTTTATGTTGACAGACTATGTTTTGGTTCCCACTCTGGAGGAGTATGCTAACATCCTGGGAATTTCCATCAAAGAAGGTGTTCCTTTCTGTGGGTCGAAGGCAGATCTTGATTTCCAAGCTGTGGCTGGTGCTCTTTATTTGAGCAAGTCAACTTTGGAAGCTGATGTTTCTGGCAAGGGAAAGGTTCGTGGCTATCACCTATCATACTTGGCAAGCAAAGCTCATGAGGCAGCAAAGGAGGAGAAGTGGAATGTCTTCAATGCAGTGTTGGCTCTCTGTGTGTATGGTATTGTCTTGTTCCCGAACGAGCCTGATTTTGTTGACACGGATGCTATCAGAATATTTGTATCTCAAAACCCGGTGCCAACCTTATTAGGAGATCTCCATTATGCTTTATACAACAGGAACGAGAAGAAACGAGGTGGGACAGTTCATTGTTGTGCACCTCTTTTCTATAAGTGGTTTGCCAATCGTCTACCCCAGTCAGGTGCTTTCAAGGATACTAAGAATTCTCTGAAATGGAGCCAACGTCTGATGGGTCTAGACGCTAAGGATATTTTTTGGGTGAATCACAGAGTGCTGGGTAAATACATTTTGCACAGTTGTGGTGAATACCCCAATGTCCCGTTGATAGGGAGAAAAGGAGGTATTAACTATAACCCTTCCTTGGCTATCCGGCAGTTTGGGTATGCTCTAAAAAGTCCCCCAGTTGAAAAGGAATTTGAAGAGTCATTGTATTTTCACATGGCTGACGATGGATTAGATATGGCGCAGAAAGCTTCCAAAGCATGGCTTAGTAAACAGAAGAGAGGAAAAACCATTTGGGGTGTGCCTAGCAATCAAATGTTCCCTCCATATGAGCAATGGATAAAGAGGAGGGTTGAAGAGTACTATTTACCTTTTGATTGGGTGCCTCCCTTATATCCCAAAGTGATAGAGGAAAGAATCACCGTACCAATTGAAGAATTCGATAAGCAGCGAAAAGTGGTCCAAGATTTGATAGAGGAAAATGCTAGTATGAGTAGTAGACTTTAGGGCGCTTTACATGACAACTTGGAGATTAAATGGAAGGTCCAAGATTTGATAGAGCGTTTGGAAAAAAGGGAGAAGGATCTTGATGACAGAGCTCAGCACTGTAGAAAGATCAGTATGACTGCTGAATCATCTAACAAAGCCTACTGGGAAACCAAGAAGCTCTTGACCAAAACTAAAGACGAGCTTGCCACATATCAGGAGATGTGGGAAGAGCTCAAGATTGAGAATGGGGAGTTAAAAGAAGAACTTCAAAGTATGAAGGAAGATAAGAAACACTTCTCTAGTAAGTGGAAAGAAGCCCAGAAAGAAATTGAAGAGCTCAAACTGCAAGCGGGAATCAAGAAGTCAAAGCACGAAGGCAATGATGTTGAAGAGCAGATTGCTAGGCTGAATCAGGATGTCGAGAAGAGAAACAGACTGATCAAGGGTTTGCTAGAAAGACCTACTCATCCAGATACTGTGAATCTTCTTGAGGAGATTGAAGCCAGTTTATTTGGAATTGACTTATAGTAATTCTGTTATTTGTATTTTGCTATGATTACCATCAGGATTGTTGATGGAATCGCTTTTGATTGTATCGAACCTATCTGTATGCTTTCTTATGGGATGATATTACAATATTTGATTCAGTCGTATTTGTCTTAACAACTCTCAGTTTTGCGAAAAGTGTCTTCCTTTGATTAATTCTGAAATATTTATGGATTCGGATTTATTTTCCGATGTTGTGTCCGATCCCTTGTCCGATTTCAAAGCTGGAATCAAAGCAGATATGCCCTGGAAATGTTTAAATATGATTGTTTGCATTTGCATTTGCATCCTCATAATCATAAGCAATTTTGCATAACAGGTACTTGCTTCGATCTTTCTAACCTTTATTTGGTTTCAGGCATTATAGCTGAGAATCACGTACACCGATACTCAACTCGAAGAAATCAAGCAAGGATAATGGATCAAATGCAGAATGATTTGGCTGAAATGAGGGCACGCATGGACCAGTTCATGACTCTCATGACTGGTATGGCACAGACTCAAGAGAGATTGAGACTTCTGGTCGAGCGTCCAGAGACTACGCTGGGTGGTAATCAGGTTGACAATTCACAGACTCATGGCACTCCTCCTCCTGTTGGCAACCCTCCTCCTGTTGGTAATTTGGGTAATGGAAATGTCAGAAATGCTGGTGTTGTTCAGAAAGATGTTCAGGAAGATCAGTTTACCCTGCTGGATGCTGATATGGGTAATCCTAATGATAGAAGGTACGATGAGTTGGCTGAGAAGATAAGGGCTATGGAGTGCAAGAATTCTATGGGCATTGATGTTACCAATCTAGGTCTAGTACCAGGGGTCAGAATTCCTCAAAAATTCAAGCCGCCCACTTTTGACAAATATCATGGCAATACGTGTCCTTAGACACATATTCAAGCTTATTTTAGGAGGATCTCAGCTCATAGTGATGACGATAAGTTATGGATGCATTACTTTCAAGACAGTCTGGCTGGAGCTTCATTGACCTGGTATATGAAATTGAACAGAGCTGCTGTGAGAAGTTTGAAAGATCTGGCAGAAGCATTCCTAAAGCAATATCAGTATAATATCGACATGGCACCCAACCGCACTCAGCTGTAAGGGTTGTCACAAAAATGCTAAGGAATGTTTCAAAGAATACGCTCAAAGATGGAGAGAAATGGTTGCCCAGGTTCAACCCCCTTTACTGGAAAGAGAAATGGCAGATATGTTTATGGGCACCCTGCAAGGGGTATTCCTTGATAGATTGGCTGCCTGTCCATCAACAGAATTTTTTGACATTATAATTGCGGGTGAAAGGATCGAGAGCCTGTTGAAACTCAGGAAGATTCAAGATGTAAGTGGTGTTGGTGCCTCTGGGACGAAGAAACCTTTTGCTAATGGTCAAAAAAGGAGAGAAGGTGACACAAACGCTGTGTATAGAGGACGGGGAAGAGGACCTTCACAGACTTATCATCAAGTAGGTGCAGTGATGATCCCAGCACCAGCCGTTCTGCAACAGCAACCACAACAGCAGGTCCAGCAACAGCAGCAACCTCATTTCCAACAAAGGTCTAGGCAGAGGGAGCGCAAAATTGACCCTCTCCCTATGGCCTATTCAACACTATTACCCCAGTTACTTAAATTAAAGTTGGTTGAGCTTCGTACTATGAAACCTCCTGCTGCTGGAAACTTGCCACCTAGTTTTGATGTCAACGCTCGCTGTGATTTCCATTCGGGTGCTCAGGGGCATACCACTGAGAAGTGTTGGGAATTTCAGAATAAAGTGCAAGATCTGATAGATGCTAAAGCAATCAATTTTTCTCTACCTACTAATGTTCTCCAGAACCCCATGCCTGATTATGGTGTGGCAGATGTGCATGATATTGAAGACGGAAAGAGGTTGAACTTAGTAGCAAATATCAATCAGGTGAAGTCTTCCTTGCTGGTTGTAAAAGATCGTCTGTTGAAGGGACAGGTGTTCCCAGGTTGTGATCAAATTGTTCTGAGTGTATGAGTCAGGAGAATGGCTGTGATAAGTTGAAAGTTGGTTTGCAGAATCTGATCAACGAAGGCCGTCTACAGTTTGACCGGGTTGTGAAAGATATTGACGCGGTGTCAACTGTGACAATTTATTATACTCCTGCTGACATTCAGGTACCTGCAAGGGCAGCTCCTGTAGCAAGTGTTGTGCTGGAAAGACCCAGTCCTGTTACCATCACGGTGCCAGGACCTGTTCTGTTTACCTCTAATAAAGCAATCCCATGGCATTATGGGGCAGATGTGTATTATGAAGGGAAAAGGCAGGAAGTCGAGACATCAGTCAGTTCAAATATTGATAACGTGGGTGGTGTAGGAGGCTTTACAAGGAGTGGAAGTTTGTTTGCTCCCCAAACCCTTCGAAGTGATAAAGAAGTTAAAGCTGTGGCAAAAGCTAAAGGAAAACAGGTGGCTGAAAGTGTGCCCGTGCCTGAAATAGATACCAAGATTACCTTTGATAACGAAATAGAAGAGTTCATGAGAATAATAAAGAAAAGTGATTACAAGATCGTCGATCAGTTGAATCAGGCCCCCTCAAAGATCTCAATTTTGTCATTGTTGATGTGTTCTGATGCACACCGAGAGGCTTTGCTGAAGGTGTTGAAGAGAGCCTATGTTCCACAGGAAATTACCGTTAATCAGCTCGAGAGTGTGATTTCTAATGTTAATGTCAGCCATGGATTGGGTTTCACGAGCCGAGATTTGACTTCTAAAGGTAGAAACCACAACAAAGCTCTGCATATTACAACGGAGTGTAAGGGTACGGTGTTGTCCCACGTGTTGGTAGACACTGGTTCTTCGCTCAATGTCTTACCTAAGAAGGCACTGATGAAGCTAGACGTTGATGGTTTGATTTTAAGGCCAAGTGAGTTGGTTTTCAGAGCATTTGACAGGACGAAGAGATCTGTGTTTGGTGAGGTGGAATTACCCGTGCAAATTGGACCTCAAGTGTTCAAGTCTACATTCCATGTGATGGATATACAGGCTGCTTATAGCTGTTTATTAGATCGCCCATGGATTCATGCGGCCGGGGCTGTTACATCCACATTACATCAGAAGCTTAAATATGAGTTCGAAGGATAAGTAGTGACTGTGTGTGGTGAAGAGGACATCTTTGTTAGTCATTTGTCCACATTTAAGTATGTTGAGATGGATGGGGAAATCCACGAAATGCTTTGCCAGTCGTTCGAGGCGGTGAATATTGATAACGTGCCTGAATCTTCCCTTGCACCAGATAGAGCTGACACGTCTATTTAATCTTATAAACAAGCGGTTGAGGTTGTTAGAGCAGGTAATGCCCAAGGCTGGGGCAAGCTGATAAAGACACCAATGAAGGAGGACAAGTTTGGTATTGGCTATCAACCCTCTATGGATTCGGTTGTAACATACAGTGGACCCATCACCTTCAGCAGTGGGGGAATCATTTATCCAGACCAGTCTTGTGCGGCTATAGAAGATGGCATTGATAGTGACTGTGACTTAGACAACTGGGTACGCCCATGTGCTCCGGGACAACAATTGCAAAACTGGTCCGTTGAAGAGATCGTCCAAGTTACTCTTCAAACAGAGTAATTTTATTTGTTTTTCTAACCATAATGCATGTTAAAATCTTGCGCTCTGCCCAAGGCGTAGAGATTCATTTGTAGGGCCACCCATTTTCATTTGCAATTTTAATCATCAATAAAGGATGTTTTGCACTCAAATTTTGTTCCCTGTCTTTCATTTTTATTTTTGCACAAAAAAATTAAAAATGGCAATGTTTCATTTCTTTTTGTTTTAAAATAAATTCTAAAATAAAGCATGAACCCATTCGTGCAGACTTGATCCTCCAGTTTCCATTGATAACAGTTCTGCTATGGCTATGTATGACTTTGACAAACCGATTTATTAGACCGAGGAAGGGGATGAGAAGGGCTGTGAACTCCCTGAGGAACTGGCCAGATTGTTAAAACAAGAGGAAAGGACCACCCAGCCTCATCAAGAGACCATAGAGATCATCAATATTGGTACCGAGGATGCTAAGAAAGAGATCAAGATTGGCGCCAGCCTGCAAGCAGATGTGAAGAAGGCTTTGACTGAGATGTTGTGTGAATATGTTGATATCTTCGCCTGGTCGTATCAGGATATGCCGGGGTTGGATACCGATATTGTTGTGCATAGGCTGCCATTGAGAGAAGAATGCCCGCCCGTCAAGCAAAAACTTCATCGGACTCATCCCGATATGGCCATAAAAATCAAAGAAGAAGTTCAGAAGCAGTGGGATGCAGGGTTTCTTGCTGTGACTAACTATCCTCCTTGGGTTGCCAACATCGTGTTGGTACCAAAGAAAGACAGAAAGGTTAGAATGTGTGTGGATTATCGAGATCTTAACAAAGCTAGTCCTAAAGATGATTTTCCACTAACTTACATCGACGTGCTGGTTGATAATACGACTCAGTTTTCATTGTTCTCGTTTATGGACGGTTTCTCCGGGTACAACCAGATTAAGATGGCACCTGAAGATATGGAGAAGACCATGTTCATCACCCCATGGGGTACATATTGTTATAAAGTGATGCCTTTTGGGTTGAAAAACGCAGGGGCAACGTACCAGCGGGCAATGGTAACCTTATTTCACGACTTGATTCACAAAGAGATTGAATGTTATGTGGATGACATGATTGCCAAGTCGAGAACAGAAGAAGAGCATCTGATTAACTTGAGAAAGTTGTTTGAAAGGTTGAGAAAGTTATGTCTGAGATTGAATCCTAACAAGTGCACTTTTGGGGTGCGTTCTGGAAAGCTGCTGGGTTTCATTGTAAGTGAAAAAGGAATTGAGGTTGATCCTGCCAAGGTTAAAGCAATACAAGAGATGCTTGAACCGAGAACGGAAAAAGAGGTTCGTGGTTTCTTAGGTAGATTGAACTACATTGGAAGGTTCATATCTCACCTAACAGCCATATGCGAACCAATATTCAAACTACTAAGAAAAGATCAAACGGTCAGGTGGAATGACGATTGCCAATTGGCGTTCGATAAAATAAAAGAATACTTGCAGGAACCTCCAATTCTCATGCCTCCAGTTTCAGGAAGACCTTTGATAATGTATTTGATAGTGCTTGAAGGTTCTATGGGTTGTGTTCTAGGTCAACACGACGAGACAGGTAGGAAGGAGCATGCTATCTACTACCTGAGCAAAAAGTTCAATGACTGCGAGTCCCGATACTCAATGCTTGAGAAGACATGTTGTGCACTTGCATGGGCTGCTAAGCGATTGAGGCAGTATATGATCAGGCACACAACTTTGTTGATTTCAAAAATGGATCCTATCAAATACATTTTCGAGAAACCAGCACTGACAGGCAGAGTTGCACAGTGGCAAATGGTTTTGACAGAATATGATATCCAGTATACTTCTCAAAAGGCCATCAAAGGAAGTATCTTGTCAGACTATCTTGCGCAACAGCCGATTGATGATTACCAACCCATGAAATTTGATTTCCCTGATGAGGACATCATGTTTCTCAAAGCTAAAGATTGCGAGGAACCACTCCTGGAGGAGGGGCCAGACCCTGAATCCAAATGGAGTTTGATGTTTGATGGGGCTGTTAACATGAATGGGTGTAGAGTTGGAGCAGTTCTTATCACGCCGGAAGGTGTTCATATGCCTTTCACTGCCCGAATAACTTTCGGGTGCACCAACAATGAAGCAGAGTATGAAGCTTGTATAATGGGGATTGAGGAGGCGATTAATTTATGAATTAAGACCCTCGATATCTTCGGTGATTCAGCTTTGGTAATCAATCAAGTGAAGGGGAGTTGGTACACGCACCAAGCGAATCTGGTTCCGTATAGAGATTATACGAGGAGATTACTGACATTTTTCATGACAGTGAAGCTGTACCATATTCCTCGAGATGAGAATAAGTTTGCTGACGCCTTGGCCACATTGTCTTCTATGATTAAAGTGCAAAGGTGGAACCATGTACCTAAGATTGAAGTGTCTCGTCTTGATAGACCTGCATTTGTGTTTGCTGTTGATGTAACGTCTAATGACAAGCCATGGTTTCATGATATCAAGTGTTTCTTGAAAAGTCAAGAGTACCTGCCTGGGGCATCTACTAAAGATAAGAAGACGTTGAGAAGGTTGTCTGGTAGCTTCTTCCTGAACCAAGATGACGTGTTGTACAAACGGAATTTTGACATGGTTATGCTCAGATGCGTGGATAGAAACGAAGCAGACCTGTTAATGCAGGAAGTACATGAAGGATCTTTCGGTACCCATGCCGGAGGACACGCAATGGAAAAGAAACTGTTGAGGTCGGGGTATTATTGGTTGACAATGGAGACAGATTGTTGCAAGTACGCTCGTAAATGTCATAAGTGCCAAATTTATGCAGACAAAGTGCATGTGCCTCCAAATCCGTTGAGTGTCATGTCCTCGCCTTGGCCCTTTGCAATGTGGGGCATTGACATGATCGTAAAGATTGAGCCTACTGCTTCAAATGGACATCGCTTCATCTTGGTCGCCATTGATTATTTTACTAAATGGGTTGAAGCAGCATCTTATGCCAACGCCACTAAACAAGTGGTAGCTCGTTTCTTGAAACAGGATATCATTTGTCGCTATGGAGTGCCCGAAAGAATCATTACTAATAATGGTTCTAATCTAAACAACAAAATGATGGTTGAGCTGTGCCGGGAATTCAAAATTGAACATCACAATTCTTCTCCGTATCGCCCGAAGATGAATGGCGCCGTGGAGGCGGCCAACAAGAATATTAAGAAGATTGTGCAGAAAATGGTTGTCACATATAAAGATTGGCATGAGATGCTACCGTTCGCCTTGCATGGGTACCGAATGTCAGTACGCACGTCCATTGGGGTAACACCATTCTCACTTGTATACAGTATGGATGCAGTACTACCGATCAAAGTTGAAATTCCATCCCTCAGAGTCATGATGGATGTCAAGTTAGACGAAGCTGAGTGGGTTCGCGCCATATTTAATCAGTTGAGCCTTATTGAAGAGAAACGATTGGCAGTAGTGTGTCATGGGCAGTTATACCAGCGGAGGATGAAGCAAGCATTTGACCAAAAGGTGCGTCCTCGGGTTTACAAAGTTGGAGATGTGGTGCTCAAAAGGATCCTTCCTCCTAATACAGAGCACAGGGGCAAATGGACTCCCAACTATGAAGGTCCATTCGTGGTTAAGAAGGTCTTCTCGGGCGGAGCCTTATTACTTACAACCATGGACGGCGAAGACTTTTCATCCCCTGTCAACTCAGACGTAGTCAAAAAATACTTCGCATAAATAGACCCGCTGGACAAAAAAAAGAGAAAAGTCCAGGCAAAAAAGGGCATCTCGGCGAACCACAAAAATAGAATAAAAAGGTTCGGCCAAAAGTTAGGGATAATAAATAAAAAATTTTGTACACCCGGTGAGTTGAAATTCCGCAAGGACAACTCAGGCAAAAAAGGGTATCCCGATGGATTGAAAACCTAAAAGGGCGGTCCACGCAAAAGAGGTATTTAAGCGAATGATTACGGTCTGAGTTATCTGTACTCCATCACCGTTTCAGCAGTTGACTTTCCAAGGGTAGGAATCGGTCTAATCATTCATCATAAGGCAAGGTCGGGGAGTCTTGAAGACATACTGGCCATAGCAGAATTGAAACTCAGTGGAATGTCATTTTCACATTGCCTTAGGATAGTTTCTTTTCTCAATTTTCAGCAATCACCTCTTTCCAGGGATTGCTTCCTGATGTAATTGCCTATTCTGGGCTTTTCTTCAATAAATTGAATTTCAGTAAAAAGCTTCTTATTTTGTTTTACTGCTTTGTTTGCAAAAACGTCCGAATTTTTGATAAAACATTGCATTTGAAAACATGGTGGCTTTACAATAACATGCGCAGAAAAACATTTAAAATTACTTTGAATGTTGAATAATCCTGGATGGTGGATTCAAGCCACGCAACATTCCGGGGCATGTGTGTGTATTCTGTTGTTGCAGGTAAACAGGTCCAGATGATTTCAAGCACAAGTGTCATTCCTCTTAGATGAGTAACCACTTATTCCCATGCAGAAGACCGGGGCAATCATGTTTAGGGAAGGGTTCACTTGTCACCCTTTTGTCACAACGTTTATTGATTGAGTCCATCATTTGGTCGGCGGTCGATCACGACGATTCGATATCGGTGAATTGAGTTCAACTAGGTATTGTTGTATCTTATTAAGTCTATTTTCTCATTCAGTACTTCCAACGGCTACAAGCTTTTCTGTGTCGATAACGGTCGCAAATTCCCCAGTAGAGTCATTTCGCAGACTTTGCAACTAGTGTTCAAGACTCAGTGAATATCCAGGAGTTGGAAGATGATGAATCTTATGAAAAATCCTCTTGGGATGATTTCTTCAGGTCAGTCTTGTATCATGGAGCAAAAAGTAAGGTGTTGACCTTCCCAAGCATGGGGCATCGTGAAATTTCCCCGGCAGGAGATGTTCCAGATCTATTATCCCCAGAAGAGTTTGAAGATGCTCGGTCTTCTGTAAAATCCTTTTAAGGGGCATCCCCAGCACGAGACGCTTTGAAGCGGTTTTCCCCAGCAGAGTTTGTGATAAACTCATTATCCCCAATGGAGTCATCAAGGGTAAAGTTCTCCTAACATGGGGCATTGGGACACTTATCCTAGGCTCGATAGTTTTGTTCCTCAACAAATCACAGTGGATTTGCTTTGTGTTTTCCCAGCAGAGCTCTAGGGGTTCTGTCACAGTATGTTGCAACGGATTGTCTTCCAACTAGGATTTGCGTATTCCCGACGGAGTGGCCCTGATCCCCAGCAAGATCGTGTCTCTGATAGTTGTATTCCCCACAGAGTTCAGCATTGAATCTTGTCAACAGTACTCCCTAGCTGAGTTGTTTTTATCCTCGCAGAGGTTTATCAGATCAATAGAGTCTCTTCCTCAATAAAGTGTTAGTACATTCTTTCCCCAGTCGAGTTAAAAGGTTGATGATCCCCGCAAAGGATCTCGAGTTTGGTAGATCTCCAAGAAGAGTTAATGACTTGTTTCCTCAGCAGAACGTCATTTAGAAAATTCTCATCCCCAGCGGAGTTGTTGTGACCAGAATTCATCCCCTAGCAGATAAAGTAATTTCTGGCAGAATCATCACTCCCCTCATATCTCAAGGTCCAGTTTATTTTCGGTAATCATGATAATTTGAAGCAGACGGATTGTTCATTCATTCTCCAGCAGAGATATTATCCTTTCAGGAGTCTGTTAGATCAGATCATTGATCATTGTTCCTCAGCAGAGTCAGCTGAGATGTCTGATATGTATGCAGAGGGTCATCCAATGTTGAATGTATCAACAAAGTCCAACAGCAGATTGGCAAAAGTCCATCTTAGGGTGGCAAATCATTAGAGTGCAACAGCAGATTGGCAAAAGTCCATCTTAGGGTGGCAAATCATTAAAGTCCAATAGCAGATTGGCAAAAGTCCATCTTAGGGTGGCAAATCATTAAAGTCCAACAGCAGATTGGCAAAAGTCCATCTTAGGGTGGCAAATCATTAAAGTCCAATAGCAGATTGGCAAAAGTCCATCTTAGGGTGGCAAATAATTAAAGTCCAACAGTAGATTAAAAAAAGTCCATCTTAGGGTGGCGAATCATTGAAGTCCACTAGCAACGTGGCAAGCCAGCAGTCATCTGGAGTCGTTCCAAAAAGACATTGTTGAAGTCCACCAGCAGCGTGGCAAGCCAGTAGTCGTCCGGCGTCGTACAAAATACATTATTGAAGTCCACCAGTAGTGTGGCAAGCCAGTAGTCGTCTGGCATCATACAAAAGATGTTTCTTAAAGTCCACCAGCAGCGTGGAAAGCCAGTAGTCGTCTGGCGTCGTACAAAAGACGTTGTTAAAGTCCACCAGCAGCGTGGCAAGCCAGTAGTCGTCTGGCGTCGTACAAAAGATAGTTTTCTAATGCTATTCTTCCCATCAGAGTTTTTCTACAAGCAGAATTCATTTGGTTGGGTTTATATCTCTTTTCTTCTTCTCCACAGAGTGCAAATTTTCTGGTTATTCTTCAGTATTCAATCTCTCCATACCTTGAAAGGCTGACAACAATCGCTATCATCCATTCAGGTCTACAGTGATTGAATAAAGGCAGCTGCCATACCCTAAAATTTTCCCTCTCATTTTCATATCATTTAGCATGTACTTTCATTTCATTGCATTGGATTCAAGCATAGGGAACAGGGGCCAAGGGTTTTGATCATCCAAAGCAAGGGAACAGGGGCCAAGGGTTTTCAAACAAGCTTCAAGGGTATCTCATGTCATATATCATCTCAATTGATCCTACAAGGCATTGGAAGAGGAGAATTCATCAAGAAGATTGGGCAGTGCATCATCTCCTACACAAAGCAGTCTAAAATTGGGATCTAACCCTCAAATGGGCAATCTCTTTTAATTTTTATCACCTCCAAATGCCATATCTCATCTTTGTTAGATAGGATATACATCATATTCAGAGGAATTTGGATTTGGAGGATGTGCTATTTCCTCCTAACCAGAGGGTGCCAAAATTAGGGTTTGACATAAAATCAATTTATTTCTGATTTTTTGGACAAAACTTGATCTCATGGTATTCCTTATGTCCTTAAGTGTATATGGATGGAAAATTGCTCATCAATTGGTTTCAGAAGGGTATCAATTGGTATGAAGATTCAAAATCAGGAGAATTGGGGAAAAAGTCAATTCTGCAGTGAAAAAGTCAACTCTTGACTTTTTAAGGTCAAATTCATGAAACTCATGTTATATATAACCATTGGACAAGATTTGATCAAGAAATGATGGAGGAATCATGAAAAATCAAGAAATTACAAAACTGCCAAAAATAGAAACTTTAGGGTTTCCAAAAATGGCAAGTTTGGACCATTTTGCACCCTACTTTGAGGATCTCTTTCTCCAAAATAAAAGCTTCAAACCTCAGGCCCAAGTTGAGCCAATTAAATTTCATGTTCTAAGCTTCAAATCCATATAAAGAACATCTCCATTGGATCAATATTGAGGGAGATATGATCAATCAAAGTTTGGCAAAACTAGGTCACAAACCAAGTCATGACCAAGCCCACGCGCCATAATTTTGTCAAACACGTGGTGGGCAAGATGTCAAGCCATTTTTATCCATCAAGGAAGCTTCAAATGGAAAACTTTCAAACATCAAAGTTGTTCCTTTCCATGTCCTCTACAATATTCATGTTGGACATTTTTTAATTTGAGCAAGTTATGAGATAGTTATGATGGTCCCAAGTTGATGGGGTCATGCTGAAAATTTGCAAGTCATGCTACCATGCACAATTCAGTTGGCCTCGCCCTTAAACCAGTTTTGGTACCATGATGTTTGAAGGCATTTTACACCATTCTACAAGCCTCTATTCAAGTCAATTCTCACATCAAAGTTGCTCTATGATGTTTCCTCTTTCCATTGATACCTAAAACTCATCAAACCATCCACAAATCATGGAGAAATTCCTTCACAAACTTCCATGTTTCAAGCTGCCAAAATTAGAAGAAAATGAATTATTGTTGTTGTTGTCATAACTCAGTTCACACGCATACACCAGTCATGTTTTTTCCACTTTAAGCCAAACACTTCTTACACACTATGTACTCCCCATGTTGCTTCATACATAAGAGAAGAAAGGCAAAGCTTGTTGTGTAAGTTTCTGCTACATCAGAGATAGCATCACCACCATTCTTTTCATTTCCACCTCACCATATGCACCATGAACACACCACACTATATCACAACCAAAGTTAACTCGCCCTAACTAACTTGACTCAGTTAGTTAGAGGCAGCTCAGTTAACTCAACTTAAACTCATTTAACTCACCCAATTAACCTTGGTTCAAGCTATTAAACCACACATATAAATTCAAAACTCTTCACAAATTCATTTTCAACTTCATTTTTTCACTCACACTCAAAATCATTCTAATTTTTTCTCTGAAATTCTCTCTACTCTCTCACTCTGACTTCACACGATTTCATCATTTTCATCAATCATCTCCATCATTTGTTTATTATTGAGCAAGAACACTCAAGAACAAACTCATCTCTCCAAGATCAACATCATTGCAGTTGCTGTTTTCTTCTCATACTCAAGAATTAATAGCATTTATTTTGCTTAAAAGTTGAAGTTCAACAAGTTCAAGAGTTCAAAATCTCTGGTTTTCTCAATACTTCAAAGTTCTTCATAGTTTTAGGTTTTTTTCTCAATTCTTTTCCACTGAATATAGCTTGTTTTCATGGTGTTTAGAGCTTATTAGGAGCTATGCGTGAGTCCTGGCTAGTTGATAGGCTCTTTAGGAGCTTAGTTGTGATTTTAGGGCAAAATGTATTGGCACGGTTTGTTGTGTACGTGCATGATCTTTGGAAAATAATTGCATATTCATGATCTAATCAACTTCAGCTTCATTTCTATGTGCATGTTGTGCATTTCTATGAAAATTGATGACTGTGTGTGGTGGTTGCTCGCCGGAGAAGACGACCGGGGGTCTTCTCCGGCCACCTGAATCTTTCTCAGGCCAAAACCCTAGCTTATCCTCAGTTTAAATCCTGACCGTCTGATCGTCGTATCCAATGATCCACAATGTCCCAACACATAAGTGACACACCCTCCCCTAACGTGCATGTTTTTAATCTGAAGGACTTCTATGTGTGGATGTGCATGATACTTGTTGTGAACCTCATCTCTGGTTCACTTGATGTGTGTATCTGATTGATGATCTTATCATGAGATTGATCCAACGTCCATAACCTTGCCAGCACATTAAAACACCATGTGACTTGCGCGTGTTTCTTTTTTAATTTCTGATTGATGGCATGCGTGTGTGTGCGTAATAATTATGATGTACACGCTTTGATGTTCGTTGGATGGTTTTACTTTTCATCATGATCTAATCATGTGGTTCTGAGTGCATCACACGTTGAATGTACATGCGCACTAGCACACACAATCACACGTTAGTGGACTGGGTTGGTAATTGATGTTTGCACCCCCTTGTTGAGCCCAATGTGATTTTTCAACATGGAAATTACTTTCGCCACACCCCCTTCCCATTTCTTTTTATTTTTTATTTTCTTTTCCATATTGTTTTGATTTCCTATTTTTAAAAATAGCAAATAAATTCTAAAAATCCCAAAATAATTCATGTGTGTTCTTGACACATTTAAATAATTTTATTTTATTTTTAATTCTGGTTTTGTTAATGTTTGCACTTAATTGCATAATTTTCTTCCAATTTCCTTTTTAGTTGATGTTCTTCATTGACACTCTAACTTGCATATTTTCTTTCTCCCATTTCACATCACATTTTTAACTCATTATTTTTGTATTGTTTATATAACACACTAAAGCATATAAATACATTTTTATTTGATTTTTAAAGTCATTTTATCACGTGTGTAGGTGTTCATTTTTGTGTAATCTTGTGATGTGTTTCAATGTGAATTTGTGGAACTATTAGGTCATGCTTTCTCTTGATTTTTGATATGAGTTTTGGTCCATGTTTTTCTTCTGACTTGAATTGTTTAGGACTTAATTTTACAATTTTCTCATATACTTTGATAGTTGTTTAATACCTTGCATTTGAAGTTACTTGTGTGCATTCTTTTATGTCCCATTCTCACATGTTTTGATGAGGCATTTATGCCACCACTTGATGTTTGTTTGTGCATCTATTATAGGTCATTTGTATGATGTTAGAGGTCATATTTGTTCCATTATAGGTCACTTAGATATGTGTTTGCATTTTGACTTGAGTTTATGCTTCCTAATTTGAAGTTTGATATGAATTCTTGCATCTTCTCCTCTTATGCTTTAATTGCTTTATGTGTGCATTTTATATGACATCTCCCTCATTCCATTCACATCTCATAAATGTTATGCCACTGCCCATGTGCATTCATCAATCATTTTACATGATATGCATCTATAATATGTCATTTTGTGCACATATTGGAACATGTTTCACTTCTTCTTACTTCTACTTCATCTTATTCCTTCTACTTGTATTTTTTTATCCATGTTTTGTATGATGATTCATGTGCATCTTAAGACATTTATGAATTGAATATAGTTCTGACTTTAACCTTTCATGAAGCATTAATGCATGATTACTTTGCATATTCACTTTTTATTCATCTATTTCTTCCATGATTCACTTCTTTGGTGTTTAGGACATTTAATTGTGCATAGTTAGTATGTGTTTGATACCTTAACATTAGAGAACACTCTTATAGTTTAGGTTCTGACCTTGATTGAGTTTCATCTCTTAGGATCCTTATTCCTTGGTTCTTAGTTTGTTTTGATCACTACTTGTTGTCCTTTCTTTCAATTTACCACTTGTAAATATGTTTTGCACTAACCTTTTCATGTAGGTGCAAATGGTAAGTAAGTGTGTGGATATGCTTCCACATGCCCTTCTTTCTTTCATCCTCTCTTATTTCTTTTAATAATTCAATGTGTGATCATGATAAGCAATTACATGCTTTCTTTGAATAACTTCTTCTTCATCCCTCTTTAAGATCAACTTAACTTCCATCTTGGAAGTAAGTTGCTTCTTTTGTTCTTCTTCTCCTTTCTTTTAGGATTAGGTTTCTTAAACCTCATTAACCATAGGATCACCATGTATGATAACATTAAGATTGAGTCTTAGTCTCCCTCATTAAATTTTACCCTTTCTCGACCATTTGAGTCTCTTCTTCTCATCTCAAAACAAAGAGTAAAAAATACTTAATAAAGGTTAAACGGGTATTGCGCACGAGCCTTAAATATGGGAAGTGAATAATGGGGGGGGGGGGGGGGGGGGGTTCCCTTCATTCTTCTAGGGTACCTAGTGTATGTCCTATTGGGGACGATACGCGACGTATTCGTTCCTATGTTTTAGACTTGGGTGCAATGCAAGTTACAAATAACTGCAAAAACACTTCTTTCTAAAAAACTCCAAACAAACAATAACGTCTTTCCTTCGGGAATTCTTTTCTCATCTTTTCATTCCTTCCTTAAGGACTCGTCATGTCCGTTCTACCGCAAACAGGTAACGCCTAAGTCTCCATACAGCGAGCCGCAACACCTAACTGCTAGGATGCGAACGTCGACGTTTCCCCTAAAAACACAAACAACTTTTCCCTTAGTGAGGGGAACTACGTCGCTCTAATTCTCATGTTCCCGATGAGATACGTAGGCTGTGGGGTAGGGCCCATTCAAGCACTTTTTTTATTTTCCCTACATTTATTTCTCTTTCTCTCTCCTTTCCTTTTCTAGTTCTCCAGCTAGCAGTCCTTTTCCAGTATCCTTTCCTTACACCCTTTGATTGAAGCAGCAAGCGTGGATCCCATCGGGTACGATGGACGCGTGGGGGTGCTAATACCTTCCTCTCGCGTAACCGACTCCGGAACCCAGTTCTCTTGGTCGCAAGACCACGCTCTATCCTTCCCCTCAGGTTTACGCAGTGTTTCCTTTCCCTCTCTTGGGATAAATACACATTGCTGGCGACTCTGTTTCGGTGCCACTTTCGTATTTGTACTTGGATGAAAATCCCAGGAGCGACAATATGATGAAACTCGATTCTATTGAAGAAAGGTAACAACCTTCTTGCGTAGTCTTTGTAAGGAATCAGTCCTGATTGGTATGTGTTCCAATCTCCTTTGATTTGATTGATAACCAGGGTTGAGTCACCATATACATTCAAGTTCTTGATCCTTAAGTCGATCGCTTCTTCGAGACCCATGATACAAGCTTCGTATTCGGCCTCATTGTTTGTGCATTTGAAAGCAAGTCTAGCGGTGAAAGGAATGTGGGTACCCTGAGGTGTTATGATGATTGCCCCAATTCCATTTCTGTAATGATTGACAGCTCCGTCAAAGATTAGTCCCCATTGGGAACCTAGTTCTGGCCCTTCACTAGGCAGCAGTTCATCGCAATCTTTCATTTTTAGATACATGACATCTTCGTCTGGGAAGTCAAATCTGACTGATTCTTGATCGTCAATTGGTTGATGTGCCAAATGATCGGCTAAAACACTTCCCTTAACGGCTTTCTGAGCGTCATACTCGATGTCGTATTCTAACAACAACATCTGCCAACGGGCAATCCTTCCCGTGAGAGCAGGTTTTTCAAAGACGTACTTGATCGGATCCATTTCTGAGATTAACCAAGTAGTGTGACGAATAATATATTGGCTAAGACGTTTGGCTGCCCAAGGCAAAGCACAATAACTTTTCTCAAGCATAGTATACCGAGTTTCACAGTCCGTAAACTTTTTGCTCAAATAGTAAATGGCAGACTCTTTCCTTTTTGTTTCGTCTTATTGGCCAAGTACACAACCCATCGATTCTTCCAAGACTGTTAGGTAGATAATCAGTGGTCTTCCCTCCACTGGTGGTGATAGAATCGGTGGGTTCAACAGGTATTCCTTGATACTATCGAAGGAGGTTTGGCAGTCTTCTGTCCAAATGCAATCCTGATTCTTTTTGAGTAATTTGAAAATCGGCGCGCATGTCGCGGTCATGAGGAATATAAATCTGGAAATGTAATTCAAACGTCCCAGGAATCCCCTGACTTGTTTTTCAGTCCTCGGAGAGGGCATTTCTTGAATGGCCTTGACCTTGTCAGGATCAACCTCAATTCCTTTCTGGATGACGATGAACCCTAGAAGTTTCCCTGAACGGACACCGAATGTGCATTTATTGGGATTCAAGCGGAGTCTGTACTTTCTCAACTGCTCGAATAGTTTTGACAGGTGGGTCACATGCTCCTCTTCTGTTTTAGATTTTGCAATCATATCATCGACATATACCTCGATTTCTTTGTGTATCATGTTATGAAAATGAGTAGTCATGGCCCTTTGATAAGTTGCACCAGCATTCTTCAAACCGAACGACAATACCTTGTAACAAAAGGTGCCCCATGGGGTAACGAACGAAGTTTTTTCCATGTCTTTCGGTGCCATTATGATTTGGTTATAGCCCGAGAATCCATCCATAAAGGAGAAGACTTTGAAGTTTGCTGAATTGTCAACCAGCATGTCAATGCGTGGTAAAGGAAAGTCGTCCTTCGGACTTGCTTTGTTCAGATCCCTGTAGTCTACACATATTCTTAATTTTCCGTCCTTTTTCGGAACTGGTACTATGTTGGCTAACCATTGAGGTTATTCTGATGTGGCGAGGAAACCCGCGTCAATCAGTTTCTGTACCTCCTCTTTGATTTTGATGGCCATGTCTGGATGAGTTCGTCTCAACCTCTGTTTTACGGGTGGACATTCTGATCTCAACGGTAAATGATGTTCCACGATGCTGGTATCCAACCCTGGCATATCCTGGAAGGACCAAGCGAATACATCGAGAATCTCTTTGAGAAGCTTTGTCAAACTTTCTTTGACAGTCGGACTGAGCAGTGCCCCAATCTTGACTTCTTTTCTCTCTTCCTCTGAGCCCAAGTTGACTGTTTCCAACGGCTCCTTGTGAGGTTTAGTGGACCTTTCCTCTTGCCTTAGGATTCGAGAGATCACTTCTGGAATTTCGTCGTCATCTTCTTCTTCAGCCCCAAATACCGGGAATTCAAAGTTGGGAGAAGGCATTGGATCGTATGTTTCAACGGGGTTTAAAACAAGCAATCTGCATGACGGTATGATTTATGTTTAGAAGAGATAGAGAAAATGCAAGAGTGTGTGCAGTGTATTTTTTTTACTGCTTGTTTTTATTATTTGTTGTTTTTTTAGGATTACCATTTTCTGAAAAAGCAAAAAGAGAAAACAGTAATTAATGCGGAAATTACATAACGATGTTTATTTATTTATGATTTTGTCGATTCTTGAAACTACAGCCCTATAAAACAAAACTCAGTCGCTTTGGGCAAAGCGAAGAGGGATATTTACAGAAAGTGAGCCCTATCAAAACATCTGTTTCACCTGGGCAGGGTGAAAGGTTAAAATAAAGACGGCAATGACTTAGACTTATGAACGATCTTCAGAACATCGACTACAACCCATTGCCGACGAACTCCTCGGTGAAACACAAAGTCTGGTACCTTCCTTGATTTGTCTTCAAAAAATAACGCTGATTTCTGGTGGAGCAGGATCATTGGAATTTGTCTCCCAGGTAGAGTTGTCGTAGGAGGATTCCTCTGTTGTATTTTGCATAGTATTTGTGCTCTCAGGCAAATCTCCCCATCCAGTTGGCTGGATGTCTTCGAGCCTGATACGAGAGCTTTCAGGAGCAGTGTACTTGACCATGAAGTCGAATTTTCCACTCGGTTGTCCTAAGGTGTCCCACATTTCTTTGGAACTGGAGGAGTCATCTTTCTCGATGACGTTGACCTCGGGAAAAGCATAGTTGATGAATTCTAGTCCTGCAAGTTTTGTGAATTCATCGTCGTGCTGGGTATTTTCTGAATGACCTGAGTGTTGATCCCATGATATGGTGGGGACGTAGGTATTCTTTTCAATGATGCTCAACTGATTTTCATCGTTCGGCTGATTTTCTTGCCCCAAGTCTCCTGGGTACGGCTGCCACCTAGGTAGGCCATCCATTGGGCCATAATAGTCGTGGTCAAAGTTGTATTTCATTGGAGTGTCCTCCTCTAATAATTTGGGTGGAGCACGACATCCTTCAGGATCACAATCTCCGTATATCATTTCGACGTCTGACCTCGGTATAAATTTCGGACTCTATGCGGGATAGCAAAATGGCGTAGGCACCTCTTCCTGAGATATATAACCGTCCTCGTTAAGATAGGACTTCCATTCCTCATCTGTGTCGGAGGAATCTCCCTCGTTGATGGTATGTACTTCTTGAGACACTGGGTGAAGGAAACCTCCACTATGGAAGAAGTTCTGAATGAGATGAAGACTTTCACCATTAGCGGCAGTCAGGGTACAGGTTGCAGAAAAACCAAGACCCTTCTTTGTTTTTTATCAGTAGGAATGACAAGCTGTCCCCATCCTTTTGCGTTGCTACTCTCGATTACTTTGAGAGCATCTTTGTATGAGGAAATCGATGTTCCTTTCTCTGACTGATTGTCATTGCTCACCGAAAGTGCTTGGAACTGAGTTCTAATAACCTCCTCAGGTTCTACACAAGTGGCCACTGATAGGTTACTCACGATCAAGACTTGTTCTCCACAGACCGTGGCGAGTTTATCGTTCTGGACGAACTTCAGTTTTTGGTGAAGCGTCGAAGTTACTGCCCCAGCCTGGTGTATCCAAAGTCTTCCTAATACGCAACTGTATGTTGCCCGGATGTCCATGACCTGGAAAGTGACTAGGAAAGTGTGAGGACCGATAGTTATGGGAAGGTCGACTTCACCAATAACTATTTTTCTAGACCCGTCAAATGCTTTGACGACGACCTCACTGCCTCTCATCGGAGATCCTTTGAATGATAGTCGCATTAGAGTGGACTTTGGCATGACGTTGAGAGCCGATCTAGTGTCTACCAGTACGCTGGGTAAAGCATCGTCCTGGCAGTTGACTATGATATTGAGCGCCATGTTGTGGCTTTTGCCTTCTTCTGGCAATTCCTCATCACTAAACCCCAAGTTGTTGCAGGAAGTGATGGTAGAGACAATATTGTCGAATTGTCGTATTGAAACATCCTGTTCCACAAAGGCATGTTCTAAGACTTTCTGTAGAGCCTCTCTGTGGGCTTCAGAACTGAGTATAAGAGATAACACAAAGATATTTGAACGAGTTTGTAACAGTTGATCAATAATGTTGTATTCACTCCTTTGGATGAGCTTCAGCATCTCATCATTATTCTTTGAAAGGTCAGGATCACTGGACTGACCGATTGGTGGATTAGGAACTTCTGTTTGAGGTTCCTTTTCTCTGTTAGGTTCTCCAACTCCTCTGTTGAAGATTCGACCGCTTCGTGTTACTCGACTGATGTCTGCAATATTCACGACGGAGGGTAATGGAATTTCCTTTCCATTCTCAATTATGGTTGCACCGTATTTGTAAGGGATCGTATTACCTGATTCATACGGTAACGGTCTCGACAGATAAATAACTATAGGAGCCTTCTGATTTTTCTGACTGTCGTAAGTAATTTCAATTAGTTCCTGGTTAAGAACCTTCGATTCGTCAAGTAGAGGGATGATGGTACAAACATCCTTGGTCCTCTCAAGATCAGAGATTACAATAACATCTTTGTTCTGGTCGGAGAAATAGTCTGGCGTCCAGTTGATAGACCCCGAAACCAAATATTGTTGAATCTCTTTGCGGTCCAACTGACTCTGAAGAGCTGCTCGCACGAGGTAGCATCCTTGATTATTTTCCGAGCAGACTCTACAGCGCTCGCAGTTATGTGGTGGCACCTGGCCATGTCCGCTTTGAATGCAGTGTAACCTCACCAGGTCTATTTCCATTGATCAGACATCCTGACTTTGATGCCTAGTAGGGTTCCCGTTTGTCACACTGATTTGTTGCGTGTCTTCATCCATATAGATCGGAAGCCACCAGTGGTTTAACAAGTGTTGTAAAGTTCTTTGAATGAGAGCGCACCCTTGGTTACTCTCGCAACATACTTTACAGCTCAGATAATCATGTGAAGTGAGAAAACCGAGTTGGACTTGCTTGGCGTGTAACTCCACCAAGCTGGTATTCATCAAACGAATATCGAAGATTTGAATCATGTTGATCTGATAGGGATTTCTATCACGGTAGTCTTGGATCCACCCAAGATCCATCTGACGCTGGAGGGCCTCTTGTACGAAAGAGCATCCCTGTTTATTTATCGAGCAAGTCAGACAGGAATTGTAATCATGTCGTGGCAGATTATGATACTGACTTTGCCTTGAGTGCATTGCCACCAAGTTAACATTCATTGCATGGATGTCGTGGTTCTGAATGATGTTGGAACTTGTATAAGTCATGTTAATTCCACGAACTCGATGCTCTTAGATCCATCCGAGATCCAACTGTTCCTGTAGAGCTGATTGAACCACAGAACATCCCTGATTATTTTTAGAGCAGATATCACACTAGTGATAATTATGAGGTGGCACATGGCTATACCCGCTCTATCTACAATGCATCTTGACCAAGTTGGCCCTTAATAAGAGTACATCATGAATTTGATAGCTGTTGTTAGACTCTCCTTCTATCAAATTTACTGCGGCTTTCTCGTGTTAAGGCAGCGGGTTTGTGAGAACATTCGGATTCATATCTTTGAAAGATAAGACCCAGCTCCTAACAAGCTTTTGCACATCGGATTTGAAACTGAGACAGTTTTCTATGTTATGCCCTGGTCCTCCTTGGTGGTAAGGGCAAGTTTGATCTGCTTTAAACCAAAAAGGAGAATTTTTTGGTACTGTAAGAGGAGACCTGGTTTGGACGTGTCCCTTAACCAGTAATAATGGAAACAGTTCTACGTACAACATTGGTATAGGGTCGAACCCTGGTGGTCGCGTTGTACGGTTGTTGTTATATGGAGGACGAGCCTACTGAAGAGGCTGTTGTGTCCTTTGCTGATATTGTTGTTGATTCGGTTGGCTCTGAGCAACCTGAGGTTGATACGTAGGAACAGGCGCGGGGTTGATAGCATGAGTTACGGCTGCTACTGGTTGGTATCGTCGCCTTTGCTTTCCGAGAGAGATATTCCCAATATCTTGCTCTTTTTTCTTAGGGAGAGCACTACCGTATCGTTTTGTATTACTTGATGATCCAACGTCTTTAACTAACCGTCCTTCTCGGACTGCTTCCTCAAGACGAACTCCCATGCCCGCCATCTCGGTGAAGTCACTAGGCACACTGGCAACCATTCTGTCGTAGTAAAATGAGCTCAAGGTTTTCAAGAAGATTTTTGTTATCTCTTTTTCCTCAAGAGGTGGACAAATCTGAGCGGAAATTTCACGCCATCTATGAGCATATTCCCTTAAGGTTTCCTTATCCTTCTATGACATCGATCTGAGTTGATCTCTGTCTGGTGCCATGTCCAGGTTATACTTATATTGTTGAACAAAAGCAGCGCCAAGATCTCTGAAAGTGCCGATCTTAGTGTGGTTTAAACCCATGTACCATTTGAGTGCGGCATCGGTTAAACTATCCTGAAAGTAGTGAATTAGTAGCTCCTGGTTCTTTGTCTGAGCTGACATTCGCCGAACGTACATCACCAAGTGGCTTTGAGGGCAAGAGTTACCCTTGTACTTTTCAAAGTCGGGTACCCGGAACTTATGTGGAACTTTCACATTGGGGACCAAACAAAGGTCTGCGGCGTTCTTTCCAAATAAATCCTGACCGCGAAGGGCTTGTAGTTCTTTCTGCATCTCCAGGAATTGTTCCTGGAACTTATTCATTCTGTCGAACATACTTTCGTTTCCACCAGAAGGTATCTGTGGAATCTGTCCTTCCGGGATAGTGTGTACCACGGGTGGTGGTATAGTCATCATGGCCGAGACTCTCGGTGCCTCCCGAAGTTTGTAACCTTCAGGAGTTGCTGTCATGCCCCTAGCATCATCGCTTTCCCAAAGTTTGTAACCTTCAGGCCCAGCGGCTCCTGCTGAAGTTTTCGGATCTTTAGTGATCGGAGAAATATATCCCTCCAGGATATAGTTGATAGGCATGTCCCAGGGACGATATTTCGGCATTTTGTACCTAGGATCATACTTTTCACTATGGGTGTTGATGTGATCTCTGAGATCACAGTTCTTTGTTGTTGCATTTGATCTTCTTCTAGAGCTTGCATGTCGTTATGAAGCTTTCTCAGTTCCTCTTTCAGAGTATCGATCTCTTCTCTCAACTCTCTGTTCTCTTCCTCGAGATCATCCATCTTTTTTTGACGATTGGCCCGAGTATTGTACGAATGAGACAGTTTAACTCTAGAATCGAGACGCAAACGTGAGATTCGTAGGTAAGAAGAATGTGTTATGTGAGAATGATGAATGATATGCAATGATTATATTAATTGTATATATTTTTCGTTTATTCAAAGTAAACTTCGACAATTAGATTGCAAATATCAAATAGTGGGGAAACCCTGTTTTATTGAATTCAAAGATTACGGAAATGGAAATACAGTAATTTACATAGTGCTGTAAATGGAAATCTAAACTTATGGGTCCTGAGTCCTCTCTGAAGCGAGCTCAGGTGCTGGTTCTGGTACTTTCCTTTTCTTTGACCGGGGCTCTTGGGCCGTTGTCGGGTCGTCATTCCATTGGCAAGTGAAAGGAGCGAGCAAATTCCTTTGGTCATCCTGATTTTCTACAGCATGTTGCTCTAAAATCTCAATCAGAGCATCTTTATCTTTTAACAGTTGCTGTATTTTCTTACATTCCACATTGAGAATACGGTACTTGTTCCTCCAAGACCTCTTCTCCTGCTGAACTTTGTTGAGAGTAACCTGAAGTTTTTCCGTCTCAGGCATAAAATAAAGGACCGAGTCCCTCAATGGAAGAACTTCCTGACGAGGGTAAGGCATCCTCAGCTTGAGAGCTATAGTTTGTACCCAGTGGAGATAAGGTTCCACCGAGACATAATCTGGTTTTCCTAGAGACTTTCTTCCTTTCCTGTGAACGTGTTTCCAGGCATGCACTATTTCTGTCTTTAGTGCTCTTTCATTTTCTCCTTCCTTGAAGAAAAGACCTTCTAGATGAGCATTGCGTGGAATATGTCTCATCGAGTATCCAAATTGACGACGAACTAATACTGGATGATAATTGATTCCTCCCTTAGTTCCTATAAGGGGTACATTTGGGAAATTTCCACAACGGTCAATGATCCTGACCCCGTCATAGATTCAATTGTACCAATTGATGTCAGAGTTGGTAAGAGACATGATTCTCTGTGACCAACGTAAAGTATTCTTTTGATCCCAAAATGCAGCAGATTTGGGCAAGTGGGAAATGAAACATTTGTATAGCAGGGGTACACAACATGTGATCATTCCTCCGCTGTATAAATTCCTTAAGTGTACAGAATGATACGCATCTGTGAGTAAGGTTGGTACAGGGTTTCCAATCAGGAAAACCTTAATGGCGTTGATATCTACAAAGTTATCGATGTTGGGAAACAAAAATAACCCGTAGGTAAGCAAAACAAAGATGCTTTCGAAAGCGACCACGTTCCCTATGCTGGCAAAGTACAGGGCTTTCTTTGTCAAGAACTGGGCTGGCAAACCCTGGATTCCCCCCTTAGTGGTCATGTGAGTCCTGACTTCTGACTCGTCCAAATAGATTGCTCTCATAATGGTTTGATCCTTTGGAATTTCTTCTAGTCCAGAAAAGGGAGCTTGATCAGTAATATGCAAATCAGTCAGGTGAGAGTACTCCTCTAGTGTTGGTGCTAGCTGATAATCCAGGAATGTGAAATAGTGATAGACTGGATCATAGAACTAGATTAGTGTGGATAGGATTCCTTCGATTACATGAACCCTTAACAAGGGCAGCAGTCCTCCATACTTAGCTCTGAAAGCCTCAGGTTCTGTGATCATTCTCGCCAGACCTCTTAAATCCTCTAGTTTTGGAACCTTGAAGATGTACTTGTGAGTTTTTCTTCTACTGAAATCCATTAGCAATCTCTTTTTCTGACATTTGCAATCATTGTCTTAGTTTAATTTGAAAAAGAGAGACTAGAAGAGAAGATTTTTCTTTGTTTTAATGTTTTTTAGTTGAATGCATGAATGCAGCACACAAAAACATAGAAAAAACATGGGGTCAAAGGGTCGGTGTCATGAAGTCAAGGCTCTACCCATCCCCAAAGGTTTATACTGGTGATTTTTTATACCTGTCCGCAAAATCATTGACCCCTCTTGGGATAACAACAGCAAGCGGATCGCCAACGAGCTGATGTATCTTAGAGTGATCTCAGATGAGGGTAGTATCGCGTGACAACTATTCCCGATAGCTTCCGCACTACAAAATGGTTTCAGTCTACTAAAAACCTCAGCTTCTCAGATAACCCAATCGACCACACTACTTTCAACAACCAAAGTCATATAGGCAATGTATATGCAAAGGGAGTCTCCACTGAGTTTGATGGTCGATCGGGGACTCTTAACTGGGTTTCACTCCCCGTAAGATTACCCGTATAATGCCATCCCCTATCTTTGGTGTATACTCAATCTTTCCACATGCGGCATCACACGCATTCCCATTAGCAGAAAAATAAACACAGATATCAATTAGGAAAAGCAGTATATATATTTGTCTTAATCATCCTAGACCTCTAGTCTTATGATCCTATACAGACAATGACTCCCCAACAGAGTCGCCATTTCTGTGGTACTTTGTGAACTTAAGGCTTTCTACCTAAGACTGTGAGAGAGAAATGCCTCCCGCTATAAGACTGCAAGAGATAAATACCTCCCACTGTGGTCGCCACTTTTCTGTAGCGCGATTTTTGTGGTTTCGAATTACTATCATTTTGGTACTACATTTAGATTCATTTTTTATCCTGTTGAGCTGATTAAGGAAGGGAAATAGATGTCTCCAATTAACCCTGCTTGCATACTGAGTTTAAACAGTCAAAACTGTTGGTTTACAGATGCTATCAAAATAGGGGGTCCTTTTTAGGGTTATTTTCTTAAGAATACAAGTGTCTGGATTATCTGTGAGGTTTTAAGGTGTTAGGTCTGATGCTTTTCGATTGATGTCTAAAGATACGGTATTTTTGGGGTTTTTTTATTAGTATGCTCGCTAAGATTTTTGCAATCTTATGCCTACGTATTCCCGAAACAGGGAAATCAGAGCGATCGTAGTTCCTCCTATTCTATGGGAGGAAAGAGGTGTTTTGGTGTCTTGTTTAAAGCCTAAGATGTGAAGCTAAAGGTGGTTTATATCTTGTTCAAAGTCCAAGATGTGAAGCTAAAGGGTTTTGGCTGAGAGAGAATTTGTCATCTCTAAAGAGGAGTTGTTGATGTTTGTATGCTGTGAGCAAGGTACAACTTTGATGCTAAAAGGTTGATTGACTCAACCGGGGTTTTCTTTATACAAAGCCTAAGAGGAGACGGGAAGTTTGACTTTTTCGGAGGAAAATGTTCTTTCTGTCTTGTACAAAGCCCAAGGTTGAGGCTAAAAGGGATTTTGACTTTGTTGAGGAGAGTGTATCTTGTATAAAGCCCAAGATGGAGGCTGAAATGGTTTGACTCAACAAGAGAGTACTTTTATTTATCCTGTATAAAGCCCAATACGGAGGCTAAAAAGGGTTGACTCGACAAGAGAGTCTGAAGGTGATTGACTTAACAAGAGAGTCTGAAGGTTGTTTGACTCAACAAGAGAGTCTTTTATACTCAACAATAGAGTGATTTGTTGTCTCGTACGAAACCCGAGATGGAGACTAAAAGGAGATTGACTCAACAAGAGAGTCTTTTATACTCAACAAGAGAGTGTTTTATATGTCTTGTACAAAGCCCAAGACGGAGGCAAAAAGTGGTTGACTCAACAAGAGAGTGATTTATATGTCTTGTACAAAGCCCAAGATGGAGGCTAAAAGGGATTGACTCAACAAGAGAGTCTTTTACACTCAACAAGAGAGTGTTTTGATATCTCGTACGAAGCCCAAGATTGAGGCAAAAAGGAGATTGACTCAACAAGAGAGTCTTTTATACTCAACAAGAGAGTGTTTTTCTATCTCGTACGAAGCCCGAGATGGAGGCTAAAAGGAGGTTGACTCAACAAGAGAGTCTTTTATACTCAACAAGAGAGTGATTTATATGTCTTGTATAAATCCCAAGATGGAGGCTAAAAAAAGGGATTGACTCAACAAGAGAGTCTGAAAAGGTTAGCTCTGCTAGGGAGAATCATTTGTACAAAGCCCAAGAGGAGGCTTCCTTACCGCTGTGGATTTTGGAGATCCTGAAGCGGGTCCAAGTGTGGGGAACTCTCATGGGAGAGACCGGGGTTTCTTCCTATATTTTAAAGGAAATTGAGAATGTCTTTGAGACTCAAGAGGTTTAGACTGTCCAAGTCTAGAGTTTTATCTTTTGTATAATGCCCAAGAGGAGGCGCGACCATTAAGGGATGAGTATCAACCCTACAATGGCCGGAGTTTTGACGCGGGAAAGACTGCTCTAGCAAAGGATGATTAAGTTATGTCTTATACCTTTAAGAGGTCATCCGGGTCCTTGTATTAAGCCCAATAAAAGGCATGAGAACTTCTAAGAAGCCGAAGGGTCCTTGTACAATGCCCAAGAGGAGGCGGGGATGCTTTTAGGAAGCCTGTGGGTCCCCAAACCAAGAGAAGTTCAAGAAATGCAATTCACAGAGAAGAGATCATTCCAGGAAAGTTCAAGAATTTGGAAGAAACTCAAGAGATGCCATTCACGGAGAAAAGATCATCTCTGGGGAGTTAGAGTTTCTTTGACAATTTCTAAGGGTGACAGTCTGAGAAAAGGTTCACCGAGAATACTGCCTTTCTCTTTGTTCCATATTGTTTAACCCCAAGAGGAGGGAAGACTGTATCTAGAATCCTGTGGGGATCTAGTTTTGTTTGTATTTAAGAGTGATCAACAAGGCTTTACCTAGTGCTAGACGTAGTTGCCGGGGAAAACTCTAAACAACTATACTAGTATTATACAGTGGATATGTGACAAGTATATAAAAGGATGTGAAAGAAGACTTACAGTGAAGCAGCCCCACAATACAGTTATGTACATATGAAAGCGGTAAATGAAAATGGATAAACACTTACCCGTTGTAGAGCTTCATGTTGTTTGGTTAGTTGTTCAACAAAGAAAGTTTTGATAACAACATATATTTGAATTCAAAATCAAAGGAGGAAGTGCTTTGAAGAGATTGTTAGGGCTTACAGCTCAAGGAGAGGCCTAAGTTTTAACGATGATCGCACCATTATTTTAAAAACTGTACAGAGGGACTTATACAATACGTGAGGCCCAAAAAGTTTTTATGTACAAGGGGATGGGTCTTACACTCTATTAGAGGCCCAATGATTTGTTTTTGTATAAGAGATGGGGCTTACAACTCAAGGAGAGGCCCAGGGTTATTTGTTAGCAAACGGCGATCGCGCCGAGGTTTTTGAAAACACAGTGGGTCTTATACAATATCTGAGACCCAAATCATTTTGGTTTCAAAAAGGGGTTGGGTCTTACACTCTATTAGAGGCCCAAAGAGTTTTAAGAAAAAGAATTGGTACTTATAGCTCGAGGAAAGGCCCAGTTAATTTTGTTAAAAAGGTGATGATCACGCCGTTGTTTTTTTGAAAATACAGTGGGACTTATACAATGGCTGAGGACCAAAAGGTGGTGTATTTACAAAGGGGTTGGGTCTTACACTCTATTACAGGCCCAAAGAGTTTGAAAAACGAATAAAGATGGGTCTTATAGCTCAAGGAGAAGCCCATATGATTTTGAAAAGGCGACGATCGCGTCATACGTTTTGACGGTATCGGTACTTATACAATACACTAAGGCCCAAATTATTTTGGTTTAAAAAAGAAAGGGTTGGGTCTTACACTCTATTAGAGGCCCAAAGAGTTTTAAAAAGTTTGATGAGGGTTGAATTAATCAAAACCCTAATTTGTTTTCAAAATATATTTTAATTGAATAAAAATTCAATTAAAATGATCAAAATTGTTAAACATGTGTGAAAACAAATTGTGATCTTGGATCAATGTTTCAAAAATCATGTTTCTATCCATAAAATGATTGGAAATCAATTAAGTTTGGAAAATCAAGGGAGAAAAAACTTTTTAAATGTTGAAAAACAAATAAAATATTAATTCTTTGTAAAAATATCAAGTATATGACATAATTAATATTTTTAGGATTTTTTTGATAAAATAAAATATTTTAGCATTTTTGTGAATTATTAAAAAAAGAATCAACTCAAAATCATTAAAAACCAGAGAGAAATTAATTTTTGAATCAATTAAATAAAATCACAAAATTCAAATATTCAAATATTCAAAAAATGGCGCCAAGAACACGCGTCACCCTCTGTTTCTGCAGATTTTCATTTTCTATCCAATCTCACTGAATACTTGATTATATCATGCAATCTACATATCAATCTGCTCGTTTTCACCTCATGATCATGTCTATGGTCTTTAATTTCATTTATTTTAACCATGGAATAAGAAATCAAAGAGAAACCTCAAGAACCCTAAAATTTGCATGAAGGCTCAGAAATTCCATACACGATGCAAACAAAACAATTGATTGAGGGTAAACACTCTATGCATGATTATGAACATATGACCAAATTATTGTGCAGCAAAAAATGCATGGATCATAGAGTTAGAAGAGCTCAGGCTTACCTCTTGCAGCTGGTGATCGTGTTTTGTGTTAGAGGTGTTGCAAGGTGGATCCAATGATTTGCACAACTTCCTTAGGTGCCAAGTGATGTGTCTGAATGCTTGGAGTGGTTTGAAATAAGTTGGAACTGAAGATGGTACCCCAACTGCAAGTCTGCTAAAAGCTTGAGCAGTTGGATGGTGATTTTGAGAAATCAATGTTCCAGATGTTGTTTATGTGTTTGGATCACTTCTATATGATATTTATGAGGTGTGTGTGTGATTGGTTTGGTTGGAATTGCTTTCAAACTCAAAACCCGATAGTGACTTGCTTTGGAAGGCAATTTTGGAGTGAAGGAAGAGATTTTGAGGAAAGCATCTGTTTGATGGCTTTGGTGTACTAAAACTGAGCACAAATGAGCTCTATTTATAGTAGAGAAAGTTTGTTTTGCAAGGAATAGTGAATGGCAACTGCTGCAGAAATTTGGCAAATGTTGATCAATAGGAATCCAAGTCTCCTCTAGCCATTGACTAGAGGTTAGAGCACAGGCTGCTGGTTCCCTATTTCTTGGATAAGTATTGACTAAATTCAGTTGGAAAGGGCTCAGCCCATGCCACCTTGGTGCATCCATTAAATGCTCCAAACCAAAATTGGAGTCTTGTCCCTCTTTTAGGCATTTCTAGGTTTGGCATGCTACTTTTGGTTCCAAGGACTTGGGAGGCTGATGGATCAGTGTTTGTCCCTCCTTGGTCTCCCCCTGAGGTGTTCAGATGGATAAACTTGTTTGTCATTTGCAAAATTTTCTCTAATCGAGCAAAATGCACAAATCTCTCTTGCCATGACAGTTTGCAGCAAGGCACATTGTCATTGTCATATCTCATGGCTTAAGTGGAGTTTCATGGAGTTCTTGGCCATTTTGGAAAGCTCTTATATGATACAACACATGTGTGATCATAGTTTGTCTTGATACTTTTTGGATCCAAGTGAAAAATCCCCCTACTTTTGGAAAAAAAGCAAGACAGATTCTGACTTAGTGAAAATTTCACTAAGTGTTGGAAAAAGTGACATTTCATGTTTTCAGCCATTTTGATCCAACCATAACTCAATATCCATGATGAATTAGAGTGAGGTGTATTTGACACTTTTAAATTATTCCATGGGAGCTACAAATCCATCTTTGGATCAGCCCAAATGGTTGCTTGGATCTCAAGTTATGATCCTTGGAAGTTGGTACCCTACCCACCTTGTTCCATAACTTAGAAAATTTCTAAGTTTTTTATGGTTACCCCTTTTACAAGTTATCCCAATTTCTTTGATTTTTCTTGATGAATGATGATCCCAATCACATATTAACATCATTTTAGGGTCAAAGAACCATAATTGTGAAAAATCTCAAAAGGCCAAAGTTGACTTTTGTGCATAGTTAACTTTTTGTCAGATGAACTCCAAACTGTGCGATCCTCTATGAAATCAAGTCCTTGACCTAAATCAAACTTGATGGATTGATTTCATAGGTGTTATAGGGTGTATTGAATCATGTCCCAAGGTTTGGGAGCATGCCTGGGTCAAAAGTCAAAGGCACATTTGAGTTTTCTCGCGAAACTCTAATTGTGGTTCTGATGAATTTGAAACTTGTTGATCAAGCTTCTTGGCTCAATCCATTGTTGAAAATGGATCAATGTAGTGTGTTAGAGACCCTCAAATCCTCTCTTGAGGTCTTGGCTCATGTTTTGTCCCAAAAGTCAACTTAGGGGTGAATTAGGTCAAGAAACCCTAATTCTTGATTTTTTATGAATGCATCCCCTGAGGCAAAATTGACTTGATGATTGGGTTCATGATGTCCCTTGGAACATCTTAGGTTGTGATTTGAAGCCTTTACTCATGCCCAGAGGAAAATTTCCATCTGGAGGCCCCAGTCGACCAAAACCCTAATTTGGTGACACTAGCGATCTTGAGGCTTGATCCACTTGGAATGTTGTAGCCTTGTGCTTAATTCTTGGTATGGGAGACCTCTTGATCCATTGTGGATATTTGAGAGGTTTAGACAAATTGAAGATCATGTCATTTCTTGATTGATCCTTTGTCTATGAGCTCTGAGAGGGCTTGAAACCCTAAGTTTGATTGTAGTGGATGCTCACCCATCTTTGGGGAGACTAATGAGGTATGATGGTCCATCCATATTGTGATGATGATTTGCACAATGATGGGAATCTTAATGGTCAAAATTTAGGGTATGACATTAAGCAAGGCAGGATTGCTATCTAGAACCAATGATACTTTTTATTCCCAGCAGTGGCCGAGTATCTAGTCGTATTCATTCACTAGTTTGTATGTCGCGTCAATTTTGTCAGCATAAACATACATACATCATGCATTAATTAATTCATAATCATATTCATATTGCATCACTATCACGTTGGTCGGTCTTATCCCCTAGTGATAAAAGTCATCTCAATCGAGTCGTCTGTCCTTTCCTCGTCAGGAAGTGTTTCACCCAAGCAATATCTCCCCAGTTTATTTCTGGATTAGAGACGGTCCTTGACCACTTTGATAACTTGAACCTATGAAAGACAAGAAGACATTCGAAAAACGTCATTCTTCACCATTGAAGATGATATCTTCGCTTTCCCGGATTAAGAAAAATCCCCAGAGAAAGCCTCATAACTAAAGACTCTCAACAACATATTGATTTTTTTCCCCAAGAGAGTCAATGATAATGAAGTCATCAGCACCTCAAAATTGGATTATATCACATGGCATTTCTCCGAGAAGATCTCGAGGAAAAGTATGATGTAATGTCCCCAAACAGGAAACAGCCTCTCGAGAGACTCATTTTCCCCAGTAGAGTTAACAAATGGCGTCTCCAACAGAGAAGTTTGAACACCTCTACAACTCAGATGAAAGGGTTCCCCAGAGAGTCTAACATCAAAATGTTTCCCATCAAATGGCATCTCCCCAGGAAAATTCGGCGAGAAGTTTGAGGAAAACCGCTACAGATAGCGTCCCTTATCAGGGAAGTTTATTGACAAAAGAAACTGAGACCAGTTCCTTGGCTGAAGACCAGGATCGAGGGGAAGTTTATTGACAAAAGAAATTGAGACCAGTTCCTTGGCTGAAGACCAGGATCGAGGGGAAGTTTATAGCAGAAATTCAGACCAGTTCCGTGGCTGAAAACTAGGATCGAGGGGAAGTTTATTGACAAAAGAAACTGAGACCAGTTCCTTGGCTGAAAAACAGGATCAAGGGGAAGTTTTACCCTTTTCTGAGTATCAATACTTAGCAAAATAAGATGGATGAGCAAACTGCCATTCATAACCACCATCAAAATTTCGGGTATTCCGATATTTAATCCTCTTGCACCCCGAATGGCCGAATGCCCGAATACCCGATACCTTCGCCATTCACACCTTCGGGTCCAAGAAGATTAAATAGGGGCATCTGCCATACCCCAAATTTTGACCACCAATATTTCCCATCATTGTGAAAATCATCACCACAATATGGATGTACCTTCAGGCCTCTTCAATCTCCTCAAGAATTGTTGAGCATTCACTACAATCATGAATTAGGGTTTTGAGCCCTCTCAGAGCACTCAGACAAAGGGAAATCAAGAATTGACATGATCTCCAACTTGTCTAGCCTCTCAAACATCCATGAAGGATCAAGGGGTCTCCCATATCAAAAATCAAGCATAAGTTGCAACATTCCAAGTGGATCAAGCCTCAAGATCGCCTGTGTCACCACATTAGGGTTTGGTCGACCAGGGTCCCCAGATGAAAATTTCCATCTGTACATGAGCCAATGCCTCAATGTATGGTCCAAAAACCCCAAAAGGATCTCAAGAGCCTATCCACAATGGCAAAATCACCTTGAAGGTCCATCTATAAAAAAATCAAGAATTAGGGTTTTGACCTAATTCAACCCTTGAGTTAACTTGTGAAGTGAGGCATGGCTTGAAGCTTCAAAATGAACTTCAAAGACCTCAAATACATCATATTGACATGTTTACAAGATTTGATTGACCCAAGGAGCTCAAATCAAAAACCACAAGAACTCAAAACCATCTGATCACAAATTAGGGTTTCTGATGAAAAAAGTCAACTCTATCCTTGACTGTTGGCCTACCCTTGATCTCAAACCTTGGGGAGGGGTCTAATACATTCCTAAATACCCTTGGCGGCCATCCATGAAGTTTAATTAAGCCCAAGGATTGATTTCACAAAAGGACCACAAAGTCAAAATTTTGTCTGATGAAAAAGTCAACTATACAAAAGTCCAAGTTTGACTTTTTGAATTTTTGGTCAACCAAGGTTCCTTAACCCTAAAATAATGTTAATATGTGATTTGAATCATCATTCATAAAGAAAAATCAAAGAAAGTGAGTTAACTTGTTAAAGGGGTAACCATAAAAAACTTAGAATTTTTCTAAGTTATGGAACAAAGTGGCTAGGGTACCAACTTTGCAAGGCCATATCTCTCAAACCCTAAGGCCTTTTTCTCCCATTCAAAGCTCAGATGGAAGCCCTCATTACATACTTCCAAAGTGTCAACTACAATAATTTCCAATTCTTCATGGATTCTGAGTTATGGTTGGATCAAAATGACAAAAACTTGAAATTTACCACTTTTCCAACACTTAAACAAATTCTGTCTAAGTTAGAAAAATAAGTGAAACACCAAAACTTGGAGGGTTGTTTCACATAGTTCTAGGCTGAATCAATTCAAGATGTAAACATCAAAGTTGTTGTGCATATTGCCTACAATCCAAGGAACTCATTGGCATGAAACAACTCAGCTTGAGCCAAGAGTTATGGCTGCTGCAAGACAACATGGCAAGACTGTCATGAAAAATCAGTTTGTGAGATTTCTTGCCATACACGATTTTGAGCCAAAAAGTAATGATCACTATGCCACATGCATTCAATCTGATCCTAATGCATCTGATCCAACCAATAAACTTGGACTGAAATGCCAAGAGCTTATCCTTGAGAATGGATGAGTTTTTGGTATATATGCCTTGAATTCAAAGGGCATTTATGTGCAATAGTGCACTTTCAATAAAGCCACTCTACTCAGTCAAGATTCTCACTTAAAAAACAATTAAAACATCTGAAGAATGTGGATTTGGTCAATACATAACCCTGCTCTTGGGAGAAGCTAGTTTGCCTTGCATGAGAAGAAATGCCACCAAGCCAAAGCCATTAAATGTGATCTGATCTTGCAGCCATTCACTATTCCTCTAAGACAAGAGTTGATCCACTATAAATAGAGGTCCTAACTGATAATTCAAACTACACCAAAGCAGCTTACCACATTGCTTTCTCTCATTTCCTTCTTAAACATCAAATTTCATTGTTCTTGAGAAAGTACTATCGGGTTTTGAGTTGGAGGCCAATGCAACTCAAACCAATGGTTCACACACCTCATATACAACATATAGGAGTGATCTAAACTATTACCTTCAATCTGTAACATCAGAATCATCAAATCACATCTCAATTGCTCAAAGTTACAAAGCAGCTGCAGGTTGAGTCCAGTTGGCTAATCCAGAGGTTTTCCAATCAACCTAAGCATTCGAACACATCCCTTGAGGTACAAGGAAGTTGTCCAAATCATTGGAACACAATTGTAACACCTCCAAATCAGAATTCGATTCTCACTTGCAGAGGTAAACCTTAAACTCTCAAACTCAATGAATCATACATCATAAACATGTTTTCTTGTTACCATTGTGTTTATGGATGTTTGTAGATCATTTACCCTCAATCAATTATTGTTTACAGTTCGTGTATAGGATTTCATTGAGTTTATGCCAATTTTAGGGTTCTTCAGGTTTTATCATATTATGTTTTGATTCACTTAATTTCAATAGAATTGAGTATTGCCATTGTGTTCCTCATCTGAAAACGCACGATTTTCATATTTGGATCATGTGAAAAGGTTGAGAGATGAATGAGATATGAGGCTTCACGTATTTGAGCTTGAGGATGAAGATGGCCATGTCGCCATGCTTCATAAATTCAACCAAGTTTGCTATATATTTTGCCTTGCCATATTATAAATGAATTGGCATTGCGCCCCAGTGGTTGATCAACTGGTTTGTGTGTATTGAGCGAGCGAGAGGTCTGGGGTTCGAATCCCCCTCGCCCATACCTCTTTCTTATCACTTGTCCCATTTTATTTTATTTTTCATATTATTTTTGTTAATGATTTGAAAAATTAATTTCTCTCTCAATTTTAATCATTTTTTATTTTTGTTTTAAATCACAAAAATATTAAAGTATTTTATTCTACAAAAAAATCAGATTTATATTATTTATTTAATATAGTTGGTATTTTTGTGAATAAATTCATTTTTATTGTTTTTAAACATTTTAAAAGTGAATTTTTATCTTGAAAATCAAAACCAAGTGAGTTCTAAATCATCTTGTGATTAAAACCTCATTTTTTCAAACCTTGACCAAAAATCACAAGTAGTTTATTTAAACTTATTTGGTATTTTTATCATTTTTATCATCTTTTAAAGAGAATTACTTTTAAAAAAATGAAAATTAGGGTTTTCTTTGATTTTTTATCCTTATCAAACAATTCAAAACTTTGGGCCTCTAATAGAGTGTAAGACCCAATCCTCTTTTGTAAATAAAATAATTTGGGCCTCAGTCGTTGTATAAGTCCCGATACAATTTTCAAAACAACGGTGCGATCACTATTTTTCTTTGGGCCTCTCCTTGAGTTGTAAGCCCCATCACTTGTACAAAAATAAACTTTGGGCCTCTAATAGAGTGTAAGACCGAACCCCCTTTATACATAAATAATCTTGGGCCTCAGTCATTGTATAAGCCCCAGTACAGTTTACAGAACAACGGTACGATTACTGTTTTCCATCTAGGCCTCTCCTTGAGTATAAGCCCCAACAATCTTTTCAAAAAGAACTTCCCTTTGATTTAGGTTCAAATATACAATTGTTATCAAAACTTTCTTTAACTTCTTGAACAACTAACAATACAGCTATGGAAGCTTGCTCACCTTTAAGTTTTTATCAGCTTTTATATATATAACTGTATTGTGGGAAGCTTGCTCACCTGTAAGTCCTTCTTTCATTCTTTTAAACATATGTCAAATATATATAACTGTATTGTAGGAAGCTTGCTCACATGTAAGTCCTTCTTTCATTCTTTTAAACATATGTCAAATATATATAACTGTATTGTGGGAAGCTTGCTCACCTGTAAGTCCTTCTTTCATATCCTTTTAAATACTTGTCATATGTCAACTGTATACATATATACTAGTATATCTATTTAGAGTTTTCCTCAACAACTAGGTCTAGAACAAGGTAAAGCCAGTTGGTCACTCTTTAAATACAGTCAAAACTAGATCCCCATAGGATTTCCAGATACAGTCTTGCCTTCTCTTGGGCTTAATCAATATAGAACAAAGAGAAAGGCAGTATTCCCGGTGAACCGTTTCTCAGACTGTCACTATTAGAACTTGTCAAAGAAATTCAGTTCCCCCAGAGAGGATTAATTCCCGGTGAAACTTCTCTTGAATTTCTTCAAACTCTAGAACCGTTCACACAAGAAAGGATTAATTCCCGGTGAAACCTTTCTTGAACATTCTTAAGTTTGGACCCACGGGCTTCCTAAAAGCATCCCCGCCTCCTCTTGGGCTTTGTACAAGGACCTTCCGGCTTCTTAAAAGTTCTCATGCCTTCTCTTGGGCTTAATACAAGGACCCAGAAGACCTCTTAAAGGTATAAGACAGAACTTAGTCATCCTTTGCTAGAGCAGTCTTTCTAGTGTCAAATCTCAGACCAATTTAGGGTTGATTCTCATCCCTTAAAACACTTGCCTCCTCTTGGGCATCATACACAGATAAACTCTTCCATACCAGTAGACTTGGACAGTCTAATCCCCTCTTGACTCTCAAAGACATTCTCAAGCACCTTACAAACATAAGATAAACCCTGGTCATTCTGGATCAATCTCCAGCATAGTTAAAACCCATGGGTTCTAAATCCCAGTATCTCTCCTAAAATTCCCCAGCCAAGGTCAGTTTATCATCAGTATAACACTATCCCAAATCAGAACCTCAAGGTATCTGATACCTCAACTCTTCTGTAACCCTCAGCAAGAGTTGATTCCCCATTTGGACCTGCCTCGGGATCTCAATAATCCCCAGCATAAGCTAGCCTCCTCTTAGGCTTTTTATAATGATCCTTCCTTTCCTCAGCATAGTCAGCCTCTTCTTGGGCTTTGTACAATGATTCTTCCCCGGCTGAGCTAACCTTTTCGGACTCTCTTGTTGAGTCAACCCTTTTAGCCTCAATCTTGGTCTTTGTACAAGACAGATAAAAACCCTCTCTTGTTGAGTCAATCTTTTTCAGCCTCCTCTTAGGCTCGGTATAAAGATTTCCCCTAGCAAAAGTCAGCCTCCTCTTAGGCTTTATATAAATAATTTCTCCAGCTTTTTCAGCCACAATCCTGGGCTTTGTACAGGACGGATAAAAGCACTCTCTTGTTGAGTCAAACCCTTTTCAGCCTCAATCTTGGGCTTTGTACAAGACACCATATAAATTTCCCTAAGCAGAATCAATCCTCTCTTCAGCCTCAATCTTGGGCTTTGTACAAGACAGATAATACTCTCCAGCAGAGCCAAACTCATTTTAGCCTCAATCTTGGGCTTTGTACAAGACACCTAAAATATCCTCAGTCGAGTCGGTAAAGTCTCATTTTAGCCTCAATTTTGGGCTTTGTACAAGACAGATAAAGATTTCTTTCCCACAGAGTCAGTCTTCTTTTTAGCCTCGATCTTGGGCTTTATACAAGACACATACAAACCCTCCCCAGCGGAGTCAAAATCCCTTTGTTAGCCTCCTCTTAGGCTTTGTATAATGATATCCCCAAAAGAGTCAGTCTCTTTTAGCCTCAATCTTGGGCTTTATACAAGACAGATAAACACTCTCTCGTTGAGTCCGTCATTTCTAGCCTCCTCTTAGGCTTTGTATAAGGACTTCCCTAGTGGAGTCAATCAACCTCTTAGCTTCAACCTTGGGATTTGATCAAGGCACACAAAAATCAACATCCCCTCAGAGGAAATCAAAATCTCTCTCTAGAAAGTCATGGCTCTGTTTATCACTTATCAAAATAGACATTCAAAACAAACCCTAATCCCCGATAACTGCTGTAAGTGGTACACTTGTGGATTCAAATATCCAAGTTGCCGTCCATCTTTTATCCTGGTAAATCCTATTTTTCATCTAATTGCTGTAAGCGGCAAGCCTTTGGATTATTTACATCCACGCCACTGTCCTTCTCTTAGTATGAGAAATTCCTAAGGAAAAATGGCATTGCTCTACATTGAGTTAAAGTTTCCTCCTTCAGGACAAATCCCCTATAAAGGAAATTATGGCATTTTTGGATTAATATATCCCAGTTAAAGTAATTCTCCTTTATACACAGTCACCCAACAGTTGTGATAAACAGACAAGATGTCTCCCTTTTAGAGATGACAAATTCTCTCTCAGTCATACCTTTAGCTTCAATCTTGGGCTTTGAACAAGAAACAAATACTCAACCTTTTAGCTTCAATCTTGGGCTTTGAACAAGACACCAAATATATTTTTTCTCCCTTAGAATAGGAGAAACTACGATTGCTCTGATTTCCCTATTTCTTTAAAACGGGAATACGTAGGCATAAGATTGCGAAATCTTAGCGAGCATACCAAATCAAAAACTCTAGGTCCAATACCTTCATATCAATCAAAACTTAGGTCCAGTACCTTACCAAAAACATTGGAAAAACCCGAAAATCAACAAAAACCCACTCTCTCTCTCATATTTCCCAAGAAACTTTCCCAACCCATTAACGGATAAACACCATCAAGTACAAAGCAGAACCTAAAGCTAACAACCTGTGGATAACCACATATAGGATGGGAAATTGACAACTCCCCATTGTATAACCTGACCCCGGACTCCCCGAATCTCTTTAAGGGTTTGTTCAGTTAAATATTCGCGTTCAAAGTTAGTTTTAGATAGCGTCCCTTTCTCTTCCAGCTTCACAGGATAAATAAGAAATCATAAAGTAGCACCCCCTCCTCTTCATTGAGGAGAAAACCCAAATTCTGCGATAAGGTGGTCGCGTCACCGACAAAAATCACACGCTACAGCACCCGGCCATGTCCGTTTTGTATGCAGTGCAACTTCACTAGATCTGTTTCCATCGAGCGGACATCCTGACTTTGATGCCTAGTAGGATTCCTGTCAGTCATACTGGTCTGTTGTGTAGCTTCATCCAAATAGATCGGAAGCCACCAGTGGTTCAACAAGTGTTGAAGTGTTCTTTGGACAAGTGCACATCCTTGGTCATCTTCACGACACACTTTACAGTTCTGATAATCATGTGAAGCCATAAAACTGAGCCTGGCCTGCTTAGCGTGTAATTCTACCAGGCTGGTATTCATCGGGCGAATATCAAAGATTTGAATCATATTAACTTGATAATGACTTCTATCATGATAGTCCTGAATCCATCAGAGATCCATCTGACGCTGGAGGGTCTCTTGTACAAAAGTGCATCCCCGATTGTTTATTGAGCAGATCGGACAGGAATTGTAATCGTGCCGTGGCAGATCATGATGTTGGCTTTGCCTTGAGTGCATTGCCACCAAGTTGACATTCATTGCCAGAATGTTGTGGTTCTGGACAATGTTGGGATTTGCGTGAGCCATATTAAATTCCCGGATTCGGTGATCTTGGATCCATCCGAGATCCATCTGTTCATGTAGAGCTGATTGCACTACGGAACATCCTTGATTATTCTTGGAGCAGATCACACTGGTGATAATTGTGAGACGGTACATAACCGTATCTGCTTTGTCTGCAATGCATCTTGACCAGATTGGTTTCTAATAGGAGTACATCGTGAATTTAATAGATGTGGTTAGATTTTTCCTCTATCAAATTTATGGCAGTTTTCTCATGTTGAGGCAACAGGTTCGTCTGAACATTTGGATTCATATCTTTGAAAGATAAGACCCCATTCCTGACAAGCTTATGTACATCGGATTTGAAGCTGAGACAGTTTTCTATGTTATGCCCTGGTCCTCCTTGATGGTAAGGGCAAGTTTAATCTGCTTTGAACCAAAAGGGCGGGTTTTCCGGTATTGTAAGAGGGATCCTGATTTAGATGTGCCCCTTGACCAGTAGTAGTGGAAACAGTTTTGCATAGAACATGGGTATAGGGTCAAACCCTGGTGGTCGTGTCGTACGATTGTTATTGTACTGTGGACGAGCCTGTTGAAGAGGCTGTTGTGTCATTTGCTGATACTGTTGTTGATTTGGTTGACTCTGAACAACCTGAGGTGATACATTGGAACAGGCACAGTGTTGATACCTTTGGCTTTGCTTTCCGAGAGAGATATTACCAATATCTTGCTTTTTTTTCTTAGGGAAAGCACTACCGTCTCTTTTGGTACTGTTTGATGGTCCTGCATCTTTGCCCAGACGTCCTTCTTGGACTGCCTCTTCAAGGCGTACTCCCATGTTTACCATTTCGGTGAAGTCACTGGGCGCACTGGCGACCATTCGGTCGTAATAGAATGAGCTTAAGGTTTTCAAGAAGATCTTTGTCATCTCTTTTTCCTCAAGAGGGGGAAAAATTTGGGCGGAAATTTCAGGCCACCTCTGAGCATATTCCTTAAAGGTTTCCTTGTCCTTTTGTGACATTGCTCTGAGTTGATCTCTGTCTGGTGCCATGTCCAGGTTATACATATATTGTTGAATGAAGGCTGCCCCAAGATCTCTGAAAGTAATGATCTTGGTGCGGTTTAAACCCATGTACCATTTGAGTGCGGTACAGGTTAAACTATCTTGAAAGTAATGGATCAGTAACTGTTGATTCTCAGTCTGAGTTGACATCTTTCGAGCGTACATCACCAAATGACTTTGAGGGCAAGAGTTGCCCTTGTATTTTTCAAAGTCAGGCACCTTAAATTTGTGCGGGATTTTCACATTAGGGATCAAACAAAGGTCTGCGGCGTCCTTTCCAAATAAATCCTGACCGCGAATGGCATGCAGTTCCTTCTGCATCTCCAGGAATTGTTCTTGGAACTCATTCATTCTGTCGTACATACTTTCGTTTCCACCAGAGATTACTTATGGAATCTGTCCTTCTGGGACAGTGTGTACCACGGGTTATGGCATAGTCATTACGGCGGTGACCTTTGGTGCTTCCCTATCCCAAAGTTTATAACCTTTAGGAGTTGCTGTCATGAGTCTTGCATCCTCGTTTTCCCGAAGTTTGTAACCTTCAGGCCGGTTCTTACTGCAGTTTCCGGGTCTTCCGTGACCGGCGGGATATATCCTTTAGGGATAAAGTTGATAGGCATGCCCCAGGGACGATCTTTAGGCATGTTGTATCGAGGATCATAAGTCTCCACTATGGGCGTAGATGTGATCTCTGAGATCACAGTCCTTTGTTGTTGTCTCTGAGCTGCTGCTAGAGATTGCATGTCACTGTGAAGTTTCCTCAGACCTTCTTTCAGAGCGTCAATTTCTTCTCTCAGCTCTCTGTTCTCTTCCTCGAGATCATTCATTTTCTTTTGTCGATTGGTCCGAGTATTGTACGAATGAGACAGTTTGACTCTAGAATCGTGACACATACATGAGATTCAAAGGTAAGAAGAATGTGTTATGTGAGAATGATGAATGATATGCAATGATATTTTTATATTTTTTTTTGTTTTAATCAAAAAGAAACTTCAACAAATAGATTGCAAATATCATACAGTGGGGAGACCCCGTTTTATTGAATTTGAAAGATTGCGGAAATGGAAATACAGTATTTTACAAAGTGTTGTAAAAGAAAAAGTCTAAGCTTATGGATCCTGAGTCCTCTCTGAGGAGAACTCAGGTGCTGGTTCTGGTATTTTCCTTTTCTTTGACCGGGGCTCTTGAGCCGTTGTCGGGTTGTCGGTCCTTTGCCAAGTGAAATGAGCAAGCAAGTTCCTTTGATCTTCTATAGCATATTGAGAGTGACCTGGAGTTTTTCCACATCAGACATAAAATAGAGGATAGATTCCTTTAACGGAAAAGCTTCTTGACGAGGGTAAGGCATCTTCATCTTGAGAGCTCTAGTTTGTACCCAGTGGAGATAAGGTTCCACAGAGACACAGTTTGGTTTTCCTAGAGACTCTCTTCCTTTCCTGTGAACATGTTTCCAGGCATGCACTATTTCTGTCTTTAGTGCCCTGTCATTTTCTCCATCCTTGAAGAAAAGACCTTCCCGATGAACATTACGTGGGATATGTCTCATTGGGTATCCGAGTTGACGACGAACTAAAATTGGATGATAGTTGATTCCTCCTTTAGTTCCTATGAGGGGTACATTAGGGAAATTTCCATATTTGTTAATGATCCTTATCCCGTCATAGATCTGATTGTACCAATCTATGTCAGAGTTGGTAAGAGACATGATTCTCTGTGACCAACGTAGAGTACTCTTATGATCCCAAAATGCAGCAGACTTAGGTAAATGGGAAGTGAACCACTTGTAAAGCAAGGGTACACAGCATGTGGTCATTCCTCCGCTATACAAATTCCTGAAGTGTACAAAATGATAAGCATCTGCCAGCAAGGTTGGTACGGGGTTTCCAATCAGAAATATCTTAATGGCATTGGTATCAACGAAGTTATCGATGTTGGGAAAAAGGAAAAGCCGGTATGTGAGCAGAACAAAGATATCTTCGAAAGCAGTAACGTTTCCTATACTGGCAAAGTACATGGACTTCTCTACCAAAAATTTGGCCGGTAAACCTTGGATTCCATCCTTAGTGGTCATGTGAGTCCTGACTTCTGACTCGTCCAAATAGATTGCTCTTTCAATGGTTTGGTCCTTTAGAATTTCTTCCAGTCCAAAAAATGGAGCTTGGTCAATGATGGGTAAATCAGTCAAGTGAGAATACTCCTCCAGTGTTGGTGCTAGTTGATAATCCGGGAACGTGAAACAGTGATAAACTGGATCATAAAACTGGATTAGCGTAGACAGGATTACTTCAACTACATGGACCCTAAACAGAGACAGCAGTCCTCCGTACTTAGCTCTGAAAGCATCAGGGTTGGTGATCATCCTTGCCAACCCTCTTAAATCCTCTAGTTTTGGAACCTTGAAGGTGTACTTGTGCGTTTTCCTTCTACCGAAATCCATAACGCAATCCTTCTCTATGATATTTGCAATTATTGTTTTAGTTTAAATTGAAAAAAAAGGGAGAAGAGAAAAGAAATTTTTCTTTGTTTAAGAGTTTTTTAAATGAATGCATGAATGCAGCACACAAAAACATAGAAAAAACATGGGTTCAAAGGTTCAGCATCACGAGCATGGAGTCATGGCTCTACCCATCCCCAAAGGTTGTACTATGGTGAGTTTTTGTACCTGTTCTCAAAATCATTGACACCCCTTGGGATAACAACAGCAAGCTGGTTCACCCGAGCAAGCTGTAGTATCTTAGGGTAATCTCAATTGAGTGTAGTATCGCGTGTCAACTATTTCTGATAGCTCCCGCACTACTAAATAGCCACATGGTTACGGTCTACTAAATCCTCAGTTTCATGGATACCACAATCAGACAATCTGCTTTCACAACCGAAGTCGTTAGACATTGAATCCGCAAAGGGCACCTCCACTGATTTGATGGTCTACCGGGACAACTTATTCTGGATTTACTCCCTGTAAGACCGCTCGTCTTTGCCATCACCTATCTTAGGTATCACTCAAACTTTCCGCATGCGACATCACTCGCATTCCCATTACAGAAAAATAAACACAGATATCAAGTAGGAAATGCAATATATACATACATATATATATATATATATATATATATATATAAAATATGATTCCTAAAACTAACATCCTAAACCTCTTAGGAATTCTAGTCTATAATCCTAAACAGATCAAAGACTTCCCCAGCAGAGTCTCCATTTTACTGTAGCGTGCGATTTTTGTCGGTGACGCGACCACCTTATCGTAAATGGTTTTCTCCTCACCTCTATGAGGAGGAGTGGGGTACTACTTTCTAATTTTTTATATATCCCGTGAAGCTGGAAAGGAAGGGGAAGCTATCTAAATCTAACCTTGCTCGCGAATGTTTAACTTAACAAACGCTTAAAGAGATTGGGGAGTCCAGGGTCAGGTTATACAATGGGGAGTTGTCAATTACCCATCCTATATGTGGTTATCCACAGGTTTTAGTTTTAGGTTCTGCTTTATACTTGATGGTGTTTATCTGTTGATGGGTTGGGAAAGTTTCATGGGAAATATGAGAGAGAGAGAGAGAGAGTGAGTTTTTGTTGATGTTCGGGTTTGCTGATGTTTTTGATGAATGAAGGTACTGGACCTAAAGTTTTTTATTAGTATGAAGTTACTGGACCTAGAGTTTTTGATTGGTATGCTTGCTAAGATTTCGTAATCTTATGCCTACGTATTCCCGTTTAAAGAAACAGAGAAATCAGAGCAATCGTAGTTCCTCCTATTCTATGGGAGGAAAAGATGTTTGCTTTGGTGTCTTGTTCAAAGCCCAAGATTGAAGCTAAAATGTTGATTTGTGTCTTGTTCAAAGCCCAAGATTGAAGCTAAAAGGTTTGACTGAGAGAGAATTTGTTATCTCTAAAGGGAGACATCTCGTCTGTTTATCACAACTGTTAGGTGACTGTTTATAAAGGAGAATTACTTTAACTGGGATATGTGAATCCAACAATGCCATAATTGGCTTTATAGGGGATTTGTCCTAAAGGGGAAAATTTTAACTCAGTGTAGAGCAATGCCATCTTTCCTTAGGAATCTTTCATGCTAAGAGAGGGATAATGTCGTGGATGTAAATAATCCAGAGGCTTGCCGCTTACAGCAATTAGATGAAAGAGGAAGTTTGGCCAGGATAAGAGATGGACGACATCTTGGATTTTTGAATCAACAAGTGTGCCACTTACAGCAGTTATCTGAGATTAAGGTTTGTTTTGAGTTATCTGTTTTCATGAGTGATAAACAGAGAAATGTCTTCCTACAGAGAGATTTTGATTTCCTCTGAGGGGAATGTTGATTTTTGTGTGCCTTGATCAAAGCCCAAGGTTGAAGCTAAGAGGTTGATTCACTCCACTGGGGAAGTCCTTATGCAAAGCCTAAGAGGAGGCTGGAAAAGACTGACTCAACAAGAGAGTGTTTATCTGTCTTGTACAAAGCCCACGATTTAGGCTAAAAAGAGACTGACTCTTTGAGGATATCATTATACAAAGCCTAAGAAGAGGCTAAAAGTTTGACTTTTCCTGGGAAAATATTCTGTTTGTCTTGTACAAAGCCCAAGATTGAGGCTAAAAGAGATTTTGACTCTGCTGAGGAGGGTTTGTATGTGTCTTGTACAGAGCCCAAGATTGAGGCTGAAAAGAAGACTGACTTTGTGGGAAAGAAATATTTATCTGTCTTGTACAAAGCCCAAGATTGAGGCTGAAATGAGACTTTACTGACTCAGCTGAGGATATTTTAAGTGTCTTATACAACGCCCAAGATTAAGGCTGAAATGAGTTTGACTTTGCTGGAGAGTATTATCTGTCTTGTACAAAGCCCAAGATTAAGGCTGAAAAGAGGATTGGCTCTGCTTAGGTAAATTTATATGGTGTCTTGTAGAAAGCCCGAGATTGAGGCTGAAAAAGGTTGACTCAACAAGATAGTGTTTTTGTTTGTCTTGTACAAATCCCAAGATTGAGGCTAAAAGGGTTGACTCAACAAGAGAGTGCTTTTATTTTATACCATTGACTCAACAAGAGAGTGTAGAAAGGTGATTGACTCAACAAGAGAGTCTGAAGAGATTAGCTCAGCTAGGGAAAATCATTGTACAAAGCCCAAGAGGAGGCTGACTATGCTGAGGAAATGAAGGATCATTATACAAAGACTAAGAGGAGGCTATCTTTACTGGGGAAGAACAAAGAAAGAAATATTTATACAAAGCCTAAGAGGAGACTGTCCTCTGTTGAGGATTATTGAGATCCAGAGGCAGGTCCAAATGGGGAATCAACTCTTACTGAGGGTTTACAGAAGGGTTGAGATATCAGATGCCTTGAGGTTCTGATTTGGGATAATGTTATACTGATGATAAACTGACCCTGGTTGGGGAAACTTAAGGTGGGAGTTTAAAGATTGAGTTTTGAAAACCTATAGAGGTTTTAACTCTACTGGAGATTGGTTGAATGACCATGGTTTTTCCTGTGTTGGTAAGGAATTTGAGAATGTCTTTGAGATCCAAAAGGGGATTAGACTGTCCAAGTCTATTGGTATGGAAGATTTTTTCTCTGTATGATGCCCAAGAGGAGGCTGGTGTTTTTAAGGGATGAGTGTCAACCCTAAAATGGTTTGATGTTTTGACACTGGAAAGACTGCTCTAGCGAAGGATGACTAGGTTCTTTCCTATTCCTTTAAGAGGTCTTCAGGGTCCTTGTATTAAGCCCAAGAGAAGGCATGAGAACTTTTAAGAAGCCGGAGGGTCCTTGTACAAAGCCCAAGAGGAGGCGGGGATGCTTTTAGGAAGCCCGTGGGTCCAAACTGAAGAAGAGTTCAAGAAAAGTTTCACCGAGAATAATCTTTTCTTTAATGAACAGTTCTAGGGTTTGAAGAAATTCAAGAGAGGTTTCACCGGTAATTAATCCTCTCTGGGGAAATGAACTTCTTTGACAATTTCTAATAGTGACAGTCTGAGAAAAGTTTCACCGGGAATAATGCCTTTCTCTTTGTTCCATATTGTTTAAGCCCAAGAGAAGGCAAGACTGTATTTGGAAATCCTATGCGGATCTAGTTTTGACTGTATTAAAGAGTGACCAACTGGCTTTACCTAGTTCTAAACCTAGTTACCGAGGAAAACTCTAAGCAGATATACAAGTATATATACAGTTGATATATGACAAGTATTTAAAAGGATATGAAAAAAGGACTTACAGGTGAGCAAGCTTCCAGCAATACAGTTATATATATGACATGTATTTAAAAGAATGAAAGAAGGACTTATAGGTGAGCAAGCTTCCAGCAATACAGTTTTATATATATATATATATATATATATATATATATATATATATATATATATATATATATATATATATGAAAGCAAGTAATTGAAAGCTGATAAAACTTACAGGCGAGCAAGCTTCCATTGTAACAGCTGTATGGTTAGTTGTTCAAGAAATTAAAGAAAGTTTTGATAACAACTATGAGTTTGAACCTAAATAAAAAAGGAAGTTGTTTTTGAAAAGGTTGTTGGGGCTTATACTCAAGGAGAGGCCCATAGAGGTTTTCTGTACAAAGGGATGGGTCTTACAACTCAAGGAGAGGCCCAAAGGTTTGAAAAAAAAGAAAATAAATGAGACTTACAACACAAGGGTAGGCCCAGATGAGAATGTTTTGAAAAGTGACGATCGCGCCGAGATTTTGAAAACACAGTAAGACTTATACAATGACTGAGGCCCAAATTTATTTATGTACAAAAGGGGTTTGGGTCTTACACTCTATTAGAGGCACAAAAGTGTTTAAAAAGAAAAGAAATGGGGCTTACAACTCAGGGAGAGGCCCAAATGATTTTCATTTAAAAGGCGACGATCGCGCCGAGGTTTTTAAAATCGCAGTGGGACTTATACAATGACTGAGGCCCAAAAAGGTTTTAGTTAAAAAAGGATTGGGTCTTACACTCTATTAGAGGCCCAAAGATGTTTGAAAAGATTTGTTAGGGTGATAGTGATCAAAACCCTAATTTTTGGTTTTAAAATGTATTTTAATTGAATAAAAATTCAATTAAAATAATCAAACATGTGAAAAAAGGTTGTGATCTTGGATTTATATTTGGAAAATCATGTTTCATTCATGGGATGATTTAAAAATCATTTGAATTTTTCAAAACCAAGAGAAAGAAATATTTTTAATGTTTAAAAACAAAAAAAAAAATATAATTCTTTACAAAAATACCAAATATATGAAATAAATAATATTTTTGTGAAATTTTCATGGAATAAAATATTTTAATATTTTTTTGAATTTTCAAAAAAAGAATCAACCAAAAATGATTAAAATTGAGATAGAAATTAATTTTTCAATTAATTAACAAAAACATGAAAATATGGAAATAGCAAAAACATAGAAAAATGGCAAAATGGTCTGGGTGGGGTTTGAACCCACGACCATCAAGCCAAACACACATGCACGCTACCATTGGGGTGGTGATACATCCGTGTATAAAAACCACCCCATAAATACATAAGGGGTGCCAAGTTTTCTGGCCTGGCCTAGGCAAGGCACGACAAGTTTTGGCAATTTACGTGAAGCCTCTAACTTTCTCATTTCTCCATGGATTGGGACAAAATTTAGGTGTATCTGGCCTAGAATTTCATGAGGAATCCAATGGTGCCCTTGGAATTTTCAGAAAATATTTCCTCCTCAAAATCCGATAGTGATTTCAAAATAGGCCTATTTTTGCATGTTCTGTGCTATCTCATGGTACAGGAAAGAATTACATGGCAAATTGGTTCAAACACAACATATACAATGTGTATGAGATGTTTATGATCAATGGACATCAAAGGAATGCATAATTCAAAGAGTTAAAGTTGTCATGCACTTACCTCTTGGAGCTTTTTGTGTTATCTGCCAAGTTCCTTGTGCCAGAAGTAATTTGATGCTTTGGACACTCTCAATTGATCCCTTAGAAGCTTTTAGAAAGATTAGAACCAGCCGAAATCCTCAGGAATAAGTTGTGGCACTTTCTTGCAAAAGGGGCAAAAGTGACCAATATGGCAACTCTCTCATAGTTTGTTTTGAAACTATTTGGATCCAACTGAAAAAACCTCATGAACATTGATGTTCAAGGCTGGTAAGTTAGGAAGATTTTCACTAAGTGTTGGAAAAAATGTCATTTTCATGTTTTTGTCATTTTGATCACTCCATAACTTAAAATCCATAAAGAATTGGAGTTGGAGGTGGTTGAAACTTTTGTAGAGTGTAGCAAAACCTACAAATCCAGCTTTGGATCACCCAAAATGGTTGCTTAGATCTCAAGTTATGGTCCTTGGAAGTTGGTACCAAAACCACTTTTATTCCATAACTTTGAAAAATTTTGGTTTCTCAAGGTTGCCCCTTTTGCAAGAAACCTCACTTTTATTGATTTTTCTTGATGTATGATGATCAATGTTGAAACAGTATTAGGGGGCTATTTGTATCGTCTCCACAGGGATTGTGCGATATTCGATGCTTGCCGTTCAATAGTCGCAACGTTTTAAGTTCAAGAATTTCAAATGGTTCTTGGTTTTGTTTAACATAAATTTGTAGCAAAGAGTTTGTAAGGTTTTAGAAAAGCATGTCAAGGTTAGGTTTCGCTAATCCTTTTCACACATATTCGATTAATCAAGCATATGAACTCAGCTTCCGACCAATATAACCGTGTATCCTCTCGACTAAGTTTATGTCTAAAGCAAAGTCATGAGTATCGTTGTTTAGATCGTTAGATGATGTCTCACGCTAACAATCGAAACAACAATCGTTAAGACCAACACAAAGCGAATAACAAATCCCAAATGTATGTCTAGAGTTTGGTTTTTAAGAGATGAAATTATTAGGTTATGATTTGTAGAATCTATGTCTAGAGTAATACAAACCACAAATACATCATTCAGAACAAATAACTCCATCTATATTGATCATAAACCTTGTTCATATACAAAAGATCAAAAGAAATACATATGATCAAGATCAACTACATCTAACCTTAACACAAAAGGGTTTAGCTACACATTCTCATGGTAGCTTGGATGACAAGTTTCAAGAGGAGATGAATGAACATCCACGTCGAATAATCGAGAATGGATGTGACTTCAGCTTCTCTATGAGAAAATTTCCTCTTGGATGATCAAAATACAGAAAACTATGTTTTTGTGTGAAAATAGCAAGTTATGATCCCAAGGAAAGTGAAAAATCTATTTATAACACACTTGAATTCTGCAGCATTCGCACTGTAAATGAATCATTCGCCTAGCGAATAAAAGAAAATGGCACCTTAAGTGCCTCTGAGAGTTAAACCGCCCTATGCTGATGTCGCAGGTTCGCACTGCGAACAATTCACTCGCACAGCGAACCATTCGCAAAGCGAATTTAGGGTCCTTTTTCCCCTGCCTCCATTTGCCAGGATACTCACTGATGTTTGCAAAGCGAACCTTCACTGGCACCTTCGCCAGAGTTCACAAAGCGAACACCCTGTTGTTTTCCTCTTTCTTTGACAGCTTGTTTCATCTCTTTGTGTCTCAATTCCTTGATCAATTAGTACACTTTTCTGCACAATAACACATCCATTACAAGCACCAAAGGTATAAATACAATGCATGAAGAACAACAACAATTAACTCCAAAAATCAACAATTAAACATAGAAAAGTGTTGAAAAATGTCAAGGATCATATACAAATATATAGCATATTTGACATCTAACAAACTCTCCCCAACTAACTCTTTGCTTGTCCTCAAGCAAAGTATACTTCTCATTGACACAAGAGGATTTGCTCGAGCATTTAATTCGACCCAAGACAAGAGAAACGGCTCAAATAAACAAGAATTGCAACAAAGTACAATTACACAATCCTAGAATCGACAATGTAAAAGAACTTGACTCTTAAACAACTTTCAAACGATGTTTCAAGAGACAACTAACTCCTCATGCACATGTCATTCTAACACTCCTCTTCGAAAAAGGATTGAAGGAAAACGCGCATACAAGCACGGGAAAAATTCACTCAAATGACAAATGATGCAAATACTAAGCAATTCATACAATATCTAAATGATCACAAAAGAAATCATGGAAGCAAAAGATCACTGAGGACTTCAAGGTTGTAGCTTGGTCGGTTAACAATAAAGGGACATTTCTAAAGGCCATTGAATCGAAATTGTCGATGCACAAGAACATTCACTATACAAGGTATTCACAACATCTCAACTTTATTCACCAATTTCTTTCCTTTATCACACCTTCTCAAACTTCCTTGCACAATTATTGGACCCTTTTTTTCTTCTCATTCAAGCAAGCATTATTTTTCTCTTATGTACACAATCATTAACATACTCTTTTCTTTTCATGCTTGCTTAAATGTTTTTTTTTCAAAATTTAGAGTAATTCACCAATCTTCTTTTTCATTCTCCCCAACTTATTTTCGACTACACCTTAAGTGAATGTTCCTTGCTTTTTAAGGCAAGGAAGTCAACTACAACTGGAGTTCCAAGGTTCAAGAAGGAAAATTTTTAGAAGCTATCAAAAATTCAATGATGAACTTGATTTTTAAAATATGTGCAACACAAAGTACATCACTAAAAGAGATCTACAAATTTAGGCACAAAGGGGCTAACAAATTCTCGCTACTCAGGGGTAAATTACTGTATGGAAATGGTTGTGCTCAATATCAACAAGTGCCTTGATCATTTCTAAGACTTCCATAAAATCACATACATCACAAGATAAAGCATGAATTAACAGTATAAAACAAAATTTATCATCAATCCAAAGCATATAGTATAACCTGGAGGTTTCTCACTTTTGTGATTTTTGGACCTAAATGACACAAGCACTCAAATAGAGTTGTAATAAGAAACAACATTTTCATTTGCACCAAGACAACAAAGTTCTAATACATTCTAAATTCTAGAACTAGGTAACTATGTACCTTGCCACAACAACATGCTTAAAGTACTATCATAGCCATCCCATCTTGGAGGAATCTTCTTTTAAGATCAAGAATCACCAACCTAAAATTCCCCAAGTTTCATCAACAAAAGAAGGAAACATTAAATCTTCACAAGCATACCAACATAAAACATATAAAAACATATTAACAATTTTAAGAGCTGAACATTCGTAAACTGAAGAATTCAACTCTTAACAAAAAAGCATACCAACCATTTAAGTGCCGAGCATTCGTAAACTGAAGAACTCAACACTTAATATAATAATTAAAACCGAAATATTAGTAAAATAAAAACAGAAATTTTTTACTGAAAACATCAAATATTACTACTAATAATAAATAGAAATGTAATGGTGTAAACACACCTACAAAGTCAAAACAAGATACCATCAAGGATACAAATACATCCAAAATCCAAAATAATCCAACACAGTGGATAAAGTACATCAATACTAACTGAAATACAACAAAATACATAAAACATAATAAAACTTCACTTTGTAGCACAAAGGAAGTACAAAATCATCATCACAAAAGAAATCAGTCCTCCTCGGACTCTGTAGCATACACCTCGGTCTCCTAGTCTTCCTCCCCCTCCTCAGAGCCAGATACCTCAACATCAACACTGTCACCCTCCTCGTCAGCTTCATCACCAGCAGGACCAGCTGCATCCTCGCCCCCTCCGAATACTGGGCTGGCCTCAGGCCAACCAGAGTGTGTGAGAAATTGCTCCCTCGACATCATAGAATGCTCTGCGGTGGGATCTCGAATCTAAAGCTAGAGTACCTGCATAGAATCATGTAAGTCCAACATGGCGCGCTGAGAAGCCACTATCCAGTCCCAGTTATACTGGCAGATTTCTTGCTGATAAGGATAAAAATTGTGTGACCCAGAAGTATCTCCACCACTTGTGTCGGCCTCAGCACCAGCACCAGACGACTCACCCCTAGCCCCCTTAGGCTTGCAAAATTTGTCGACATATCGATCATCGATAGCCGACGGTATCGTAACCTGGCATCGTGCAGGAATATCTACCCCAACCTCCGCACACAATGACATGATAAGACAAGGGAATGCGAGAGGGGCATTCTTCCTAGAAGCGTTACCTCCTAAGCCGCTCTCCACAATTGCCCTTATTTCGTCGGCAATTATACGCACCACATCAATTTGCACGTTTGTCAGGACACTATGGACTAGGTGAGCTAAAGGAATAGTGATGGTTGAGGAATGCGATTTTGGCTTGATATTGGTTACTACCAAAAGCAATATGAGCTGAGCTAAGGGTTGCATGTCCTCCCACCTGTACCTAATCGCAACCCCAGATGGGTTGAGTTCAACACTCTTTCCCGGGCGCAACAGATCTCTGGTCATTTGAGGGATATCTCGGTGAAGGTGGAGATCCCTATGGTAATCATCAATCTCACTGGCTCGTAAAGGAAGAGGGCTTCCAAGAATAGTACTTATGGTCCTACGATCAAACCTCACAGTTTTTCCCCCAACTTGATAGTCCAATCAAACCGGTCCCCATCATCCGGGAGGGCGTTTGCGTAGAACTCCCGGACAATTTCCACATTATAACTATCACCCGGAGTTATCAGGCGGTTCCATTTTTTTCCTTCCAAGAGAGCGGCCACCGCACGATAACTCCATTGTTCACTTAAATTGAACCTCTTTTCTGCTAGAATCGTTCTTTTTTCCAATGTCAGATATCTTGCAGCTTGCGTGGCACCTTTAAATCGAGTATTATCGTACCAGATCGGAACTTGCCGTGATGTGGATGACTTTCGCTTTTTAGTTGGGTTAGTTTTTGGACCCATCTGCACACATCAACAAACAAAATAATCCAAAGCACCAAGACAGGTTAGTAGAATTTAGAAGCCAACCAAAATCAGAACTGAAACTACATAAAAAAATTCATAATTCTGATATGTTCGCTCCAATGTTCGCACTGCGAAGGCTGGCGAACATTCGCCCCAGATTCGCTTTGCGAAGGTCTGGCGAATACTCGCCCAAGTTTGCACAGCGAACACGCAAAAAATGCAGAAAAATAACAGCATTGCTTCCAAACTTCAAAGCTCCATTTATCTTTTATAATTCCTATTCTAAAGCTTTCAGAAAATTTAACATGCAATGACTTCAAACCATAAAACAGAAATCAAACCCTAAGCTTACAAATGTCTCTAATGTAAATCACAAACCTAACCATATTTAACAGAGAGTAGCAAGGAAAAGAGAGGCAAACCTGAACTGAATAATGGAATTGGAGAAAGTGTTGTGACATTTGAACACAGGAGCACGTGAGAAAATTTTCTTCTTGAGAGGGTATGTTGTGATGTGTGAAAGAGAGTGACAAAAGTGGGAGTAGGGTTTTTTCCCCCTCCAATGTTCAGCAAGCGAAATGGGTATTGGGCTCAAATGTTGGCCCACCCAAATAATAACAAAAAAAAACTTTTTTTCTGAGGTGGCAGCAGCAGACTCTCCCTGTCTTGCTAGGTTCGCAATGCGAATTGGCTGGCGAATGCTCGCCCTAGGCTCGCAAAGCGAGCGCCAGCGAACATGACAGGTTTTGCAAATTTGTTTTCCTGCCCTGCTGCCACTTCATTTTTTCCAACATCATTAAAACAACAATTAAAGCGATTAATACTTACAATGTTGGGGTGCCTCCCAACAATCGCTTGTTTAATGTTGGCTAAGCTCGATGGTCCGGAGACTAGACGCCTCGAAACCAAAAGCTAAAGAATTGGCTACCGAAACGAACACACTACGCGAACACAAACTCATCCGTTATCATGCCCAATTTTTGGTCTCCTTTTCTTTAAAAACGACCAATCCCAACATGAATTCATCATGGCTACCTTTGCATCTTCATCCTTTTTCTTTTCAAATGCTACACTTTCCAACTTCTCTTTTTTCAAGTCTTTTTCTTTTTGCACGACTTCATCCACTTGATTCACAAACATCACTCCTTTGAACAATGTAAAACAAGCTTCTTCCTCCTTACCACTTTCCTTGATCCGCACTTTCATTAAGCCTTCATCAACGTCCACCAACATTTTGGCGGTTTTCATGAATGGTCGGCCCAATATGATCGGCGTATCCTCATCCTCATCCATTTCAACAATCACAAAATCAACAAGAAAGAAGAATTTATCCACTTTTACTAGCACATCCTCCAAAACACCATACGGGCGAGTTCTAGACTTATCCACAAGTTGTAAGGTCATGGTTGTTGATTTTATGGTCATATTATCAAGTTTTTTCACCACCTACAAGGGAATTAGATTGATGCTCGCACCCATGTCAACCATAGCTTTGCATTTAAAATCATTACCTATTGTAATAGGTAGAGCCACTCTTCCCGGATCTTGTTATTTCCGCGGAAGCACACATTGGATGACGGCACTACACTCGGCATTAAGATCAATGTTGTTTTTGTCAGTGCACCTCTTCTTTTTCATAAGTATGTCTTTCATGAATTTGACATACCTAGGCATTTGTTCAAGAGCTTCAGAGAAAGGTACGGTTACTTGTAACCGACTAAATAACTCCAAAAATCTTGCGTAATTCCTATCATTCTCTTTTTTCTTTGGAGTAGGGGGATACGGTAATCGTCATTGTAAAACTTCCTTCTCAAACTCCTTTCTTTCTTTTTCTTTTTTCTTCCTCACTTCTTCATCATTCTTTTCAACTACACCATTTTCATCATTTTCTTCGACTTCCTCCAACACAATATCATTTTCCTTTTCAACTACCACCTCATGTTCAACATCTCTTCCAATTGTTCTACCACTTCTTGTGAAAATGGCTTTACACTCCCCTTTGGGATTTGGTTGAGTGGTAGCGGAGAAGGATAGCCCCGGTTGGTTTTCGCTAATTGCTTGGAAAGTTGCCCTACTTGCAATTCAAGTTTTTTAATCGAAGCTTCCGTACTCTTTTGAGTTACCATTGATAATTGCATGAATTTGGTGAAAGTATCCTCCATTCTTGAACTTCCACTTTTCTCTTGGGGTGGTTGGTAAGGATTTTGTCTCCATCCTTGTTGATTTTGGTAGTTGCCACAAGGCTGATAACCTTGATGAGTTTGGTACGATTGTTGAGCACTTTGGTAAGGAGGTCGTCCTTGATAACCTTGAGTTGGATTTCCAGCATAATTTACCTCCTCCACAACCGGAGGACAATATCCGGTAGGATGATCTCCCCTACACAATTCACAATAAGCTACATGTACACTCTTGCTTGGAGAGTCATGAATCTCTTTGAGTTGTTGAGGAAGTTTGGACATTTGTTTTGTTAACAACTCAACTTGTTGGTGTAGCGAGTGATTTTTGGATGTGGTTGTGAAGCACGATCGCTCTAGTACTACAGTTCGATTCATTTTTTATCCTATTGAAGCTGATGAAGGAAGGGAAATAGATGTCTCCAACTAACCCTGGTTGCATACTGAGGTTAAACAGTCAAAACTGTTGGTTTACAGATGCTACAAAGATTCGGGGTCTCTCCTTGGTTATTTTGTTGAAAAGGGGTGTTTTAGGCTATCAGCTGAAATGTTAGGACGGATGTATGGGATTTGGGTTTTTGTTTAGTGTGCTCGCTAAGATTTTTCTTTCAATCTTATGCCTACGTATTCCCGTTTTTTCCGAAACAGGGAAATCAGAGCGATCGTAGTTCCTCCTATTCTATGGGAGGAAATGGTTGTTTTGGTGTCTTGTTCAAAGCCCAAGACGTGAAGCTAAAGAGTATATTTGTATCTTGTTTAAAGCCCAAGATGTGAAGCTGAAGGTAGTTTGTATCTTGTTCAAAGCCCAAGATGTGAAGCTAAAAGGTCTCAACTTTAAAGAGAATTTGTCATCTCTAAAGAGGGGTTTGTTTGTCACAACTGCTTATAAAGGAGAATTACTTTAACCAGGATATGTGAATCCGGTAATGCCATAATTTCCTTTATAGGGGGTTTCCAACCTGAAGGAGAATACTTTAACTCAGTGTAGAGCAATGCTATCTTTCCTTAGGAATTTCTCATGCTAAAAGAGGGACAGTGGCATGGATGTAAATAATCCAGAGGCTTGCCGCTTACAGCGATTAGATGAAGGGGAAGGAGTTGTTGATGTTTGTGTACTGTGAAAGAGGCATAGCTTTGATGCTAAAAGGTTGATTGGATCAACCAGTGGTTTTCTTATACAAAGCCTAAGAGGAGGCTGATATGTGTCTCATACAAAGCCCGAGAGAGAGGCTAAAAGGTTTTGACTCAACGAGGAAGTCTTTTTGTATCTCGTATAAAGCCCAAGATGGAGGCTTTTTGACTCAACAAGAGAGTTTTATGTATCTCGTACGAAGCCCGAGATGGAGGCTATTTGACTCAACAAGAGAGTCTTTTGTATCTTGTACGAAGCCCGAGATGGAGGCTAAAATTGTTAGCTCCGCTGGGGAGAATCACTGTACAAAGCCCAAGAGAAGGCTATTGTGACTGTTTCAGTTGAGTGACAGATCCAATATGCTGATTTAAAGAGAAAATCAGTTCTTATATGAGTAATGTTTGCACTCAGGGATTTGATTCGAGGATCAGGGATATTTCCTGTTCTTTAAGGAAATGGGAAATCCAAGGGTATTAAGATTGTCCGAGTCTACGGAGTTCATCTCCTAGTTTTGGAAGGAGCTTGAGAATGTCTTTGAGACTCAAGGAAATTAGGCTGTCCAAGTCTAGAGTTTCATCTTTTGTACTATGCTTTGAGAAATAGTAGTAGACTCTTGGAAAGACTGTTTTATTAAGATGACTGATTTTTGTTCCTATACCTCTAGGAGGTCGTCGGGATAATTTATACGAAGCCCAAGAGGAGGCTGGAAACTTTTAAGAAGCCGAGTGGTCCTTGTATGAAGTCCAAGAGAAGGCTATCATTCCCGGAGTAAGAATCATTATACGAAGCCTAAGAGGAGGCTGTGAATACTTCTAAGAAGCCGATGGGTCCTTGTACAATGCCCAAGAGGAGGCGGGGATGCTTTTAGGAAGCCCGTGGGTCCCCAAACCCCGAGAAATTCAAGACAGACTATTCACAAAGAATAGATCAAGCCAGGAAAGTTTGAGAATTTGGAAGAAACTCAAGAGATGCCATTCACGGAGAAAAGATCATCTCTGGGGAGTAGAGTTTCTTGACAAGTGCTTTTAAGAAGCCTGTGGATCCCCAAATCCCGAGAAGTTCAAGACAGGCTATTCACAAAGAATAGATCAAGCCAGGAAAGTTCGAGAATTTGGAAGAAACTCAAGAGATGCCATTCACGGAGAAGAGATCATCTCTAGGGAATAGAGTTTCTTGACAACTTCTACGAGTGACAGTCTATGAAAGGGTTCACCGAGAATGCTGCCTTTCATATCTCCATATTGTTTAACCCCAAGAGAAGGGAAGACTGTGTCTGGTAATCCTATGGGGATCTAATTTTGACTATTTCTAAGAGTGATCAAAATGGCTTTACCTAGTGCTAGACGTAGTTGCTGGGAAAACTCTAAATATCTATACTATTATTACACAGTTGATATGAGTTTATGAAAGAAGACTTACAGCAAAACAGCCCCATAATACAGTTATATGTATATGAAAGCGGTAAATGAAAGCATATAAACACTTACTCGGTTGTAGAGCTTCCATGTTGTTTGGTTAGTTGTTCAACAAAGAAAGATTGAAAACAACAGTATATTTCAAAATCAAAGGAGAAAGTGCTTTGAAAAAGAAAGATTTGGGGCTTACAGCTCAAGGAGAGGCCCAGGGTTTTATCAGTGATCGCACTGTTTGAATTTGTACAGAGGGACTTATACAAGTGCTTGAGGCCCAAAAAATTATTTTCTGTACAAAGGGATGGGTCTTACACTCTCTCAAGAGGCCCAAAAAGTTTAAAGAAAAGAAATGGGTCTTACTACTCGAGGGTAGGCCCAAGGTTTGTTTTTCAACGGATGATGATCGCGTCGAACTTTTTAAATACAACGGGACTTATACAACAAGTGAGGCCCAAAATAGGTTGTATTTACAAAGGGTTGGGACTTACACTCTATTAGAGGCCCAAAAGAAAAAGAGTGGGGCTTATAACACGAGGGTAGGCCCAGATGATTTTTCGTTTAAAATGGCTATCGCGCCGAGATTTTTGAAAATGCAGTGGGTCTTATACAATGCATTGAGGCCCAAAATGGTTTGGTTTTCAAAGGGGGTTGGGTCTTACACTCTAATAGAGGCCCAAGAGTTTTGAATGGGTCTTATAGCTCGAGGAGAGGCCCAAAGTTTTTTTTTTAAAAAAGGCGACGATCGCGTCGTTCACTTGTACAGAGGGACTTATACAGTAAGTAACGCCCAAAATTGTTTGTACAAGGGGATTTGGGTCTTACACTCTCTCAAGAGGCCTAAAATGCTTTGAAAATGATTTATGAGGGTTGAATTAATCCAAAACCCTAATTTGTTTTCAAAATGTATTTTAATTGAATAAAAATTCAATTAAAATGATCAAAATTGTTTAACATATGGAAAACAAATCGTGATCTTGGATTAATGCTTCAAAAATTAAGTATTGACCTACAAAATAATTAGAAGGCATTAAAAGTTGCAAAATCAAGGTGGAAAAAATATTCAAAATGTCAAAAACAATTAAAATATTAATTCTTTGCAAAAATATCAATTATATGAAATAAATAATTTTTTTGGGATTTTTTGGGAAAATAAAATATTTTAACATTTTTGTGAATTATTAAAAAAAGAATCAACTCAAAATCATTAAAACTCGGAGAGAAATTAATTTTTGAATCAATTAAATAAAATCACAAAATTCAAATATTTGAATTTATGAAAATGGCGCCAAGAACATGGACCAAGAACACGCGCGTTTTCTGCCTTGCCCAGATTTGCATTTTCTATCCAATCTCACTGAATACTTGATTATATCATGCAATCCACATATCAATCAACTCGTTTCAACCTCACGATCATGTCTATGGCAATTAATTTCATTTAAATTAAGCATAAAACAAGAAATCACGAAAAATCCTCAAGAACCCTAAATTCTGCATGAAGGCTGGGATTTTTAATACACGATTCAAACAAAGCAATTACTTGAGGGGAAACATTCCATGCATGATTATGAACATTTGGCAAAAGTATTGTGCGAGGAAATATGCATAGATTGAGAGATGACCAAGTTTAGGCTTACCTCTAGGTCGTGACAGCAAGAGCAAATTGATTTCTGAGTTGGAGGTGTTACAGATGAGTTGTGATGATTTGAACAACTTCCCTACACCCTATGGAGTGTGTTTGAATGCTTGGACTTGATGGAAATTGGCTGGATCACTTCATGGCATCTCAACTGCAACTTGGTTAAAAACTTGAACAATTGACTGGTGATTCTGAGAAATCAGTGTTCCAGATGTTGTTTAAGTGTTTGATCAGCTCACATATGATGTATATGAGGTGTGTGTGTGACTGGTTTGAGTGGAATTGCTCTCTAATGAAAAACCTGATAGTGACTTACTAAGAAAGGCATTTTTTAGAGTGAGAAGTGGATTTTGAGAAAGGCAAGTGTTGTAGGCCTTTGGTGTACTTAAACTGATCACAATTGAGCTCTATTTATAGTAGAGCAAGTTTGTTTTGCAAGGAATAGTGAATGGCAACTGCTGAGTAGGTTTGGCCAATGTTGGCAAATGAATATCCAAGTCTCCTCTAGCCATTGACTAGAGGTTAGGGCACAGGCTGCTGGTCCCCTTGGTCTTGGATAAGTCTTGACTGAATTCAGTTGAGAATGGCTCAGTCCATGCCACCTTGAGGCCTCCATTGAATGCTCCAATCCAAAATTGGAGTCTTGTCCCTATTTTGGGCAATTCTAGGTTCAAAATGCTATTTCTTGTTCCAAGGACTTTGGTGGCTTGGCTCAGTGATTGTCCCCTTTAGATTCAATCCTCGGATGTGTCCAAGGTGATGACAAGGCTTGGAATTGGATGATTTTGGCAAATCGAGCAAAAGTGCAAAAATCTGCCTTGCCTTGGCAGATTTCAGCAAGGCAACTTACCAATGTCATATCTCATGGCTCAAGTTGAATTTGGTGATGTTCTTGGCCATTTTGGAAAGCTCTTATATGATACAACAACTATTTGACCATATTTGGTTTTGATACTTTTTGGATCCAAGTGAAAAATGCCCCTACATTTGGAAAAAAGTAAGTCAAAATCTGACTTAGTGAAATTTTCACTAAGTGTTGGAACAAAGTGACTTTTCTTGATGGGAAAAAATGGCTTTGTGGTTTAGGAGTTATGATCCTCCCAAGTTGGTACCTTTGTCACTTTTTTCCATAACTTAGAAAATTTTTCTAAGTTTTTATGGTTACCCCTTTTACAAGTTATCCCATTTTCTTTGATTTTTCTTGATGAATGATGATTCAAATCATACATAAACATCATTTTAGGGTTAACAATCCATTTTTGTGAAAAAACTCAAAAAGTCAAAGTTGACTTTTGTGCACAGTTGACTTTTTATCTGATGAATTCTAAACTGTGCAATTCTTCGGGAAATCATGTCCTTTACCTAAATCAAACTTGATGGACATGTTCTATGGGTGGTATAGAGGATATTGAATCATGTCTTAGGGCTTGGGAGCATGTCCTGGTCAAAAGTCAAAGTTACAGTTGACTTTTCCCGCGAAACCCTAACTGTGGTTCAGATGAAATTGAAACTTGTTGCTCAAGCTTCTTGGATCAATCCATTGTTCCAAATGGATAAATATGGCATATTAGAGATCCTCAAATCCTCTCTTGAGGTCTTGGTTCATAATTGGTCCCAAAAGTCAACTTAGGGGTGAATTAGGTCAAGAAACCCTAATTCCTGATTTTTGATGAATGCATCCCCTGAGGCAAAATTGACTGGATGATTGGGTCCATGAGGTTCCATGGAGTATATTAGGATATGTTTTGAATCATTGCCTCATGCCTAGAGGAAAATTTCCATCTGGAGGCCCTGGTCGACCAAAACCCTAATTTGGTGACACTGGCGATCTTGAGGCTTGATCCACCTAGAAGGGAGTATCCTTGTGCTTAATCCTTGAAGTGGGAGTCCTTTTGATCCATTGTGTATGTTTGAGAGGTTAGACAAGTTGAAGATCATGTCATTTCTTGATTGATCCTTTGTCTAAGGCTCAGAGAGGGCTTGAAACCCTAATCCTGATTGTAGTGAATGCTCACTCATCTTTGGGGGGACTGATGAGGCATAAAGGTACATCCATATTGTGATGATGATTTACACAATGATGGGAATCTTAATGGTCAAAATTTGGGGTATGACAGATGCCCCTATTTAATCTTCTTGGACCCTAAGGTGTGAATGACGAAGGTATTCGGGCATTCGGGGTGCAAGAGGATTAAATATCGGAATACCTGAAATTTTGATGGTGGTTATGAATGGCAGATCGCATTCATCTTCTTTTGCTAAGCAATGATGCTTAGAAAAGGTAAACTTCCCCTCGATCCTGGTCTTCAGCCAAGGAACTGGTCTTAGTTGCGGAAATAAACTTCCCCTCGATCCTGGTTTCCTACCAAGGAACTGGTCTTAGTTTCTGATTTAAACTTCCCATCGATCCTGGTTTCCTACCAAGGAATTGGTCTTAGTTTCTGATTTAAAGTTCCCCTCGATCCTGGTTTCCTACCAAGGAACTGGTCTTAGTTTCTTTTGTCAATAAACTTTATTGACAAGGGACGCTATTCGTAGCGGTTTTCCTCAAACTTCTCTCCGAATTTCCCTGGGGAGATGCCATTTGACAGAAAAAGTTGACGTCAGACTGGCTGGGGAATCCAGTCGTTTGAGTTATAGAGGTGCACAAACTTCTCTGTTGGAGATGCCATTTGTTGACTCTATTTGGGGAATGCGAGTCTCCTGAAAGACTGCCTCGTTTGGGGTCTTACATCATACTTTTCTTGGGACCTTCCCGGAGAAATGCCATATTATGGGATCCAATTTTGAGGTGCCGATGACCTTTTCATCAGTGGTTCTTTCGGAGAAAAACTGTCGTATCATCGAATCTCTGATTATGAGGCTTTCTCTCGGGATTTTCCTTAATCCGGGAAAGCAAGGATATCATCTTCAATGGTGAAGAGTGATATCTGTTGAAAGTTTCTCTGGTTTTTCAGAGGTTCAAGTTATCAAAGTGGCCCAGGACCTATCTTCAATTCAGAAATAACTAGAAGCGAGATTGTTCAGATGATTCACTTCCTGACGAGGAAAGAATCGATAACTCGATTGAGAGGACTTTTATCACTAGGAGATAAGACCGACCAGAGTGATGCAATATGAAATGTGAATGCAAATAAATAATGCATGATGTATGTATGTATATGCTGACAAAACTGACGCGACATATAAACTAACGGATGAACACGACTGGATACTCGGCCGTCACGGGAGATGAAAGGTATCACTTGTTCAAGATAGCAATTCTGTCTTGCTTAAGAGAAGTAGTCCTCGCGGGGAATACCGTTAATCGGGCTTAGGAGATAAGAACTCTACCAAAGAGGTCAGACGGAATAGTCGCATATGACACTGTTGATCCTTTGTTCAGGCGCACTGGCGTAGAAGGAGTACTTTGATTCTGCACTTTGAGGCTCGAACACCTTTGGAGAAGCGATCGATGTTCTTTTGATGTTCAACAGTAAAAAGAAATTGCCATATTTATTTTAAAGCAGAAAAAGTTTTACAAGTAAAATTCATTTTTTGTTTTATTTCAAGAATCGTTGATCATGTTAAAATGTCGTTCTGTAAAGCTAAAACAAATAAGAATTACAAACAAAAGCACAAGGGCTCAAATTTTATTGATAAGACGGAGATCAGCCAAACGCGTGATTCCAAAGAGTATTTACAAAGTTAGGAAATGGTAATTTACAGGGAAAAGGGCTACGTTGAAACATAACGACCACTATCCTTCTACCAACTTTGAATTCGGGACATCCTGAGCTTCTGTCGAAGATGACCTTGACTGGAGTTTTCCTCCGATGGATGTTGTAATTGCTGCTGCTGAGGGACTTGCCTCTGTTGAACATAGTTACTTGCCATTATCCCTAATTTTTGCCTGGATTGTACTTTGATGTTTCCAATCCACCGGGATGATTTTTTTATTTTGTCTCTAACTTTTGCCTGGACTGCCCTTTCGGGTTTTCAATCCACCGAGACATTTTTTTTTAGTTTAGGCGAAGTATTTCTTGACTACATCAACATTTGTGGGGTAGGTAAATTCCTCTCCGTCCATGGTTGCGAGTCTCAAGGCGCCGCCTGAGAAAGCTTTCGTGACCATATAGGGGCCATCATAATTCGGAGTCCATTTACCCCGAGAATCAGTGAGAAATGATTGTATCTTTTTTAGCACAAGGTCTCATTTCCTGAAGACGCGAGGTCGGACCTTTTTGTCAAACACCTTCTTCATTCTCTGTTGATACAACTGACCGTGGCATAGTGCCATGATTCGCTTCTCTTCAATCAGATTCAGTTTGTCGTGTCGACTTTGACACCATTAAGCTTCGGTAAGCTTAGCTTCCATCAATACCCGGATTGATGGGATCTCTACTTCGATGGGGAGCACTGCTTCCATGCCATATACTAGAGAGTAAGGGGTTGCCTCTGTTGAAGTGCGGACAGATGTTCGATAACCGTGAAGAGCAAAGGGTAGCATCTCGTGCCAGTCTTTGTAGGTTACAACCATCTTCTGAACAATCTTCTTGATGTTCTTGTTAGCCGCTTCTACCGCTCTGTTCATCTTGGGTCGGTAGGGAGATGAGTTATGATGTTCATCTTGAACTCTGCGCACAACTCTTTCATCATCTTATTGTTCAAGTTCGATCCATTATTAGTAATGATCTGGCTCGGAACACCATAACGGCAGATGATACTGTTTTTAATAAATCGGACCACCACTTGTCGGGTTACATTGGCGTATGATATTACTTCGACCCACTTCGTGAAATAGTCAATGGCTACCAGAATGAACCGATTTTGGTTTGTAGCTTTGGGCTCAATCAAGCCAATCATGTCGATTCCCCATATGGAAAAGGGCCATGGCGTAGAAAGAAACTTGAGATGCGTTGGCGGTACATGAATTTTGTGGGAGTATATCTGACACTTATGACACCTCCTCATGTACTTGTAGCAGTCGGATTCCATTGTCAACCAATAGTACCTTGCTCTCAGAATTTGTCTCGCCATTGTGTGTCCGTTGGCATGAGTGCCAAAGGACCCTTCGTGAATTTCTTTCATCAGCATGTCTGCTTCTGGTCTGTCGACGCATCGAAGCAAAACCAAGTCAAAATTTCGCTTATACAGCGTGTCACCGCTCAGGAAGAAGCTACCTGCTAGCCTTCTGAGGGTTTTCCTGTCCTTCCTTAGTGCCCCAGGTCGGTACTCTTGTTTCTGAAGGAAGTATTTGATATCGTGATACCAAGGTTTGTCGTCTATGACTGCTTCAATCGTGAAGATGTAAGCGGGCCGTTCTAGGCGCATTATGTCGATCTTAGGTAGGTCGTTCCATTGACCTACACTAATCATGGAAGAGAGAGTGGCTAGTGCATCAGCCATGTGATTCTCATCACGGGGGATATAATGAAACTCGACTCTGTTGAAGAAGGGTAACAACCTTCTTGCATAGTCTTTGTAAGGAACCAGTCCTGATATGTATGTGTTCCAATCCCCTTTTATCTGATTGATAACCAGGGCTGAGTCACCGTATACGTCCAAGTTTTTGATCCTTAAATCAATCGCTTCTTCGAGACCCATAATACAAGCTTCGTATTCGGCCTCGTTGTTTGTACACTTGAACGTAAGTCGAGCGGTGAAAGGAATGTGGGTACCCTGAGGGGTAACAATTATTGCCCCAATTCCGTTTCCATAATGATTAACTGCTCCATCAAAGATAAGTCCCCATTAGGAATCTGGTTCTGGCCCTTCACTGGGTAGCGGTTTGTCGCAGTCTTTCATTTTTAGGTACATGACATCTTCGTCTGGGAAGTCGAACCCGATTGATTCCTGATCGTCAATCGATTGATGAGCCAAATGATCGGCTAAAATACTTCCTTTAACAGCTTTCTCAGCGTGGTACTCTACGTCATATTCTGATAGCAACATCTGCCAATGGGCAATCCTTCCCGTGAGAGCAAGTTTTTCGAAGACGTACTTGATTGGATCCATTTTGGAGATTAACCAAGTAGTGTGACGAATCATGTACTGGCGCAGACGTTTGGCTGTCCAAGCCAAAGCACAACAAGTTTTCTCGAGCATCGTGTACCGAGTTTCACAGTCGGTGAACTTCTTGCTTAGATAGTAAATGGCAGACTCTTTCTGTTTGGTTTCGTCCTGTTGGCCAAGTACCCACCCCATTGAGTCCTCTAGGACTGTTAAGTAGATGATCAGTGGCCTTCCTTCCACTGGAGGTGATAGAATTGGAGGATTCAACAGATATTCCTTAATACTGTCGAAGGCGGTTTGACAATCTTCTGTCTAAACGCAATCCTGGTTCTTTTTTAGTAACTTGAAAATCGACGCACAGGTCGCGGTCATGAGGAATATGAATCTGGAGATGTAGTTCAAATGTCCCAGGAATCCTCTGACTTGTTTTTCAGTTTTCGGAGAAGGCATTTCTTGAATGGCCTTGACCTTGTCAGGATCAACCTCAATTCCTTTCTGGCTGACGATGAACCCTAAGAGTTTCCCTAAACGGACACCGAAGGTGCATTTGTTGGGATTCAATCGGAGTTTGTATTTTATCAGACGCTTGAATAATTTTGACAGGTGGGTCACATGCTCCTCCTCTTTCTTAGATTTTGCAATCATATCATCGACATATACCTCGATTTCCTTGTGTATCATGTCATGAAACAGAGTAGTCATGGCCCTTTGATAGGTTGCCCCGGCGTTCTTCAAACCGAACGACATTACCTTGTAATAAAAGGTACCCCATGGGGTAATGAACGAAGTTTTCTCCATGTCTTTCGGCACCATTTTAATCTGGTTATAGCCCGAGAATCCATCCATAAAGGAGAAAACTTTGAATTTTGCTGTACTGTCTACCAGCATGTCAATGTGTGGTAAAGGAAAGTCATCCTTTGGACTAGCCTTATTTATATCTCTGTAGTCGACACACATTCTGACCTTTCCCTCCATTTTGTGAATAGGTACGATATTGGCTAACCATTGAGGATATTCTGATGTAGCGAGGAAACCCGCGTCAATCTGTTTCTGTACCTCCTCTTTGATTTTGATGGCCATGTCCGGGTGAGTGCGTCTCAACCTCTGCTTTACTAGCGGACATTCCGATCTTAACGGTAAGTGATGTTCCACGATGCTGGTATCCAACCCTGGCATATCCTGATAGGACCAAGCGAATACATCGGGGAATTTTTTTAGAAGCTTTATCAAACTCTCTTTGGCAGTTGGACTGAGCAGTGCCCCAATCCTGATTTCTTTTCTCTCCTTTTCTGAACCCAAGTTTACCGCTTCCAACGGCTCTTTGTGAGGTTCAATGGACCTTTCCTTTTGTCTGAGTAGTCGGGAGATCTCTTCTAGAATTTTGTTGTCAACTTCTTCTTCAGCCCCAAATACCGGGAACCCAAAGTTGGGAGAAGGCATTGGATCGTATGTTTCAACGGGGTTTAAAACAAGCAATCTACATGACGTGATGATTCGTGTTTAGAAGAGATAGAGAGAATGCAAAAGTGTGTGCAGTGTATTTTTTTTAATACTGCTTGTTTTTATTATTGAATTGTTTTTTAGGATTACCATTTTCTGAGAAAAAGCAAAAAGAGAAAACAACAATAAATGCGGAAATTACAGAACGACGTTATTTTATTAATGAACAAGTCGATTCTTGAAACTACAGCCCTATAAAACAAAACTCTGTCACTTTGGGCGAAGCGAAGAGGGAAAATTTACAGAAAGCGAGCCCTATCAAAACATATGTTTCACCTGGGCAGGGTGAAAGATTAAAGATGGCAATTACTTTGACTGATGAACGATCTTCGGAACATCGACAACAACCCATTGGCGTCGAACTCCTCGGTAAATCACAAAGTCTGGTACCTTCCTTGATTTGTCTTCAGAAATAACGCTGATTTCTGGTGGAGCAGGATCATTGGAATCTGTCTCCCAGGCAGAATTGTCGTAGGAGGATTCCTCTGTTGCATTTTGCATAGCATTTGTGCTCTCAGCTGTATCTCCCCATCCAGTTGGTTGGATATCTTCGAGCCTGATACGAGAGCTTTCGGGAGCGGTGTACTTGACCATATAGTCGTATTTTCCACTCGGTTGTCTCAAGGTGTCCCACACTTCTTTGGAACTGGAGGGTCATCCCTCTCGATGACGTTGACCTCGGGAAAGGTATAATTAATGAATTCTAGTCCTGCAAATGTTGTAAATTCATCGTCATGTTGAGTAGTTTCTGAATAACCTGAGTGTTGATCCTATGACATGGTGGGGACACAGGTATTCTGTTCAATGATGCTCAGCTGAGTTTCATTACTCGGCTGACTTTTGGGCCCTAAGTCTCCTGGGTAAGGCTGCCACATTGGCAGGCCATCCATCGGGCCATAGTAATTGTGGTCAAAGTTGTCTTTCATCAGAGTGTCCTCCTCTAATGAATTTGGCGGAGCACGACGTCCTTTCAGATCACAATCTCCGTATATCATTTCGACATCTGACCGTGGTATAAATCTCGGACTCTGTACAGGATAGCAAAATGGCGTAGGCACCTCTTCCTGAGACATATAACCGTCCTCATTAAGATAGGACTTCCATTCTTCATCCATGTCAGAGGGATCCTCCTTATTAATAGCATGGACTATTTGAGACACTGGGTGAAGTAAACCTCCACTGTGGAAGAAGTTCTGAATGGGATGAATACTTTCATCGTTAGCAGTTGTCTGGGTGCAGGTTGCAGAAAAACCAAGACCCTTCTTTGTTGTATTGCTAGTAGGAATGACAAGCTGTCCCCATCCTGTTGTATCGGTACTCTCGACTGCTTTAATAGCATCTTTGTATGAGGAAATCGAAGTTCCTCCTCCGGATTGATCGTCCTTGTGTAGAGAAATTGCTTGGAACTGAGTTCCGATTACCCCTTCCGGCTCTACATAAGTGGATGACGATAAATTGCTAACGAGCAAGGCCTGTTCCCCACAGACTGTGATGAGTTGGCCGTTCTGGACAAACTTTAGCTTTTGGTGGAGGGTTGAAGTGACCACTCTAACCTGATGTATCCAAGGTCTTCCTAATAAACAACTGTACGTTGCCTGGATGTCAATGACTTGGAAAGTGTGAGGAACAATAGTTATAGGAAGGTCAACTTCGCCGATAATCATTTTTCTAGATCCGTCGAACGCTTTGACGACGACCTCGCTGGTTCTCATCGGAGGGCCTTTGAATGATAATTGCATCAAAGTGGACTTCGGCATAACATTCAGGGCTGACCTTATGTCTACCAGTACGCTGGCTAAAGCATCGTCCTAGCAGTTGACTGTGATATTGAACGCTATGTTATGACGGTGACCCTCTTCAGGTAATTCCTCATCACTAAATCCCAAGTTGTTGCAGGAAGTGATGTTAGAGACAATACTATCGAACTGTCTGATTGTTACATCCTGTTCCACAAAGGCTTGCTCCAAGACTTTCTGTAGAGCCTCCCTGTGCGCTTCTGAACTGAGTAACAGTGATAATACTGAGATAGTTGAAGGAGTTTATAATAGCTGATCAACAATGTTGTATTCACTCCTTTGGATGAGCTTCAACATCTCATCGTTGTTTTTCGAAAGGTCGGGATTACTGGACTGACCGACTGATGGATCGGGAGCTTCTGACTGAAGTTCCTTTTCTTTGTTAGACTCTCCAACTCCTCTATTGAAGATTCTACCACTCCGTGTTACACGACTGATGTCTGCAATATTCACGACGGAGGGTAATGGAATTTCCTTTCCATTCTCAATTATCGTTGCACCGTATTTGTAAGGGATTGCCTTAGCTTATTCATACGGTAGTGGTCCCGGCAGATAGATGACTATGGGAACCTTCTGGTTTTTTTGACCATCGTACGTAATCTCGATCCGTTCTCAGTTGGGAATTCTTGATTCGTCAAGCAGAGGGATAATGGCAAAAACATTCCTGGTCCTCTGATGATCAGAGATGACGACAACGTCCTCAATTTGATTAGCAAGGTAGTTCGGCGACCAATTGATGGGTCCGAAACTTGGATATGGGCGGATCTCTCCACGATCCACCTGCCCCTGGAGAGCTGCTCGCACAAGGTAGCACCCTTGGTTACTTTCTGAACAGACTCCACAACGTTCATAATTGTGTGGTGGCACCTGGCCATGCCCACTTTGAATACAATGTAACCTCACTAGGTTAGCTTCCACGAGTCGGACATCCTGACTTTGACGCCGAGTGGGGTTTCTATTATTGATACTAATTTGCTGAGTATCTTCATCCATGTAGATTGGCATCCACCAATGATTTAACAAGTGCTGAAGTGCTTCCTGGACAAGGGCACATACCTGATCGTTTTGGCAACCCGCTTTACAGCTGTGATAATTATGTGATATCAGGAATCCGAGTCGGACCTGCTCAGTATGCAGCTCTACCAAGTTGGTATTTATTAAGCGAATGTCGAAGATTTGAACCATGTTGATATGATAGGGATTCCTATCATGGTAGTCCTGGATCCATCTGAGATCCATCTGACGCTGGGGGGCCTCCTGTATGAAAGAGCATCCCTGTTTGTTTACCGAGCAAGTCAAACAAGAACTATAATCGTGCCGCGGCAGATTATGATATTGGATTTGCCTTGAATGCATTGCCACTAGGTTGACATTCATCGCACGGATGTCGTGGTTCTGAATGACGTTGGAATTCTTGTAAACCATGTTAACTCCACGAACTCGGTGCTCTTGGATCCATCCGAGATCCATCTGTTCCTGTAGAGCTGATTGCACCACAGAACATCCTTGATTACTTTTAGAGCAAACATCACACTGGTGATAATTATGAGGTGGCACATGACCGTACCCACTCTGTCTACAATGTATCTTGACCAGATTGGTCCTTAACAAGAGTACATCATGAATTTGATCGACGTTGTTAAATTTTTTCTCAATCAAGTTGACTGCAGCTTTCTCATGTTGAGGCAGCGGGTTTGTGAGAACATTGGGATTCGTATCTTTGAAAGATAAGAGCCCGCTCCTAACAAGCTTTTGCACGTCGGATTTGAAATTGAGACAATTCTCTATGCTATGCCTCCTCCTTGATGATAAGGGCATGTCTGATCCACCTTAAACCAAAAAGGCAGATTTTCTGGTACTGTAAGAGGAGACTTAGTCTGGATGTGCCACTTAGCCAGTAGTAACGGAAATAGTTATGTGTATAACATGGGTATAGGATCAAACCCTGGTGGCTGCGTTGCATTGTTGTTATTGTATGGAGGACGAGCCTGCTGAAGAGGTTGTTGTGACCTTTGTTGATAAGGTTGGCTCTGCGCAACCTGAGGTTGATACGTAGGAATAGGCGCAGGGCTGATAGCAGGAGTTACAGCTGCTACCGGTTGGTACCGTCGCCTTTGCTTTCCGAGAGAGATATTCCCAATATCTTGCTCTTTTTTCTTAGGGAGAGCACTACCATATCGTTTTGTACTACTTGATGATCCATCGTCTTTTATTAGACGTCCTTCTCGGACGACTTCCTCAAGACGAACTCCCATACAGACCATCTCGGTGAAGTCACTGGGCGCACTGGCAACCATTTTGTCGTAGTAAAATGAGCTTAAGGTCTTTAAGAATATCTTTGTCATCTCTTTTTCCTCAAGAGGTGGACAAATGTGAGCGGCAATTTCGCGCCATCTCTGAGCGTACTCCTTAAAGGTTTCTTTGTCCTTTTATGACATTGATCTGAGTTGATCTCTGTCTGGTGCCATGTCCAAATTATATTTGTATTATTAGACGAAGGCAGTACCAAGATCTCTGAATGTACTAATCGTAGTACGGTTTAAACCCATGTACCATTTGAGTGCGGCACCAGTTAAACTATCCTGAAAGTAGTGAATCAGTAGGTCCTGATTCTCCGTCTGAGCTGACATTCGCCAAGCGTACATCACCAGATGGCTCTGAGGGCAAGAGTTACCCTTGTATTTTTCAAAGTAGGGCACTTGAAATTTGTGCGGAACTTTCACATTGGGGACCAGACAAAGGTCTGCGGCATCCTTTCCAAATAAATCCTGACCGCGGATGGCTTGCAGTTCCTTCTGCATTTCTAGGAATTGTTCCTGGAATTCATCCATTCTATCGAACATAGTTTCCTTCTTACCATAAGGTATCGGTGGAATCTGTCCTTCCAGGACAGTGTGCACCACAGGGGGTGGTACCATGACTACAGCAATGAATCTTGGCATTTCCCGAAGTTTGTAACCTTCAGGAGTCTTCAGTATGCCCCTGGCATCTTCGCTTTCCCGAAGTTTGTAACCTTCAGGCCCAGCGGCTTCTGTTATGATTCCCTGATCTTCAGTGATCGGCGGAACATATCCTTTCGGGATATAGTTAACAGGCATGCCCCAAGGACGATCTTTCGGCATTTGATACCTAGGATCATACTTCTCCACTATGGACGTTGAGGTGATCTCTGAGATCACAGTTCTTTGTAGCTGAGCTTCTGCCATGGCTTGCATGTCGTTACGAAGCTTTCTCATATCCTCTCTTAGAGCGTCGATCTCTTCTTTTAACTCTCTGTTTTCTTCCTCGAGATCATCCATCTTTTTCTGAAGATTGGCCCGAGTATTATACGAATGAGACAGTTTGACTCTAGAATCGAGACACAAACGTGAGATTCGTAGGTAAGAAGAATACGCGATGTGAGAATGATGAATGCAATGATTATATTAATTGTTTTTTGGTTTAATCAAAATAAACTTCGACAATTAGATTGCAAATATCAAACAGTGGGGAAAGCCATTTTTATTGAATTCAAAGGATTACAGAAATGGAAATACAGTAGATTACAAGGTGCAAAAACAGAAACTTAAGCTAATGGGTCTCGAGTCCTCTCTGAAGAGAAATCGGGTGCTGACTCTGGTACTTTCCTTTTCTTTGACCGGGGCTCTTGGGCCGTTGTCGGGTTGTCATTCCTTTGCCAGGTGAAAGGAGTGAGCAAATTCCTTTGGCCATCTTGATTCTCTACAGCATGTTGCTCCAAAATTTCAATTAGAGCGTCCTTATCTTTCAGTAGTTGCTGTATTTTGATGCACTCCACGTTAAGGGTGCGGTACTTGTTCTTCCAAGACCTTTTCTCCCGTTGAACTTTGTTGAGAGTAACCTGAAGCTTTTCAGTCTCAGTCATGAAGTACATGACAGACTCCCTTGGTGGAAGAACTCCATGACGAGGATAAGGCATCCTTACCTTGAGAGCTCTAGTTTGCACCCAGTGGAGATAAGACTCCACCGAGACACAGTCGGGTTTTCCTAGAGACTCTCGTCCTTTCTTATGAACATGTTTCCAAGCATGCACTATTTCTGTCTTTAGTGCTCTGTCATTTTCTCCTTCCTTGAAGAAAAGACCTTCCAGATGAACACCCCGTGGAACGTGTCTCATCGGGTATCCAAATTGACGACGAACAAGAACTGGATGGTAATTGATTCCTCCCTTAGTTCCTATAAGGGGTGCGTTGGGGAAGTTTCCATAACGTTCAATGATCCTGATTCCGTCATAAATCCTATTACACCAGTCAATGTCAGAGTTGGTGAGGGACATGATTTTCTGTGACCAACGTAAGGCATTCTTGTGATCCCAAAAAGCAGCAGACTTAGGCAAATAAGAGATAAACCATTTATAAAGCAGAGGTACGCAGCATGTGATCTTCCCTCCGCTGTACAAATTCCCCAAGTGTACATAATGATACACATCTGCGAGCAAAATTGGCACAAGGTTTCCAATAAGAAAAACCTTAATGGAGTTGATATCGACGAAGTTATTAATGTTGGGCAACAAAAATAACCCGTAGGTGAGTTAAACAAAGATGCTTTCGAAAGCAGTCACGTTCCCGATACTGGCGAAGTACAGGGCTTTCTTTGTCAAGAACTGGGCTAGCAAACCTTGTATGCCACCCTTAGTGGTCATGTGAGTCCTGACCTCAGACTCGTCCAAATGAATTGCTCTTGCAATGGTCTGATTCTTTGGAATTTCTTCCAATCCAGAAAATGGAGCTCGATCAGTGATGTGTAGGTCAATCAGATGAGAATATTCCTCCAGGGTTGGTGCTAGCTGGTAATCCGGGAATGTAAAACAATGATAGACCGGATCGTAGAACTGAATGAGCGCATCCATGATTCCCTCAATCACATGGACTCTTAGCAGAGATAGCAAACCTCCGTACTTGGCTCTGAAAGCCTCTTGGTTTGTAATCATCCTCGCCAAACCTCTTAAATCCTCTAGTTTTGGAATCCTGAAGGTGTACTTATGAGTTCTCCTTCTACCGAAATCCATTAGCGTAATCCTTTTCTCTGATATTTGCAATCACATTCTTAGTTTATTTTGAAACAAACAGAGAGACTAGAAGAGGAATTTTTTTTGAATGTTTTAATGTTTTTAAAATGAATGCATGAATGCAGCACACAAAAACATAGAAAAAACATGGGGTCAAAGGGTCGTTGTCATGAAGTCAAGGCTCTACCCATCCCCAAAGGTTTATACTAGGGTGATTTTTGTACCTGTACTCAAAATCATCAGCTCCTCCCAGGATAACAAACAGCAAGCCAATCGCCAACGAGCTGTATGAAATCTTAGAGTAAATGCTATTCACCGAGAATAGATCATCAACCTCAAATGAGGGTAGTATCGTGTGACAACTATTTCCGATAGTTTCCGCACTACAAAAGGGTTGGCTCCTTAGCTTCTCAGACGTCACAATCGGCCCATTGCCTATGAGAGGGAATGGGTTGCATTGGGAAGCCTCCACTGAGGTTGATGGTCGACCTCGTCGCCATCACTTATCTTAAGTGTATACTCAATATTTCCACATGCGGCATCACACGCATTCCCATTAGCAAAAAAATAAACACAGATATCAATTAAGAAAAGCAATATATATATATATATATTTGTCCTAATGTCCTAGACATTTTAAAAGCTATGAATCTTATGTTCCTGACAGAAAATGGTTTCCCGGCAGAGTCACCATCCTGTGGTTTCATTCCTAATTAACGGCGTTTTGGCCTAAGATCCTAACGACGTCAGGGTTTCAAGAGATAAGAGGAACAAAATGCCTTGAAAGGCGTCATTTTTGTGGTACCCTCTTCCAAGATTTCTACCTAGGAGGCAAGAAGAGAACAAGATCCCTAAAGATCTATCCCCAGCAGAGTCGCCATTTTTCTGTAGCGAGTGATTTTTGGATGTGGTTGCGAAGCACGATCGCTCTAGTACTACAGTTCGATTCATTTTTTATCCTATTGAAGTTGATGAAGGAAGGGAAATAGATGTCTCCAACTAACCCTGCTTGCATACTGAGGTTAAACAGTCAAAACTGTTGGTTTACAGATGCTACAAAGATTCGAGGTCTCTCCTTGGTTATTTTGTTGAAAATGGGTGTTTTAGGCTATCAGTTGAAATGTTAGGATGGATGTATGGGATTTTGGGTTTTTGTTTAGTGTGCTCGCTAAGATTTTTCTTTCAATCTTATGCCTACGTATTCCCGTTTTTTCCAAAACAGAGAAATCAGAACGATCGTAGTTCCTCCTATTCTATGGGAGGAAATGGTTGTTTTGGTGTCTTGTTCAAAGCCCAAGACGTGAAGCTAAAGAGTCTATTTGTATCTTGTTTAAAGTCCAAGATGTGAAGCTGAAGGTAGTTTGTATCTTGTTCAAAGCCCAAGATGTGAAGCTAAAAGGTCTCAACTTTAGAGAGAATTTGTCATCTCTAAAGAGGGGTTTGTTTGTCACAACTGCTTATAAAGGAGAATTACTTTAACCGGGATATGTGAATCCGGCAATGCTTAGGAATTTCTCATGCTAAAAGAGGGACAGTGGCATGGATGTAAATAATTCAGAGGCTTTCCGCTTACAGCGATTAGATGAAGGGGAAGGAGTTGTTGATGTTTGTGTACTGTGAATGAGGCACAACTTTGATGCTAAAAGGTTGATTGGATCAACCAGTGGTTTTCTTATACAAAGCCTAAGAGGAGGCTGATATGTGTCTCGTACAAATCCCGAGAGAGAGGCTAAAAGGTTTTGACTCAACGAGGAAGTCTTTTTGTATCTCGTATAAAGCCCAAGATGGAGGCTTTTTGACTCAACAAGAGAGTTTTTTGTATCTCGTACGAAGCCCGAGATGGAGGCTATTTGACTCAACAAGAGAGTCTTTTGTATCTCGTACGAAGCCCGAGATGGAGGCTAAAGTTGTTAGCTCCGCTGGGGAGAATCATTGTACAAAGCCCAAGAGAAGGCTATTGTGTCTGTTTCAGTTGAGTGCCAGATCCAATATGCTGATTTAAAGAGAAAATCAGTTCCTCTATGAGTAATGTTTGCACTCATGGATTTGATTCGAGGATCAGGGTTATTTCCTGTTCTTTAAGGAAATGGGAAATCCAAGGGTATTGAGACTGTCCGAGTCTACGGAGTTCATCTCCTAGTTTTGGAAGGAGCTTGAGAATGTCTTTGAGACTCAAGGAAATTAGACTGTCCAAGTCTAGAGTTTCATCTTTTGTACTATGCTTTGAGAAACAGTAGTAGACTCTTGGAAAGACTGTTCTATTAAGATGACTGATTTCTGTTCCTATACCTCTAGGAGTTCGTCGGGATAATTTGTACGAAGCCCAAGAGGAGGCTGGAAACTTTTAAGAAGCCGAGTGGTCCTTGTATGAAGCCCAAGAGAAGGTTGTCATTCCCGGAGGAAGAATCATTATACGAAGCCTAAGAGGATGCTGTGAATACTTCTAAGAAGCCGATGGGTCCTTGTACAACGCCCAAGAGGAGGCGAGGATGCTTTTAGGAAGCCTGTGGGTCCCCAAACCCCGAGAAATTCAAGACAGGCTATTCACAAAGAATAGATCAAGCCAAGAAAGTTCGAGAATTTGGAAGAAATTCAAGAGATGCCATTCACGGAGAAAAGATCATCTCGGGGGAGTAGAGTTTCTTGACAAGTGCTTTTAAGAAGCCTGTGGGTCCCCAAACCTCGAGAAGTTCAAGACAGGCTATTCACAAAGAATAGATCAAGCCAGGAAAGTTTGAGAATTTGGAAGAAACTCAAGAGATGCCATTCATGGAGAAGAGATCATCTCTGGGGAATAGAGTTTCTTGACAACTTCTACGAGTGACAGACTATGAAAGGGTTCACCGAGAATGCTGCTTTTCATATCTCCATATTGTTTAACCCCAAGAGGAGGGAAGACTGTGTCTGGTAATCCTATGGGGATCTAGTTTTGACTATTTCTAAGAGTAGTCAAAATGGCTTTACCTAGTGCTAGACGTAGTTGTCGGGGAAACTCTAAATATCTATACTATTATTACACAGTTGATATGAGTTTATGAAAGAAAACTTACAGCGAAACAACCCCACAATACAGTTATATGTATATGAAAGTGGTAAATGAAAGCATATAAACACTTACTCGGTTGTAGAGCTTTCATGTTGTTTGGTTAGTTGTTCAACAAAGAAAGATTGAAAACAACAGTATATTTCAAAATCAAAGGAGAAAGTGCTTTGAAAAAGAAAGATTTGGGGCTTACAGCTCAAGGAGAGGCCTAGGCTTTTATCAGTGATCGCACTGTTTGAATTTGTATAGAGGGACTTATACAAGTGACTGAGGCCCAAAAAATTATTTTCTGTATAAAGGGATGGGTCTTACACTCTCTCAAGAGGCCCAAAAAGTTTAAAGAAAAGAAATGGGTCTTACTACTCGAGGGTAGGCCCAAGGTTTGTTTTTCAACGGATGATGATCGTGTTGAATTTTTTAAATACAACGGGACTTATACAATAAGTGAGGCCCAAAATAGGTTGTATTTACAAAGGGTTGGGTCTTACACTCTATTAGAGGCCCAAAAGAAAAAGAGTGGGGCTTATAACACGAGGGTAGGCCCAGATGATTTTTCGTTTAAAATGGCTATCGCGCCGAGATTTTTGAAAACGCAGTGGGTCTTATACAATGCATTGAGGCCCAAAATGGTTTGGTTTTCAACGGGGGTTGGGTCTTACACTCTAATAGAGGCCCAAAATGGTTTGGTTTTCAACGGGGGTTGGGTCTTACACTCTAATAGAGGCCCAAGAGTTTTGAATGGGTCTTATAGCTCGAGGAGAGGCCCAAAGTTTTTTTTTTTAAAAAGGCGACGATCGCACCGTTCACTTGTACAGAGGGACTTATACAGTAAGTGGGCCCAAAATTGTTTGTACAAGGGGATTTGGGTCTTACACTCTCTCAAGAGGCCCAAAAAAATTTGAAAATGATTTATGAGGGTTAAATTAATCCAAAACCCTAATTTGTTTTCAAAATGTATTTTAATTGAATAAAAATTCAATTAAAATGATCAAAATTGTTTAACATATGGAAAACAAATCGTGATCTTGGATTAATGCTTCAAAAATTAAGTATTGACCTACAAAATAATTAGAAGGCATTAAAAGTTGCAAAATCAAGGTGGAAAAAATATTCAAAATGTCAAAAACAATTAAAATATTAATTCTTTGCAAAAATATCAATTATATGAAATAAATAATATTTTTGGGATTTTTTTGGGAAAATAAAATATTTTAACATTTTTGTGAATTATTAAAAAAAGAATCAACTCAAAATCATTAAAACTCAGAGAGAAATTAATTTTTGAATCAATTAAATAAAATCACAAAATTCAAATATTTGAATTTATGAAAATGGCGCCAAGAACATGGACCAAGAACACGCGCGTTTTCTGCCTTGCCCAGATTTGCATTTTCTATCCAATCCCACTGAATACTTGATTATATCATGCAATCCACATACCAATCAACTCGTTTCAACCTCACGATCATGTCTATGGCAATTAATTTCATTTAAATTAAGCATAAAACAAGAAATCACGAAAAATCCTCAAGAACCCTAAATTCTGCATGAAGGCTGGGATTTTTAATACATGATTCAAACAAAGTAATTACTTGAGGGGAAACATTCCATGCATGATTATGAACATTTGGCAAAAGTATTGTGCGAGGAAATATGCATAGATTGAGAGATGACCAAGTTTAGGCTTACCTCTAGGTCGTGACAGCAAGAGCAAATTGATTTCTGAGTTGGAGGTGTTACAGATGAGTTATGATGATCTGAACAGCTTCCCTACACCCTATGGAGTATGTTTGAATGCTTGGACTTGATGGAAATTGGCTGGATCACTTCATGGCATCTCAACTGCAACTTGGTTAAAACCTTGAGCAATTGACTGGTGATTCTGAGAAATCAGTGTTCCAGATGTTGTTTAAGTGTTTGATCAGCTCACATATGATGTATATGAGGTGTGTGTGTGACTGGTTTGAGTGGAATTGCTCTCTAATGAAAAACCCGATAGTGATTTGCTAAGAAAGGTATTTTTTAGAGTGAGAAATGGATTTTGAGAAAGGCAAGTGTTGTAGTCCTTTGGTGTACTTAAACTAATCACAATTGAGCTCTATTTATAGTAGAGCAAGTTTGTTTTGCAAGGAATAGTGAATGGCAACTGCTGAGTAGGTTTGGCCAATGTTGGCAAATGAATATCCAAGTCTCCTCTAGCCATTGACTAGAGGTTAGGGCACAGGCTGCTGGTCCCCTTGGTCTTGGATAAGTCTTGACTAAATTCAGTTGAGAATGGCTCAGTCCATGCCACCTTGATGCCTCCATTGAATGCTCCAATCCAAAATTGGTGTCTTGTCCCTATTTTGGGCAATTCTAGGTTCAACATGCTATTTCTTGTTCCAAGGACTTTTGAGGCTTGGCTCAGTGATTGTCCCCTTTAGATTCAATCCTCAGATGTGTCCAAGGTGATAACAAGGCTTGGAATTGGCTGATTTTGGCAAATCGAGCAAAAGTGCAAAAATCTGCCTTGCCTTGGCAGATTTCAGCAAGGCAACTTGCCAATGTCATATCTCATGGCTCAAGTTGAATTTGGTGATGTTCTTTGCCATTTTGGAAAGCTCTTATATGATACAACAACTGTTTGACCATATTTGGTTTTGATACTTTTTAGATCCAAGTGAAAAATGCCCCTACATTTGGAAAAAATGTAAGGCAAAATCTGACTTAGTGAAATTTTCACTAAGTGTTGGAGCAAAGTGACTTTTCTTGATTTTGATCACTCCATAACTCAAAATCCATGAGGAATTTGGACATAGGTCAGTATGAAGCTTTTGTAGAGGGAAATGAGATCTACAAATCAAGCCTTGGATGGGAAAAAATGGCTTTGTGGTTTAGGAGTTATGATCCTCCAAAGTTGGTACCTTTGTCACTTTTTTCCATAACTTAGAAAATTTTTCTACGTTTTTATGGTTACCCCTTTTACAAGTTATCCCATTTTCTTTGATTTTTCTTGATGAATGATGATTCAAATCATACATAAACATCATTTTAGGGTTAAAAATCCATTTTTGTGAAAAATCTCAAAAAGTCAAAGTTGACTTTTGTGCACAGTTGACTTTTTATCCGATGAATTCTAAATTGTGCAATTCTTTGGGAAATCATGTCCTTGACCTAAATCAAACTTGATGGACATGTTCCATGGGTGGTATAGAGGATATTGAATCATGTCTTAGGGCTTAGGAGCATGTCCTGGTCAAAAGTCAAAGTTACAGTTGACTTTTCCCGCGAAACCCTAACTGTGGTTCAGATGAAATTGAAACTTGTTGCTCAAGCTTCTTGGATCAATCCATTGTTCCAAATGGATCAATATGGCATATTGGAGATACTCAAATCCTCTCTTGAGGTCTTGTTTCATAATTGGTCCCAAAAGTCAACTTAGGGGTGAATTAGGTCAAGAAACCCTAATTCCTGATTTTTGATGAATGTATCCCCTGAGGCAAAATTGACTGGATGATTGGGTCCATGAGGTTCCATGGAGTATATTAGGATATGTTTTGAATCATTGGCTCATGCCCAGAGGAAAATTTCCATCTGGAGGCCCTGGTCGACCAAAACCCTAATTTGGTGACACTGGCGATCTTGAGGCTTGATCCACCTAGAAGGGAGCATCCTTGTGCTTAATCCTTGAAGTGGGAGTCCTTTTGATCCATTGTGTATGTTTGAGAGGTTAGACAAGTTGAAGATCGTGTCATTTCTTGATTGATCCTTTGTCTAAGGCTCAGAGAGGGCTTGAAACCCTAATCCTGATTGTAGTGAATGCTCACCCATCTTTGGGGGGACTGATGAGGCATAAAGGTACATCCATATTATGATGATGATTTACACAATGATGGGAATATTAATGGTCAAAATTTGGGGTATGACAGTTGGGATAATAACTTGTTTTGAGCAAGTATAGCATCATTGGTTCCCAATTCCAAAACTCCCGGAGTCCTTTGAGAAGGACCACGATTATGGCTTCCCTGATGATCATTTAACGCCATCTTGTCAATTATGGCAATGGCTTCTTTGGCACTTTTGGTCATTAAGGATCCACCAGCGGTGGCATCCAACAAGTTTTTATGCACTAGTTGAAGTCCATTCCGAAAAATATGAATTTGAGACAATTCATCAAAGCCATGCCCCTTGCATTTTCTCAACATAGATTTGAATCTCTCCCACGCTTCGTTGAGAGATTCTTTGGCACCTTGCGTGAACACTGCTATTGCGGTCTTTGCCTCCATGAAACGATTATGTGAAAAAAATCGCTCCAAAAATTTTTCTTCAAGTGAATTCCAATCAGTCATTATTGTCGTCGACTGATCAAGGTACCCTTCCTTGGCCTTCCCAATGAGGGAATGCAGGAATAGTCTCTTAAACAGAGATTCCGCTTCAGCTTCGGGCGGACCAGTTTCTCCCGCAATCTCATAGAATTTTGTCAGATGTGTAAAAGGATCCTCATGATCCATACCAGTAAAAGGACTCTGATATAGAAGCTGAAGAATACCAGTCTTCATTTCTGAATGCCGACCGTTGTGAGCATTGCGAGCAAACTGTGCATTATGTCTTGTACTGTTGGTACACGGTCTAGAAGAAGGTGGTGGTGGTGGATATTCCATAGCTGGAAGTAACTGTGGAAATGGTGGTGGTATAGAAGTCGAACTTCCCTCTTATTCTTGCCTTTGTCTAGCTAGTTGCCTCCTTCGTCTCGTTCTGCTATTGATTCTACGAGCGGTTCTTTCAATCTCAGGATTGAACAGAAGTTGGTCCACCGGTAGTTTTCCTCGCATAAAACAAAGTCTGCACACTAAACAAAACAAATCAACAAGATCAAGAAAAAGTTAACAAGCTTAAAACAAAACAACTATTACAATGCTTGCAATATCAAACAACAGTCCCCGGCAATGGCGCCATTTTGTTGAAACAGTATTAGGGGGTGTTTTTAACGTCTCCACAGGGATTGTACGATATTCGATGCTTGCCGTTCAAAAGTCGCAATGTTTTAAGTTCAAGAATTTCAAATGGTTCTTGGTTTTGTTTAACATAAATTTGTAGCAAAGAGTAAATTTGTAGCAAAGAGTTTGTAAGGTTTTAGAAAAGCATGTCAAGGTTAGGTTTCGTTAATCCTTTTCACACATATTCGATTAATCAAGCATATGAACTCAGCTTCCGACCAATACAACCGCGTATCCTCTCGACTAAGTTTATGTCTAAAGCAAAGTCGTGAGTATCGTTGTTTAGACCGTTAGATGATGTCTCACGCTAACAATCGAAACAACAATCGTCAAGATCAACACAAAGCGATTAACAAATCCCAAATCTATGTCTAGAGTTTGGTTTTTAAGAGATGAAATTATTAGGTCATGATTTGTAGAATCTATGTCTAGGGTAATATAAACCACAAATACATCATTCAGAACAAATAACTCCATCTATATTGATCATAAACCTTGTTCATATACAAAAGATCAAAAGAAATACATATGATCAAGATCAACTACAGCTAACCTTAACACAAAAGAGTTTAGCTACACATTCTCATGGTAGCTTGGATGACAAGTTTCAAGAGGAGATGAATGAACATCCATGTCGAATAATCAAGAATGGATGTGACTTCAGCTTCTCTATGAGAAAATTTCCTCTTGGATGATCAAAATACAGAAAACTATGTTTTTATGTAAAGATAGCAAGTTATGATCCCAAGGAAAGTGAAAAAATCTATTTATAACACACTTGAATTCTGCAGCATTCGCACTGCGAATGAATCATTCGCCTAGCAAATGAAAGAAAATGGCACCTTAAGTGCCTCTGAGAGTTAAACCACCCCAGGATGATGTCGCGGGTTCGCACTGTGAACAATTCACTCGCACAGCGAACCATTCGCCAGCACATTCGCAAAGCGAATTTAGGGTCCTTTTTCCCCTGCCTCCATTCTCCAGGAGACTCGCTGCTGTTCGCAAAGCGAACCTTCACTGGCACCTTCGCCAGAGTTCGCAAAGCGAACACCCTGTTGTTTTCCTCTTTCTTTGGCAGCTTGTTTCATCTCTTTGTGTCTCAATCCTTGATCAATTAGTGCACTTTTCTCCACAATAACACATCCATTACAAGCACCAAAGGTATAAATACAATGCATGAAGAACAACAACAATTAACTCCAAAAATCAACAATTAAACTCCAAAAATCAACAATCAAACATAGAAAAATGTTGAAAAATGCCAAGGATCATATACAAATATATAGCATGTTTGACATCTAACAATCAATATCATACATTAACATTGTTTTTGACTTAGGGGAACCATATTTATGAAAATTTCCAAAAAGTCAAACTTGCTTTTGTGCACAGTTGACTTTTTATCGGATGAAATCCAAACTGTACGATCCTTTGTGAAATCAAGTCCTTGACCTAAATCAAACTTAATGGATGGAATCCATAGGTGTTATAGGGTGTATTGAATCGTGTCCCAAGGTTTGGGAGCATGTCTTGGTCAAAAGTCAAAGGCATAGTTGACTTTTTCCTCAAAACCCTAATTGTGGTCCTGGTGAAATTGAAACTTATGAGCCAAGCTTCTTGGGCCAATCCATTGTTGTAAATGGATCAATATGGTGTATTGGTGGCCCTAAAATCATGTCTTGAGGTCTTGGCTCATGCTTTGTCCCAAAAGTCAACTTAGGGGTGAATTAGATCAAGAAACCCTAATTCCTGATTTTTGGTAAATGCATCCCCTAAGGTTAAATTGACTTGATGATTGGGTCCATGAGGTCCCTTGGAGTATCTTGGGTTATGCTTTGAAGCATTGGCTTATTCCTAGAAGAAAAATTCCATCTGGAGGCCTTGGTCGACCAAAACCCTAATTTGGTGACACTGGCGATCTCGAGGCTTGATCCACTTGGAATGTTGCAACCTTGTGCTTGATTCTTGATGTGGGAGTCCTCTTGATCCTTTATAGGTGTTTGAGAGATTAGACAAATTGAAGATCATGTCATTTCTTGATTGATTCTTTGTCTAAGTGTTCTGAGAGGGCTTGAAACCCTAAGTCTTGATTGTGGTGAATGCTCAACCATCTTTGAGGAGATTGGTGAGGCATGAAAGTACATCCATATTGTGATGATGATTTACACAATGATGGGAAATCTTGGTGGTCAAAATTTGGGGTATGACACTAGGGCTCTAAGAGATTGCTGTAGAACTCAAGTAAAAGGATCAGAACTAAGAATCTAATCAATGGGGAGTATTACTTTCCATTATAATAGAGATAGGGTTTAGATCTATGTATATGGTTTTGGGGTTTTAGGGAAAATGTAGTAATATGATGGTAATGGGATGATTCATGATGAAATCAGTGATAGAATGATGTTGTAGTACTGTTACATGATGTATACGATGCCAATTATGAAGTGTTATTGTTGTGTTGTGATATCTTGTGAATTATGTGCATTTCTGGATTGAATGACATTGGAATGACAAAAGTTTTGGGGTTTGGACTGTGCAGAAAATGCAACTGCAGAGTTTCTATTTTCGCGCTTTTGCCGGGTGAGTCATATGCTTCACCGAGCGAAGCTACTTTGCTCAGGAAGCGTCGAGCGAAAGGAGAGGCGAAGGAAGGATGAAAAAGAGGTGCTCCTGGAATTTTGTATGGGGAAGGCGTTTCACCCCTGCTTCGTCGGGCGAGCAGGAGCTGGCATTTTTTTTTATCTTACTTTTCTTATGTCTTTCTTTTCTTTTTTGTTGTTATTGCGTTGTCTTACATGAAGTGAAATGATTAATATGATGTATTTCTAATAATGATGCTATGATGGAGTGTGATTGATTATGAGGGATATACTATGACGATTACAAGAATGATGATGCAAATTTGACTAGCCGTGGTCGTGTTTATTGTGACGTGTTACATCATGCATTCATAGCATATGTTACGACTTCAGTCCAGTGATGATGTTAGGACTCCGGTCCAGTGGTGGTCTCAATCTCATTGTGTGGATTGTGTGCGTTTTATGATGTCCTTCGGTTCTAGGTGGGAATCGATCCTATGGTGAGGATCTTTGGAGGGAGATGACCATGTGTTCATCAAAGTTTTGGTACCACATGCATGGGTCATTTTGTTGCATTACATACTAAGTGACATTGCATAAATATGAGTTAATATATCTTTTGATGATGTTGTGGCATAAGTGATGTTTTGACGATGATGATTTATTAATGACGTTGTGAATGACTTAACGAAGTGACAGTGTGAGTATGTGTGTGATGTGTGATGTGATGTGTGATGGATATATGAAGTATGGATAATTGTTGCTATAACTACTATATCGATTTCTTATACCTTTTGTAATGATTTGTGATTACTCACCCTGCCTGTTTGAATGTTACCTTTACGTGGGTAACATGCAGGTGATCAAGGTTAGCTCTTTGACGCGTGAAGATTTAGCTTTGGAGTTAATTTACTTTATTTCTGTGAATTAAGAGGGTCTTTCTCTGATACGTAACATTGGGGTTGGGGAACGTTTGGTTTTCGGAAGTCGTTATCGACTTAAGAACATGCGTTTAAGAGTTTGTTATGCGATAATTTGTTTTATGTGTATTTTTTATTATGACCAGAGGCCTTGAAGTCCTTTGATGAAAATTATGAAGTCATGTTGATACTAAGATTCCGCTGCAAAGTGTCAATTATATGTGGAGTTATTAAGATGAATTTTATAATTATTTGAAACCCGTGTTACGGAGCAGGATATGTGATAAGAATGTTTTTATGAAGCATGTGACACCCTTGTCAGTGATTTACTCTTATTTTATTATTGATTTATGCTATAAATTATTCGTTGGGATTATAAGGGTGTTACATTAGTGGTATCAGAGCTGGTCGGTCTATCCGGCCAGTTTTTATATGATGTAAATCCCCTGTTAGTCGACGAGTATGCGTACACTGTTGATAGTTTATTTCTTCTAATGTTGATTGATGGTGTGCAGGATGGCTGGGAGAAACGATCGTGCTATTGCTGACGCGTTGGAATCACTTGCTCAGGTGATGACCCAGAATGCACAGAACAATCAGAATGGAGGGGTTCCTGATGCATTTCGTGCTTTGGGAAAGTTCCAGAGGAACAATCCCCCAACTTTCATGGGCACTCATGATCCAGAGAGCGCACAGAAGTGGCTCAAGGTGATTGAGAAGATCTTTCGAGTGATGGCACGCACTGATGCTCAGAAGGTACAGTCTTGTACTCATATGCTGTTAGAAGAAGCTGAAGATTGGTGGGATAATGCACATTGTATATGAGCGATTTTGGACGTGGTTGCGAAGCACTATCGCTTTGGTACTACAGCTCGATTTATTTTTTATCCTATTAAAGCTGATGAAGGAAGGGAAATAGATGTCTCTAATTAACCCTGCTTGCATACTGAGTTTAAACAGATGACTGTTGGTTTACAGATGCTACAAAGATTGTGGGTCTCTCTTATCTTATTTTGTTAAAATAGTGCATGGGCGATTGGTGGGAGTTTAGGACTGATGCTTTTCGATTAATATGTGAAGCTACGGGATTTTGGGTTTTTGTTGAGTGTGCTCGCTAAGATTTTTCTTTCAATCTTATGCCTACGTATTCCCATTTACCGAAACAAGGAAATCAGAGCGATCGTAGTTCCTCCTATTCTATGGGAGGAAAAAGGTGTTTTACTGTCTTGTTCAAAGCCCAAGACGTGAAGCTGAAAAGGTAGTTTATATTTTGTTCAAAGCCCAAGATGGGAAGCTAAAGGGTCTATTTGTATCTTGTTTGATGCCCAAGATGTGAAGCTAAAGGGTGTTGTCTTTAGAGAGAATTTGTCATCTCTAAAGGGGTCTGTTTGTCACAACTGTTGGGTGACTGACTATAAAGGAGGATTACTTTAACCGGGATATGTGAATCCTAGCAATGCCATAATTTCCTTTATAAGGGTTTCCGACCTGAAGGGGAAGACTTTAACTCAGTGTAGAGCAATGCCATCTTTCCTTAGGAATTTCTCATGCTAAAAGAGGGACAGTGGCATGGATGTAGATAATCCAGAGGCTTGCTACTTACAGCAATTAGATGAAGGAGTTGTTGATGTTTGTTTACTGTTGAACGAGACCCAGTTGTGATGCTAAATGGTTGATTGACACCACCGGGGTTTTTCTTTATACAAATCCTAAGAGGAGGCTATTGGCCCAACAAGAGGGTGATTTTATGTGTCTCGTACGAAGCCCGAGAGAGAGGCTAAAAGGGTTGACTCAACAAGAGAGTGCTTTTGTATGTGTCTTATACGAAGCCCAAGACAGAGGCTAAAGGTGTTTGACTCAACAAGAGAGTCTTTGTACCTTGTACGAAGCCCGAGATGGAGGCTGAAAATGTTTGACTCAACAAGAGAATCTTTTATACTCAACAAGAGAGTGTTTTTGTATCTCGTACGAAGCCCGAGATGGAGACTGAAAGTTTGACCCAACAGGGGAGTCTGGAAAGGTTAGCTCCACTGGGGAGAATCATTGTACAAAGCCCAAGAGGAGGCTATTATAACTGTTTCAATTTAGTGACAAGTCCAGTATGTTGGATAAAGGAGAAAATCAGTTCTTATATGAGTATTATTTGTGCTCAGGGATTTGATTCGAGGATCAGGGTTATTTCCTGTTCTTTAAGGAAATAGGAAATCCAAAGGGTATTGAGACTGCTCAAGTCTACGGTTCCATCTCCTAGTTTTGAAAGAAGCTTGAGAATGTCTTTGAGACTCAAGGGAATTAGACTGTCTAAGTCTAGAGTTTCATCTTTTGTACTATGCTTAAAGAAACAGCAGTAAAAAGATCTAGACTTTTTGAAAGACTGTTCTATTAGGATGACTAATTTCTATTCCTATACCTCTAGGAGGTCGTCGGGACAATTTGTACGAAGCCCAAGAGGAGGCTGGAAACTTTTAAGAAGTCGAAGGACAATTTGTACAAAGCCCAAGAGGAGGCTATCATTCCCGGAGGAAGAAATCATTTATACGAAGCCTAAGAGGAGGCTGTGAATACTTCTAAGAAGTCGACGGGTCCTTGTACAACGCCCAAGAGGAGGCGAGGATACTTTTAAGAAGCCTGTGGGTCCCCAAACCCCGAGAAATTCAAGACAGGCTATTCACGGAGAATAGATCAAGCCAGGAAAGTTCGAGAATTTGGAAGAAACTCAAGAGATGCCATTCACGGAGAAAAGATCATCTCTGGGGAATAGAGTTTCTTTGACAATTTCTAAAGGTGACAGTCTGTGAAAGGGTTCACCGAGAATGCTACCTTTCACGTCTCCATATTGTTTAACCCCAAGAGGAGGGAAGACTGTATCTGGTAATCCTATGGGGATCTAGTTTTGTCTACTTCTAAGAGTGATCAACGAGCTTAATGCTAGACGTAGTTGTCGGGGAAACTCTAAATATCTATACTATTATTACACAGTTGGTATGAGTTTATGAAAGAAGACTTACAGTGAAACAGCCCCACAATACAATTATATGTATATGAAAGCGGATAAAGAAAGCATATAACTACTTACTCGGTTGTAGAGATTCCATGCTGTTTGGTTAGTTGTTAAACAAAGAAAGCTTTGATAACAATATTATATACAAAATCAAAGGAGAAAGTATTTTGAGAAGATGTTGGGGCTTACAGCTCAAGGAGAGGCCCAAGGTTTTATCAGTGATCGCACTGTGAGTTTGAATTTGTACAGGGACTTATACAAGTGACTGAGGCCCAAGAAAGGTTTTCTGAACAAAAGGATGGGTCTTACACTCTCTCAAGAGGCCCAAAAGGTTTAAAGAAAAAGAATGGGGCTTATAACACGAGGGTAGACCCAGATGATTTTTCGTTTTGAAATGGCGATCGCGCCGAGATTTTCTTTTAACACAGAGGGACTTATACAATATCTGAGGCCCAAATTTGTTTTGGTTAAAAAGGGATTGGGTCTTACACTCTAATAGAGGCCCAAAAGGTTTTGAATGGGTCTTATAGCTCTAGGAGAGGCCCAAGGTTTGTTTTTCAACGGACGATGATCGCGTCGAACTTTTTGAAATACACCGGGACTTATACCATGAGTGGGGCCCAAAAATATTTGTGTATTTACTAAAGGGGTTAGGTCTTACACTCTATTAGAGGCCGAAAAGGTTTAAAAAAGAAGAATGGGTCTTACTACTCGAGGGTAGGCCCAAGGTTATTTGTGTAAAAAACGACGATCACGCCGAGGTTTTTGAAAATACCCGGAGGGACTTATACAATAAGTGAGGCCCAAGAATAGGTTATTTTACAAAAAAGGCTTGGATCTTACACTCTATTAGAGGCCCAAAGGATGTTTGAAAAGTTTGATGAGGGTTGAATTAATCAAAACCCTAATTTGTTTCCAAAATGTATTTTAATTGAATAAAAAATTCAATTAAAATGATCAAAATTGTTTAACATGTGTGGAAACAAATTGTGATCTTGGATTAATGTTTCATAAATCATGTTTTGACCAACAAAATGATTAGAAGTCATTAAAATTTACAAAATCAAGAGGAAAAAAATATTTTAAATGTCAAAAACAATTAAAATATTAATTATTTGCAAAAATATCAATTATATGAAATAAATAATATTTTTGGGATTTTTTGATAAAATAAAATATTTTAACATTTTTGTGAATTATTAAAAAAGAATCAACTGAAAATCATTAAAACTCAGAGAGAAATTAATTTTTGAATCAATTAAATAAAATCACAAAATTCAAATATTTGAATTTTCAAAAAAGGGCGCCAAGAACACCCAAGAACACGCGCGTGTTTTGGTCTTGCCCAGATTTGCATTTTCTCTCCTATCTCCCTGAATACTTGATTATATCATGCAAACCACCTATCAATCTGCTCGTTTCAACCTCACGATCATGTCTATGGTCTTTAATTTCATTTATTATTAACATGGAATAAGAAATCAAGACAAAACCTCAAGAACCCTAAAATTTGCATGAAGGCTGAGAATTTTGATACATGATTCAAACAAAGCAATTAATTGAGGGGAAAAATTCTATGCATGATTATGAACATTTGGCAAAAGTATTGTGCGAGGAAATATGCATAGATTAAGAGATGACCAAGTTTAGGCTTACTTGAAGGTCGTGACAGCAAGTACAATGTGATTTTTGAGTTGGAGGTGTTACAGATAGGTTGTGATGATCTGAACAGCTTCAATGGATGTTGTAAAGTGTGTTGCAAGCTTTGGAACACTTTGGAAGTCTTTGGATCAAGCTGGAGCACTCCAACTGCATAATTGATGTATAATGGCTAGGTTGATGGGTGATTTTGAGCTGTGGGTGTTACAGTTAGTGTTTAAGTGTTTAGACACCTCCAATACATCATATGTGATGTGTCTGGGCAATTGGAATGGATTACTTATGGCTGCAACTCAAAACCCGATAGTGGTTGCTCAAAAACAAGAAAACTTGGCACTTAAGAGAGAATGAGAGAAAGCAGTGCTATAACTGGCTTTGGTGTGAGTTGAATGATCCATTGGAACCTCTATTTATAGGGGATCAACTCTTGTCTTGGATGAATAGTGAATGGCTGCTGGATCAGATCACATTCGCATGGATTGGCTTGGAGGATTTCTTCTCATGCAAGGCAAACTAGCCCTTCCCTAGAGCAGGGCTATACCTTGACCAAATTTACATTCTTCAGATGTTTTTATTATTGTTTAATCAGAGAACTTGACTGAGTAGAGTGGCTACCTTGATAATGCACTATTCCACATTAATGCCCTTTGAATTCAAGGCAAAATGTACCAAAATGCATGCACTTCAAGTTGGAAGATTCCTTGGCTTTTTTACTCAGCTTTATCAGTTGGATCAGTTGCATTGTGATTGGTTTGAGTACAGGTGGCATAGTGATCCTTGGTCTTTGGCTCAAAATCGTGTGTGGCAAGCAAACATGCAAACTGATTTTTCCAAATCAGCTTGCAGCAACATGACTTTGGGCATGGATTTCTTTTGGCTCAAGAATCAGTTCATGCTAGTGAGCTCTTTGGATTCTTGGTAATATTTGCATCAACATTGATGTTTATCTTTGGAACTGATTCAGCTTGCATCTATGTGAAAAAATCCCACAAGTTTTGGTGTTTCAACACAAAATCTGCCTTGCCCAGAATTTTTCTAAGTGTTGGAAAAGTTGTACTTTCATGTTTGTAGTGATTTTGATCCAACCATAACTCAAAATCCAAAAGGAATTTGGAGGGGGGTTAGTTTTTAGCTTTTGTAGAGGGCCATGAGATCTACAAATCAAGCTTTGGATGAGGAAAAATGGCTTTGTGGTTTAGGAGTTATGATCCTCCAAAGTTGGTACCCTTGCCACTTTATTTCATAACTTAGAAAATTTTCTAAGTTTTTATGGTTACCCCTTTTACAAGTTATCCAACTTTTCTTGATTTTTCTTGATGAATGATGATTCAAATCACACATTAACATCATTTTAGGGTTAAAAAACCATAAAAGTGAAAATTCTCAAAAAGTCAAAGTTTGACTTTTGTGCACATTTGACTTTTTATCAGATGAATTCCAAACTGTGCAATCCTTTAGGAAATCATGTCCTTGACTTAAATCAAACTTAATGGACATGTTCCATGGGTGTTATAGGGTATATTGATTCATGTCTTAGGGCTTGGGAGTATGTCCTGGTCAAAAGTCAAAGCTACAGTTGACTTTTTCCTCAAAACCCTAACTGTGGTACTGATGAAATTGAGACTTGTTGCTCAAGCTTCTTGGATCAATCCATTGTTACAAATGGATCAATGTGGTATATTAGAGACCCTCAAATCCTCTCTTGAGGTCTTGGCTCATGATTTGTCCCAAAAGTCAACTTAGGGGTGAATTAGGTCAAGAAACCCTAATTCTTGATTTTTGATGTATGCATCCCCTGAGGTCAAAATGACTTGATACTTGGGCCCATGAGGTTCCATGGAGTATTTTAGGATATGCTTTGAAGCATTGGCTCATCCCAGAGGAAAATTTCCAACTGGAGGCCCTGGTCGAGCAAAACCCTAATTTGGTGACACTGGCGATCTTGAGGCTTGATCCACCTAGAAGGGAGCAGCCTTGTGCTTAATCCTTAAAGTGGGAGTCCTCTTGATCCCTTGTAGATATTTGAGAGGCTAGACAAGTTGAAGATCATGTCATTTCTTGATTGATCCTTTGTCTAAGAACTCTGAGAGGGCTTGAAACCCTAATTTTGATTATAGTGGATGCTCACCCATCTTTGGGGAGACTGCTGAGGTATGATGGTTCCTCCATATTGTGATGATGATTTTCACAATGATGGGAAATCTTAGTGGTCAAAATTTGGGGTATGACAGGTGTCTCTATTTAATCTTCTTGGACTCGAAGGTGTGAATGGCGAAGGTATTCGGGCATTCGGGGTGCAAGAGGATTAAATATCGGAATACCCGAAATTTTGATGGTGGTTATGAATGGCAGTTTGCGCATCCTTCTTCTTTTGCTAAGAAATGATGCTTAGAAAAGGTAAAACTTCCCCTCGATCCTGGTTGTTTACCAAGGAACTGGTCTTAGTTACTGAATTAAACTTCCCCTCGATCCTGGTTTCCTACCAAGGAATTGGTCTTAGTTTCTGAAATAAACTTCCCCTCGATCCTGGTTTCCTACCAAGGAACTGGTCTCAGTTTCTGAAATAAACTTCCCCTCGATCCTGGTTTCCTACCAAGGAACTGGTCTAAGTTTCTGATGTAAACTTCCCCTCGATCCTGGTTTCCTACCAAGGAACTGGTCTCAGTTTCTGAAATAAACTTCCCCTCGATCCTGGTTTCCTACTAAGGAACTGGTCTCAGTTTCTGAAATAAACTTCCCCTCGATCCTGGTTTCCTACCAAGGAACTGGTCTAAGTTTCTGATGTAAACTTCCCCTCGATCCTGGTTTCCTACCAAGGAACTGGTCTTAGTTTCTTTTGTCAATAAACTTTCTTGACAAGGGACGCTATTTGTAGCGATTTTCCTCAAACTTCTCGCCGAATTTTCCTGGTGAGATGCCATTTGACGGAAAAAGAGTGATGTCAGACTTGCTGGGGAACCCAATCGTCTGAGTTGTAGAGGTGCACAAACTTCTCTGTTGGAGATGCCATTTGTTTCTACTGGGGAAAGCAGGTCTCTTGAGAGACTGTTTCCACGCTTGGGGATATTACATCATACTTTTCTTGGGATCTTCTCGAAGAAATGCCATATGATGTGATCCAATTTTGAGGTGCCGATGACCTTTTCATCGGTGATTTTTCAGAGAAAAATTGTCGTACCGCCAAATCTCTGATTAAGAGGCTTTCTCTGGGGATTTTCCTTAATCCTGGAATGCAAGGATATCATCTTTAATGGCGAAGAGTGACATCGGTTTGAAGGTTCTCTGGTCTTTCAGAGGTTCAAGTTATCAAAGTGGTCAAGGACCCAACTTAAATCCAGAAATAAACTTGAGGAGAGATTATTCAAATGCAACATTTCCTAATCGAGGAAAGAACTGACAACTCGACCGAGAAGACAGCTATCTCTAGGGATAAGACCGACTGGAGTGATAGTGATGCAATATGAAACGTGTATGTGTAGCACCTCGAAAAATTGCTTGATCGGAGATACGACCCTCGCGCGAAAGGCGCGGAAAATGGTTCGACAGAGTCGCCACCGAACTTTATTTATCCCAAAAGAGGGAAAGGAAAATATCGAGAAAACCTTTAAAGAGTGGATAAGAACATGGTCGTCGCAACCATATTCCGGGTTCAGGAGTCGGTTACGTGAGGGGAAGGTATGCGCACCCTCTCACGTCCTTTGTACTCAACGGGAACCTCTTAGTTTGAATTGTGAGGAATGTTAGCTAAGCTTGTTTATTTTCTTCTCAATGGTAAATGCGAAATGATAAGATTAAGGGAAAAGATACTAAGGGGAAATGGGGTGGTTTTAGGATAGGGTGCTCGGCAAGATCATCGCGACCTCGGACCTACGTATGCTCATTCGGACGAGAATGAGGAATCAGAGCAATCGTAGTTCGACTACGGGAAGGGATAGAGGGAAGACGGAAGATGGAGGGAAGGTAGCTCACCAAGATCATCTCAATCTTGTGCCTACGTATCTTTACTCGGACGAGAATAAAAAATCAGAGCAGTCGTAGTTCGTGGTACGCCCAAGAAAAGAGGGGTTAGTGTTTGAATTTTAGGAGACGAAAAATTGAATGACATACAACCCAAGGGGCGTGCCTCGAGAGCAGTCACTCAAGAATCCAAGGAATGCTAGACTCCAAGAATTCAGTTCTTTCGTGAGTTGATTGCGAAAATGTTTGATAATGGTTAAGTGTTTTAAGACGAAAGGGTGAATGAATAACAACCCAAGGGCGTGCCTTAAGAGCCATTTATTCGAAGATCCAAGGAATGCTAGATCCAAAGAATCTCCTCCTTTCGTAAGATGATTAAGAAAGCGTTTGAAAAAGATTGAATCAGATTGGTTGCAAAATGAGGTGAGGATCGATACTAGTCCCTAGGGGTGCTCCTAGTAACAAAACCTACGAAATGTGCAAGTGTGCATTTGGCGACGAGGCAAAAGACACTCGACTTACGAGAATGTTTTGAAGAGTGGCTCGACGATGAGTCGAGAATTGATTTGGAAATGGTTTGATTTGCTAAATGTTTTAGGGAGAATGACGATTATTCGATAAACGAGACGTCGGCCTCGCAACCAATTAATCGGGGCATTATTGGGATGCTAGATCCCAACGACACCTTTTTCATTCGATTGATTTGTGAAAATATTGTTTGATGAACAACGAAAGTACCACGTGGAATGCTAAACTCCAATGGCATTCCTTTGTCCAAATAGTTAAGACGAGTGTTTTAGGAACAAAAGGTCGAGTGATCACAACCCAAGGCGTGCGCCTCAATAGCGGACACTCAAGAACCCAAGAAGTGCTAGACCTCAAGAGCTCAATTCTTTCGCGATTTAATTAAAAAATGATTGATTAGGTGTGTTAAGTATTTTAATCTAAAATTAAGTGTTTAAGGGTTTCGATAATTGTTAGTGTGTTTGATAAAAATGAAATGGTTAGATAAACAAGATATGAATATGATATGGACAACACGATAAGAATATGAACAATAATAATCAAGATAATATTGAAATAAAATGAACAAGATATAATATTGACATAAAAATAAAGTTGGTCTCGTCTTAATCGAATTTAATCGAGAAATCGATAATCAACGATTTTTGACTTTCATGGACCAAAAATGAAAAGACATAAGATAATGAAAAAACAAAATCTAAATAGAAATAAAATCGGTCTCGTCTTAATCAAGATTTAATCGAGAAATCGATAATCCTTAATACTTGACTTTCATTGACCAACTAAAAGAATATACGAAAATGGAAATTAAATGGAGATAGAAATTAAATCGAGAATATAGAAAGGTCTCATCTTTACTAAGATTTTAAATTGAAAAATCGATAATCTTTAGTATTGGATTTTCATTGACCCAAAAGTGAATAAAAATAATGAAAAATAATGGAAATGGAATAAAATCGGAAAATGATAAGAAAAAGAATAAAGGTCTCACCTTTATCAAAATTTAAAACCGAAAATCGATAAATCCTTGATATTTGGTTTTCATTGACCCAAAATGAATAAAAATAATTGAAAGACAATAAAATGAAATAAAATCGAACATAGATAGGAAAAAGAATAAAGGTCTCACCTTTATCAAGATTTAATTGAGAAATCGATAAATCGTTGATATTTGGTTTTCATTGACCCCAAAAATGAATAAAAATAAAATAATAAATCGAGATGAAAATAAATAGGTGGTAGGCCTCATATAAATCAAGATTTGGTACCGATTTTAAAAAATCACCCAATATCAAGATGTTTTTGTATCATTGGCCCCAAAAATAATGAAATAAAATCGAAAAGCAGAAATTGAATAAACTTAAAAGAATTAATAGTTTAAAATCCAATAAGCTACAATCTTAAAACAGCAAATTAAAAAAACAGAAAAGGGAGGTGTATGGAGTCGAATGGGCTTAGCCCATGATATGCAAACTAAAATGTTGAGGGTGAATAATTAAAGGAGGGTATGTGAAAGTAGCCCAAAAAAATAAAAGAGAGAAAAACCTGGGATCACGCGGACTCCAAGCCCATCACCCAATGATCCACGATGCATCAGTATACACAAAATTAACATGGCGGTGAATCCACTGATAACACGCATACAATCAACTTAATATTCCAAAAAAATTTTAAAACAAATCAAATCTTTCATTTCTTTTTTAAATTAAAACAAAGCCATTCCAAAAATTAAAAAGCAGAGAAACAGGGTACGGTCCTTTCAGGAATACAAGTTTTTAGAAAAATAAAAAAAAATCCGAGCCACAATGTCCCTGATATGAGTAAGACGTGAAAAAAAATGGCCATGAAATCGACCTTGAAGCTCGTTCGTCCGATCTGCTTCTCCGTCTCAAAATCGCTTCGTCTCCGGGTTCACGATTTGGCTCAGGTTTGATTTCTACTAACTATTTCGCTTCACTCTCTTTGTTCAGGTTTTTGTTTTCGATTCTTCGCACCTTCCCTTCATCTTTTCAATTTCTGGTTTCTTTTTTCTACGATTTTGGCTTGTGTGTTTGAGGTTTGAGTATTGTTGTGAAGGTGTTTCTAGGATTTCGATAAGTTTCGAATTGATTTGGGATGAAGGTTGTTAAAGTGTTAGATGGTGATGTTGCTCTGAATTTATGAATTTGAATTGGGTGTTTTTGTTTGGGTATTTGTTGTTGTGGAAGAGTTTTTATGAAGGTGAGAGGATTTTAAGGTTTATGGAGGAATTTTGGCAGATTTATTGGGGCTTCTTCCGCCTCCCCTGTTGAGTGAAAGAAGGGTTGAATTTATAGGAGAGTATCAAGGGTGAATTGGGAATAGTTGTGATAAATTGGAGGGTATTTAGGAAAGAATTGGAAATGGATTTGCTGCTGCTGTATCGTTTTTGCGTGGACTGTGAATGGTTGTTTTTTTTCGTCGTTCAAGTGGGTGGAATCGTCATTGTGCGAATGTTTTGGTGTACGTTGGGGAAGTCATGGAGGTGTGTAGGGTCGGATAAGGAAATGGTTGTAACACTAATCTCTTGCTCACATTTTTCTGAACGGTTTTGTACAGGTTTGCTGAACAATTTGTGTGTTGGTCTGGTGTGGGTCATGCCGTGTGGGACCTGGTTGATTCTTTTATTTGTTTGCGTTTTGCTGTGTAGGAATTGGCGGTATAACTTCTTTTTTTCATTTTGCAGGCAGCATGTGGTTTATGTTATTGTGGTGGCCTTGTACAACCTTGAAGGCCAGGAAAGTTTGTTGTGTTATGGTATATACATGAAGTAGTGGATCGTGTCTTGCAATATTGCAGAGTATTCCTCTTATTTTTGTTACAAATTGTAGTGGCACATGTAATGAATATAATTGGGATTCTTTGAATGAAAACTTTTTTATGGGCTTTTTGTATTTGTGTGACAATGTAAATGGACTTGATTTTATTTTGGATCATGACTTAATTGTTAGATTAATAAATATGGATTAATGGTTATTGAGCATGACTAGTGATCTAAAAAAAAGTGGTGATTTGGTTATTGAAGAGAAAAATAAATAATTTGGTTTTTGGTTTGTTTTAAGAATTGGTCAAAGTGGCTTATGGACTTGGAATGGATTGAAAAATGGATTGGAAAAAAGATGGTTAATAAAAACAATGGGAGTGAACACCTAATGGAAAATGGAAATGGATATGGATGAATTTGGATATGAATAATAAAATGAGTTTTTTTTTTTTTTGAATTGGATAATGGTTAAAAGAAAAAGGTTTAAATAAATAGGTTAGAAATGGATGATGGAGAAGTGGATGAATTATGAATTGAACCACAAGATTGCGTATATCAATAAACCAAACCTTCCACCATGACTCAAAATCAGAGGATCATGACTTGAAATGAACTGCACTGCCTAAAACCTTAACTGAAAAATGAACTGGATTCTGATGACTATCAACCTTGAAACACTATGAACTTGACACAACCTGATAACAAACCCCAATTAGAATCTCAGACCCATGCCACTGAAATCATGCAACCCTGACCTTAATCCTATAGCAACATTTTTTGGATTTTTTTCGAATAACTATTAGTGGATGAAGGTACAGATGAAAATATATACAGGTAGGACAAATTTGGGATATGACAGATGCCCTTATCTAATTGGCTTAAACCGAGTAAGATGAACTGCTACGGCGTTCATTCTTTCAAGGTAGAAGACAATTAGATATGAAGAAGACCACGAATTTTTCCGAGAAGAAAGAAAATGATGGGGAAGTGAAATGATGAATCAATGTCACCCCCGAGTGGACACTGAAAAACTTGCAAAGGGCGTTATCACCAAAAGGATGACAACAAGAAATCTGACACCAAAAGGATGACAGACCTATCACCAAAAGGATGATAGTAACACACACATACAGACCTTTCCACCAAAAGGATGGAAATGAGGTCAAGCCTGCTATTACCAAAAGGATAATTGGGCACACACACACAGCCTCTTCCACCAAAAGGATGAAAATGAGGTCACAGCCTGCTATTACCAAAAGGATAATAGGGCACACACGCACATAGACCCTTCCACCAAAAGGATAAAAATGAGGTCAAAGCCTGTTATTACCAAAAGGATAATAGGGCACACACGCACACAGACCTTTCCACCAAAATGATGAAAATGAGGTCAAAGCCTGCTATTACCAAAAGGATAATAGGGCACACACACACACACAGACCCTTCCACCAAAAGGATGAAAATGAGGTCAAAGCCTGCTATTACCAAAAGGATAATAGGGCACACACACACAGACCCTTCCACCAAAAGGATGAAAATGAGGCCAAAGCCTGCTATTATCAAAAGGATAATAGGGAACACACACACACAGACCCTTCCACCAAAAGGATGAAAATGAGGTCAAAGCCTGCTATTACCAAAAGGATAATAGGGCACACACATATAAACCCTTCCACCAAAAGGATGAAAATGAGGTCAAAGCCTGCTATTACCAAAAGGATAATAGGGCACACACACACAGACCCTTCCACCAAAAGGATGAAAATGAGGTCAAAGCCTGCTATTACCAAAAGGATAATAGGGCACATATACACACAGACCCTTCCACCAAAAGGATGAAAATGAGGTCAACGCCTGCTATTACCAAAAGGATAATAGGGCACACACACACAGACCCTTCCACCAAAAGGATGGAAAAGAGGTCAAAGCCTGCTATTACCAAAAGGATAATAGGGCACACACACACAGACCCTTCCACCAAAAGGATGAAAATGATGTCACAACTTACTATTACCAAAAGGATAATAGCAAGTAAAACGATAATAAAGGCTGCCACTCACCAAAAGGATGACACACAGACCAAGGGTTCACGGATCGGCGACACCAAAAGGATGACGGATCAATACAAGCTACTACCACCAAAAGGATGATAGGAACTTCCCACTTGCAAGGACCAACACCAAAAGGATGAAGGTTAGGTTGACTTGACATGGATGGCTACCACCAAAAGGATGATAGAAAACTTCTGATATTGAGGGTTACCAACACCAAAAGGATGCAGGTTGAGTTGAGTTGATTGGGTTTGGCTATCACCAAAAGGATGATAGTAATGCAATTGACAAAAGGTCAAGTTTGTTGGGGATATGATGAGTGAGATTTATTTGGAGACATCAACAAAAGGTTGAAGTAAAGAATTCAATGAGGAACGCCCACTGACTTGCTTGGAGATCACAGTTTCAACAAAAGGTTAAAGTAACTTCATGAGGAATGCCCATGAACTTGAAGAGGATGCCCCTGCCTGGGCTAAAAATTACTTGCAGTCTTGTTCAACAAAGGGTTGAAAACTTCGTGAGGAACACCCACGGATTTGCCGAAGTTGCCCCTGGCTGGGCTGAAGATCGTCTTGAAATCTTGAGATTGATCCTGGATCTTACGCATGTATGAATGCTTGATTTTGTAATGATGTACAATGCAAATGCTGACGCGCGGAGATGCAAGTGTTGGGGAAGTATGATTTGGTTTTTGGTATGCATATGATGTCTATGGTGTTGAATGCGATGCATATGATGCGTATGATGCATATGATTGCAGACGGGTGATTGGATGTTTGGTAAAGGTGCCAGCATAGTGGACTTTTGGTAGTTGCCAATGAGGATTGGACTTTTGGGCGGTGGGAGGGATTTGATTTCCTCGACACTCAGTTCGTTGAAGACACCATGATTGAAGCAGACGAAGATGCTTTTTAAGCTCTGAGTTTGGTCACTTGTTGATGAATTGTGGGTTCACTTCTGAGAGATTCACAACTCTGTGCTTAATGGTCAAGATAGCCTGAAAATGAGCATAGCGACCTGATCAGCTCATAAAGATTATGCTCTTGCTCTGAACTGCTTGAAAGTACAGACAGGATATGCCTGCTGCAATGGGTCTTGCCCTAGTCTGAACATGGTGATGATCTGCCCCTGATTAACCAGTTCTGAAGTGATTTGATCTTTGGATGTTGAGCCTTGATGTGCTTTGAAATGACTTGCCCCTGGTTGAGCTATTGAAGGATTTTCCCCAGCTTGTGGGTTGAGGGAGTCTTGCTTCGGGTCGACACCGCTGAAAGTTCAAGTTCCTCTTTGATTTCCCCTTGTTGGAATTGCTTTGATGCCTAGCACTGATTTGCAGTTAAAATTGCACCTTCACAAATGGTAATCTTAGTGCAATACTCATGCAAGTTTTGAAAAAGAGTCGTTTATTCGAGTGTCGTGATAGTGAGACGAATGGACCGTTAGCCCAAACGTGTGCTGATTTTGAAAGATATAGTAAGGAGAATGGCACCAATGCTGAAGATTAGCAAATATGGGGAGTCAGTTTACGTAACCTCGCAATAGTATGCTTTCAGAATAAACCTCGCCTCAATTAGGTCTTTCGAGGGTTGTAACATGGTTTGGTTTACGGTTTATGAAACAAAGGATATTAGGCTCAAAGTATGATTTTTACCCACCTCTTCTTCGTAATGATCTCCAGTCCTACGTTCAGTTAAACTTCCAAAAGGGTTGACGGTGTAAGAGTGATAATTCAAGGTTTACTCGACATGGCAGTCACCTTATTTTGTTTTTGATGGATGTTAGTGACCCTTTGATTTTGATATGGTGGTCACCAGATCTTATTTTGTTTTTGTTGAGGTTTCGAGGGCCTCTTTTAATTTTGTTTTTGATCCCTATCTTTTGCATGGACTGATTTCGCTTTTCGAGTCCATCAGGGTTGTCTTGATTTTTGCCTAAGTCTCCTTTGAGGTGTTCGACTTAGAAGGCTTTTGATTTTTTTTTGTTTTTGATTTCGTTGTTGAAGGATTGTGACTGCCAAGTCATGGGTATTGATGAACAACCGACATGTCTTTTGGACTTTGTCTTTGTGATTTGAGTGCGTAATTGAGTTAATTGAACACTACCCTGCCCCAGGTTGAGTGTAAGGGTTTGAATATCCGAAGGAAACTACTACTTCTAGGCTCGAAGTGGTTTACTAGGAATTAACTCCTTGTCTCTCCGGTGTTTGGGGGTTGAAACAATGCCTGTACATCATCGGCGGGATTCTATCCGAAAGCATACATTTTGCAATTATGGGTATTTTGTTTTCATCATCCTCCCTCCAATCATTGCTAAGCGATAGTTGATAAAGAGAGTGAAGTGGAAATAAATGTGTCTGTGATTTGCAGTAAAAGGAAAAAATGAGTGAATACGACATAACTGATTCAAAACATGCATAGTCAATACATTAAGAAAACCAAATACAAATGGCAATGTTCAAAGCATACAGTACTTAAACAAATAAAAACGAAAATACAAGAATGCAAATGATGGGATGGCAACATGACTGCCTTCTTCGGGGAATAAACTTAACTAGATTTGACTTGACTTGATGGCACTAGTTTGGCGGCGGCAAAGGGTTTTTGATGATGTTTGGAGCCCTCCCATTGAATGTGAGAAACTTTGAATCAATCATGTCCTGAACCTTGTGTTTGAAAGCTCTACAATCCTCGATCGTATGCCCTGGGGCACCCTTATGAAACTCGCAATGAGCATTAGCATCATAATCTGGGGGAATGACAGTTGGAGGAGCTAGGTCCCTCAGAGCGATTGCCTTCTTCTCCATCAATTGAGCAAAGATCTGAGCATATCTCATCGGCAGACGATCAAAGTCTCTATCTGACCTCCTTGTCCTCTGTTGATTAGGCTGACGTTGTTGAGCAGCTCTCTATTGTTGATGTTGAGGAGGATACTGATACCCTTGCTGGCGATATGACTGTTGCTGAGGAACCTATTGTTGAGGCATTGGAGCTTGAACAGCTTGAACTGTTGGCTAATAAGGCATTGGAGCATATTGCGCAGCAGCAACATACGGATACTGGAAGTATGGCATTTGAAAAGGCATTGGAGGAGGAGCTTGTTGAGCTTTCCCTTTTGGAGCAGAGATAACATTTGTTTCTCCCTCTTTTTTCTTGTATCCATTGAAAGGCTTCTTAGCTCCAGGCTGACTGCTAGAACCTCCTTGGATCTTTCCACTTTTCAGACCTTCTTCGATTCTCTCGCCGACAATTACCAAATCAGAGAATCCAGCAGAAACATTACCAATCAATTTCTCATAGTATTGGCCTTGCAAAGTACCCATGAAGATGCCAATCAGTTCACGATCAACAAGAGGTGGATGCACCCTTGCAGCTAGCTCTCTCCAGCGTTGCGCGTACTCTTTAAAGGATTCGTTGTCCTTTTGAGCCATACTCTGAAGTTGAGTACGATTCAGAGCAAGGTCGGTGTTGTACTTGTATTGCTTGATAAATGCGTCAGCTAGATCATCCCAAGTGCGCACATTGGTACGCTCCATCTGCATATACCACTCAAGAGATGCTCCAAACAGACTGTCTTGAAAGCAATGGATCATCAGTTTTTCGTCTTTGGCATGGGCAGCCATTTTGCGGCAGTACATCCTCAGATGGATGTGAGGACAACTGAGACCTTTGTATTTCGGGAATTCCTGCACTTTAAACTTGGGAGGAATGACAACATCTGGCACCAAGCACATCTCCAGAGCATTCAGAGATTTTGAGTTGCACCCCTCCATGACTCGGAGTTTCTCAGCTAGATCGCGACACATTTTGATGGCTTCAAAATCCTGAGCAGCAGTAGGATTGACAATTGGGATATCAGCATGGTAGTTCTGTACCTCATCATACTGATCTACCAGATTTTCTTCAGCATGAGGAATAGGAATCTGAGTGACAACAGTTTGAGTTTGCGGACTAGCTCCACCAGCAACTCCAGATGTTGGAAGTGGTTGAGTTGTGGCTCCTTCAGTGGCAGGAGTGAAGTTCATTGGTATCCCATAATTGATAGGGTTGGGAACATGAACTGAGATCCTTGAGGGTGACCTTTGCACAGGCGCAGTGTTGTTGGCAGCAGCAGCTTCACGCAGTTCTTCTTCTCTTCTGGCCATCATGATGGCTTCAAGAATCTGATCAATCTTTCCCTTCATAGAGTCTAACTCCTCTCTAAAGGCAGCTTGCTCTTGCTGAATCTGCTCCATCGTTCTTCTTGTGTTGGCTCGAGTTGCGTACTGGTGTCGAGGAATCATCTTGATTTACTGGAGAAGGAAGGAAGGTGAAGTGAGATTTTGAGGTTGAAAATGCAATGCAATGACATGAGATGCAATGCAAGATGTAAGATCCAGGATCGCAGATCACAGGTTAAAACAGTTCTGAGGTTGGTCGTTCACGGGTAAATGACCAAAGTCTATGATCAAAGAAACCATATAGGTAGGCTCTATGAGGAAATTTCTAGGTTCTTTTACCCACAAACCTACTCACGGGATAATTTCTACATTGACGGATAAGGTTCCCAGGATTACGGACATAAATCGCATCAATGTCACGCAACAGGCTAGCTGCATTACGACGATAATAACGACAAGGTCTCCCCTGAGCGGGGTCTTCATGCTAGGCGCACAAGGAGCGAGTCCTTGGAGACTAACACTACACGACCACCAATATAGAACTTGGTTCTAAGAGTGGTTCATAGAGTCACCGACCCTTCATGAATCAAGTCGTGCGACAGGCTAGCTGTGTTACAACAAGATCTACGAAAAGGTCTACTCTAGGGGAGCTTTCATGCTAGGCACGCAAGGAGCGAGTCCTTGGAGACTAACACTACTCTACATCCAATTCTAAACTATGTATTCTCTCTGATTTTACCAAAGCTAAGGTGTAGAGCTTTACTCATGATATCATCCCAAGATCCAACAGATAAGAACAATAGGAGAAACCAATAAGAGAACAAATACGTAAACGAGAAAAAAAAACATGCAAACAAAGATAACGCTCCTCACAAATCGCTCTAAGATAGGCTTAACTCTCTCTTGCATGGAGCAAATGTCCCCAGCAGAGTCGCCAGCTGTCGTACCTCGAAAAATTGCTTGATCGGAGATACGACCCGCGCGCGAAAGGCGCAGAAAACGGTTCGACAGAGTCGCCACCGAACTTTATTTATCCCAAAAGAGGGAAAGGAAAATATCGAGAAAACCTTTAAAGAGTGGATAAGAACATGGCATCGCAACCACATTCCGGGTTCGGGAGTCGGTTATGTGAGGGGAAGGTATGTGCACCCCCTCACATCCGTTGTACTCAACGGGAACCTCTTAGTTTGAATTGTGAGGAATGTTAGCTAAGCTTGTTTGTTTTCTTCTTAATGGTAAACGCGAAATGATAAGATTAAGGGAAAAGATACTAAGGGGAAATAGGGTGGTTTTAGGATAGGGTTCTCGGCAAGATCATCGCGACCTCGGGCCTACGTATGCTCATTCGGACGAGAATGAGGAAACAGAGCAATCGTAGTTCGACTATGGGAAGGGATAGAGGGAAGACAGAAGATGGAGGGAAGGTAGCTCGCCAAGATCATCGCAATCTTGTGCCTACGTATCTTTACTCGGACGAGAATAAAGAATCAGAGCAGTCGTAGTCCGTGGTACGCTCACGAAAAGAGGGGTTAGTGTTTGAATTTTAGGAGACGAAAGATTGAATGACATACAGCCCAAGGGGCGTGCCTCGAGAGCAGTCACTCAAGAATCCAAGGAATGCTAGACTCCAAGAATTCAGTTCTTTCGTGAGTTGATTGCAAAAATGTTTGATAATGGTTAAGTGTTTTAAGACGAAAGGGTGAATGAATAACAACCCAAGGGCGTGCCTTAAGAGCCATTAATTTGAAGATCCAAGGAATGCTAGATCCCAAGAATCTCCTCCTTTCGTAAGATGATTAAAAAAGTGTTTGAAAAAGATTGAATCGAATTGGTTGCAAAATGAGGTGAGGATCGATACTAGTCCCTAGGGGTGCTCCTAGTAACAAAACCTACGAAATGTGCAAGTGTGCATTTGACGACGAGGCAAAAGACACTCGACTTACGAGAATGTTTTGAAGAGTGGCTCGACGACGAGTCGAGAATTGGTTTGGAAATGGTTTGATTTGCTAAATGTTTTAGGGAGAATGACAATTATTCGATAAACGAGACGTCGGCTTCGCAACCAATTAATCGGGGCATTATTAGGATGATAGATCCCAACGACACCTTTTTCATTCAATTGATTTGTGAAAATATTGTTTGATGAACAACGAAAGTACCACGTGGAACGCTAGACTCCAATGGCATTCCTTTGTCCAAATAGTTAAGACGAGTGTTTTAGGAACGAAAGGTCGAGTGATCACAACCCAAGGCGTGCACCTCAATAGCGGTCACTCAAGAACCCAAGAAGTGCTAGACCTCAAGAGCTCAATTCTTTCGCGATTTAATTAAAAAATGATTGATTAGGTGTGTTAAGTATTTTAATCGAAAATTAAGTGTTTAAGGGTTTCGATAATTGTTAGTGTGTTTGATAAAAATGAAATGGTTAGATAAACATGATATGGACAACACGATAAGAATATGAACAATAATAATCAAGATAATATTGACATAAAATGAACAAGATATAATATCGACATAAAAATAAAGTTGGTCTCGTCTTAATCGAATTTAATCGAGAAATCGATAATCAACGATTTTTGACTTTCATGGACCAAAAATGAAAAAACAAAATCTAAATAGAAATAAAATCGGTCTCGTCTTAATCAAGATTTAATCGAGAAATCGATAATCCTTAATACTTGACTTTCATTGACCAACTAAAAAAATATACGAAAATGGAAATTAAATGGAGATAGAAATTAAATCGAGAATATAGAAAGGTCTCATCTTTACTAAGATTTTAAATCGAAAAATCGATAATCTTTAGTATTTGATTTTCATTGACCCAAAAGTGAATAAAAATAATGAAAAATAATGGAAATGGAATAAAATCAGAAAATGATAAGAAAAAGAATAAAGGTCTCACCTTTATCAAGATTTAAAACCGAAAATCGATAAATCCTTGATATTTGGTTTTCATTGACCCAAAATGAATAAAAATAATGAAAAGACAATAAAATGAATTAAAATCGAACATAGATAGGAAAAAGAATAAAGGTCTCACCTTTATCAAGATTTAATTGAGAAATCGATAAATCATTGATATTTGGTTTTCATTGACCCCAAAAATGAATAAAAATAAAATAATAAATCGAGATGAAAATAAATAGGTGGTACCTCATATAAATCCAGATTTGGTACCGATTTTAAAAAATCACCCAATATCAAGATGTTTTTGTATCATTGGCCCCAAAAATAATGAAATAATATCGAAAAGCAGAAATTGAATAAAACTTAAAAGAATTAATAGTTTAAAAACCAATAAGCTACAATCTTAAAACAGCAAACTAAAAAACAGAAAAGGGAGGTGTATGGAGTCGAATGGGCTTAGCCCATGATATGCAAACTAAAAAGTTGAGGGTGAATAATTAAAGGAGGGTATGTGAAAGTAGCCCAAAAAAATAAAAGAGAGAAAAACCTGGGATCACGCGGACTCCATGCCCATCACCCAATGATCCACGATGCATCAGTATACACCAAATTAACATGGCGGAGAATCCACTGATAACACGCATACAATCAACTTAATATTCCAAACATTTTTTAAAACAAAGCAAATCTTTCATTTCTTTTTTAAATTAAAACAAAGCCATTCCAAAAATTAAAAAGCAGAGAAACAGGGTACGGTCCTTTCAGGAATACAAGTTTTTAGAAAAATAACAAAAAAATCCGAGCCACAACGTCCCTGATATGAGTAAGACGTGAAAAAAAATGGCCATGAAATCGACCTTGAAGCTCGTTCGTCCGATCTGCTTCTCCGTCTCAAAATCGCTTCGTCTCCGGGTTCACGATTTGGCTCAGGTTTGATTTCTACTAACTATTTCGCTTCACTCTCTTTGTTCAGGTTTTTGTTTTCGATTCTTCGCACCTTCCCTTCATCTCTTCAATTTCTGGTTTCTTTTTTCTACGATTTTGGCTTGTGTGTTTGAGGTTTGAGTATTATTGTGAAGGTGTTTCTGGGATTTCGATGAGTTTCGAATTGATTTGGGATGAAGGTTGTTAAAGTGTTAGATGGTGATGTTGCTCTGAATTTATGAATTTGGATTGGGTGTTTTTGATTGGGTATTTGTTGTTGTGGAAGAGTTTTTATGAAGGTGAGAGGATTTTAAGGTTTATGGAGGAATTTTGGCAGATTTATTGGGGCTTCTTCCGTCTCCCCTGTTGAGTGAAAGAAGGGTTGAATTTATAGGAGAGTATCAAGGGTGAATTGGGAATAGCTGTGACGGATTGGAGGGTATTTGGGGAAGAATTGGAAATGGATTTCCTGCAGCTGTACCCTTTTTGCGTGGACTGTGAATGGTTATTTTTTCCGTCGTACAAGTGGGTGGAATCGTAATTGTGCGAATGTTTTGGTGTACGTTGGGGAAGTCATAGAGGTGTGTAGGGTCGGATAAGGAAATGGTTGTAACACTAATCTCTTGCTCACATTTTTCTGAACGGTTTTGTACAGGTTTGCTGAACAATTTGTGTGTTGGTCTGGTGTGGGTCATGTCGTGTGGGACCTGGTTGATTCTTTTATTTGTTTGCATTTTGCTGTGTAGGAATTGGTGGTATAACTTCTTTTTTCCATTTTGCAGGCAGCATGTGGTTTATGTTATTGTGGTGGCCTTGTACAACCTTGAAGGCCAGGAAAGTTTGTTGTGTTATGGTATATACATGAAGCAGCGGTTCGTGTCTTGCAATATTGCAGAGTATTCCTCTTATTTTTGTTACAAATTGTAGTGGCACATGTAATGAATATAATTGGGCTTCTTTGAATGAAAACTTTTTTTATGGGCTTTTTGTATTTGTGTGACAATGTAAATGGACTTGATTTTATTTTGGATCATGACTTAATTGTTAGATTAATAAATATGGATTAATGGTTATTGAGCATGACTAGTGATCTAAAAAAAAGTGGTGATTTGGTTATTGAAGAGAAAAATAAATAATTGGGTTTTTGGATTGTTTTAAGAATTGGTCAAAGTGGCTTATGGACTTGGAATGGATTGAAAAATGGATTGAAACAAAAATGGTCAATAAAAACAATGGGAGTGAACACCTAATGGAAAATGGAAATGGATATGGATGAATTTGGATATGAATAATAAAATGAGTTTTTTTTTTAATTGGATAATGGTTAAAAGAAAAAGGTTAAAATAAATAGGTTAGAAATGGATGATGGAGAAGTGGATGAATTATGAATTGAACCACAAGATTGCGTATATCAATAAACCAAAACTTCCACCATGACTCGAAATCAGAGGATCATGACTTGAAATGAACTGTACTGCCCAAAACCTTAACTGAAAAATGAACTGGATTCTGATAACTATCAATCTTAAAACACTATAAACTTGACACAACCTGATAACAAACCCCAATTAGAATCTCAGACCCACGCCACTGAAATCATGCAACCCTGACCTTAATCCTATAGCAACATTTTTTGGATTTTTTTCGAATAACTATTAGTGGATGAAGGTACAGATGAAAATATATACAGGTAGGACAAATTTCGGATATGACAGTATGCAAATCAATAATGCATGATGTATGTATGTATATGCTGACAAAACTGACGCGACATACTGACTAGCGGATGAACACGACGAGATACTCGGCCACTGCGGGGGATGAAGAGGTATCGCTGGTCCAAAAGTAGCAATTATGCTTTGCTTAGGAGAGATAGTCCCTGTTGGGAGCTATGTTGGTTGGGCTTAGGAGATAAGAACTCGGCCGAGGATGTCAAACGAAACATGGTCTCTGGCATAGTTGATCCTTCGTTCAGACATGCTGGTTTAGAAGGAGTACTTTGATTCTACACTTTAAGGTTCGATTACTTCTGGAGAAACGACTGATGTTCTTCTGATGTTCAACAGTCAAAAGAAATTGCCGACTTTATTTTAAAAGTAGAAAAAGTTTTACAAGTAAATTCATTTTTTGTTTTATTTCAAGAATCATTGATCATGTTAAAAACATCATTCTGTAAAGCTAAAACAAACATGAATTGCAAATAAAAGCACAAGGGCTCAAATTTATTGATAGGATGGAAATCAGCCAAACGCGTGATTCCATAGAGTATTTACAAAGCTAGAAAATGGTAATTTAATGGAAAAGGGCTACATAGAAACATAACGACCACTATCCTTCTACCAACTCTGAATTCTGGGCATCCTGAGCTTTTGTCGAAGATGACCTTGACTGGAGCTTTCCTGTCGGATGATGTAACTGCTGCTGAGGGACTTGCCCCTTTATTGAACATAGTTACTTGCCATTATCCCTAACTTTTTCCTGGACTGTACTGTGATGTTTCCAATCCACCGGGATGATTTTGACCATGTCTCTAATTTTTTCCTGGACCGCCCTTTCGGGTTTTCAATCCACCGAGACGTTTTTTTTTAGGCGAAGTATTTCTTGACTACATCAACATTTGTGGGGTAGGCAAATTCCTCTCTGTCCATGGTTGCAAGTCTCAAGGTGCCGCCTGAGAAAGCTTTCGTGACCACATAGGGGCCGTCATAATTCGGAGTCCACTTTCCTCGAGAATCAGTGAGAAATGATTATATTTTCTTGAGCACGAGGTCTCCTTTCCTGAAGATGCAAGGTCGAACCTTTTGGTCGAATGCCTTCTTCATTCTCTGTTGATACAACTGACCATGGCATAGTGTCGTTATTCTCTTTTCTTCGATCATGTTCAATTCTTCGTGTCGACTTTGACACCATTCAACCTCTGTAAGCTTAGCTTCCATCAATACCCTGATTGATGGGATCTCTACTTCGATGGGGAGCACTGCCTCCATGCCATACACTAGAGAGAAAGGGGTTGCCCCTGTTGAAGTGCGGATGGATGTACGATAACCGTGAAGAGCAAAGGGTAGCATCTCGTGCCAATCTTTGTAGGTTACAACCATCTTCTGAACAATCCTCTTGACGTTCTTGTTAGCCACTTCTACCGCTCCATTCATCTTGGGTCGGTAGGGAGATGAGTTATGGTGTTCGATCTTGAATTCTACGCATAACTCTTTCATTATCCTATTGTTCAAGTTAGATCCATTATCAGTAATAATCTGGCTTGGAACACCATAACGGCAGATGAGATTGTTTTTGATAAATCGGACCACCACTTTTCGGGTTACATTAGCATATGATGCTGCTTCGACCCACTTGGTGAAGTAGTCAATGGCCACCAGGATGAACCGATGTCCGTTTGTAGCTTTGGGCTCAATCGTGCCAATCATGTCGATTCCCCATATGGAAAAAGGCCACGGGGAAGAAAGAACTTTGAGATGCGTTGGCGGTACATGAATTTTGTCGGAGTATATCTGACACTTGTGACACTTCCTCATGTACTTGTAGCAGTTGGATTCCATGGTTAACCAGTAGTACCCTGCTCTCCGAATTTTTCTCGCCATTGCGTGTCCGTTGGCATGAGTGTCAAAAGACCCTTCGTGAATTTCTTTTATCAGCATGTCTGCTTCTGGTCTGTCAACGCATCGGAGCAAGATTATGTCAAAATTCTGCTTGTAGAGTGTATCACCACTTAGAAAGAAACTGCCTGCCAGTCTTCTGAGGGTTTTCCTGTCTTTCCTTAGTGCCCTAGGTGGGTACTCTTGTTTCTGAAGGAAGCATTTGATATCGTGATACCAAGGTTTGTCATCTGTGACTACTTCAATCGTGAAGATGTGGGCCGTTCAAGGCGCATTATGTCAATCTTAGGTAGGTCGTTCCATTGACCTACGTTAATCATGGAAGAGAGAGTGGCTAATGCATCACCCATGTGATTCTCCTCACGAGGGATGTGATGAAACTCGATTCTGTTGAAGAAAGGTAACAACCTTCTTGCGTAGTATTTGTAAGGAATCAGTCCTGATTGGTATGTGTTCAAATCTCCTTTAATCTGATTGATAACCAAAGCTGAGTCGCCATATACATCCAAGTTCTTGATCCTCAAATCAATCGCTTCCTCGAGACCCATGATACAAGCTTTGTATTCGGCCTTGTTGTTTGTACATTTGAACGTCAGTCGGGTAGTGAAAGGAATGTGGGTACCCTGAGGGGTAACAATGATTGCCCCAATCCTGTTTCCGTAATGATTAACTGCTCTGTTAAAGATAAGTCCCCACTGGGAACCTGGTTCTGGCCCTTCAATGGGTAGCAGTTCATCACAGTCTTTCATTTTCAGATACATGACATCTTCGTCTGGGAAGTCAAACATGATTGATTCTTGATCGTCAATCGGTTGATGAGCCAAATGATCGGCTAAAACACTTCCTTTAACGGCTTTCTGAGCGTGGTACTCTATGTCATATTTTGATAACAACATCTGCAACGGGCAATCCTTCCCGTGAAAGCAGGTTTTTCAAAGACATACTTGATTGGATCCATTTCGGAGATTAACCAAGTAGTGTGACGAATCATGTACTGGCGCAAATGTTTGGCTGCCCAAGCCAAAGCGCAGCAAGTTTTTTCAAGCATAGTATACCGAGTCTCGCAGTCGGTGAATTTCTTGCTCAAATAGTAGATGGCAGACTCTTTCCTTTTGGTTTCATCTTGTTAGCCAAGTACACAGCCCATGGAGTCTTCCAAGACTGTTAGATAGATGATCAGTGGTCTTCCTTCCACTGGAGGTGATAGAATCGGAGGGTTCAACAGGTATTCCTTAATACTGTCAAAGGCGATTTGGCAGTCTTCTGTCCAAACGCAATCCTGATTCTTTTTAAGTAATTTGAAAATTGGCGCACGTGTCGCGCTCATGAGGAATATGAATCTGGAGATGTAGTTCAAACGTCCCAGGAATCCTCTGACTTGTTTTTCAGTTTTCGGAGAAGGCATTTCTTGAATGGCCTTGACCTTGTCAGGATCAACTTCAATTCCTTTCTGGCTGACGATGAACCCTAAGAGTTTCCCTGAACGGACACCAAAGGTGCACTTATTGGGATTCAAGTGGAGTTTGTACTTTCTCAACCGCTCAAATAATTTTGACAGGTGGGTCACATGCTCCTCTTCTGTTCTAGATTTTGCAATCATATCATCGACATATACCTCGATTTCTTTGTGTATCATGTCATGAAACAGAGTAGTCATGGCCCTTTGATAGGTTGCCCCAGCGTTCTTCAAACCGAACGACATTACCTTGTAACAAAAGGTACCCCATGGGGTAATGAACGAAGTTTTCTCCATGTCTTTCGGTGCCATTTTGATCTGATTATAGCCCGAGAATCCATCCATGAAGGAGAAAACTTTGAACTTTGTTGTACTGTCTACCAGCATGTCAATGTGTGGTAAGGGAAAGTCCTCCTTTGGACTAGCCTTGTTTAGGTCTCTGTAGTCGACACACATTCTGACTCTTCCGTCCTTTTTTAGAACGGGTACGATGTTGGCTAACCATTGAGGATATTCTGATGTGGCGAGGAAACCCGCGTCAATCTGTTTCTGTACTTCCTCTTTGATTTTGATGGCCATGTCCGGATGAGTCCGTCTCAACCTTTGTTTTACTGGCGGACATTCTGATCTCAACGGAAAATGATGTTCCACGATGCTGGTATCCAACCCTGGCATGTCCTGATAGGACCAAGCGAATACATTGAGAAACTCTTTGAGAAGCTTTGTTAAACTCTCTTTGGCAGTTGGACTGAGCAGTGTGTCGCTCCCGGGATTTTCATCCAAGTACAAACGCGAAAGTGGCACCGAAACAGAGTCGCCAGCAATGTGTATTTATCCCAAGAGAGGGAAAGGAAACACCGCGCAAACCTGAGAGAAAGGAAAAGCATGGTCTCGCGACCAAGAGAAATGGGTTCGGGAGTCAGTTACGCGAGAGGAAGGTATTAGCACCCCCACGCGTCCATCGTACCCGATGGGATCCACGCTTGCTTGTCTCGATCAAAGGGTGATAGAAAAGAATACTGGAAAAGGAACGAAAAGAGAACTGGAAAAGGAACGAGAAACAAATGTAGGGAAAATAAAAAAAAGTGCTCGCATGGGCCCTACCCCACTGCCTACGTATCTCATCGGGAGCATGAGAATCAGAGCGACGTAGTTCCCCTCACTAGGGATGAATTATTTGTGTTTTTTAAGGAACGGCTAAAGTTCTAGCTCAGGTGTTGCAGGCTCGCTGGTCCGAGTGCGTTACCATCTTGCAAGAGAACGAGTAGGAGCACGTTCGTACGTTGAGAGTGAATGAGGTGAGAAAAGAATTCCCGAAGGAAAGACGTTATTGTTTGTTTTTGTCTTTTAGAAGGAAGTGTTTTGAATTTGTTTGCATATGACAGTGTATCTGAATCTTAGTCATTGGAATGTGTACCTTCTCACATTCCAAGATGGAATGGGTAAGAAAGCACACTAAGGGTGAAGAAGACCCTCACACTTAGTTCCAATTATCAAGGTTTAAACACACTAGCATACTTGTGTTTATTAAGTGTTTTTGTAAATTAAGAAATGAAGAAGTGTTTTTTATTATTTGCACCTTCAACAAGTATTGCATTTAAGTCCCTCATACAAGATCAAATGTTTAACACATTGACCCAAGATGGGCTATATGCTACACATTCTAAGATTACAAGAGAAGACCCCTTATAATCTTTTCTTTATATGAAAGGCCTAAATGCAATAAATGCCTACCTTTATTATATGTTTTGAATTTTCTTTGAGATGAGAAGAGAGACTCAAGGGAGGAGAAAAGGTAAAACCTATATGGACTAAGACTCAATCCTAATTGAAGATTACAGAGAGTGATCCTAAAGGTTTGTGAGGTTTCAACCTAAAGTCTAAAGAAAGAAAGAATTAAACAATTCACTTCCAAAGTAGAAGATGAATTGTAATTCAAAAAGGGAAAGTAATGAGTTGTTAAAAGAAAGCACATAAGTGCTTAGCAAAACACAAAATGGAATTGTAAAAGAGAAAGGATAGAAGTTGAATGTGGATTCCTTATCCACACTCAATTGAAACTTACCGAAGCCCCTACATGATTAGCACAATCACTTACAAGTAAAGTAAGAAAATATAATGAACAAATCAAATTCAAACAAGTTGACAAACAAAGTAAAATGAGATTGAATGCTATACATGCTTCCAAGTCAGAATGTAACTCATATTTACACAACCTAATGTTATCCTAAATGAGCATACCAAATCATGCAAACAAAATCTCAATCCAACAAGAAGCAAAGAAGAAAAGGTGAAGTGATGTGAATGTGGTTCATACTTGTGAAACAAGTGACTTAAGGTGCAAGATAAACATCAAACATGCAAAGATGAAACCCAAGTCACAATCAGAAGTCAATTAACATGCTATACATCCTCAAACAAAACCACAACTCATGGCACAAGTGCCTTCATGATCAAGCAAACCAAACATGAGGCATGCATTCACAAAATGAACAAGTTAAACTTCATGCTTCAAACAAATAGCAAACATGCTTCAAAAATTATGACTTTCCCCAATCAAACACCTTAAACACATGCCATTAACATATCAAGTCCACAAGCAATGAATCAGAACCAAAGTCACTCAACAATTAGGTCAAAGTCTCATGGAAGTTTCATGCATTCATGCTCAAAGCAACACATCAAAAGTCATCCAAAAAAGACTTAAAAATCATATCATAAATCTCAAACATACCCCAACATATTGTGACCACAATGCAAAAAGAAAGGCATCAAAATCATTTTTTATGATCAAGAACAAAAATGCACAAAATCATATGTCACATTAAGTATGCATACAAATGGAAATTCAAAAGAAATAATGGAACAGGGGCAAAATGGTCATAAAATCAGTAAATAAAATCATAGAAAATTTCCTAAATGTTTTAAGAATACACATGAATTTTTGTGGAATTTTATTATGCATTTTAGTATTTTTAAAAATTGAAAATCAAACGCGTATGTAAAATGAAAATAAAAATAAAATGCAATATGAGAGGGGGGTATGAATATAGCAAATCAGCATGTTCAAATCACATGGGCCTCAAAATTGGGGGTGTGGATAGTATTCTGATTTGGGTCCATTTACGCGCAAAACACCATAACAAACATGCACCTTCAGTCAACAAACTTGACTCACTATTAACCATTGGATCAAGTCAAAGTCATGCTAAAGTCAAAGTATATGCAATCAACACACACGCGTGAGGGAACACGTTACCTACAGTGTACTGCGTTACACAAAGTTTAAAAATAAAATCAGAATGAGCATGTGAGAGGCATGTGCGTTTTTATGTGTTGTCATCACACGAGCCACACGATGATGAAAAATCAACGGACATGATTAAAACACACACAAACCCTAGCATAACAGTCACCGGCCGGAGATGACCTCCGGTCACCTTCTCCGGTCACACCGCCACCGTCTGCAACTTTGATTTTGCCAGAATTCCACAAACGATATACCAAAATGAAGCTGAGCTCACGTACATCATGAATATGCAATTAATTTTCATAGATCATGCACGCATAACACAAACCGAGCCAAAACAATTTGCCCTAACATCACACCTAAACTCCTAAAGAGCCTATCAACTAGCCAGGACTCACGCATAGCTTCTAATAAGCTCTAAACATCATAAAGCAAGCTAAAACAACAAGAACTTATGCAATCAAGTTGGAGTAATTGGAACCTGAAATTTGCAGAACTTTGAAACAAAAGAAAACCAGAGATCCACTCTTGATCTTTGAGCTTGATTCGTGCAAAATAAATGCAGTTGAGCCTTGAGATATTGAGAACAGAGAGAGATTCAAGGCTGAGCAATACTTGAAATCTTGAGGACTGTGGGGAAAACTTCTTCAATCCAATGCCATTGATTATGATGATGATGAAGTAAGATGGAGGATGATGAGGTTCGTGTACAGAGAGAGAGAAAAATGGAGAGAAACTGAGAGAGAAAAAAAAGTTCTTGGAGTGAATGTGAAAAATGGGAACTCCCCCTCTGAAATTGTGAGAGTTTCAGCTTATATATCCAAGGTTAACTCCCAACCAGTTCAGTTAACAGTTAGAACTCTAGTTAAACTGAGTTAGTTAACTGAGTTTGAGTTAACTAACTGAGTTAGGTGGTTAATGGCACGAGTTGGGGAAGTTCTGTTAGAGTGAGGGTGAGGTTCATGGGGTTATGGTGGTGTGTAGGAGAAGGAAAGTGATGTTATGTTGTTGCTGCAGCTTGGGAAACTTGTTTCACAAGTTTTGTTCTTCCTCTTTAGTGTATGGAAACAACATGGATAGCACGTGCTGCTCAAGTTTGTAAGGGGATGTTGGCTTAAATGAGGAAAGGAATAAAGAGTGTACATGTGAATTCTGAAACAATCAACCACAACCATGTTTATTTTCTGGTTTTATGACAGCTTGAAACCAATGCAATCATGGTGATTTGATGATGGAATTCTCTCAAATCCATGGATGATTTGATGTGTTTTTGGAGTCATTGGAAACAGGAGATGTAATGCTACACGTTTGGTGTGAAAATTGAATGGAAATGATGCTTGGAACATGCCTAAAAATGACCATAAACAGATGTGAAACAAACTGATGCATGGGCGAGCAATTTGGGGCATGGCATGGCAAATTGGCCTAGTGATTTTCAGCATAATCACACCAACTTTAGACCCATCTTTCTATTTCATAACTTGGTCAAATCTAAATTTGTCCAACATGAACATTGAAGATAAGACTACATAGAACAACTTTGATGTTGAAAATTTTCTCATTAGAGGCCTTTAACCATGAGTAATAAGTCAAAACATCTGGCCCACCATGTGTTTGTGAAAATGACATGCGCGTGACTTGAAAATCCTTGGTCATGACCTAGTTTTGAACCTACTTTGCTCAAACTTTGATCAATCATATCTCACTCAATTTTTATCCAATAGAGATGTTCTACCCATGGATTTGAAGCTCAAAGCAAGGCCTTTCATTGAGGCAGAGTGGAATTTTCATTTGGTGCTTCAATTTTGAATGGCCTTGGTTCCAATTCTGATGCAAAATGGCCAAAACTTGCTATTTTTAGTAACCCTACTTCATCCAAAAATGGCAACTTTCCAAATCTTGATTTTTTCATGATTCCTTTGGAGTTTCTTGACCAAATTTTGCACATTGGTCACATATAACATGAATTTCATGAATTTGGCCTCAAAAAGTCAAGAGTTGACTTTTTCCCCTGATTATTTGACTTGGCCCCAAATTTCCTGATTTTTGATCTTTCTTCCAATTGAACCACCTCCAAAACCAATTGAGGTGCAATTTTCCACATACATACACTTAGGGACATATGGAATACCATGACAACAAGCTTTGTCCAAAAAATCAGAGATATCCTGATTTTATTAGAAACCCTAATTTTGACCCTCTCTGGTTAGGAGGAAATTGCAGTCTTCAATTTCAAATTCCTCAGAGCATGTTGTGTATCCTCTTAAAGGATGATGAGAAATGCCACTTGAGAATGATTTTGAATCAATGAGCTATCTCTTTTGAGGGTTTTCCTTCAATTTTTGAACCTCTTGCATAGTGAAAGATGTAGTGCTTCAATCTCCCATTGTATCTCTTATCCTTGAGGTTGTGGAAGATCAATTGAGATAGTATGAGACATGAGAGACCTCTTGGCTTGCCTAGAGCCAACTTGATTTACCTTTTTGTGCTTTGAATGATTCCTTGATTGTCCACCTTCCACCTAATCACATGCCCTGATGGTAAGAAGGATGCCATGCTTCATTTTTCTATGTTAAATGCAATGTAATGTTAATGAGGTGGATATGATATGATAAATGATAATGCCATGCTATGATGACAAAAGGGGAGAGCAAATTTTGGGGTATTACAGCTGCCCCTATTCAAGCGCTGTAGACCTGAATGCCTGAAAGCAATTGCTTTCGGACTTTCAAGGTATATAGTGATTGAATACCAAATATAACCAAAAATTTGCTCTGGATAGTGAGGAAGAAGAAAAGGGATATAAACCCAACGAGACTGCTGGATTGAATCCTCGATGAAACGTCGGAGAGATCTGTCTTTTGAACGATGCCAGACGACTACTGGCTTGCCACGCTGCTGGTGGACTTTAATACTGTCTTTTATGCAATTCCAGACGACTACTGGCCTGCCACGCTACTGGTGGACTTTGGAAATGTCTTTTTGAACGATGCCAGACGACTACTGGCTTGCCACACTACTGGTGGACTTTAATAATGTCTTTTATGCAATTCCAGACGACTACTGGCCTGCCACACTACTGGTGGACTTTGATAATGTCTTTTGAACGACGCCAGACGACTACTGGCTTGCCACGCTACTGGTGGACTTTAATAATGTCTTTTATGCAACTCCAGACGACTACTGGCCTGCCACGCTACTGGTGGACTTTGGAAATGTCTTTTTGAACGATGCCAGACGACTACTGGCTTGCCACACTACTGGTGGACTTTAATAATGTCTTTTATGCAATTCCAGACGACTACTGGCCTGCCACACTACTGGTGGACTTTGATAATGTCTTTTGAACGACGCCAGACGACTACTGGCTTGCCACGCTACTGGTGGACTTTAATAATGTCTTTTATGCAACTCCAGACGACTACTGGCCTGCCACGCTACTGGTGGACTTTGCAGCTTCGTGCCACCCGAAGACGGACTTTTGCCAATCCACTGTTGGACTTTAAGAATTTGCCACCCTTAGATGGACCTTTCGCCAATCCACTGTTGGACTTTTGCCACCCGAAGACGGACTTTTGCCAATCCACTGTTGGACTTTTGCCACCCGAAGACGGACTTTTGCCAATCCACTGTTGGACTTTTAGCTGCTTTGCCACCCGAAGATGGACTTTTGCCAATCCACTGTTGGACTTTTAGAATATGCCACCCTTAGATGGACCTTTCGCCAATCCACTGTTGGACTTTTGCCACCCGAAGACGGACTTTTGCCAATCCACTGTTGGACTTGTGCCACCCGAAGACGGACTTTTGCCAATCCACTGTTGGACTTTTAGCTGCTTTGCCACCCGAAGATGGACTTTTGCCAATCCACTGTTGGACTTTTAGAATATGCCACCCTTAGATGGACCTTTCGCCAATCCACTGTTGGACTTTTGCCACCCGAAGACGGACTTTTGCCAATCCACTGTTGGACTTTTGCCACCCGAAGACGGACTTTTGCCAATCCACTGTTGGACTTTTAGCTGCTTTGCCACCCGAAGATGGACTTTTGCCAATCCACTGTTGGACTTTTAGAATATGCCACCCTTAGATGGACCTTTCGCCAATCCACTGTTGGACTTTTGCCACCCGAAGACGGACTTTTGCCAATCCACTGTTGGACTTGTGCCACCCGAAGACGGACTTTTGCCAATCCACTGTTGGACTTTTGCCACCCGAAGACGGACTTTTGCCAATCCACTGTTGGACTTTTGCCACCCGAAGACGGACTTTTGCCAATCCACTGTTGGACTTTTGCCACCCGAAGACGGACTTTTGCCAATCCACTGTTGGACTTTTAGCTGCTTTGCCACCCGAAGATGGACTTTTGCCAATCCACTGTTGGACTTTTGCCACCCGAAGACGGACTTTTGCCAATCCACTGTTGGACTTTTGCCACCCGAAGACGGACTTTTGCCAATCCACTGTTGGACTTTTGCCACCCGAAGACGGACTTTTGCCAATCCACTGTTGGACTTTTAGCTGCTTTGCCACCCGAAGATGGACTTTTGCCAATCCACTGTTGGACTTTTAGAATATGCCACCCTTAGATGGACCTTTCGCCAATCCACTGTTGGACTTTTTCCACCCGAAGACGGACTTTTGCCAATCCACTGTTGGACTTGTGCCACCCGAAGACGGACTTTTGCCAATCCACTGTTGGACTTTTGCCACCCGAAGACGGACTTTTGCCAATCCACTGTTGGACTTTGCTAACGTCTTTTAACAATGCCAGGCGACTACTGGCTTGCCACACTACGGGTGGACTTTCGCAAAATTCCAATACTGGATTACACTCTGCATCCGTGTCAGACATCTCTGCCGACTTTGCTGAGGAACAATGATCAATGACTTGACTTTAGAGGTTCCTGAGAGGATAGCATCTCTGCTGGATAATGAATGAACAATCCGTCTGCTCCGAATTGTCAAGTTTGCCAAAAATAAATTGGACTTGAAGAATAATAGATTTGCCAGTAATCACTTCACTTGCTGGGGGAATAAATCCTGGTCACAGCGACTCCGCTGGGGATGAGAATTTCTGTGCATGGCGTCTTGCTAAGGAAGAAAAGTCATAAAAAAACTCTGCTTGGGGATCTATCCAATCCAAGACCCTTTGTAGGGGTTATCCACCTTTTGACCCGGCTGGGGAAAGACTGTGCCATCCTTGTTGAGGAATAGATTCTGCCGATCTTATAAACCTCTGCGGGGAGAACAACAACTCAGCTGGGGAGTATTGCTGACAAGATTCGATGCTGACCTTTGTGGGGATACCATGACCAGAGATACGATCTTGCTGGATATCAGGGCTACTCTGCCAGGGATATGCAAATCCTGGTTAGAACATTCCCCTGCAACTTGCTAGGAAAGAGTCCTTTGGGGAAACTCAAAGCAAATCCACAGTAGTCTGCCGCAGAATATGACTGTCAAGCTTAGGATAAGTACCACAATGCCCCATGTTAGGCGAGCCTTCCTTTAGACAATTCCGTTGGGGATGACGAGTTTATAACAAACTCTGCTGGAGGAAACTGCTTTAAAACGTCTCGTGCTGGGGAATGCCTTTTGAGAGGATTTTACAGAAGACCAACTGTCCTCAAACTCTATTGGGGATGATCAACACTTCATGCTGGGGAACCAAACAATTTGTCCCCGAAGAGGATGTCATAAGAGGATCTTACAGAAGATTTAGCTTCTTCAAACTCCTGCGACTTCGCTGGGGATAATGACCATCAAACTCTACTGGGGATGATCAACACTTCATGCTGGGGAACCAAACAATTTGTCCCCGAAGAGGATGTCATAAGAGGATCTTACAGAAGATTTAGCTTCTTCAAACTCCTGCGACTTCGCTGGGGATAATGACCATCAAACTCTACTGGGGATGATCAACACTTCATGCTGGGGAACCAAACAATTTGTCCCCGAAGAGGATGTCATAAGAGGATCTTACAGAAGATTTAGCTTCTTCAAACTCCTGCGACTTCGCTGGGGATAATGACCATCAAACTCTACTGGGGGGTGATCAACACTTCATGCTGGGGAAACAACATGCCCCATGCTTGGACAAAACAACAATTCGTCCCCGAAGAGGATGTCATAAGAGGATTTTACAGAAGATCTAGCCTCTTCAAACTCTTGTGACTTCTCTGGGGATAATGACCATCAGTTTTGGTGTCGACGAGACCACCCTTTTGGGGAACCTGTGACCGTTATCGACACAGAAAAGCTTGTAGCTGTTGGAAGGACTGAATAAGAGAATCGACTTAATAAGATACCACGATACCCAGTTGAGCTCAATTCATTGATATCGAATCGTCGTGACCGACCGTCGACCGAATGATGGACTTAATCAGTGAACGTTGTGACAAAAGGGTGACCACCTTTCTCGAACATGATTGCCCCAGTCTTCTGCCTGGAAGTAAATGATTACTCGTCTAGAAGACATGATCCCGTGATCTCGCAAAGGCTTCAATTTTGCCTTTGAGCCTAGTATGAGGCTGCTACCTGCAAGCAAAGGATATGCACGTATACCCCGTGCGAGATATGACTTCTGCAACTGAGAAAATCTAACTCTGAACCACCACTTGTTGGGGAGAAAGGTTTGCATGCAATCTCTTGCTGGAGAACATTATTAATGAAGCCTACTGAAGACGGGGACCAAAAATGCCTTGGGTTGGAATGCCCCTTAGTTTCACTCCTTTTGGCTGATTGACTGCATATGCGTGACCAACTGTTTTTCTTCACTTGTCCCAAACCAACATGGTCCACCGGAAGAAATTGTCCCAAGAGGATTTTACAGAAGACTTGACATCCAAAACGCTTCAATGTCTTCAAACTCTCGTAGAGATTCGTTGGATCTCGCCGTAACTGCCCCAGACCGCATGGATTACTTAGAAGAAGTCATCGCATGAGGATTTTACAGAAGACTTGGCAAGCTCAATGCTTCAGTGTCTTCAAACTCTTGTAGAGATTCGTTGGATCTCGACGTAACTTCCCCAGACCGTATGGACTACAGAGGAATTCGCCTTGAAAAGATTCATGAACAATCTCATACCACTGTGGGATATCCTGTCCCAGTATTCTGAACTCTGGATAGGCTGATTAGTCGTTTGGATGGACTAACTTCTCGTGCTCTTGGTATAGCTTGCCCCAGTATGAACCTTGAAGTGGTTTTGCCCCTGACTACTGATCTTCGAAGGAAAACCAAAAATGCTTGCATTTGTAGGGATTTGAATCTCGCAATAATTGCCCCAGTTTGGTTGAACTTTGAAGAGATTTCTCGACGTGATTGGCTCAGATGAGCTACACCTTAAAGAGATGGTTCGACGTGATTGCCCCAGATCGACTACGTCTTAGCACAACTTGTTGGGAAAGCCCCTGCCCAACAAAGTTTCCTGAGGAAGTACCATTGGATATGGCTGCCCTTCGGGAGTTTCAGGATCCTCAACTCGACAAGATTAAGCTTCTGGACTGAATTTCCATATGTAAACTTCTTTTGATGTCAAACAAATGTATGCAAGCAGAAAATGTTTTATTCTGAGAATGAAAATTCTAATGCAACACAACATGTTAATCTTGAAGTTTTACTAAAAAGATGTAGCAAACCCTTTTGTGAACGAATCACGGGTTAGGATACGACATTAATTTTTGAAAGAAATAATGCAATGCACATGCAACACCAACAAAGATCTTTTAGCACAACTGATAGGAGTCAGGAACGCTATCTCTTGGTAGTATGCTTTCGAAATAACCCTGTTTCAATTAGGACTTTTGAGGGTTGTATCGTGGCCTGGTTCACGGTTTTGAGAAAAATGGTTTATGGCTCAAAGTTTATTGGTGCCCACCCACTCTTCGTGATGTTCTCCAGTCCTACGTTCAGCTAATTTGCACAAGCGTTCGCCTCTCAAAATATTTCGTGATCTTTAAGGAACCCATGCATCTGATGGTTTGACACCTAATGAGGCTACGGAGTAACAGTCACCCCTTTTGTCTTTTGTGCGTAGTCACACGACTTTGTTCTTGCTCGAGGATTTTCTTTTGCAATCCTTTTGGTTTCACATTCTTTTGCTTTTTGATCCCTAATTTTTGCCTGGACTGATTCTTTTGAATCTTGGATTTCGGAGTCCAGCGGGATGCCCTAACTTTTGCCTAAGTTGCTTGTTTTCAAGTTTCAACTTAGCGGGCTTTTTCTTTTTCTTTTTCTTTTTTTCTTGAACAAATCGTGTGACACTGGCTTGTCTTGACTTGATTGGAAAGGTCGTGACTGCCTCACTTTTTGATTGTTGATGGATAACCATTGTGGTTTCACATCTCTTGACCTCTTGACGGTGGAATAGAAGGTAATGGATCCTCAGATGCACACTCCTTTTGAAATTTGAACGCTCGGTCAAATTAACTGACGCCTACCCTGCCCCTAGGTTAAATGTGAGGGTTTTTTCATACGAAAAGAAACTCCTACTTCAAGGCTCAAAGGGGTTAACGAGGGTCTATCTCCCTTATATCTCCAGTGTTTGAGGAGTTGAAACAATGCCTGTACATCCTCAACAGGGTTCTTATTCCAAAGCACACCGTTAGAGATTTTTGCGTTTTCAGATCATCATTCTCCCTCATAGAGTTTGAGCAAGAAAAATGGTATTGCAGTACACATTAGCATTAAATGAGTAAACACAAATGAAATTCTTCAAGAAAACATATTCATTGCATTAAAATCCTCATACCAAATACAAACAAATTTTAACATGCGAACAATGTCTGAACGAACAAATAAAGACTACATATGAAAATGCAGCAAGGAAAATAAAGATTGTCGTTGTTGAGGAGGCTTGGCTCCGTCTAGACTGACCACTTCTGGTGATGTTCTTGTAACTTTGAGCACTCACCATGGTACAGAAGCTTCACCTTGTGGGGTACCGTCTGGGGTGATAACCTTTGAGTCAATCAAATCCTGCACCTTGTGCTGGAACACATTACAGTCATCAAGTGTGTGCCCAAATGTTCCTGAATGGAACTCACAGCTAACACTCATGTCATAGTCCGGAGGAATGGGGTATGGCACGGGCATGGCCCTTCTCAGCTGGATTTGCGAACTTTTGAGCAAACGAGCCAACAACTGACTGTACGGAATAGGAATAGGATCAAATGTCCTCTTGGGCTTCCTTGGTCTGAGTAGCCTCCGCTGCTGATAATCTTGCTGCTGCTGGTTCGGGCGCCCAACCTGGCCCTGCACTTTCCTTTCTGCATTCGGCTGAGGCACAAATAAGGGTTGCTGACATAGGTCTTCTGCAACACAGGGTTGTGGAAGAGATCCCTGACGCGAGGTAGACCCTTTGGAAAAGGAGAGAGTCCTCAGTTCCCTTGCAACAATGGGAGTGACATCACTTGGTTTACCAGCACCAACTGATGCAAACTTGATTGCCCCTGAATCAATTAGCTCCTGGACTTTATGCTTGAACCTGGTACAATTCTCAACATTGTGACCAGGTGCCCCAGAATGGAACTCACATCTAGCCTTAGCATTAGGTCCCAGAGGAATCTTCGTGGGCAATGGTCCCAAACTAACACACTCAACCAGCTTGAGCTCGAGCAAGTAAGAAAGCAATTGCGCATACGAAATTGGAATGGGATCGAACTTCCTCTTAGGCCCCTCTGACTTAGGATCCTCTTGGAAATCAGGAAGTGACTGCTGATGCGAGAGCTCTGAACCTTTAGCTTTCAGAGGAGATTCACGAAGCAATCCATGATCTAAAGCATATCCCAAAGAGATGGGAGGAGTAGAGACCTCTGTTGTGGAAGCGGGCACATGATCATTTTCCTTTTTTAACACCTTATTCAAGATTTCCATGACCAGGCCCATTTGAATCTTCATCTGGTTGACTTCCTCCCTCAGTAGTTCCTGACCTCGGGACAGCGCCTGAATGTCCCCCATAAAATGCCCCAATTGGGCCCTCACCCCAGCCAAATCCTTCTGCATTTGATCCATGATTCTTACTTGATTTCTTCGCGTCGAATATCGGTGAATATGATTCTCAGCTATACTGCCTGAAACCAAATAAAGGTTAGAGACCCCGCAACGAGTACCTGAAAAGCAAGTAACAAAAATGCAAAATGATATGCAATGCCATGCAATGCTATGTTTGTCATTTCCGAGGTGCTTTATACCCTGATTCCAATCCAAACCACAGAAATCTGAAGACCAGAAATCGTGATATATAAAGAGACGTATCGTGGTCATGTGCTTGTGTGCAGCTATCTGATAAGGAATAATTCTGAATAAAACTGCTCATACTCATTCAACAAAGTATTCAAGTACATTTAAGAAAGGCTCATCCGCAAATGCAATACAAGGAAAAATGGATCCATCAACAAGCCTGATGGTAACCATTAACAACAAAATATAAGGAAAAGAACATCAGTCTGACAATTCCACATCCTTCAGCTTATCACTTGAGTATTTGATCTCCTCAAAAAGTATACGGGTACGCTGGTGATTCGGCTTTTCAATCATTTCTTTGATCAAGACATCCCTTTTCTCAAGAGCTTCATTTAAAGAACCCATATGCAGCATCAGAGCCTCGTCATCACACACTCCTTTGTGTCTCTTTATGCCGGCTTGCGTCTTGAGTATCTCCCTTTCCATCATGACTTCTTCAAGCTCTTTCTTGGTATTCCTCAGCTCACCTCTAGCTTCTTCTAGCTGTTCTTGACTCTTACCGAGGCTTTCCCGATACTTTCTCCTCTGCTCATGCGCCTTTTCAAGCTCCTCGTCTTTAGTCTTCGACTGATCCTTTAACTCGGCATTTTCAATTCTGACTTCATCCCAAGCTTGACGAAGTTGAGCTAATGAATCCTTGCTTCGGGCTAAAGCCTGTTTTGTAATCTTGTGAGCCTGACTAGTGTCATCTGCTCCCAAAGTAAGTTTCCGAAAGTACCGAGCTCGGTCATCAAAATCTTCCTCTTTGTCAGCCAAGGTTTTTTCCGCTTTCAAGGCTCTCTTTTCCAACTCTTTGTTGTCAGCTAGAGCTTTCTGAAGACATCTGCTCATTCCAGAATTCTCTATCTGCAACTCTCTGACCATTTTCTTCCACTTCTCACATTCTTCAATAGCCACCATAGTGGGTTGTTCTGGCTGTACTGAACATAAAAGAGGTCCCCTTGAAAAGGGTAAAAGCAATTCCTTTACTTTCGTCTCAATCCACCTGTCATATTCAGGATAAGATCTACAATCTCCTTTTCCAAAAACTGCTTTTCCAATTTTGTGCTTATCTTTCCAAGCATTCACTACTTCTACCACCTTCGCATCTTTAGTTCCTGTAAAGAATAAAGATTCTTCCACATCTTGCTCTGTAGGAGGATCCCTGGAAGCATACCCAAACTGTCGGATGGCCAAAACTGGATTATAATTGATCCCTCCTTTTCTGCCAATCAAAGGCACATTTGGAAAATTCCCGCATCTTGTGACAAGCTCTATTCTCAATAACCGGTGGTCAAACCATACAATGTTATCAGCAGTTAAACTCATCAATCGTTTAGACCATTTCGCCACATCTTTGGTTTCCACAAAGGCACCTGTCTGAGGCAGATGTTTGAAAAACCAATGGCTCAGCAGTGGAGTACAACAACTAACAGATCCTCCCCTTCTTTTCTCATTCTTATAGTGCACGGAATGATAAAAATCTCCTAACAAAGTAGGGACTGGATTTTTAAGAACGAAAACTCTTGTCGCTTGCATATCCACAAAGTCTTGCTGATTGGGAAAGAAAACTAGGCCATATATGCAGAGAGCCAGAATGGAATTATAAACCGTCCAATTTTTAGCACTTGCAGCCTCCTGGGCCTGTCCAGACAGAAATTCTAAATGAAATCCGCTAACTCCATTTTTACTGCTCACACCACTCTTTATCACTGCCTGATCCATTTGTAAAGCAGCAGCAATTTCTTTTACGCTGGGAGAACTACCAGAGAAGAATGGTATTGCCGACGTGATCGGAATTCCCAAAATAAATGAGAATTCTTCCAGTGTTGGCATCAAAATGTAATCTGAAAAAAGAAAGCACCTCAACGAAGGCTCGTAGAACTGCAGCAGAGTGTGCAAAGCATCATGCTCATACTTGGTGATTGTACGGACCATCCCAACCAAATTCCCGTAGCTCTTCTGAAACCTATCAAGAATACCCGGACCAGCCATATCTATAACTTTGAGCAATGAATCCAAGACAGGATCTGGAAACTTGTAAGACACATTGTTCTTTCTCTCGGCGACGATCTCTGTTGAACCCATGGATTGGAATCAGAAATGTATTATGCACCTGAAAATGACAAACATAACTGTTATGATATGATAATGCAATGCAAGAGGGCATGTGATCAGGTAATCAAGTGTCGGTGTCTGTATTGAACTGTGTGCACTGTGTCTCTGTACTGAGTCTGGCAATATCTGAGATGAACACTTAAATCACTGTCATAGGATACAATGTCTGAAACCATCATAGAATCACGATTAAGGTAGGTAGGAGGCTGGGTTTCCTGCAAACCTGTAAACATCCCGCCCATGCTCACATGTGGTTCTTAGAAAATAAGGCTTGTCAGCTTCGGAGGTTTGAGAAGCAATAGCACATTCAGCCCGTAGGATACAATGCTATGCCAATCAAAGAGGTCGTCCACTGACTCCCCTTAGAAAATAAAGGTCATCCTATGCAAGTTCCAAAGTGGGCCCTCGGGTGCGAATGGGTTTGCCACAGAATGTGGTCTGCCATTGTCACCACTAAAGAGGGATATTTCCATTAAGGTCCTCATGATCGGTCACTAGAGTCGACAGCTCTCTAGATCTACATCCTGGAATACGCAAGATGCGCATGCCACGACGTGTCCCAAGATAGCCTCGTCTAGCTGTGAATTTCGTGAACACCCAACGCACTCCAAACGGCACGTAGGTCCCACTACTCTCCACTCTAATTCTAAGTGTATACTCAAGCCTGTGTAATGGGCTTATCTCTCAGAAATCCCATCCCGCCAAACAGAAAATAGCACAGTCCAACACAACAGTAATAATATGATATGTAATGCTAAAAAGCAGTAAATACAGTAATGTACAGTAAAGCAGTAAATAACCATACAATAAAATGGTAAATATAGCACAACAGTAAACACCCAATGAAAGAAAAACAGACAAGCGCTAGGATTGACTCGCTTAGGATGGACCAGCAATAGGTCAACCTGTCCCCAGCAGAGTCGCCAGCTGTCGCTCCCGGGATTTTCATCCAAGTACAAACGCGAAAGTGGCACCGAAACAGAGTCGCCAGCAATGTGTATTTATCCCAAGAGAGGGAAAGGAAACACCGCGCAAACCTGAGAGAAAGGAAAAGCATGGTCTCGCGACCAAGAGAAATGGGTTCGGGAGTCAGTTACGCGAGAGGAAGGTATTAGCACCCCCACGCGTCCATCGTACCCGATGGGATCCACGCTTGCTTGTCTCGATCAAAGGGTGATAGAAAAGAATACTGGAAAAGGAACGAAAAGAGAACTGGAAAAGGAACGAGAAACAAATGTAGGGAAAATAAAAAAAAGTGCTCGCATGGGCCCTACCCCACTGCCTACGTATCTCATCGGGAGCATGAGAATCAGAGCGACGTAGTTCCCCTCACTAGGGATGAATTATTTGTGTTTTTTAAGGAACGGCTAAAGTTCTAGCTCAGGTGTTGCAGGCTCGCTGGTCCGAGTGCGTTACCATCTTGCAAGAGAACGAGTAGGAGCACGTTCGTACGTTGAGAGTGAATGAGGTGAGAAAAGAATTCCCGAAGGAAAGACGTTATTGTTTGTTTTTGTCTTTTAGAAGGAAGTGTTTTGAATTTGTTTGCATATGACAGTGTATCTGAATCTTAGTCATTGGAATGTGTACCTTCTCACATTCCAAGATGGAATGGGTAAGAAAGCACACTAAGGGTGAAGAAGACCCTCACACTTAGTTCCAATTATCAAGGTTTAAACACACTAGCATACTTGTGTTTATTAAGTGTTTTTGTAAATTAAGAAATGAAGAAGTGTTTTTTATTATTTGCACCTTCAACAAGTATTGCATTTAAGTCCCTCATACAAGATCAAATGTTTAACACATTGACCCAAGATGGGCTATATGCTACACATTCTAAGATTACAAGAGAAGACCCCTTATAATCTTTTCTTTATATGAAAGGCCTAAATGCAATAAATGCCTACCTTTATTATATGTTTTGAATTTTCTTTGAGATGAGAAGAGAGACTCAAGGGAGGAGAAAAGGTAAAACCTATATGGACTAAGACTCAATCCTAATTGAAGATTACAGAGAGTGATCCTAAAGGTTTGTGAGGTTTCAACCTAAAGTCTAAAGAAAGAAAGAATTAAACAATTCACTTCCAAAGTAGAAGATGAATTGTAATTCAAAAAGGGAAAGTAATGAGTTGTTAAAAGAAAGCACATAAGTGCTTAGCAAAACACAAAATGGAATTGTAAAAGAGAAAGGATAGAAGTTGAATGTGGATTCCTTATCCACACTCAATTGAAACTTACCGAAGCCCCTACATGATTAGCACAATCACTTACAAGTAAAGTAAGAAAATATAATGAACAAATCAAATTCAAACAAGTTGACAAACAAAGTAAAATGAGATTGAATGCTATACATGCTTCCAAGTCAGAATGTAACTCATATTTACACAACCTAATGTTATCCTAAATGAGCATACCAAATCATGCAAACAAAATCTCAATCCAACAAGAAGCAAAGAAGAAAAGGTGAAGTGATGTGAATGTGGTTCATACTTGTGAAACAAGTGACTTAAGGTGCAAGATAAACATCAAACATGCAAAGATGAAACCCAAGTCACAATCAGAAGTCAATTAACATGCTATACATCCTCAAACAAAACCACAACTCATGGCACAAGTGCCTTCATGATCAAGCAAACCAAACATGAGGCATGCATTCACAAAATGAACAAGTTAAACTTCATGCTTCAAACAAATAGCAAACATGCTTCAAAAATTATGACTTTCCCCAATCAAACACCTTAAACACATGCCATTAACATATCAAGTCCACAAGCAATGAATCAGAACCAAAGTCACTCAACAATTAGGTCAAAGTCTCATGGAAGTTTCATGCATTCATGCTCAAAGCAACACATCAAAAGTCATCCAAAAAAGACTTAAAAATCATATCATAAATCTCAAACATACCCCAACATATTGTGACCACAATGCAAAAAGAAAGGCATCAAAATCATTTTTTATGATCAAGAACAAAAATGCACAAAATCATATGTCACATTAAGTATGCATACAAATGGAAATTCAAAAGAAATAATGGAACAAGGGCAAAATGGTCATAAAATCAGTAAATAAAATCATAGAAAATTTCCTAAATGTTTTAAGAATACACATGAATTTTTGTGGAATTTTATTATGCATTTTAGTATTTTTAAAAATTGAAAATCAAACGCGTATGTAAAATGAAAATAAAAATAAAATGCAATATGAGAGGGGGGTATGAATATAGCAAATCAGCATGTTCAAATCACATGGGCCTCAAAATTGGGGGTGTGGATAGTATTCTGATTTGGGTCCATTTACGCGCAAAACACCATAACAAACATGCACCTTCAGTCAACAAACTTGACTCACTATTAACCATTGGATCAAGTCAAAGTCATGCTAAAGTCAAAGTATATGCAATCAACACACACGCGTGAGGGAACACGTTACCTACAGTGTACTGCGTTACACAAAGTTTAAAAATAAAATCAGAATGAGCATGTGAGAGGCATGTGCGTTTTTATGTGTTGTCATCACACGAGCCACACGATGATGAAAAATCAACGGACATGATTAAAACACACACAAACCCTAGCATAACAGTCACCGGCCGGAGATGACCTCCGGTCACCTTCTCCGGTCACACCGCCACCGTCTGCAACTTTGATTTTGCCAGAATTCCACAAACGATATACCAAAATGAAGCTGAGCTCACGTACATCATGAATATGCAATTAATTTTCATAGATCATGCACGCATAACACAAACCGAGCCAAAACAATTTGCCCTAACATCACACCTAAACTCCTAAAGAGCCTATCAACTAGCCAGGACTCACGCATAGCTTCTAATAAGCTCTAAACATCATAAAGCAAGCTAAAACAACAAGAACTTATGCAATCAAGTTGGAGTAATTGGAACCTGAAATTTGCAGAACTTTGAAACAAAAGAAAACCAGAGATCCACTCTTGATCTTTGAGCTTGATTCGTGCAAAATAAATGCAGTTGAGCCTTGAGATATTGAGAACAGAGAGAGATTCAAGGCTGAGCAATACTTGAAATCTTGAGGACTGTGGGGAAAACTTCTTCAATCCAATGCCATTGATTATGATGATGATGAAGTAAGATGGAGGATGATGAGGTTCGTGTACAGAGAGAGAGAAAAATGGAGAGAAACTGAGAGAGAAAAAAAAGTTCTTGGAGTGAATGTGAAAAATGGGAACTCCCCCTCTGAAATTGTGAGAGTTTCAGCTTATATATCCAAGGTTAACTCCCAACCAGTTCAGTTAACAGTTAGAACTCTAGTTAAACTGAGTTAGTTAACTGAGTTTGAGTTAACTAACTGAGTTAGGTGGTTAATGGCACGAGTTGGGGAAGTTCTGTTAGAGTGAGGGTGAGGTTCATGGGGTTATGGTGGTGTGTAGGAGAAGGAAAGTGATGTTATGTTGTTGCTGCAGCTTGGGAAACTTGTTTCACAAGTTTTGTTCTTCCTCTTTAGTGTATGGAAACAACATGGATAGCACGTGCTGCTCAAGTTTGTAAGGGGATGTTGGCTTAAATGAGGAAAGGAATAAAGAGTGTACATGTGAATTCTGAAACAATCAACCACAACCATGTTTATTTTCTGGTTTTATGACAGCTTGAAACCAATGCAATCATGGTGATTTGATGATGGAATTCTCTCAAATCCATGGATGATTTGATGTGTTTTTGGAGTCATTGGAAACAGGAGATGTAATGCTACACGTTTGGTGTGAAAATTGAATGGAAATGATGCTTGGAACATGCCTAAAAATGACCATAAACAGATGTGAAACAAACTGATGCATGGGCGAGCAATTTGGGGCATGGCATGGCAAATTGGCCTAGTGATTTTCAGCATAATCACACCAACTTTAGACCCATCTTTCTATTTCATAACTTGGTCAAATCTAAATTTGTCCAACATGAACATTGAAGATAAGACTACATAGAACAACTTTGATGTTGAAAATTTTCTCATTAGAGGCCTTTAACCATGAGTAATAAGTCAAAACATCTGGCCCACCATGTGTTTGTGAAAATGACATGCGCGTGACTTGAAAATCCTTGGTCATGACCTAGTTTTGAACCTACTTTGCTCAAACTTTGATCAATCATATCTCACTCAATTTTTATCCAATGGAGATGTTCTACCCATGGATTTGAAGCTCAAAGCAAGGCCTTTCATTGAGGCAGAGTGGAATTTTCATTTGGTGCTTCAATTTTGAATGGCCTTGGTTCCAATTCTGATGCAAAATGGCCAAAACTTGCTATTTTTAGTAACCCTACTTCATCCAAAAATGGCAACTTTCCAAATCTTGATTTTTTCATGATTCCTTTGGAGTTTCTTGACCAAATTTTGCACATTGGTCACATATAACATGAATTTCATGAATTTGGCCTCAAAAAGTCAAGAGTTGACTTTTTCCCCTGATTATTTGACTTGGCCCCAAATTTCCTGATTTTTGATCTTTCTTCCAATTGAACCACCTCCAAAACCAATTGAGGTGCAATTTTCCACATACATACACTTAGGGACATATGGAATACCATGACAACAAGCTTTGTCCAAAAAATCAGAGATATCCTGATTTTATTAGAAACCCTAATTTTGACCCTCTCTGGTTAGGAGGAAATTGCAGTCTTCAATTTCAAATTCCTCAGAGCATGTTGTGTATCCTCTTAAAGGATGATGAGAAATGCCACTTGAGAATGATTTTGAATCAATGAGCTATCTCTTTTGAGGGTTTTCCTTCAATTTTTGAACCTCTTGCATAGTGAAAGATGTAGTGCTTCAATCTCCCATTGTATCTCTTATCCTTGAGGTTGTGGAAGATCAATTGAGATAGTATGAGACATGAGAGACCTCTTGGCTTGCCTAGAGCCAACTTGATTGACCTTTTTGTGCTTTGAATGATTCCTTGATTGTCCACCTTCCACCTGATCACATGCCCTGATGGTAAGAAGGATGCCATGCTTCATTTTTCTATGTTAAATGCAATGTAATGTTAATGAGGTGGATATGATATGATAAATGATAATGCCATGCTATGATGACAAAAGGGGAGAGCAAATTTTGGGGTATTACACAGTGCCCCAATCCTGATTTCTTTTCTCTCTTTTTCTGAACCCACATTGATCATTTCCAATGGCTCTTTGTGAGGTTCAATGGACCTTTCCTCTTGTCGGAGTAATCGGGATATCTCTTTTGGAATTTCGTCGTCATTTTTTTCTTCAGCCTCAAATATCGGGAACTCAAAGTTGGGAGAAGGCATCGGATCGTATGTTTTAATGGGGTTTAAAACAAGCAATCTGCATGACGTGATGATTTGTGTTTAGAAGAGATAGAGAAAATGCAAGTGTGTGCAGTGTTTTTTTATAACTGCTTGTTTTTATTATTGATTTGTTTTTTAAGATTACCATTTTCTGAAAAGCAAAATGAGAAAACAACAATAAATGCGCAAATTATAGAACGACGTTATTTTATTAATGAACAAGTCGATTCTTGAAACTACAGCCCTATAAAACAAAACTCTGTCGCTTTGGGCGAAGCGAAGAAGGAAATTTACAGAAAGTGAGCCCTATCAAAACATCCGTTTCACCTGGGCAGGGTGAAAGGCTAAAGATGGAAATTACTTTTACTTATGAATAATCTTCGGAACATCGACAGCAACCCATTGGTGGCGAACTCCTCGGTGAATCACAAAGTCTGGCACCTTCCTTGATTTGTCTTCAGAAATGGCACTGATTTCTGGTGGAGCAGGATCATTGGAATCTGTCTCCCAGGCAGAGTTGTCATAGGAGGATTCCTCTGTTGCATTTTGCATAGCATTTGTGCTCTCAGGTATATCTCCCCATCCAGTTGGCTGGATGTCTTCGAGCCTGATACGAGAGCTTTAGGGAGCGGTGTACTTGACGAAGTAGTCGAACTTACCACTCAGTTGTCCCAAGGTGTCCCACACTTCTTTAGAACTGGAGGGGTCATCTCTCTTGATGACGTTGACCTCGGGAAAAGCATAGTTGATGAACTCTAATCCTGCGAATGTTGCGAATTCATTTTCATGCTGGGTAGTTTCTGAATTACCTGAGTGTTGATCCCATGACATGGTGGGGATGCAGGCATTCTTTTCAATGATGCTCAGCTGATTTTCGTTGTTCAGCTGACTCTCTTGCCCCAAGTCTCCTGGGTAAGGCTGCCACATTGGTAGACCATCCATCGGGCCATAGTAGTCATGGTCAAAGTTGTCCTTCATCAGAGTGTTTTCCTCTAATGAGTTTGGTGGAGCACGACATCCTTCCGGATCACACCCTCCGTATATCATTTCGACGTCTGACCTGGGTATAAATCTCGAGCTCTGTGCGGGATAGAAAAATGGCATAGGCACCTCTTCCTGAGACATATAACTGTCCTCGTTGAGGTAGGACTTCCATTCCACATCTGTGTCAGAGGGATCCTCCTCATTGATAGTGTGTACTTCTTGAGTCACTAGTTGAAGGAAACCTCCATTGTGGAAGAAATTTTGAATGGGATGAAGAATTTCATCGCTGGCAGCTGTCTGAGTACAGGTTGCAGAAAAACCAAGACCCTTCTTTGTTTTATTGTCAGTAGGATTGACTAGCTGTCCCCATCCTGTTGTATTGGTACTCTCAACCGCTTTGATAGCATCTTTGTATGAGGAAATTGAGGTTCCTTTCTCGGATTGATCACCTCTGTGTAGCAAAAGCGTTTGGAACTGAGTCCCAATTATCCCTTCTGGTTCCACATAGGTGGCTGATGATAAATTGCTTACGAGCAAGGCCTGTTCCCTACAGACCGTGACGAGTTGACCGTTCTGAACGAACTTTAACTTTTGGTGGAGGGTCGAGGTGACCACCTCAGCCTGATGTATCCAGGGTCTTCCTAATAAACAACTGTACGTTGCCCGGATGTCCATGACCTGGAAAATGACTTGGAAAGTGTGAGGACCAATAGTTATAGGAAGATCAACTTCACCGATAACCGTTTTTCTGGATCCGTCGAATGCTTTGACGACGACCTCGCTGGTTCTCATCGGGGGTCCTTTGAAGGATAATTGCATCAAAGTGGACTTCGGCATGACATTCAGGGCTGACCCTGTGTCTACCAGTATGCTGGCTAAAGCATCGTCCTGGCAGTTGACCGTGATGTTGAGTGCCATGTTATGACGGCGACCTTCTTCAGGCAATTTCTCATCACTAAATCCCAAGTTATTGCAGGAAGTGATGTTAGAGACAATGTTATCGAACTGTCTGATTGTTACATCCTGTTCCACAAAGGCTTGCTCCAAGACTTTCTGTAGAGCCTCCCTGTGTGCTTCTGAGCTGAGTAAAAGTGACAGCACGGATATCTTTGAAGGAGTTTGTAATAGTTGATCAACAATGTTGTATTCAGTCCTTTGGATGAGCTTCAGCATCTCATCATTGTTTTTCGAAAGGTCGGAATTACTGGATTGACCGACTGGTGGATCGGGAACTTCTGTCTGAGGTTCCTTTTCTTTTATAGGTTCTCCAACCCCTCGGTTGAAGATTCTACCACTTCGTGTTACTCGACTGATGTCTGTAATATTCACGACGGAGGGTAATGGAATTTCCTTTCCATTCTCGACTGTTGTTGCACCGTATTTGTAAGGGATAGCCTTAGTTGATTCATACGGTAATGGTCCTGGTAGATAGATGACTATGGGAGCTTTCTGATTTTTCTGACCATCATAAGTAATCTCGATCCGTTCCTGGTTAGGAACTCTCGATTCGTCAAGTAGAGGGATGATGGCGAAAGCATCCCTAGTCTGCTGATGATCAGAGATTACGACAACATCCTCGATTTGATTGGCAAGGTAGCTTGGCGTCCAGCTGATTGGTCCAAAACTCGGATATGGACGGATTTCTTTACGATCCACCTGACCCTGAAGAGCTGCTCGCACAAGGTAGCATCCTTGGTTACTTTCTGAACAGACTCCACAATGTTCATAGTTTTGTGGTGGCACCTGGCCACGCCCACTTTGAATGCAATGTAACCTCACTAGGTTAGTTTCTATAGATCGGACATCCTGACTTTGACGCCGAGTAGGGTTCTTGTCATTGATACTAATCTACTGAGTGTCTTCATCCATATAGATGGGAAGCCACCAATGATTTAGTAAGTGCTGAAGTGCCTCTTGGACAAGGGCACAACCTTGATTGTTTTCGCAACCCGCCTTACAGCTTTGATAGTTATGTGAAATCAGGAACCCGAGTCGGACCTGCTCAGCATGTAACTCTACCAGGTTGGTATTCATTAAGCAAATATCGAAGATCTGTACCATGTTGATCTGATAGGGATTCCTATCATGGAAGTCCTGGATCCATCCAAGATCCATCTGACGCTGGAGGGCCTCTTGTACAAAAGAGCATCCCTGTTTGTTTACCGAGCAAGTCAGACAAGAACTGTAATCGTGACGCGGCAGATTATGATGCTGGTTTTGCCTTGAGTGCATCGTCACCAAGTTGACATTCATCGCACGGATGTCGTGGTTTTGAATGACATTGGAATTCGTATAGACCATGTTGACCCCACGAACTCGGTGCTCTTGGATCCATCCGAGATCCATCTGTTCTTGTAGAGCTGCTTGCACCACAGAACATCCTTGATTACTTTTAGAGCAGATATCACACTGGTGATAATTATGAGGTGGCACATGGCCATATCCACTCTGTCTACAATGCATCTTGACCAAGTTGGCCTTCAATAAGAGTACATCGTGAATTTGATAGACATTGTTAGACTCTTCTTCTATCAGGTTGACTGCAGTTTTCTCATGTTGAGGCAGCGGGTTCGTGAGAACATTCGGATTCGTATCTTTGAAAGATAAGACCCCGCTCCTAACAAGCTTTTGCACGTCAGATTTGAAATTGAGACAGTTCTCTATGTTATGCCTTGGTCCTCCTTAATGGTAAGGGCAAGTCTGATCCACCTTAAACCAAAAAGGTGGATTTTTCGGTACTGTAAAAGGAGACTTTGTCTGGATATGCCCCTTGGCTAGTAGTAACAGAAATAGTTCTACGTACGATACGGGTATAGGATCAAATCCTGGTGGCTGCGTTGTACGGTTGTTGTTGTATTGAGGACGATCCTGCTAAAGAGGCTGTTGTGTCCTTTGCTGATTAGGTTGGCTTTGCGCAACCTGAGGCTGATACGTAGGAGCAGGCATAGGGTTGATAGCAAGAGTCACAGCTGCTACTGGTTGATAACGTCGCCTTTGCTTTCCGAGAGATATATTCCCAATATCTTGCTCTTTTTTCTTAGGGAGAGCACTACCGTATTGATTTGTACTACTCGGTGATCCAGCGCCTTTTACTAAACGTCCTTCCCGGACGGCTTCCTCAAAATGAACTCCCATACCGACCATTTCGGTGAAATCACTGGGCGCAATGGCAACCATTCTGTCGTAATAAAATGAGCTTAAGGTCTTTAAGAAGATCTTTGTCATCTCTTTTTCCTCAAGAGGTGGAAAAATTTGAACGGCAATTTCACGCCATCTTTGAGCGTATTCCTTAAAGGTTTCCTTGTCCTTTTGTGACATTGATCTGAGTTGATCTCTGTCGGGTGCCATGTCCAGATTGTACTTGTATTGTTGGACGAAGGCAGTGCCAAGATCTCTGAAAGTACTGATCGTGGCGCAGTTTAAACCCATGTACCATTTTAATGCGGCATCGGTTAAACTATCCTAAAAGTAGTGAATCAATAGGTCCTGATTCTCTGTCTGAGCCGACATTCGTTGAGCATACATTACCAAGTGACTCTGAGGGCAAGAGTTACCCTTGTATTTTTCAAAGTCGGGCACCTGGAACTTATGTGGAACTTTCATATTGGGGACCAAACAGAGGTCTGCGGCGTCCTTTCCAAATAAATCCTGACCGTGAAGGGCCTGCAGCTCTTTCTGCATTCCCAGGAACTGTTCCTGGAACTCATTCATTCTTTCGAACATGTTGTCGTTTCCACCAGAAGGTATCTGCGGAATCTGTCCTTTCGGGACAATGTGCACCACAGGGGGTGGTGCCGTGACTACGGCAACAAATCTTGGCGTTTCCCGAAGTTTGTAACCTTCAGGAGTCCTCAGTATGCGTCTGGCATCCTCGCTTTCCCGGAGTTTGTAACCTTCAGGCCCAGCGGCTTCTGTTGTGATTCCTTGATCTTCAGCGATCGACGGAACATATCCTTCCGGGATATAATTAACAAGCATGCCCCAAGGACGATCTTTCGGCATTTGATACCTAGGATCATACTTTTCCACTATGGCCGTTGAGGTGGTCTTTGAGATCACAGTTCTTTGTTGTTGAGCTTCTGCCATGGCTAGCATGTCGTTACGAAGCGTTCTCATATCCTCTCTCAGAGCGTCGATCTCTTCTTTCAACTCTCTGTTCTCTTCCTCGAGATCATCCATCTTTTTCTGACGATTGGCCCGAGTATTATACGAATGAGACAGTTTGACTCTAGAACCGAGACACAAACGTGAGATTCGTAGGTAAGAAGAATACGTTACGGGAGAATGATGAATGCAATGATTATATTAATTGTTTTTTTTTTGTTTAATCAAAATAAACTTCGACAATTGGATTGCAAATATCAAACAGTGGGGAAACCCCATTTTATTGAATTCAAAGGATTGCGAAAATAGAAATACAGTAGATTACAAGGTGCGAAAATAGAAACCTAAGCTAAGGGGTCCCGAGTCCTCTCTGAGGAGAATTCGGGTGCTAATTCTGGTACTTTCCTTTTCTTGGACCGGGGCTCTTGGGCCGTTGTCGGGTTGTCATTCCTTTGCCAGGTGAAAGGAGCGAGCAAATTCCTTTGGTCATCTTGATTATCCATAACATGTTGCTCTAAAATCTCGATCAGAGCATCCTTATCCTTCAGTAGTTGTTGTATTTTGATACACTCCACATTGAGGGTGCGGTACTTGTTCTTCCAAGACCTCCTCTCCCGCTGAACTTTGTTGAGAGTAACCTGAAGTTTTTCCATTTCAGTCATGAAGTACATGACAGACTCCCTTGGTGGAAGAACTCCGTGACGAGGATAAGGCATCTTTAGCTTGAGAGCTCTAGTTTGTACCCAGTGGAGATAAGGCTCCACCGAGACACCGTCTGGTTTTCCTAGAGACTCTCGTCCTTTCTTGTGAACATGTTTCCAAGCGTGCACTATTTCTATCTTTAGTGCTCTGTCATTTTCTCCTTCTTTGAAGAAAAGACCTTCCAGATGAGCATTACGTGGGACATGCCTCATCGGGTATCCGAATTGACGACGAACCAATACTGGATGGTAGTTGATTCCTCCTTTAGATCCTATGAGGGGTACGTTGGGGAAGTTTCCATAACGGTCAATGATCCTGATTCCCTCATAAATCCTATTGCACCAATATATATTAGAGTTGGTGAGAGACATGATTTTCTGAACTCTTATGATCCCAAAATGCAGCAAACTTGGGCAAGTGGGAGATAAACCATTTATATAGCAGGGGTACACAGCACGTGATCATTCCTCCGCTGTACAAATTCCCTAAGTGTACAGAATGATACGCGTCCGCGAGCAAAGTTGGCACAGGGTTTCCAATAAGAAAAACCTTAATGGCATTGATATCTACAGAGTCATTAATGTTGGAAAACAAAAATAACCCCGTAGGTGAGCAAAACAAAGATTCTTTCAAAAGCAGTTACGTTCCCTATACTGGAAAAGTACAAGGCCTTCTTTATCAAGAATTGGGCTGGCAAATCTTGGATGCCACCCTTAGTGGTCAGGTGAGTCTTGACTTCTGACTCGTCCAAATAAATTGCTCGTGCAATGGTCTGATCCTTTGGAATTTCTTCCAGTCCAGAAAACGGAGCTCGATCAGTAATGTGCAAATCGATCAGATGAGAATACTCCTCCCGCGTAGGTGCAAGCTGGTAATCTGGAAATGAGAAACAGTGATAAACCGGATCGTAAAACTGAATGAGTGCTTCCATGATTCCTTCAATCACATGGACTCTTAACAGGGGTAACAGACCTCCGTATTTGGCTCTGAAAGCTTCAGGGTTAGTGATCATCCTTGTTAAACTTCTCAAATCCTCTAGTTTTGGAACCTTGAAGGTATACTTATGAGTTCTCCTTCTACCGAAATCCATTAGCGCAATCCTTTTTCTCTCTGACATTTGCAATCATTGTCTTAGTTTAATTTGAAAAAAAAGGAGAGACTAGAAGAGAATTTTTTTTTGTTTTAATGTTTTTTTGATGAATGCATAAATGCAGCACACAAAAACATAGAAAAAACATGGGGTCAAAGGGTCGGTGTCATGAAGTCAAGGCTCTACCCCCCCCCCCCCCCCAAAGGTTTTCTACGGGTGATTTTTTGTACCTGTCACTCAAAATCATTGATTCCTGAGAATACTAGCGGGCCGGGAACCGTGCTAGGTGATTTCCATCAAAGAAACCTCAGAAGAGGGTAGTTTATCGCATAACAGCTATTCCCGATAGCTTCCGCACTATAAAAAAAGGTGATTTTCCTATGTGTATACTCAATCTTTCCACATGCGGCATCACACGCATTCCCATTAGTAGAAAAATAAACACGTATATCAATTAGGAAAAGCAGTATATATATTTGTCCTAAAGTCCTAGACTTTAAAGAGCTATGAATCCTATTTTCCTGACAAAAATGGCTCCCCGGCGGAGTCGCCATTCTGTGGTACCTTCCCAACTTTAAAGGTTTTTGACCTAAGATCCTAGTGAAGTCAACAAATCTTAACCCCAATGAAGTCCCTAGGAAAGAAAGGATATCCGGCCCCACGGTGGGCGCCACTTTTTTTCAAGGTTTCTACCTAAGAGACGGAAAGAGAACAAGATCTCGATATCCCCAGTGGAGTCGGCATTCTTCTGTATACGAGCGATTTTGGACGTGGTTGCGAAGCACTATCGCTTTGGTACTACAACTCGATTCATTTTTTATCCTATAGAAGCTAATGAAGGAAGGGAAATAGATGTCTCCAATTAACCCTGCTTGCATACTGAGTTTAAACAGATGACTGTTAGTTTACAGACGCTACAAAGATTGTGGGTCTCTCTTAGGTTATTTTGTTAAAATAGTGCATGGGCGATTGGTGGGAGTTTAGGACTGATGCTTTTCGATTGATATGTGAAGGTACGGGATTTTGGGTTTTTGTTGTGTGTGCTCGCTAAGATTTTTCTTTCAATCTTATGCCTACGTATTCCCATTTACCGAAACAAGGAAATCAGAGCGATCGTAGTTCCTCCTTTTCTATGGGAGGAAAAAAGTGTTTTGGTGTCTTGTTCAAAGCCCAAGACGTGAAGCTGAAAAGGTAGTTTGTATCTTGTTCAAAGCCCAAGATGGGAAGCTGAAGGGTCTATTTGTATCTTGTTCGATGCCCAAGATGTGAAGCTAAAAGGTGTTGTCTTTAGAGAGAATTTGTCATCTCTAAAGGGGTCTGTTTGTCACAACTATTGGGTGACTGACTATAAAGGAGGATTACTTTAACCGGGATATGCAAATCCTAGCAATGCCATAATTTCCTTTATAGGGGTTTCCGACCTGAAGGAGAAGACTTTAACTCAGTGTAGAGCAATGTCTATTTCCTTAGGAATTTCTCATGCTAAAAGAGGGACAGTGGCATGGATGTAGATAATCCAGAGGCTTGCCGCTTACAACAATTAGATGAAGGAGTTGTTGATGTTTTTTTACTGTTGAACGAGGCCCAGTTGTGATGCTAAAAGGTTGATTGACTCCACCGGGGTTTTTCTTTATACAAAGCCTAAGAGGAGGCTATTGGCCCAACAAGAGGGTGATTTTATGTGTCTCGTACGAAGCCCGAGAGAGAGGCTAAAAGGGTTGACTCAACAAGAGAGTGCTTTTGTATGTGTCTTGTACGAAGCCCAAGATGGAGGCTAAAGGTGTTTGACTCAACAAGAGAGTCTTTATACCTCGTACGAAGCCCGAGACGGAGGCTGAAAATGTTTGACTCAACAAGAGAGTCATTTATACTCAACAAGAGAGTGTTTTTGTATCTCGTACGAAGCCCGAGATGGAGGCTGAAAGTTTGACCCAACAAGGGAGTCTGGAAAGGTTAGCTCCACTGGGGAGAATCATTGTACAAAGCCCAAGAGGAGGCTATTGTAACTGTTTCAATTTAGTGACAGGTCCAGTATGTTGGATAAAGGAGAAAATCAGTTCTTATATGAGTACTGTTTGCGCTCAGGGATTTGATTCGAGGATCAGGGTTATTTCCTGTTCTTTAAGGAAATGGGAAATCCAAAGGGTATTGAGACTGTCCAAGTCTACGGTTCCATCTCCTAGTTTTGAAAGGAGCTTGAGAATGTCTTTGAGACTCAAAGGAATTAGACTGTCCAAGTCTAGAGTTTCATCTTTTGTACTATGCTTAAATAAACAGCAGTAGCAAGAGCTAGACTTTTTTAAAGACTGTTCTATTAGGATGACTAATTTCTGTTCCTATACCTCTAGGAGGTCGTCGGGACAATTTGTACGAAGCCCAAGAGGAGGCTGGAAACTTTTAAGAAGTCGGGGGACAATTTGTACGAAGCCCAAGAGGAGGCTATCATTCCTGGAGGAAGAAATCATTTATACGAAGCCTAAGAGGAGGCTGTGAATACTTCTAAGAAGCCGACGGGTCCTTGTACAACGCCCAAGAGGAGGCGAGGATGCTTTTAAGAAGCCTGTGGGTCCCCAAACCCTGAGAAATTCAAGACAGGCTATTCACAGAGAATAGATCAAGCCAGGAAAGTTCGAGAATTTGGAAGAAACTCAAGAGACGCCATTCACGGAGAAAAGATCATCTCTGGGGAATAGAGTTTCTTTGATGATTTCTAAAGGTGACAGTCTGTGAAAGGGTTCACCGAGAATGCTGCCTTTCACGTCTCCATATTGTTTAACCCCAAGAGGAGGGAAGACTGTATCTGGTAATCCTATGGGGATCTAGTTTTGTCTACTTCTAAGAGTGATCAACGGGCTTAATGCTGGACGTAGTTTCCGGGGAAACTCTAAATATCTATACTATTATTACACAGTTGATATGAGTTTATGAAAGAAGACTTACTGTGAAACAGCCCCACAATACAGTTATATGTATATGAAATCAGATAAAGAAAGCATATAACCACTTACTCGGTTGTAGAGCTTCCATGTTGTTTGGTTAGTTGTTTAACAAAGAAAGCTTTGATAACAATATTATATACAAAATCAAAGGAGAAAGTATTTTGAGAAGATGTTGGGGCTTACAGCTCAAGGAGAGGCCCAAGGTTTTATCAGTGATCGCACTGTGAGTTTGAATTTGTACAGGGGCTTATACAAGTGACTGAGGCCCAAGAAAGGTTTTCTGTACAAAAGGATGGGTCTTACACTCTCTCAAGAGGCCCAAAAGGTTTAAAGAAAAAGAATGGGGCTTATAACACGAGGGTAGGCCCAGATGATTTTTCGTTTTGAAATGGCGATCGCGCCGAGATTTTCTTTTAACACAGAGGGACTTATACAATATCTGAGGCCCAAATTTGTTTTGGTTAAAAGGGGATTGGGTCTTACACTATAATAGAGGCCCAAAAGGTTTTGAATGAGTCTTATAGCTCTAGGAGAGGCCCAAGGTTTGTTTTTCAACAGACAATGATCGCGTCGAACTTTTTGAAATACACCGGAACTTATACCATGAGTGGGGCCCAAAAATATTTGTGTATTTACAAAAGGGGTTGGGTCTTACACTCTATTAGAGGCCCAAAAGGTTTAAAAAAGAAGAATGGGTCTTACTACTCGAGGGTAGGCCCAAGGTTATTTGTGTAAAAAACGACGATCACGCCGAGGTTTTTGAAAATACCCGGAGGGACTTATACAATAAATGAGGCCCAAGAATAGGTTATTTTACAAAAAGTCTTGGGTCTTACACTCTATTAGAGGCCCAAAGGATGTTTGAAAAGTTTGATGAGGGTTGAATTAAACAAAACCCTAATTTGTTTCCAAAATGTATTTTAATTGAATAAAAAATTCAATTAAAATGATCAAAATTGTTTAACATGTGTGGAAACAAATTGTGATCTTGGATTAATGTTTCAAAAATCATGTTTTGACCTACAAAATGATTAGAAGTCATTAAAATTTACAAAATCAAGAGGAAAAAAATATTTTAAATGTAAAAAACAATTAAAATATTAATTCTTTGCAAAAATATCAATTATATGAAATAAATAATATTTTTGGGATTTTTTGATAAAATAAAATATTTTAACATTTTTGTGAATTATTAAAAAAAGAATCAACTCAAAATCATTAAAACTCAGAGAGAAATTAAATTTTGAATCAATTAAATAAAATCACAAAATTCAAATATTTGAATTTTCAAAAAAGGGCGCCAAGAACACCCAAGAACACGCGCGTGTTTTGGGTCTTGCCCAGATTTGCATTTTCTCTCCTATCTCCCTGAATACTTGATTATATCATGCAAACCACATATCAATCTGCTCGTTTCAACCTCACGATCATGTCTATGGTCTATAATTTCATTTATTATTAACATGGAATAAGAAATCAAGACAAAACCTCAAGAACCCTAAAATTTGCATGAAGACTGAGAATTTTGATACATGATTCACACAAAGCAATTAATTGAGGGGAAATATTCTATGCATGATTATGAACATTTGGAAAAAGTATTGTGCGAGGAAATATGCATAGATTAAGAGATGGCCAAGTTTAGGCTTACTTGAAGGTCGTGACAGCAAGTGCAGTGTGATTTTTGAGTTGGAGGTGTTACAGATAGGTTGTGATGATCTGAACGGCTTCAATGGATGTTGTTGAGTGTGTTACAAGCTTTGGAACACTTTGGAAGTCTTTGGATCAAGCTGGAGCACTCCAACAGTATAATTGAAGCATAATGGCTAGGTTGATGGGTGATTTTGAGTTGGGGGTGTTACAGTTAGTGTTTAAATGTTTGGACACCTCCAATACATCATATATGATGTGTCTGGGCAATTGGAATGGATTGCTTATGGTTGCAACTCAAAACCCGATAGTGGTTGCTCAAAAACAAGAAAACTTGGCACTTAAGAGAGAATGAGAGAAAGCAGTGTTATAACTGGCTTTGGTGTGAGTTGAATGATCCATTGGAACCTCTATTTATAGGGGATCAACTCTTGTCTTGGATGAATAGTGAATGGTTGCTGGATCAGATCACATTCGCATGGATTGGCTTGGAGGATTTCTTCTCATGCAAGGCAAACTAGCCCTTCCCAAGAGCAGGGCTACACCTTGACTAAATTCACATTCTTCAGATGTTTTTATTGTTGTTTAATCATAGAACTTGACTGAGTAGAGTGGCTACCTTGACAATGCATTATTCCACATTAATGCCCTTTGAATTCAAGGCAAAATGTGCCAAAATGCATGCACTTCAAGTTGGAAGATTCCTTGGCTTTTTGACTCAGCTTTATTAGTTGGATCAGTTGCATTGTGATTGGTTTGAGTACAAGTGGCATAGTGATCCTTGGTCTTTGGCTCAAAATTGTGTGTGGCAAGAAAACATGCAAACTTATTTTTCCAAATCAGCTTGCAGCAACATGACTTTGGGCATGGATTTCTCTTGGCTCAAGATGAATCAGTTCATGCTAGTGAGCTCTTTGGATTCTTGGTAATATTTGCAACAACATTGATGTTTATCTTTGGAACTGATTCAGCTTGCATCTATGTGAAAAAATCCTACAAGTTTTTGTGTTTCAACACAAAATCTGCCTTGCCCATAATTTTTCTAAGTGTTGGAAAAGTTGTACTTTCATGTTTTTAGTGATTTTGATCCAACCATAACTCAAAATCCAAAAGGAATTTGGGGAGGGGGGGGGGGTCAGTTTTTAGCTTTTGTAGAGGGCCATGAGATCTACAAATCAAGCTTTGGATGGGGAAAAATGGCTTTGTGGTTTAGGAGTTATGATCCTCCAAAGTTTGTACCCTTGCCACTTTATTTCATAACTTAGAAAATTTTCTAAGTTTTTATGGTTACCCCTTTTACAAGTCATCCAAATTTTCTTGATTTTTCTTAATGAATGATGATTCAAATCACACATTAACATCATTTTAGGGTTAAAAAACCATAAAAGTGAAAAATCTCAAAAAGTCAAAGTTTGACTTTTGCGCACAGTTGACTTTTTATCAGATGAATGTCAAACTGTGCAATCCTTTAGGAAATCATGTCCTTGACCTAAATCAAACTTGATGGACATGTTCCATGGGTGTTATAGGGTATATTGATTCATGTCTTAGGGCTTGGGAGCATGTCCTGGTCAAAAGTCAAAGCTAAGTTGACTTTTTCCTCAAAACCCTAACTGTGGTACTGATGAAATTGAGACTTGTTGCTCAAGCTTCTTGGATCAATCCATTGTTACAAATGGATTAATGTGGTATATTAGAGACCCTCAAATCCTCTCTTGAGGTCTTGGCTCATGATTTGTCCCAAAAGTCAACTTAGGGGTGAATTAGGTCAAGAAACCCTAATTCCTGATTTTTGATTTATGCATCCCCTGAGGTCAAATTGACTTGTTACTTAGGCCCTTGAGGTTCCATGGAGTATTTTAGGATATGCTTTAAAGAATTAGATCATGCCCAGAGGAAAATTTCCAACTGGAGGCCTTGGTCGACCAAAACCCTAATTTGGTGACACTGGCGATCTTGAGGCTTGATCCACCTAGAAGGGAGAAGCCTTGTGCTTAATCCTTAAAGTGGGAGTCCTCTTGATCCCTTGTAGATATTTGAGAGGCTATACAAGTTAAAGATCATGTCATTTCTTGATTGATCCTTTGTCTAAGAACTTTGAGAGGGCTTGAAACCCTAATTTTGATTGTAGTGGATGCTCACCCATCTTTGGGAAGACTGCTGAGGTATGATGGTTCCTCCATATTATGATGATGATTTTCACAATGATGGGAAATCTTAGTGGTCAAAATTTGGGGTATGACACACGTCAGCAATCGGAGGATGTTGGCACTGAGATAACTTGGCTGTATTCAGGAAAAAATCCTTGGAGAAGTATTTCCCTGAGGACGTTCGTGGTAAGAAGGAGATAAAATTCCTTGAATTGAAACAAGGAAACATGACTGTGACAGAGTATGCTGCAAAGTTTGAGGCGTTGGTGAAATTTTGTCCGGATTATAACCGTGTTGATGCTGAGATTTCTAAATGTCTCAAGTTTGAGAATGGGCTGAGACCAGAGATTAAATAGGGTATTAGATACTAATAGATTCGTAGGTATGTTGCGCTGGTGGATAAGAGTAGGATCTATGATGAGGATAGTAGAGCTCGATCGGCTCACTACAAACATCTTAGTGAGAAGAAAGAGAAAGGACAATTTCAGGGAAAACCTTATGTGACTCCAGATGACAAAGGGAAGCAGAAGGCTTAAGATAGGAAGAAGACAAGTGAGGGAGTAGCTCCCGCTTCTGTTAAGTGTTACAGGTGTGGCGAGCAAGGTTACTATGCTGATGGTTGCAGCAATAATATGTTGAGATGTTACATATGTGGTAAGAGAGGTCATCGAGCCACTGATTGCAAGAATGAGGGTCCGACTTGTTTCAATTGTGGTGAACAGAGTCACACCAGTACCCAATGCCAGAAGTCGAAGAAGACTGCTACTGCTGCTCAGACTAATGGCAGAGTGTTTGCTTTGAGCAGTTCAGAAGTCCCTAAGAAGGATAACTTGATTCGAGGTACTTGTTTTATTAACAATACTAAGTTGGTTGCTATTATTAATACTGGTGCTACTCATTCATTTATTTCGCTTCAATATGTTATTATGTTGGGTTTGAAATTGTCTGATATGAATGGTAGTATGGTGATAGAAACTCCTGCTAATGGTTCTGTTACTACTACTTTTGTGTGTTTGGGTTGTCCTTTAACTATTTTTCCGAAGAGTTTTGTGATGGATTTGGTGTGTTTACCCTTGCACCAAATTGATGTAATCCTTGGAATGAACTGGTTGGAGTTCAACTATGTTCATATCAACTGTTATAATAAGACAGTGAGATTTCTTGAGTTTTGTGATAATGGAGAACTGATGTTTTTGTCTGCTAAGCAAGTGGATGAACTTCTAGAAGACGAAGCCTTGATGTTTGCAATATTTGCATCGTTGCAAGTTGACTGTGAAATTACAAGTGTTAAATTACTTGTTGTCTGTGAATTCCCAGATGTATTTCCAGACGACATAAGTGACTTGCCCCTAGAGCGTGAAGTCGAGTTTGCGGTGGAATTGATACCAGGTACGAGTCCGGTGTCAATGGCTTCTTACCGGATGTTAGTTTCTGAGTTAAGTGAATTGAAGAAACAATTGGAAGAATTGCTTGAGAAGAAGTTTGTTCTACCGTGTGTTTCTCCGTGGGGTGCTCCTGTGTTGTTAGTTAAGAAGAAAGACGGTAGTATGAGGTTATGTGTTAATTACAGGTAGTTGAATAAAGTGACTATCAAGAATAAATATCCACTTCCGATAATCGACGATTTGATGGATCAACTAGTGGGCGCTTGTATGTTTAGCAAGATTGACCTGAGGTCTGGTTATCATCAGATTCGTGTTAAGCCAGATGGTATTCCAAAGACAGCTTTCAGGACGAGGTATGGTCACTATGAATACACTGTGATTCCGTTTGGTGTATCCAATGCACCAGGTGTGTTCATGGAGTATATGAATCGGATTTTTCATGAGTATTTGGATAAGTTTGTTGTGGTTTTCATTGATGATATTCTAATATACTCAAAATCTGAAGAAGAGCATGTTGAGCATTTGCGTAAGGTGTTGCAAGTGTTGAAAGAGAAGAAGTTATATGCAAAACTGTCGAAATGTGAGTTATGGTTGAATAAAGTGAGTTTCCTTGGCCATGTGATATTGAGTGGTGGAATTGATGTGGATCCTTCTAAGATTGATGTTGTGTTACAGTGTAAGATTCTGAAGTCTTCTACGGAAATACAAAGTTTTCTTGGGTTGACAGGTTATTATCGCAAGTTTATTAAAGGTTTTTCTAAGTTGGAATTACCTTTGACTCAGTTGACTCGGAAGGGTCAAACTTATGTGTAGGATGTTGTATGTGAAGAGAGTTTTGTGGAATTGAAGAAGAAGTTGACGACTGCTCCGGTATTGATCTTGCCTAATCCGGGTGAGTCTTTTGTGGTATATTGTGATGCGTCAAAGATGGGTCTTGGTAGAGTGTTGATGCAAAATGGTCAGGTTGTTGCTCATGCTTCCAGACAATTAAGGGTTCATGAAAGGAATTATCCTATGCATAACAGTTGTAGTGTTCGTGTTAAAAATTTGGAGACATTACCTTTTTTGCTCTAAATTCGAGGTGTTTAGTGATTATAAGAGTTTAAAGTACTTATTCAATCAGAAGGAGTTGAATATGAGGCAGAGAAGGTGGCTGGAATTGTTGAAAGACTATGACTTTAATTTAAGTTACCACCCTGGTAAAGCAAATGTGGTAGCTGATGCGTTGAGCAAGAAGTCATTGCATATGTCGATGCTTATGGTGAGAGAACTAGAATTGGTCGAGCAGTTTAGAGACTTGAGTTTAGTATGTGAGGAGACTCCTGACAGTGTGAAGTTAGGAATGTTGAAACTGACTAGTGGCATTCTCGAAGAAATCAAGGGTGGTCAGAAATTTGATTTGAGATTGGTTGATCAATTGGCGTTGATTAACCAAGGTAACGGAGGTGGATTCCAGATTGATGAGAATGGCATGATGAGGTTTAGAGATAGAGTATGTGTTCCAAATGTTCTAGAAATTAGGAAGATTATTCTTGAAGAAGGACATCGAAATAGGATGAGTATTCATTCCGGTGCTACGAAGATGTATAAGGATTTGCAGAAGTTGTTTTGGTGGCCAGGTATGAAGATGGATATTGTTGAATTTGTTTATGCATGTTTGACTTGTCAGAAGTCAAAGATTGAACATCAGAAGCCTTTGGGTATGATGTAACCGTTGAATATTCCAGAATGGAAATGGGATAGTATTTCCATGGATTTTGTGTCGGGATTGCCGAAGACTGCGAAGGGGAATGATTCGATTTGGGTGGTTTTGGATATATTAACTAAATCGGCTCATTTCTTACCGATGAAGATTAATCATTCTATGCAAAAGTTAGATGAGTTGTACATTGAGGAAATTATGAAGTTGCATGGGATACATTCGAGTATTGTGTCAGATAGAGACCCGAGATTTACGTCGAGGTTCTGAAAAAGTTTGCAAGACGCTTTGGGTACTAAGTTGAGGATGAGTTATGCATATCATCCGCAGACGGATGGTCAGACAGAGAGGACTATCCAGTCTTTGGAGGATTTGCTGAGGGCTTATGTGTTGGACCAAGGAAGATCTTGGGATAGCCATTTGCCACTGTTTGAGTTCATGTACAATAATAGTTTTCATGCTAGTATTGGAATGGCACCGTATGAAGCGTTGTATAGTAGGAGGTGTAGGAATCCATTGTGTTGGTATGAGTCAGGCGAGAGTGCTGTACTCGGACCTGAGATTGTGCAGGAGACGGTCGAGAAGATTAAGATGATCCAAGAGAGGATGAGGACTTCGCAGAGTCGTCATAAGAGTTATCATGATAGGAGGAGGAAAGCACTTGAATTCTAAGAAGGAGATCACGTGTTTTTGAGAGTTACGCCAGTAACTGGTGTGGGTTGAGCTTTGAAGTCTAGAAAGCTCACTTCGCGTTTTGTTTGACCGTATCAGATTATGCAGAGGATAAGAGAAGTAGTCTATTGAGTTGCTTTACTGTCGTTGCTTGCGAATATTCATGATGTGTTTCATGTATCTCAATTGAGGAAATACATTCCGGATCTGTCGCATGTGATACAAATGGATGATGTACAAGTGAGAGATAACCTGACTGTTGAAGCATCACCCGTGCGGATTGATGGTCGAGAAATGAAACAACTGCGGGGTAAGGACATTGCGTTGGTGAATGTATTGTGGGATGGACCAGCTGGTGAAAGTTGGACTTGGGGGTGTGAAGATCAGATGAGGGAGTCGTATTCGACTCAGTTTTCTTCAGGTAATTTTTTAGGGCGAAAATTATTTAAGTGGGGGAGAGTTGTAACACCCCGATATTTATATTTTAATATTTGTTAAATTATTTATGATTATTGGTGAATTTTGGTGAATTATTATGCATGATGTGTTCTTGTTGTGTGTTATGGGATGATGATGATTTAAGGGAATAATAGGATTATTTAGAAATTAAATAATTAATTAGAATTATTTTAGAGTTAATGATAATAGAATAATATAGATTATGTTATTTAAATTATTATTATTAATTAAAATAAAATGAGTGGAAACATCGAGGTCAAAGTGGTCATTATTGAAGTATTAGTGAGGGTAAGTTGGGAAAGGCATATTAGGGGTCCTAAGGTCAAGTTTGACAAAAGGGAAAATAGAAGTGGAGAAGTTCATTATGAACGATCCTGTTTTGGAGAAATGACACTGAGGAAAAAGGTAGAAGAGGCTAGGGCTCTAAGAGATTGTTGTAGAACTCAAGTAAAAGGGTCATAACTAAGAATCTAAGGTATGAGGAGTATTACTTTTCATTATAATTGATATAGGGTTTAGATGTATGTAGGTGGTTTTGGGGTTTTAGGGAAAATGTAGTAATATGATGTTAATGTGATGATTCGTGACGAAATATGCGATAGAATGATGTTGTAGTGCTATTAGATGATGTATATGATGCCTATTATGAAGTGTTGTTGTTGTGATATCTTGTGAATTATATACGTTTTCGGATTTAACGATATTGGAATCACAAGAGTTTTAGGGTCTGAACTGTGAAGAAAACGCAACTGTATAGTTGCTGTTTTTGCGCTTTCGTCAGGCGAGTCATATGCTTTGCCGGGCGAACCTACTTCGCTCAGGAAGCGCTGGGCTAAAGGAGAGGCAAAGGAAGGATGAAAAAGATGTGCTTCTGGAATTTTGTATGGGGAAGGCGTTTCGCCCCTGCTTCACCGGGCGAGCACCAAGCGAGCAGGAGCTGACATTTTTTTTTTACTTTTCTTCTGTGTTTCTTTTTTGTTGTTGCGTTGTCTCACATGAAGTGAAATGGTTAATATGATGTATTTCTAATAATGATGCTATGATGGAGTGTGACTGATTAAGAGGGATATACTATGACGATTACCTGAATGATGATGCAAAATTGACTAGCTGTGGTCGTGTTTATTGTGACGTGTTACATCATGCATTCATAGCATATGTTAGGACTTTGGTCCAGTGACGATGTTAGGACTCCGGTCTAGTGGTGGCCTCAATCCCATTGTGAGGATTGAGTGAGTTTTATGATGTGCTCCGATTCCGAGTGGGAATCGATCTATGGTGGGGATCTTTGGAGGGAGATGACCATGTGTTCATCAAAGTGTTGGTACCACATGCATGAGTCGTTTTGTTGCATTACATACTAAGTGACATTGCATAAATATGAGTTAATAAGTGTTTTGATGTTGTTGTGACATAAGTGATGTTTTGACGATGATGATTTATTTATGACGTAATGACGTTGTGAATGGCTTAACGAAGTGACAATGTGAGTATGTGTGTGATGTGTGATGGATATATGAAGTATGGATAATTATTGTTATAACTACTATATCTATTTCTTATACCTTTTGTAATGATTTGTGATTACTCACCCTGCCTGTTTGAATGTTACCTTTACGTGGGTAACATGCAGGTGATCAAGGTTAGCTCGTTGACGCGTGAAGATTTAGCTTTGGAGTCAATTTATTTTATTTTTGTGAATTAATAGGGTCTTGCTCTGATAGTAACATCGGGGTTGGGGAATGTTTGGTTTTCGGAAGTCGTTATCGACTTAAGAACATGTTTTTAAGAGTTTGTTATGCGATAATTTGTTTTATGTGGATTTTTTATTATGATCAGAGGCCTTGAAGTCCTTTGATGAAAATTATGAAGTCATGTTGATACTAAGATTCCACTGGGAAGTGTCAATTATATGTAGAGTTATTAAGATGAATTTTATAATTATTTGAAACCCGTGTTACAGAGCAGGATGTGCGATAAGAATGTTTTTATGAAGCATGTGACACCCTTGTCGGTGATTTACTCTGATTTAATTATTGATTTATGCGCTAAATTATTCGTTGGGTTTAGAATGGTGTTACAATTTCCATGATGACCTTGGACAGGGGACCGCAGATGTCGTCCTCGTCGCTTCTGATGGGTGAATGCGACGGGGAAAGGTCGTACCGAGGGCTCTTTCCGCGGCGGGGAGAACTTCTTGGCCGACTGTTTGGTTTCTCCGTATACTCGTCTCCTTTGTTTCTCTTGGGAGCCAGAAAACGTCGCTCTTTCCGGGGAGGAGAGCGGTCATGCTTCTGGGAGGCCACAGGCTGAGGCCTTTCCAGTTGCGGACGACATCTAGGTTGTCGCGGATAGGGGCTCCGAGACTCATCGTGTTGAAGTCTCCACGGAGGAGAGGAATGTCGGGTTTCTCGTCGTCGCGGGGACGGGCTGCGAGAAACCGGGAGGCAATGTCTTCGCGGGGGAGAGCGTGATTGTCGCTCTTTTTCAAGCATCCCAATCCGCTCGTTCTGCTGGAAAATCATCAAGTTCATCTGGTTGATCGCCGCGAACAGGGCCACCATGGTCGGGTCGGCGTTGGGCGACACAGGGATCGGCTGGAAGACATCTGGGCTGTTGAAGCCTTGGGCGGCGTTGAAGGCCGCATCGTCGGGGGAGGGAGAGGCGGTGCGTCCGTCCCTGGCATCACCCTCCTCGACGGGAACAGTCACGTTGGGATCGTGATCGTCACCGTTGGTGAAGGTGGTGAAAGTGGTTTCATGGACGTTGTCGTCAGTGCGTTATCGATGGAAGTTGAGATATGCTTTGGTTCTTTGATTTCTGAGGAAGAAAGAACGAGGGAGCAAGAGATTTCCACAGTCGGCGCCACTGATCTTACCAGACCAAAAAGTGATCAGCAGCCAGCTATACGTCGTGAGCTCCTAGTTTGTCGGTGGTGGAGAAGAGGAGAGGGTGTACCTGCAAGATACTCTGACGCCTAAATATGTTCAGAGTACAAGTAAGCAAACACATAAAAAGCGTGAGAATAGAAAGATCACTAGTCAAAAGGGCAAGTTATCTTGTAGATTAAATTGTAAAGCATTGGGTCAGAATGTAAGAGGTCAAGTTGTGGATTCCTATTTTGATTAAGGCATTTTACTTGTTGCTGTAAATGCGAGTTGAGTTGGATTCATTTTCTTATAGAGCATTGATTCAGGATTATTCAAAGTTCATCGTGACATCAAAGTCCTTAAGAAATGATTTTGTTCAAGGATTTGATTCAAGTTAAGGATAGAAAGTACATGGTTATAGTTTATTTGGGAGGCATTATTCAAGTTTGTATCAAGTCATTATCTTTTAATTTCAAGGCATATTATTGCTCATTTGGTTCATGGTAAAAGTTTTTGTTTGTCAGTGTTCAAATAGCTAGAACAAAGTGGATTCACTTGAGGTTAATTCATGTTCAGTCTCACTTCTCAACAGTTGAATCAATGGCCTAAATTTATTTCAAGATTTATTCAAGATCTTAAAATGGTTAATTGTTAGAAAAGATACAAATGTTAATTGTGTGGAAGATTGGTTATGCAAGATCACTTGAGGGAAACTAGCGTCATGTGAGTTTGTAAAGATTAGTCCAAATACAAGGATTGATTCATGTCAAGAACCGGAGCATTAATTGAAAAATATGGAGGTGCAAGCAAAGATCAAATTGCAAATTGCAAAAAGTTTCCACAAAAGATGTGGCTCATGAAAATGTTGCAAATAAAGCCCATTACACTAATCCCATGACCCAAACTAAGTTCAACAAAATAATAAAAAGTTCATGACAAAAAGAAGAGGAGCAAGGTCCATTCTCATTATGAAGTCCATTTATAATACAAAAATCATTCTTACATTACAACAAAAATTACAAACAAAAATAATGATAGGAGAATCAAGTTGTGACGTGAGGATATTTTCTCAAGACTCCAAAATAGCAAGCCAAGCATTTGAGCCACACAATGTAGCACGGCCCACATGAAGCCATGAGAAACTAAACAGTTAATACAACCTCCTTCTTTTTCTTCAATCCAAGCCTTGCCCAAACATGTACAGCCTCACACAACAAATAACCAATGCAACCTGCAGCAAGTACATACAACGCACCAACCTGCACGCAACCTTCATTCCAGCCAGCCTTTCCACAATATTATAAGACCATCAACGCAAAACCATTACCCCACAACACCTCAACAATTGCACACAATTCCTACACAAGAAAATTCCAAGCAATATGCAAACTGTCATGATTCACCACTCCACACTCTACACAATTCGTAACAAAGCACGTCCAGAAAACCGTTGCGTACGGAAGACTACACAAAACCATAACAACCTTCTTCCTTCCTACCCTTAAAATATCACTCCCCTATTTTCCATCCTTGCTCTTAACATCTAAACCAAATTCAACCCAACCTTAACCTTCTTCATCATTCAACATAACTCTCCTCAAACCTTAAACCTTTGAAATTTCTCACCGAACCTTCAACCTCTCTCTCGATTCCTTCCCCAACCTTCTTCAATACACCTTCGATCCATACCCACAGAACCAATTCCAACACAAACTCAAAAGCCAATCGTGTCAGAATCGGAAGAGAACAAGAAGGAGACGAACTTGAGCAAACCAAAACAAACGAACCTGGACAAAGAAGAGAGCGAGAAAAGCGATTTGAGATGCGAGGATCTTGAACGAAGAAGGTTGGGACAAAAATATTGTGCAATCTTGACATTCCTTGTTCATTTTCGTCTCGCTGCTAGATGTGTTTTCGAAAGTGTTGTTGTTCTTGGCCGTGTTACCCATTTGTTTCTTGTTTATGTAAGAAATTTACGTGGCATTTATTTTGAAGTGGAAACCTGATTCTCAACCCTTTTTTTTTCTCTGATGATGAATTTAATGTTGCTGACTCTGTTCCATGGTTGTTTGGGCTTTGCTGGCCCGTGTTGTTTTTTGCATACCACCATTATGATGTTATACCGTGCTGCTTTTTTGTGAGGGATGATGGGCTTCCCTAAAGCCCATATGATTCCTCTACCTCTACACTCTCACACAACTTATTTTCCTCACTGTACCTTTGTCTTGGACTATTCTTGATAATATTTCTTTTTTTAATACTAATTTTGCTGCAAATTTTGATTTAAGTTTTGATTAAATCTTAATTGATTTCTTTAGTTAATTGTTGATTGAATTTCTAATCGAATTTTGATTGGTTATCTTGTTAGAGTTTAATTGACTTTTCTTGTTAGATATTTGATAAATTCTTGATTTCTTATTTTGGATTAAATTTTTGAAATTAATTCTTGACTAAACTTTTAATGATAATTTTGATTTTAATTTCTTGATTAGTTTTTGTTTAAATGTCGATATTTAATTTTTGATAACTTTGATTAGATTTTTTGATAATTGTTAATTAGAGTTTGTTGATAATTTTGATTAAAATTTCTTGTTAAAATTTTGTTTAGTTTCCAATTGAATTTCATTGAGTTTTGATTGAATATTTTGTGAATTTTGGTTTGGTTTCTTGTTGATTATTGGTTAAATTCTTGCAGAATCTCTAATTGATTTTCTTGTTAATCTCCATTAGAATCTTGATGATTAATTTTGATTACATCTTGTTCTCAACTTTAGTTAATTCTTAATGTTAAGTTCCATTAGAATCTTGGTGATTAACTTTGGTTATTTTTCTTGATGATTATTAAATTGTCTTGATGAGATTTGTGCTTTGATATTTGAGATATTTGTGCTTGCTTGATCATATTGATGTTTGAAATTGCGTATGAATTCTCATTGGTTGATGTTGTTAAATTCTCCTTGTGCATAAGTTGATTGAATGTTGAAATTTTGTTGTATACACTGTTGCTGTGCATAAAGTGTGTTGTTAATGTACCTATTCTGTTCTGCTGGATATTACATCTGTTCTGTTATGAAAATAGGAGCTGTTAAATGTTGTTTTTGCCTGTTTGTTGGAATTTACTGCTGTGTTGTGCTGAAGCGCTGCTGATGCTGCTGTTTTTTATTTATTTTCTTAGTTTATACTTGTGTTGCTTTGACATCTTTCCTCTCCATCTCTTCTCTTCTCCTTTGAGTTTTTGATTCATATTTGTTGTTTGAGATGAAGTTGTATAATGGTACTTGTGTTTGATCACATGCTCCCTTAATGCTCCTAGTCCAACTTAATTTCTGATTAAGTTTAGAGTAGGATAGACAATAGGCTCTCAATCCTTTGCATGAAAACATTAGGGTAGTCCCTTCTTGACCTCAACCTTAGGTTCATCTTTGTATGATAAAATTAGGTAGACTTTCCCTTTTCTCATCCTCAACTATAGGGTCATTTTTCATGACAACATCTAGGTGAGTTTTCCTTAGATTTTCTCTTTGCCCTTTGAGTCTTCTTTCTTCTCTCTTAAACAAAGTCAAAACACTTAACAAATATGATGTGCATCGTGCGCCACAAGCCTTAAGTACATGGGAAAAGATGAGCGGATGAATTTCTAACCTCATCTTAGGGTACTTTGTGTGCATGACGTTTGTATCGTTAGCGCGAAGTATTCGATCCTATGTCATAGACTTTAGTGCAATGTGCATCTCAAATAAAGTCAATCCATTTTTTTAAAAATCCTTAAACAAACTGAAAAATCATTTTGTCCTTCGGGATTTTCCGTCAAACATTTTCAGAAAGGGCATGTTATTTCCGTTCTACCGCAAACAGGCATCGACCCTAACTGCTGGTACGCAAACTTAGCATTGCTCATAAAAAACACCTAACAAATTCGTTGGCCAAACTACAGACGCTCTGAATAGAACAATGAAGTCTTGGTGAGCACCATCCCCCCATTCTCGTAGGCCAAACTACGAACGCTCTGATTTCCTCATTCTCGTCCGAATGAGGATATGTAGGCACAAGACGGTGAAGTCTTGGCGAGCACCATTCCCCCATTCTCGTAGGCCAAACTACGAACGCTCTGATTTCCTCATTCTCGTCCGAATGAGGATACGTAGGCACAAAACGACGAAGTCTTGGCGATCAACCTTCCCCCATCCACCTGTAGTCCTCCGAACTACGTTGACTCTGACTTTCCCATTGCACGAGGGAATACGTAGGCATAAGACGGCGAAGTCCTATCGAGTCTCCTTTTGTTTTTTCCCCTTTTCGTTTCTGTTAGCAAGTAGGCATTAGATAAACACACACTTTGAATAGAACAACAAGAGTGGATCCCATTGAGTATAGCGGACGCGAGGGGGTGCTAATACCTTTCTTTAGCGTAATCGACTCTCGAACCCAAGATTTGGTTGCGAGACATCTTCCTTTATCTTTTTGAGGTTTCTTCGATCGTTTCTTTTCCCCCGTTGGAGTAAATAACGTTTGGTGGCGACTCTGTTTTTTCGTCGGTTGTTTTTCGCGTTGCGACACTATATAAGTAACTAAAGATTCAATCTGGATTTTCAACAAGGAACAAGGAGCAAGAAAAATAGAGAAGGAAATCCAAGAAGGATAGGAGTGTTTCACACTTCTATCTGGATGAAGGAATAACAAGATCAACAACAAGAAACACAATCGAGTATGCATAAATTATGTTATTTGTTGTAAATTGTACAAAACCTTAAGATTTCTTAAACATTGAATATCTTAAAAATCTTAAGTGCTTAAGGTATTTGTTATGATGATTACCATGTACCTATGATTTTGTATCAAGTACACCTTGTTCTATATTCTGTTAAACAGGTTGTTTAGTAGTTTAGATAAAGTCTCTTGTTATGTGCTTAAACATCAAAGTTTCTTGCCAATAAGCTTGAGCTAAGTAAGTCTCCTGCTATGTGCTAGAGCATTGAAAGTCTTGATCAATTGTTGATTAAGCAAGAAAGTCTTGGACTGATGGTCTAAGCAGAAGTCTTTTACTTGAAGGTATGAGCAGAAGTCTTGGGTTCGTGGAACCTGAGCAAGGAAGTTTTAGGTTGCGGTCCGAGCAAGGAAGTCTTGAGCCTGAGGGGTTTGAGCAAGAAGTCTTAGGTTCGTGGAACCCGAGCAGGAAAGTTTTGGACTTAAGGGTCTGAGCAAGGAAGTCTTGAGCCTAAGGGGCTTGAGCAAGGAAGTCTTGGATTCGTGGAATCTGAGCAGGAAAGTCTTAGGTTGTGGTCTAAGGATGGAAGTCTTGAACCTGAGGGGTTTAAGCATAAAGTCTCGGGCTGAGGGTCTAAGCAAAGAAAAGTCTTATGCTTAAGTGCATAAGCAATTGTAATCATGATTTGATTATAGTGGAAAATCTCTTGTGCTGCAAGGGGACTGAACTACTATTTGTTTGGGAGGAACCATGATAAATCTGCGTGTTCTTTTTCTTTTTATTTGCTTCTGTTAACATTCCGCTGAAACGTATTAATTAGAATCTGAACATCAGTTTAGATTCTAAACTCTTATTAGAGGTAAAGTTAAGAAACGGAAAACACAATTCAACCCCCCTTCTTGTGTATTTTTCTCAACTTCACACTACTTTATGAATATATGATAGTGAAAATGGATTTTACTGGTAACTTCATCTCTGTGAGATCCAAAGTAGCTTTACATATTCAGCGAGTCTAATAATTTTCTTTTCCTCTAGTTCATGAATCATAAGCCAAAGATACATAGAAAAAAGTATTTGCTTGCTATCGTACTTTGAGAATAAAGTATACCATTATCACTTCAAGATCAAATTCAAAATAATGCATATTTAAACTGAATTCATCCCCACGAGGAGCGAAGAGAGCCTACCATCAATGTAGAAAATTTCATGATAAAACCCTTGAAAGATATAAATGATAAAGATTCAAAAGTGTAATCTTGCCGAAAGTCTTTTGCATGACATAGTGAAGAAATGTACTCATATAAGACATGTCAAAAGTCTTTACGAAATAGATATGCATATAGAAATCAAAATGTTCTTTTACTTAAATATAAAATGAGTCCATATATCATATATTTCTCTATTGATATCTTTTCAATATTAGAAAAAATGAAATTACTTTTTATTATCAATTTATATAATAAATGTCTAGTAAAGAAATGTACTCAATAAATATCGGACTTTACTTTATTCAATCTCCATGATTGACTAAAGAATTGGTTATTATGATTTCGAGTAGGCCGCTATAGTGGAGTCTCGCTCAGTAAAGAGAATTGTAGATTTCTAGAAACGGAGAGGATCCTTAATTCACTTTTTTGATCACCCAAAGATTTCATTAAGGCTTTACCCATTGTTCTATATCTATAAGACATAAAAAAACATCCAAGGAAAATGCCCTCACTACCACAAAAAAGACCTTAGACAGCGCTTTTTTTGCCCTTAGACAGCGCTTTTAAGCGCTGTATAAACCTGCGCTGCTATAGGTTTAGACAGCGCTTTGGGTAATACCAAAAGCGCTGTCTAAAGGGGAGTCTATTTAATGAAAAGCGCTGTCTATGGTACCTTTAGACAGCGCTTTTTGACATTATAAGGTACACCTTAGACATCGCTTTTGGAAAAAGCGCTTTCTAAGCCTCACCTTTTTTGACATTTTTTTGGTATACCTTAGACATCGGTTTTGGTGAAAGCGCTGTCTAAGGTCAACCTTTTTGAATTTTTCTAGGTATACCTTAGACAGCGCTTTTGTCATAAGCGCTTTCTAAGCCCTACCTTAGACAGCGCTTTTTACAAAAGCGCTGTCTAATCCCTACCTTAGACAGCGCTTTCTCCATAAGCGCTGTCTAAGGTATACGAAAAATTTTATATAAATTTTTTTAAACCACAATTTTTACCAGGTTTTTTCAACCAGAATTTTACCCGTTTTTCAACCAGCAATTTTTTTCAGAAATTGGCAATTTACACCAAAATTATATATGCAAAACAATTGGCAATTCAAACCAATATATATATTTAAAATTACAAACCAAAATTATATATACACCTATTTATAATTACAAATCATTACATTTTTTCTACAAATGCACATATTACTTATACTAATACTTTTGCATTCAACCAAAGCATTGCTTCAAATCTACATTATAGGTCCTGAAAACACAAAGATTGTAATTCAATTAAAAGAAAATATGGATAAATCCTAAGTTTTATCAAGTAGCATCACTAATATAATAAAACATGTGATAATTAATATACCTTCACATAATTCCATGTAATAATGGGGTTGACTCTCCGCTGTGGTTAATTGCGACCAACAACCAATGTCCACTGTAAGATTAAACAAGTGTAAGATTAACAGCTATATATCATATAATTTGTTAGATGAAGTATAAGATATCCAATTTAACATTTTCTATGCATAAATATCATATAATTGTGATGTACCTGTTTTTTTGAAACAACGGACTCGGTATGCTCCGGAATCCGCTTATCCTTTGTTTTGGATCTTGTTGGAGTCTAAATAACATTACCATGTAAAAAATGAAAATAAAATGCTCTTTCACTAATATATAACAAATATGACATAACATATAACAAATATAATAAAGAAATCAAGTATATAACAAATTTTACCTCTTTCACTAACATCTCTTTCTTTTCTTGGTTGGAATATGAATTACTTGTGTCTTAGCAATGTGGACGGATGAATGGATCCAAATTCCCTCGTTATGGTTATTTCTGATATATGACTCATCCGTTATAAGATCCTCATCTTGATCATTTGTATTCAACTCATTTCGTCTAATGCATGACTCATTCTCAACATCAATATCACATTGATCTACACCGCTATCATCAACCACTTTGTTAGATAGAAGCACTATAGACCATTTCGTAGTCGTCGGGTCAGTGACATAGAACACTTGTCTAGCTTGAGATGCTAGAATAAAAGGCTCATCTTTGTACCCCACCCTATTAAGATCCACTTGCAAAAATCCAGACTTATCCATTCGTATGCCACTACTATTTACCCAGTTGCAACCAAAGATTGGAATCTGAAACTTCTCGTAATCAAACACCCAAATGTGCTTAATAACTCCAAAATATGACAGATTTGCATATTTGGGGTTTAAGTCCTTCATACTTGATATGTGCATTGCTTCAGCTAGGACGGTGACACCACTATTTTGCATAGTACTTTTATCGTCTTGGTCTTTGGTATAAAATGTGTATCCATTAATTGCCAACAACTCTGTGAAACTTTTATCCGACCATCCATTGCCCGCCTTTAAGTTGTACAACTTCAATACCGCAGACAGTCTTGTGAATTTAGTGCAACCTTGATAGAGCGGTTTCTCTGCATCGCTTACCAACCTCTCAAACATTTCAGGACAATCATGAAGATCTTCTACAACTGCTTCTGCAATCTCTTCGACTCGATCACAATCGTATGTTTCCGTGTCTTTATCATCTGAAGCATAGGTCGTATTACTTTTCCCCGTCGGTTCAACATTCTCGTTAATTTTCTCCCCATGATGTATCCAACACTTATAACTTCGATCAATTCCATTCATCAGTAAATGCGATTTCAATCCATCTGCGTCAACCCTACCCACATAACAACAACCCAAGCAAGGACATTTTATTCGATTGAGCTCTTCAGCGTCAGCGTGTTGAACATCAAACTTAACGAAATCCAATACCCCATTCTCGTACTCTTTGGACAATCGATCGGCATCCATCCATTTTTTATCCATGGTTTTCCTACTTATTAAGGTCAACAAAATAACATTAATTCAACCATATTAATTAAGAAATGAACAAGTTTGATAGTGTTTGATATGTAACTGGTTGAATTTCTTATGTTTTAGTGAAATGTTTATGTTCATTATATTTGTTTATTAACTCAACCATCTCAAATTCTAGAATTTTGAGGCTTCAAAAACAAGCTTTGAATTCTAAAATTCAGAGGACATTTCCATCAATTTTAAGAGTTTTTTAGAAGATTTAAGAGGTGGAAAAAATAAAACTAAACTAAACTATTTCCATCAATTTTAACAAAACTCCATCAATGTTAAGAGTTTTTTAGAAGATTTCATCAAACATACTCATTCACTACAAAACTTCATTAACAACACTTCAAACATACTCATTCACTACAAAACTTCATTAATAAAACAGAACAACATAACTTCATTAACAAAACTCACCAAACATAATCATTCACTACAACATTGTAAAGCAACAAAACCCTACAACAACAATGTAAAGCAACAAAACCCTATTCTTCACAACAACGACGTACCTTTAACGACGGTAACAACGGCAATGCAAGAACGAAATGTATCAAAGAGCAGAAAGAGAAACGAACGACGACGGCAATGAGCAGAAACGAAAACGACGGCAGTGAGCAGAAACGGACGGACGGCAATGCAACGACGGCAACAACGAACGACGACACGGTGGAGGACGGTTGACGGTGAAGGTTTTTCGTTCGCAAGGGTTTTGAGCTCTGTTCGCATGCAGGGGAGAAGAAAGAGCGGAAATATGAAAATGAATACTGACTATTCATATATTTTAATTTTATTAGACCTTAGACAGCGCTTGTCATAAAAGCGCTTTCTAAGGTGGATCTTAGACAGCGCTTTTCAAAGCGCTTTCTAAGGTTGGCCTTAGACAGCGCTTTTGATTTTTTTTTTTTTTTAATTTTTAAGACCTTAGACAGCGCTTTTAAGGTAAGCGCTGTCTAATATTTTCCTTTAATTTTTTTTTTAAAATTAATAAGACCTTATAAAGCGCTTTTGACCAAAGCGCTGTCTAAGGTCTTATATTTTTTTGCGCTTTTACTTTTTTAAATGGCTAGTTTCCTTGTTTTTAACTTATAGCAGCGCTTTTGTATTAAAGCGCTGTCTAAGGTGCGATGTTATAACTTACTTTTGTTGTAGTGCCTGCAACCAGTTACTGCCTAGGGAACCCATTTGCTTGCCTGACATGACAAACTAAAAACAAAATGATTGGAAACTGGCCTAGCATATGGCTCTATAATCAGCTAGTCGAAATCGAAATATGCTTTTACTCTTGTTTGAACTAGTTTACTCACAGACACTGAAACGAGATAGCAAATGTAATTGTAATTGGATGGCAATGAAATCACAAGATTACTCACTTAACACCTAGCTTGCTGACGCGTACTGGATCTCTTAAGTCTCTTTTCCTTTCCTACAACTGGAACACTAAATGTAGAACTAGATGTAAACTCTGACTTGAAGAATTGCTAGCTTGCCTATAATTCCTACTTTAATAAAAGAAAGACCTGCTTTCAATTTAAAGACTTTCTCACTCACCGTAACAAACTCAGGTGCCAGAGAACTATTGGGCCGGACCATTAAATCAAATCATTAAATCTGACCATTGAACCGACTCAATTGTTCACTATTGAATCGTTTCAATTGTTCATTAATTCGACTCAATGGTTCATCATTAAACCGGTTTAATGATTTAGTTGTTAGACTATGTCTTTTTCTCTCTGAAATTTGTATCTACCTCCTACTTTTTGTACTCAGAGGTTTAAGAGAGTGTGAGTTCCCCAATTTCCTCACAGAACATGGGAAGAGAGGAGATTTGTTCTCCCTTGAATTATAGAAAAAACAGTTTCTTTCATTGATTATCCTCATACCATTATTCCTCAAAACCCACATGTCATAGGTGAGAAAGCTCATCGATTTCGAACTCAAATTCTATTGGGCGGCTCCCCACATGTTTCGAAGACCACCCCAACTCCAACTGCCGTCATTATGTTTTCTTTGGATCGATTATTAATCTCACAAAGTTTTGTTTAACGTTCAACGTTTCTACGTAATGCCATAACTTATAAATTGGAAATTCAAACCATCAAATTATGATCAAAATCCAATCAAATTAGTGGATTAGGGTGTAAAAATAGAAGGCCTATTACTTAATCGTGGTCCACGTCACGTCAAATCTACTATATACACGAGGATTTCATTCGTACATGAGGATTTCATTCGTACATGTACGTTGCATTTAATCTAATATGGCCACATTATTTATGATATGCTATGTTTCGTTATGATATAAAAGAAATGTTTACTTAGTATCTTAATTTTTTTTAAGGGGACAATATCTTGATATAAGTGTTAATATATTAAAGTTCAACTTAACTATAATTTTGATCTCATATTTTTATTCAATTACATAATTAATCTCCTCTTATTTTAAATCACTCAATTTTAATTTCTCATAGTTTTTAGATTAAAAAATATAACAATACCACATATTTAAAATGAGATTAACTTTCCATTTGTCACTACTAACTATCATTATCGGGTAAAAGTAAAAAAAATCATCTATTAATAGTGTCACATAGGCTTAATATTAAAATACTAAATTACCCTTCAACATCATCCTTTAATTCAGGATTTAACTAATCAAAACTAACACACACTGCACTACAATACTCAGTGGATACAATTGTTGACAGCTACAATACTATATATACACAAATAATAGTGTCACATAGGCTTAATATTAAAATATTGAATCACCCTTCAACATCATCCCTTAATTCAGGATTTAACTAATCAAAACTAACAACACCAATTCCATCTCTCAAGTGGAGAAATTGATCAGTTTTGATCGCCTTCGTCAGAACATCTGCCAATTGATTTTGAGTGCTACAGTGCACACCTTCTAGCACTCCTTTCTGAACTTGACTTCTTAGAAAATGATACTTCGTCTCAATATGCTTGCTTCTCCCATGCAACATTGGGTTCTTTGCAAGATTGATTGAAGACTATTTGTCAATCATTAGCTTCAGAGGCTTGTTTACCTTGATCTTCAGAACCTGCAGTAAGTTCAGAAGCCAAACAGCTTGACATGCAGCTACAACACCTGCAATGTACTCAGCTTCACAGGTTGACAAAGCAACAACTGGTTGCTTCTTGGAACACCAAGAAATAGGACCTCAAAGACACTTAAACAAATATCCAAAAGTGATTCTTCTGTCAACTTTGTCTCCATACCAATCAAAGTCTGAGTAGCACATCAGCTTTGAATTAGCCTTTCCTATAGAAGGAAACAACACTCCATACTTCAGAGTCCCCTTAATATACCTCAGAATTCTGATAGCACCTTGGTAATGAGACCACTTCGGTTTATCCATGAACCTACTAACCATTCCATCTGCATAAATAACTCAGAGATCTAACCAACTGCTTGAAAGTTGTAGCATCAACATCATCACCTTCGGTATCAAAATCCAATTTGTGATTTGTTTCAGAAGGTGTGACAACGGCCTTACAATTCAGTAGCTCAAATCTCTTCAGAAGCTCAAGTTTATACTTCATTTGATGCAAATGATATCCTTCTCAGAGTACATAAACTCCATCCCTAAAAAATATGTCATATTTCCTAGATCAGTAATTTAAAACTCATTCATCAGCAACTTTTTGAACTTAGTTATCTCATGCTCATAACTTCCTATTAGCAATATGTCGTTAACATACAGACACACCAGAATCATATTGCCTTCAGAAGTATGCTGAACATAAACACCATACTCCATCTCACACTTTCTGAATTCTTGATGCTTGAAAAAGAATCAATTTTTCAGATTCCAACCTCTAGGAGCTTGTTTCAGTCCATACAATGCTTTATGTAACTTGTACACTATCCCTTCCTGATTCTTTTTCTCAAATCCAGGAGGTTGTTAAACATATACCATTCTTGCAATGCCCCGTTCAGAAATGCAGATTTCATATCTAAATGCATCATAAGCTAATTCCTATTAGCAACTATAACAATCACCATCCTGATTGTCTCATGTCTCGCTACAGAAGTGTTGAATGCCAAACTTGCTTTAAATTGATAATTAATTATTGGCATTTTTCAACTCTTTTGTGTCGTTTTGTTGGATTTACTTCATGATAGCATGCTATTCTTCAATATTGTGAAAATACCTTTGGTTGCTTTAATTTGTGTGTTATTGTGCAGAAATTAGTCATAAAAACATCAAAGAGTAAGACATAAGCAATTGGGCAAGAAAGTCAAAGGAAGAGAAGGATTTTAGCATGTTCGTTGTGCGAACAACCAGCGAGGAGTGCCAGTGAATGTTCATTGTACGAACTCATGGCGAAGTCTCAGGGAACCATCTCAGAATGAAATTAGTAGCTAAAGGGCAGTAAGTTCACTGGGCGAACAAGCAGCGAATGTTTGTTGCAGCGAAGTGCCAGCGAATAGACAGAGAACCATTCCAGACTGAAGTCAGTAGCTAAAAGACCCTAAGTTTTTTGTGCAAACTTGTAGCGAGGTAATTCTCAGTGCAAAGAATTGCTCGCCCAACAAACTTCAGATATTCCTCAGGGGCGGTTTAACTGTTCAGAGGCACTTTAGGTGCCTAAATTGGTGTTCGCTGGACGAAGAAACTGTTCGCAGTGCGAACGTGACAGATTCTAAAAGTACTATATAAGTACTTTTCACTATTTTTGGGGATATAACCCCATTTTACACACAAGAGCTTCGTTTTCTCAGATTTCTTCACTAAAAGGTAATATTTTGCAAATAGAAGCTGGATTCGCATCCGAGTTTGATTTTTTGACATGGATGCTCATTCATCTTCTTCCAAAACTTGTAAAGCAAGCTACCATGGTTATGGGTAGCTAATTTCCTTTGTATCAAAGGTAGAGGTAGTCTACCTTTTGTTTGTATGTATTTCTTTTGATTGGCCTTGTATGTGAACAAGTGATGATTAATATATGATGAATATTTTTGTTCTTAATGATCCTTTCTTGTTTTGTAAAACTCTAGACATAGATTTTGTAAAACTTGACATAAAATATTCATCTATCAGTTTATAGATTGGAGAAATTGGTCTATGGTTGATAGTTGCTTTGTGTTGAACTTAAAGCTTACTATATTGGTTGTTATATGGAGAAATCGTGTAGCGATGAATACGGTATTTCTCACGACGCCGCTCTAGACATAGACGGTGTTGAGAGAATGCGTGACGATATTAATCGGATCCGACTTCACATGCAAGATTGAAAGAATACGTATAAGTTAAGGTAGATGAAAACCACTTTTGATATACTTTGTTAACAACAATCTTTAGAATTTATAAGTTTTGCTACTAAAACGTGACAATTTTCTGAACAAAACTTTGAAAACCCCTTATTCTTAAATGATAAACTATTGAAAGGCAAGCATCAAAATATCCTCAATCCCTATGGAGTCGATAACAAAACCTCCCTTTAACTATGATTCAAACAAAATGACGTCGTCGCCGAGGATTGTTGATATTGCAAGCATTGCAATAGTTTATTGATTTAAGAACTTTGTATTGTATTCTTAACCCTGGTACTTTTCTTGTGCTGCTTAATTTGTTTGGTTAAGTGTGCAGAATCTGTTTATGCGAGGGAGTGTACCTGCAGACCAACTTCTTTTTGATCATGAGATTGAAAGAACTGCTCGTAGGCTCAATAGTAGAAATAGGCTGAGGAACAACTTTCCCATGAAAGACGAAAGCGCAGAGAAGCTTCTACATCTACACCCATTGAAATGCCAATCATGGCTGAACCACCACCACTTCCACCTCCTGCTTCAACCCCTTGTATTAACAATATAAGACATAACGCTCAGTTTACGCGCAACACCCACAATGGGAGGCATTCGAAGATGAAAACGGGAATCCTTGCTCTTCTGTATCAGAATCCTTTTACTGGTATGGACCATGAAGACCCGTTCACACATCTCACCAAATTCTATGAAATTGTGGGTGCAACGGGAGCACCGGAATATGAAGAGGAATCCTTGTTCAAGAGACTATTGCCGCATTCCTTAATCGGGAAGGCGAAAGAATGGTATCTTGATCAATCAACGTTAGTGATGATGGATTGGAATTTATTGGAAGAAAAGTTCCTTGAATTGTTCTTCCCCCACAGCAGATTTATGGAAGCGAAGACGACGATATCAGTGTTTGCTCAAGGTGGAAATGAATCTCTCAATAAAGCTAGGGAGAGGTTCAAATCCATGTTACAAAAATGTAAAGGTCACAGTTTTGATGAATTAACTCAAGTGCACATCTTCTGGAATGGTCTCCAATCGGTTCACAAGACTTTGTTGGATACTACTTCGGGTGGTTCATTAATGTCCAAAAGTGTTGAAGATGTCATTGCTATTATTGATAGGATGACACTCAATGATCATCAAGGAAATCACAATCGTGGCACACCTCAAAGAAAAACGGGCATGATCGAGTTGGGAACAAATGATGTTATTCTTACTCAAAACAAATTAATCTCGCAACAAGTGGAGTTGTTGACTAAGAAAATATCAAAGCTTCCACAACAAATCAAAGAGATGCAAGAAGTTCCCATCCAAAATCAACATGTAGCAAGTTGTGAGCTGTGCAAAGGTAATCATCCTACCGGCTATTGTCCACCGGTCGTTGAAGAAGCCAACTATGCGGGAAACCAAAATCAAGGCTTTCAACCAAGACCACCATATCAAACTAATAACCAATGGTACCAACCAAGAGGTAATAACCAAGGTTACCAACAAGGGTGGAGGCAAGAGCCGAGTTCTTCAAGCCATCAACCTTACCAAAATTACAACCAACCACAACAAAATCAAGAAGGATGCTAAAAAATTGAAGAAACTCTCAATCAATTCATGCAACTCTCAATGTCTAACCAAAAAAGCACTGATTCCTCTATTAAGAGTCTTAAGGCACAAATTGGGCAATTGTCTAAGCAACTTGCCGACAAGCAAAAATAATTTTTTCCTAATGAGGTATGCCAACCTATCCTTACTAGGAGCGGGAGGAAGATTGATTTGGGCATTGGTGAGAAAGAAGTTGAAAATGAGGTTGTAGTTGAAAAGGAGGATGAAATTATTGTGGAGGAAGTCGAAAAAAATGAGAAGGATGATGTAGTTGAAAAGAATTGGAGAGAAGAGAAAAAAAACAATGATAGGAAGGGAAAGGAGAAAGTGAACATCTGAAGATGGCTGGATTATACCTGAGTGAATAGCACACTCAAAGATAAAACAGAAACACCACCGAACTTTATTTAGCCCCAAATGAGAGGGAAAATATCGATAAAACCCAAGGGAAAGAGAAACGAGAACGGGGGTCGGTTATGCGAAAGGAAGGTACTCGCACCTTACGCATCCGTCGTACTCGACGGGAACCATTTCGCTTGCTTCTAGGCTTGAATGAGTTATCTATCTAAAGGCTTCTAGCTAAAATAAAAGGAGAGAAAGGAGAAAGAAAGAAAGAAAGAAGGAAGAAAGTGCTCGCGGAGGATTAAGGCCCTCGTGCCTACGTACCCTCATAGTGCAATGAGGAAATCCGAGCGTCGTAGTTCATGGAACCAGGGAAAAAAAGGAGAAAAGGAAGAAGGATGGAAGGGTGCTCGCCAAGATCATCGCAATCTCGTGCCTACGTATCATACATTCGAATGAATGCAGAATCAGAGCTTCCGTAGTTCAGGGAACTAAGACGGAAAAAGAAAAGGAAAGTGGTGTCAAAACCAAGAACAAAAGAAAGGGGGAAACTCCACTGGGGATTCCAAAAGAAATGGTGTCAAAACCAGGAGAAGAACGCAAAGGAAAGATAGAGACAGAGAATAACATGCAAGAGTGGTGTCGAACCAAGAAAATAAAGGAACAAAAGGTAAAGAAGAAACTCCACTGGGGAGGTAAGAGCAAAGGATTGTGCTGGGGACCAGAGGGTTAACAACCCTACTGGGGAACAAACAAAGGGATGGTGTTAAAACCAAGGTAAAAGGAGTTTGGTATGTTAACTGACTGGCAGTGGTTAACCAAAAAGAAAGAAATAAAGACTCTGGTGGGGATTTTGGTGTATTAACTGATAACTAGTGGTTAACCAAAGAAAGAAAAGATTGCAACCGTGCAGCAAGAAAGGTTTTAACAGATATACTGTGATCAACCAAAAGAACGGGTGTAGAACTAAACAAAGGTTGTGACCCAAAGGACTGGTGTGGGACCAAGCGAAGGTCGTGACCCAAAGGACGGGTATGGGACCAAGCGAAGGTCGTGACCCAAAGGGGATGTTGGTACTGACTGAACAAACAGTACTTGACCAACAAAAAAGGGTATCGAACTAAAAGAGGTTACTAACTGCTGAGGATTCGGCGTTAACATAAAAACTGTGATTAGCCGAAAGGACACGAGTGTTTAACCAAGAGAAGGTGATTAACCCAAAAGGAACTCAGTGTGTTAACAGAGAAACTGTGGTTAACTGAGGATGAATGCAAATATTGGTTTTTTAACTGACAAGCAGTGGTTAACCAAACAAGGGGAGAAGAACCAAGAGAAGGTTGTGAACTCCTGGGGACTCGGTTTTAACAGAAAGACTGTGATTAACCGAAGAAAGGGTTGAGACTTTTCTGGGGAATCAAAAGACAATGATTTCCCACAAGCATAGAAGAGGGTATTGAAACAAAGAGTGCTTGCTAACCCAAAGACAATGATCTTTAACCAAGGCAAAGGTGATTGATCAAAAGAGGGATTGGAATAGCAGGAATGATCAAGGATCGACTCGACTGGGAATGAGAGATACGCTACCGCCTGGAGATAGAGGTGACAAAGCCAGGCACAGGGTCATTCGTCCCCTACGTGAAGTAGTCAGAATGAGAGTAGAAATTCCCCGTTCTCATTCCTTCTCTAACACATAGGGTGTAGTGCAGAAATTCAAACGGACAGCGTAACAGCTCCAAGTTGTACAGTGCTACAGTGTCGCGCGAAACTCCGACTCCGCAGGGGATCGAGAGAAAGCAAACTCTAAAGGAAACCTAAAAAGAAGCGCCAAAGGAGAGATCAATAATCGAAATGAAGTTTCAATTAATTAATCAAAGGGAGGAATATGTTAATAATTTTCCAAAATGAAATTGAAAAAATTATTAAAGCAAAGGGTGTATTATTGATTGTACAAGATTAAGCTTATTCTTTTGAGAACAAACTTAATGCAAAACAATGAGAGAAAGTGCAAAACAGTACCAAATGATACTTAAAATGCAACACAAAATCATGTTATTGTGATCAAAGAAAGTGCAAGAATGATCATGTTCACACGATGCCAAGAATGTGAACAAATTGAATAATCGAAATCGTGCATCGAAAGTTCATGAATATGCTTCAAACAGAAGTTAAATTACACTTAAACATCCATAAAAATCAAACAGAAGTTAAATTACACTTAAAACATCCATAAAAATCAAACATATCAATCCATAGAAGTTAGAGGAAGAAAGCATGGCAAACACACTTGAAAAAGTATGAAAATGGCCCCCTCTAGTTCAGTGTTAATCGATTAACACTTTTGCACTGCAAAGTGTTAATCGATTAACACTTGAAAAGCAACAAAATTACACTGGTTAATCGATTAACACTTTTGCACTACAAAGTGTTACTCGATTAACAGTGGAGCAGGGACAGAAAACAAAGTTTTCAAAAGTGCTTTTGGTCACTTATTGATTGTGCAATCACTCCAATGCTAGGGCCAACAATTATGCACAAAAAAAAACAAGTCTAACAACAGAAAATGATCAACAATGGAATCAATTAAATCATCAAGATCATGGATCAAGCAATGGCATAATCAATTCACACACAAAAAGCATCGAAACTACATCGCGAATGATACGAAAACGTTCGAAACAGTAAAATGAATGAGATCTACAAACATATAAGCCGGAGGATTGGCTTGGTAATTGTTACAAAGAGATCTTGGTGCAGATAATCAAAGAAAACTAGAGGAATCTTCAATTATAGCCGAATCGTACTGAAACCGAGCAAATTTCGACGAAACTCTGAAATACGAATTCGAACCATTGAATCTTGAAGCAAACACTTGAGATGATTCAAAAGCCTATAAAGCTCCAGAAATGCAAGAATAATTACAAGATGATGAAGACTAAGCTCAAGAAATAATCACTTCCAATGTAGAAGTGATTATTCTTCAATGGTGAAGAGCTATGGTGAGGTTTGGGAAGAAAATGTAGATGAAGATGAAGAAGTTGCAGAAAATTCAGAGGGAAATGTGAGAGAATTGAGAGTGAAGTGTGAGAAATTTGTGTGAAATGGTTGAGGGTCCTTGAAAAATGATTGAAGGTTTGTTTATATAGACTTTTGGTTTGGAGTGTGAGAGGTTTGGAATTAGGCTAGGAGCTAGCTTTGGGTGGTTTGAAATTAGGCTAGGAGTTAGTTACACTTGACTCACCGAGTCAAGCGGTTAACTCGGTTAGTTAGGAAGTTAACTTGGTAGCAATCCCAAGGCAAGCTTCACATCCAAAGGTTGACATGCTTGGAAATTAAGGAACATGGTGCACTTATTTGAAAATGATGCATTGGAATACAATTGAGTGAATTCTTAAATAGTCTTGAGATGTTTAGAATGTTCCACATGCTGCTAAAAAAATGTAGAATCCAAAAATAGGGAGGAACAGTTGCTGTCATGAAAAAGCAGCAGATTCTGCCCATTTTGCACGTGTTAATCGATTAACACATGTGCACTGCAAATGGTTAATCGATTAACCAAGCCAAAATTCGCCACATTTACCTGAAAAATGGTGTTGTGGCCACGGTTTTGATTTTCAACCTCTTGCTTTGATGAATAGGCATAGAAACCCTTGTTTTGTGCTTGTTTTGATGATGTGATATCTTTATGAGGAAGTGATTAATCGGGCTTGGAAAACCTGAATATTCCTGCAACAAAACTACAGAGAAAAAGTGCGAATGCGCATGCCAGTGATGCGAATGCACATGCTCATGCAAAAAGAGAAAAGGGAGGAGGTCAAATTTCGGGTTATGACAACATCCCCATTCAAAATTTGCATTATCCTCATAGTCCTACAAAAAGGGACAACGCAAGGCAATATGTTCGGTTTATGGATATTTTTAATCAATTGCAAACCAATATTCCATTTGTCGAGGCATTGGAGCAAATGCCTACTTATGCGAAATTTATGAAGGATATCATTACCAAGAAGAAATGGTATACAGACCAAGAAACCGTAGTTGTTGATGCTAGTGTAGCGTGCGATTTTTGTCGGTGACGCGACCACCTTATCGCAAATGGGTTTCTCCACCGCAATGGTAGGAGTGGGGTGCTAATTTTTGATTTCTTATTTATCCCGTGAAGCTGGAAGGGAAAGGGAAGCTATCTAAAACTAACCTTACACGCGAATGTTTAGCTGAACAAGCGCTTAAAGAGATTCAGGGAGTTTGGGGTCAGGTTATACAATGGGGAGTTGTCAATTACCCATCCTATATGTGGTTATCCACAAGTTGTTAGCAATAGGTTCTACTTTTATACTTGATGGTGTTTATCTGTTGCGGGTTCGGAAAATTTGGGAATGTTGAGAGAGAGAGGGAGAGTTTTTAATGATTTTGGTGAGGTATTGTACCTCAGTTTTTGATTGGTATGAAGGTACTGGACCTAGAGTTTTTTATTGGTATGCTCGCTAAGATTTCGCAATCTTATGCCTACGTATTCCCATTTAAAGAAATAGGGAAATCAGAGCAATCGTAGTTCCTCCTATTCTATGGGAGGAAAATATATGTTTTGGTGTCTTGTTCAAAGCCCAAGATTGAAGCTAAAAGGTTTATTTGTGTCTTGTTCAAAGCCCAAGATTGAAGCTAAAAGGTTTGATTGAGAGAGAATTTGTCATCTCTAAAGGGAGACATCTTGTCTGTTTATCACAACTGTTGGGTGACTGATTATAAAGGAGAATTACTTTCACTGGGATATGTGAATCCCGCAATGCCATAATTTCCTTTATGAGGGATTTGTCCTGTAGGAGAAAACTTTAACTCGGTGTAGAGCAATGCCATTTTTCCTTAGGAGTTTTTCATGCTAAGAGAGGGACAGTGGCATGGATGTAAATAATCCAGAGGCTTGCCGCTTACAGCAATTAGATGAAAGAGAGGATTTTTACCAGGATACGAGATGGATGACAACTTGGATATTTGAATCAACAAGTGTGCCACTTACAACAATTATCTGTGACTAGGGTTTGTTTTGAAGTGTTTGTTTTGATGTGTGATAACACATAGAAAGGTCTTCCTACAGAGAGATTTTGATTTCCTCTGAAGGGAATGTTGATTTTTGTGTGCTTTGATCAAAGCCCATGGTTGAAGCTAAGAAATTGATTGACTTCACTGGGGAAGTCCTTATACAAAGCCTAAGAGGAGGCTAGAAAAGACTGACTCAACAAGAGAGTGTTCATCTGTCTTGTACAAAGCCCAAGATTGAGGCTAAAAAGAGACTGACTCTTTGGGGGATATCATTATACAAAGCCTAAGAGGAGGCTAAAAGTTAACTTTTTCGGGGAAATATTTTGTCTGTCTTGTACAAAGCCCAAGATTGAGGCTAAAAGGGGAAACTAACTCTACTGGTGAGAGGTTTTATCTGTCTTGTACAAAGCCCAAGATTGTGGCTGAAAATAAGATTGACTCTACTGGAGAGATTTATACGGTGTCTTGTACAAAGCCTAAGATTGAGGCTGAAAAGAAACTGACTCTATGGGAAAGAAATCTTTATCTGTCTTGTACAAAGCCCAAGATTGAGGCTAAAATGAGACTGACTCAACAAGAGAGTGTTTTATTTGGTGTCTTGTACAAAGCCCAAGATTGAGGCTAAAATGAGACTGACTCAACAAGAGAGTGTTTTATTTGGTGTCTTGTACAAAGCCCAAGATTGAGGATGAAAAGAAACTGGCTCTGTGGGAAAGAAATCTTTATATGTCTTGTACAAAGCCCAAGATTGAGGCTAAAATAAGACTGACTCAACAAGAGAGTGTTTTATTTGGTGTCTTGTACAAAGCCCAAGATTGAGGCTGAAAAAAAAGAGATTGACCCGGCTGAGGATTTTTAGGTGTCTTGTACAAAGCCCAATATTGAGGCTGACCTTACTGGGAAAATCATTATACAAAGCCTAAGAGGAGGTTGAAAAAAAAGGTTTACTCAACAAGAGAGTGCCTTAAGGTGATTGACTCAACAAGAGAGTGCTTTAAGAGAGTAGATGGGCTCAACAAAAGGGTGTTGTTGGGGCTAATTCTACTGAGGAAAATCATTATACAAAGCCTAAGAGGAGGATAGCTTCTGCTGAGGATTATTGAGCTCCAGAGGCAGGTCAAAAACGAGGAATCAACTCTTGCTGAGGGTTTACAGAAGAGTTGAGGCATCAGATGCCTTGAGGTTCTGATGATAAGCTGACCCTAGCTGGGGAAATTTAGGATAAAAGAATGAGTTTTTAGATCCTGTGGGGCTTTAACTCTACTGGAGATTAGTTAAATGACCAAGGTTTTTTCCTATGTGTAGCGCGATTTTTGTGGTTTCGAATCACTATCGCTTTGGTACTACAGTTCGATTCATTTTTTATCCCGTGAAGCTGATTAAGGAAGGGAAATAGATGTCTCCAATTAACCCTGCTTGCATACAGAGTTTAAACAGATGACTGTTGGTTTACAAATGCTATCAAAAGGGGGTCTATCTTAGGTTATTTTGCTTAAGAATACAGTGTCTGGACTATTTGCGAGGTTTTTGGTGAGGTATTAGATCTGATGCTTTTGGTTTATTGACGGAGGTACTGGATTTTGAGTTTTTGATTAGTATGCTCGCTAAGATTTCGCAATCTTATGCCTACGTATTCCCGTTTAACGAAACAGGGAAATCAGAGCGATCGTAGTTCCCTCCTATTCTAAGGGAGGAAAAAGATGTTTTGGTGTCTTGTTCAAAGCCCAAGATCGAAGATAAAAGTGATTTGTATCTTGTTCAAAGCCCAAGATATGAAGCTGAAGGGTTTTTTGTGTCTTATTCAAAGCCCAAGATTGAAGCTAAAAGGTTTGACTGAGAGAGAACTTGTCATCTCTAAAGAGGAACTGTTGATGTTCGTATGCCTTGATTAAAGCACAAGTTTGATGCTAAAGGTTGATTAACTCAACCGGGGATTTCTCTATACAAAGCCTAAGAGGAGGCTATTGACCCAACAAGAGGGTGTTTATTATTTGTCTCGTACGAAGCCCGAGATAGAGGCTAAAAGGGTCGACTCAACAAGAGAGTACTAACAAGTGACTGGCTCAACAAGAGAGTGTTGTTATATGTCTCGTTCGAAGCCCAAGACGGAGGCTAAAAAGGTTTGACTCAACAAGTGAGTACTTTTATCTGTCTCATACGAAGCCCAAGACGGAGGCTAAAAAGGGTTGACTCAACAAGAGAGTCTTTTATACTCAACAAGAGAGTGATTTTCTGTCTCGTACGAAGCCCGAGATAGAGGTTAAAAGGAAAGTGACTCAACAAGAGAGTCTTGAAAAGTGATGGACTCAACAAGAGAGTCTAAAAAGGTTAAATCTGCTAGGGGGAATCATTGTACAAAGCCCAAGATGAGGCTGACTTCACTGAGGAAGGATCATTATACAAAGCCTAAGAGGAGGCTATTCTTCTGCCAGGGATTCTTGAGATCCCGAAGCAGGTCCAAGAAGGGAATCAATCCTTGCAAGGGAATGCAAAAAGAATTGATAGATCAGAAACCTTGAGGCTCGGGTTCGAGATAGTGTTATATGACCCGGGTTGGGGAATTTTGGGAGAAGGACGGGGGTTTAGAACCTGCAAAGTTCTAACTTGGCTGGAGATTAATCCAGAATCTGGGGTTTCTCCTATGTTTGAAAGGTGCTTGAGAATGTCTTTGAGACTCAAGGGAATTAGACTGTCCAAGTCTACTGGTAGAGTTTTATCTTTTGTATGATGCCCAAGAGGAGGTCGACTCGTTTAAGGGATGAGTATCAACCCTAAAATTGGTCTGAAGGTTTTGACTCCTTTTAGAAAGATAGCTCTAACGAAGGATGACTAAGTTCTGTCCTATACCTTTAGGAGGTCGTGAAGGTCCTTGTACAAATCCCAAGAGAAGGCATGAGAACTTTTAAGAAGCCGAAAGGTCCTTGTACAACGCCCAAGAGGAGGCGGGGATGCTTTTAGGAAGCCTATGGGTCCCCAAACTAAGAGAAGTTCAAGAAATGCAATTAACATAGAAGAGATCATTCCAGGAAAGTTCAAGAATTTGGAAGAAAATCAAGAGATTCTATTCACGGAGAATAGATCAACTCTGGGGAGTAGAGTTTCTTTTACAATTTCTAAGGGTGACAGTCTTAGAAAAGGTTCACCGAGAATACTTCATTTCTCTTTGTTCCATATTGTTTAACCCCAAGAGAAGGGAATATTGTATCTGGAATCCTATGGGGGATCTAGTTTTGTTTGTATTCGAGAGTGACCAACAGGCTTTACCTAGTTATAGACGTAGTTGCCGGGGAAAACTCTAAATAACTATACTAGTATTACACAGTTGATATATAACACGTATATAAAAGGATGTGAAAGAAGACTTACAGTGACACAGCCCCACAATACAGTTATATATATATATATATATATATATATATATATATATATATATATATATATGAAAGCGGATAAATACTTACCCGTTGTAGAGCTTCCATGCTGTTTTGTTAGTTGTTCAACAAAGAAATTAAAGAAAGTTTTGATAACAACATATATTTGAATTTAAAATCAAAGGAGAAAGTGTTTTGAAAAGATTGTTGGGGCTTACAGCTCAAGGAAAGGCCCAAAGATTTATTTTTATACAAGAGATGGGTCTTACAACTCAAGGAGAAGCCCAGGGTTATTTGTTTGAAAATGACGATCGCGCCGAGGTTTTTGAAAACACAGAGGGACTTATACAATGTATAAGGCCCAAATCACTTTGGTTTCAATAAGGGGTTGGGTCTTACACTCTATTAGAGGCCCAAAAGTGTTTTTTAAGAAAAGAAATTGGTCTTATAGCTTAAGGAGAGGCCCAAATGATTTGATTTTGAACTGGCGATCGCGCCGAGATTTTTTGAAAATGTGTTGGGACTTATACAATGTGAGAGGCCCAAAATGGTTTTGGTTAAAAAGGGATTGGGTATTACACTTTATTAGAGGCCCAAAGAGATTGAAAATGAATAAAGATGGGCCTTATAGCTCAAGGAGAAGCCTAGGGGTTTTTGTTAAAAAGGCGACGATCGTGCCGAACTTTCCGACTGTATCGGGACTTATACAATGCACTGAGGCCCAAAGAAGGTTTTTATCTACAAAAGGATGGGGCTTACACTCTACCAAGAGGCCCACAAGAGTTTGGAATATTTGAGTATGATTAAAATCAAAGAAACCCTAACTTTCACCTTTTAAAAGTAATTTTTCAAAGGAAATTAATAAAAAATGACAAAAATACCAAATAAGTTTAAATAAACCACTTGTGATTTTTGGTTAAAGTTTTGAAAAATGATGTTTTAATCACAAGATGATTTAAAACTCATTTGGTTTTGATTTTCAAGATGAATATTCATTTTAGAATGTTTAAAAAACAATTAAAATGAATTTATTCACAAAAATACCAACTATATTAAATAGATAATATAAATTTGATTTTCTTGTAGAATAAAATATTTTACTATTTTTGTGATTTTTCAAAAAAAGAACCAATAAAAAATGATAAAAATTGAGGGAGAAATTAATTTTTCAAATCATTAATAAAATAATATAAAAAAAAAGTAAAAATAGGAAAAAGTGATAAAAAAAGAGGTCTGGGGCGAGGGGGATTCGAACCCCAGACCTCTCGTTTGCTAATACACACAAACCAGCTGATCAACCACTGGGGCGCAATGTCAATTCATTTAATATATGGCAAGGGAAAAATATATAGCAAACTTGGTTGGTTTTCTGAACCATGGCGCCATGGCCATCTTCATCATCAAGCACAGATGCGTGAAGCTCTCTAACTCATTCGTTTCTCAACCATTTGTCATGATTAAAACACCAATTTCATGCATTTTTGAACAAGGAATATGATGGCAATATTCAATTTTGCTGAAATGGATTGAATCAGAACATAATAAGTTAAAACCTGAAGAACCCTAAAATTGGCATGAACTCAAGGAAATCCTATATACGAATTGTAAACAGCAATTGATTGAGGGGAAACACTCAACATATGATGACAAGCAATTGGCAAAAGTATCATGCGAGGAAATATGCATGGATCATGTTATGAGAGTTTTGAGGCTTACCTTGATGCAAACTGAAATGGAATTCTGCACAGATGGTGTTCCAGAAGTGATTTGATGATTCCTACCGCTTCAATGGATGTTGTTGAGTGGATTGCAAGCCTTGGAACACTTTGAAAATCTTTGGATCAAGTTGGAGGAATCCAACTGCAGAATGGATGCATAATGGCTTGATTGAAGAGTGATTTTGTGCTAGAGGTGTTACAGAGATGATTTAAGGGTTTGAACCTCACATACATCATATGTGATGTGTTTGAGCAATTGGATTGGATTGTTCAAGGCTACAACTCAAAACCCGATGGTGGTTGGTAAAAAACAAAGAAATTTGGCACTTAAGAGAGAATGAGAGAAAGCAATGTTGTAAGTTGCTTTGGTGTGTGTAGTGATCGATTTTGGACGTGGTTCTTAAGCACTGTCGCTCTTTGGGGGACTACAGGTCGATTCATTTTTTATCCTATTGAAGCTGATGAAGGAAGGGAAATAGATGTCTCCAACTAACCCTGCTTGTATACTGAGTTTAAACATCGGTCTGTTAAGTTACGAATGCTGTATGGAGGTGGGGGCCTCTTTCTTCTTACTTTGTTAAGGGTGACGGGACGAGGTTATGGGTAGGATGTTAGGGCCGATGCTTTTCGATTAATGTGTGAAGGTACGGGATTTTGGGTTTTTGATTAGTGTGCTCGCTAAGATTTTTCTTTCAATCTTATGCCTACGTATTCCCGTTTACCGAAACAGGGAAATCAGAGCGATCGTAGTTTCTCCTATTCTATGGGAGGAAATGGTGTTTTGGTGTCTTGTTCAAAGCCCAAGACGTGAAGCTAAAAGTGATTTGTATCTTGTTCAAAGCCCAAGATGTGAAGCTGAAGGTGATTTGTTTGTATCTTGTTCAAAGCCCAAGATATGAAGCTAAAGAGTCTATTTGTATCTTGTTTAAAGCCCAAGATATGAAGCTAAAGGGTTTTGACTTTAGAGAGAATTTGTCACCTCTAAAGGGGTCTGTTTGTCACAACAGTTGGGTGACTGATTATAAAGGAGAATTACTTTAACTAGGATATATGAATCTAGCAATGCCATAATTTCCTTTATATGGGTTTTTAACCTGAAGGAGAAGACTTTAACTCAGTTTAGAGTAATGCCATCTTTCCTTAGGAATTTCTCATGCTAAAAGAGGGACAGTGGTGTGGATGTAAATAATCCAGAGGCTTGCCGCTTACAGCAATTAGATGGGTGAAAAGGAGTTGTTGATGTTTGTATGTTGTGACCAAAGCATGATTTGATGCTAAAAGGTTGATTGTCTCAACTGGGGTTTTCCTTATATAAAGCCTAAGAGGAGGCTACTGGCCCAACAAGAGGGTGTTTTTGTATCTCGTACGAAGCCCGAGATGGAGGCTACTGGTTTGACTCAACAAGAGAGTCTTTTTGTGTGTCTTGTACGAAGCCCAAGACGGAGGCTAAAGGGGTTTGACTCCACAAGAGAGTCTTTTATACTCAACAAGAGAGTGTTTTTGTATCTCGTACAAAGCCCGAGATGGAGGCTAAAGTGTGATTCAACAAGAGAATCTTTTATACTCAACAAGAGAGTGTTTTTGTATCTCGTACGAAGCACGAGATGGAGGCTAAAAGTTGACTTTTCCGGGGAAAATGTTCTTTCTGTCTTGTACAAAGCCCAATATTTGAGACTAAAAAGGTTTGACTCAACAAGAGAGTCTTTTATACTCAACAAGAGAGTGATTTGTATCTCGTACGAAGCCCGAGATGGAGGCTGAAGGTAACTGTTTCAGTTGAGTGACCAGTCCAGTATGTTGGTCAGAAGAGAAAATCAGTTCTTATATGAGGAATGTTATACTCATAGATTTGATCTGAGGGTGGGGATTATTTCCTTTTCTTTAGGAAAATTGGGCATCCACAGGAGCTTTAGACTGTCAGAGTCTGTGAGTTCTATCTTTTGTGCTATGCTTGAGAAACAGTAGTAGTGAGATCTAGACTCTTTGAAAGAATGTTCTATTAGGATGACTAATTTCTATTCCTATACCTCTAGGAGGTCGTCGGGACAATTTGTATGAAGCCCAAGAGAAGGATGGAAACTTTTAAGAAGCCGAGGGACAATTTGTACGAAGCCCAAGAGGAGGCTATCTTCCCGGAGGAAGAATCATTATTTGAAGCCTAAGAGGAGGTTGTGAAAACTTCTAAGAAGCCGACGGGTCCTTGTACAATGCCTAAGAGGAGGCGGGGATGCTTTTAGGAAGCCTGCGGGTCCTTGCACTAAGCCCAAGAGGAGGCTGATGAACAGTTCCAGAAGGGGTTTCCCATGGAACAATGTCCTTCTGTATATGAACTGTTCACGGGGAAATTCCTTAGATCTAGTTATCTAATGTTGATGTAATGAGGCGAGGTTTTGTCTAGTTCTAGACGAAGTTGCCGGGGAAACTCTAATATCTATACTATTATTACACAGTTGATATGAGTTTATGAAAGAAGACTTACAGTGAGACAGCCCCACAGTACAGTTATATACATATGAAAGCGGTAAAGGAAAACGGGTAAACACTTACTCGGTTGTAGAGCTTCCATGTTGTATTGTTAGTTGTTCAACAAAGAAAAGTTGGAAACAACAGTATATTACATAATCAAAGGAGAAAGTGCTTTGAAAGGATTGCTGGGGCTTACGGCTCAAGGAGAGGCCCAGGGTTTTATCAATGATCGCACTGTTGTTTCGTACAAAGACTTATACAAGTGACTGAGGCTCAGGAAAGGTTTTCTGTACAACGGGGATGGGTCTTACACTCTCTCAAGAGGCCCAAAAAGTTTTAAAGAAAATAAATGAGGCTTATAACACAAGGGTAGGCCCAAGGGTTTGATTTTTCAACTGGCGATCGCGCCGAGGTTTTCTTTTAACACAGAGGGACTCATACAATATCTGAGGCCCAAAAGGTTTTGGTTAAAAGGGGATTGGGTCTTACACTCTATTAGAGGCCCAAAAAGATTTTGAATGGGTCTTATAGCTCGAGGAGAGGTCCAGATGGTTTGTTTTAAACGGGCGATGATCGCGCCGAAGTTTTGAAAACACCGTGGGTCTTACACAATGACTGAGGCCCAAAAGTTTTTGGTGTCAAAGAGGGGTTGGGTCTTACACTCTATTAGAGGCCCATGAGTGTTTGAAAAAGTTTGTTAGGGTGAAAATCAATAAAACCCTAATTTCATCATTTTTTAATGTAATTATTCAAAGAAAATTAATAAAAAATGATGAAAATGCCAAATAAGTTAGAATAAACAACTTGTGATTTTGGTTTTAAGTTTGAAAAATGAGATTTAATCACAAGATGAATTAAAACTCACTTGGTGTTGATTTTCCAACATGAATATTTATTTTTAAAAGGTTTAAAAACAAATAAAAGGCATTTATTTACAAAAATACTAATTATATTAAATAACGAATATAAACTTAATTTTTTTGTGGAATAAAATATTTTAATATTTTTTTGATTTTTTTTAAAAAGAACCAATAAAAATAATTAAAATTGAAGGAGTTATTAATTTTCCAGTTAATTAACAAAACATGAAAATATTGGAAAAATAGCAAAAAAGTGAGAAAACACAAAATGGCATGGGCGGGGTTTGAACCCACGACCTCAAGGTTATAGGGCGTGCGCCTTACCACTGGGGTGGTGATACATTCGTTGATTGAAACAAACCAACAAATATACAAGGCATGCATTGTTTTTGGCCTGGCTCAAGGCAAGGCAAGACAAGTTTTGGCAAGAAACGGGAAGGTCCATAACTTTCTCATTTCTTCATGTTTGGGGACAAAATTTATATGCATCTGGCCCATAATTTCACAAGGAATCCAATGGTGGTGGTATTTTTCTCAGATCATGATCCCTCCTCAAAATTCGATAGGGGTTTTGAAATAGGCCTATAATTGGATTTTCTATGCTACACTTTGGTACAGGCATGAATTACATGATGAATTTGTTCAAACACAACAAATATAACATGTATAAGAGATGCATGATCAGTGGACCTCAAAACAATGCATATTTTGGAAAGTTCAAGTCATGGGGCTTACCTCCTTTTGAGTTTTTTGGAGTTTTGGTCCAATCTGTCAAGCCTCTTGTTCTAGAAATGGTTTGATGCTTTGGACACCCTCAAATGATCCCTTAGAAGCGTTTAGGATGAGTGGAATCAGCTTGAACCAGCAAAAACACAAACTGGCCCTATCTTACAAAAGAGGTTAAAAATGGCCAAAATAGCAACTCTCTCAAATGGTGTTCCAGATGGGGGGAACCATTTGGGACAGTTAAAGGATGTTATTTGAAGTGTGTTTGAGGTTTTATCTGGTTTGGAAAGTGACTGAATCAAGACATGGCTTGAAAACTGCACAAAAGTACTATTTTGAGGTTTTGAGAGGTGACTTTGTGATTTAAGGATTACAGGTCACTTGTGAGAGTTTGGACAGCTTATACATGACATATATGAGGTGTGTGTGTGTGATTGGTTTGGTTGTAATTGCTGTCTAACTCAAAAACTCAGAGTTACCTTGCTAAAGAAGGCATTTTTGCCAAGAGAAAGAGATTTTGAGGAAAGCATATGAGCTCTATTTATAGTAGAGCAAGTTTGTTTTGGGATCAATAGTGAATGGAAACCACAGCAGAGGTTTGGCCAATGTTGATCAATGGGAAGCCAAGTCTCCTCTAGCCATTGACTAGAGGTTAGAGCACAGGCCTTTGGTTCCCTAGTTGTTGGAGGAATCTTGATTGAATTCAGTTGCAAATATCTCAGTCCATGCCACTTCTAAGGATCCATTAAATGCTCCAATCCAAAATTGGAGTCTTGTCCCTCTTCTAGGGATTTCTAGGTTTGGCATGATACTTCTTGTTCCAAGGACTTTGGAGGCTTGGCTTAGTGTTTGTCCCCTTTGGATTTGATCTTCAGATGTGTCCAAGATGATGACAAGGCTTGGAATTAGCTGATTTTGCCAAATCGAGCAAAAATACAAAATTCTGCCTAGCCTTGGCAGTTTTCAGCAAGGCATATTGCCCTTGTTATATCTCTTGGCTCAAGTTGAATTTGGTGATGTTCTTGGTCATTTTGGAAAGCCTTCATATGATAAAATAACTGTTTGATCATAATTGGTTTTGATACCTTTTGAATCCAAGTGAAAAATCCCCCTACATTTGGAAAAAAGTAAGGCAGATTCTGACTTAGTGAAAATTTCACTAAGTGTTGGAAAAAGTGACATTTCATGTTTTCAGCCATTTTGATCACTCCATAACTCAAAATCCATGAGGAATTTGGAGGGGGGGGTCGGTTCTAGGCTTTTGTAGAGGGTAATGAGAGCTACAAATCTAGCTTTGGATGGGGAAAAATGGCCTTGTGGTTTAGGAGTTATGATCCTCCAAAGTTGGTACCCTAACCACTTTGTTTCATAACTTAGAAAATTTCTAAGTTTTTTATGGTTACCCCTTTTACAAGTTATCCCACTTTTCTTGATTTTTCTTGATGAATGATGATTCCAATCATACACTAACATCATTTTAGGGTTAAAAAACCATTTTTGTGAAAAATCTCAAAAAGTCAAAGTTGACTTTTGTGCACAGTTGACTTTTGTCAGATGAATTCCAAACTGTGCGATCCTTTATGAAATCATGTCCTTGACCTAAATCAAACTTTATGGACATGTTCCATGGGTGTTATAGGGTATATTGATTCATGTCCTAGGGTTAGGGAGCATGTCCTCGTCAAAAGTCAAAGCTACAGTTGACTTTTCTCGCAAAACCCTAACTGTGGTTCAGATGAAAATGAAACTTGTTGCTCAAGCTTCTTGGATCAATCCATTGTTGCAAATTGATCAATGTGGTGTATTAGAGATCCTACAATCATGTCTTGAGGTCTTGGCTCATGATTTGTCCCAAAAGTCAACTTAGGGGTGAATTAGGTCAAGAAACCCTAATTCCTGATTTTTTGTGAATGCATCCCCTGAGGTTGAATTGACTTGATGCTTGGGTTTATGATGTTCCTTGGAGCATCTTAGGTTATGGTTTGAAGAATTGGCTCATGCCCAGAGGAAAATTTCCATCGGGAGGCCCTGGTCGACCAAAACCCTAATTTGGTGACACTGTTGATTCTGAGGCTTAATCCACCTAGAAGGGAGCAGCCTTGTGCTTAATCCTTGATTTGGGAGTCCTCTTGATCCTTTGTAGATGTTTGAGAGGTTAGACAAGTTAAAGATCATGTCATTCCTTGATTGATCCTTTGTCTAAGAGCTATGAGAGGGCTTGAAACCCTAATTTTGATTGTAGTGGATGCTCACCCATCTTTGGGGAGACCTAATGAGGTATGATGGTTCATCCATATTATGGTAATGATTTGCACAATGATGGGAATCTTAGTGGTCAAAATTTGGGGTATGACAGATGCCCCTATTTAATCTTCTTGGACCCGAAGGTGTGAATGATGAAGGTATTCGGGCATTCGGGGTGCAAGAGGATTAAATATCGGAATACCCAAAATTTTGATGGTTTGCTATAAACGGTAGTTTGCGCATTCATCTTCTTTTGCTAAGCAATAATGCTCAGAAAAGGTAAACTTCCCCTCGATCCTGGTCTTCAGCCAAGGAACTGGCCTCAGTTTCCGATATAAACTTCCCCTCGATCCTGTCCTTCAGCTAAGGAACTGGTCTCAGTTTTATTTTGTAAACTTCCCCTCGATCTTGGTTTCCAGCCAAGGAACTGGTCTCAGTTTTATTTTGTCAATAAACTTCCCCTCGATCCTGGTTTCCTACCAAGGATCTGGTCTTAGTTTATTTTGTCAATAAACTTTATTGACAAGGAACGCTATGCGTAGCGGTTTCCCTCAAACTTCTCGCCGAATTTTCCCGAGGAGATGCCATTTGACGGAAAAAGTTTTGATGGTAGAGAGGCACAAACTTCTCTGTTGGAGATGCCATTTATCGAATCTACTGGGGAGAGCGAGTCTCCTGAGAGACTGTTGTCTGCTTGGGGAATACTACACCATACTTTTCTCGAGATCTTCTCAGAGAAATTCCATATGATGTACCCCAATTTTGAGGTGCCGATGACTTTGCTGACATTGACTTTCTGGAGAGAAGGGCCAATGTGTTTCCGAAAGTCTTTTTAGTTGAGAGGTTTTCTCTAGGGATTTTCCTTAATCCGGGAAAGCGAAGATATCATCTTTAATGGCGAAGAGTGACACCGGCTGAGGGTTTTCTTGTCTTTTTAGAGGTTCAAGTTATCAGAGTGGTCAAAGAACCAACTTTAGTTCAACAGCAAAGTGGAGATGCGTTTGTCCCAACACGACGTTTCTTGACAAGGAAAGAACTGACAACTCGATTGACAAGAGGACGTTTATCACTAGGGGATAAAACCGACAAGAGTGATAGAGATGCAATATGAATGTGAATGTAAATCAATAATGCATGATGTATGTATGTTTATGCTAACAAAACTGACGCAACATACAGACTGATAAATGAACATGACTGGATACTCGGCCACCGTGGGGGATGAAAAATATCACTGGTTCAAGATAGCAATTCTGCCTTGCTTAGGAGAAATAGTCTCTGTCAGGACCTATGTTGGCCGGGCTTAGGAGATGAAAACTCGGTCGGGGATGTCGAATGAAACACGGTCTTCGACACAGTTGATCCTTCGTTCAGGCGCACTGGTTTAGAAGGAATACCTTGATTCTGCACTTTGAAGCTTAACTGCTTTTGGGAGAGGCGATCGATGTTCTTTCGATGTTCAACAGTCAAAAGAAATTGCCATCTTTATTTTAAAAGCAGAAAAATTTTAACAAGTAAATTCATTTTTGTTTTATTTCAAGAATCGTTAATCATATTAAAACGTCATTCTATAAAGCTAAAACAAATAAGGATTGCAAATAAAATCGCAAGGGCTCAAATTTTATTGATAGGATGGAAATCAACCAAACACATGATTCCATAGAGTATTTACAAAGTTTAGAAAATGGTAATTTAAGGGAAAAGGGCTACATTGAAACATAACGACCACTATCCTTCTACCAACTTTGAATTCGGGACATCCTGAGCTTCTGTCGAAGATGACCTTGACTTGAGATTTTTGATGGATGGCAGGACTGATACTAGGGGATTTGCCCCTGTTGGACGTAGTTATTTGCCATTATCCCTAACTTTTGCCTGGATTGTACTTTGAGATTTCCAATTCACCGGGATGATTTTTGATTATGTCTCTAATTTTTGCTTGGACCGCCCTTTCGGGTTTTCAATCCACCGAGACGTTTTTTTTAGTTTAGGCGAAGTATTTCTTGACTACATCAACATTTGTGGGGTAGGAAAATTCCTCTCTGTCCATGGTTGCAAGTCTCAAGGAACCGCCTGAGAAAGCTTTCTTGACCACATAGGGGCCGTCATAATTCGGAGTCCACTTGCCCCGGGAATCAGTGAGGAATGATTGTATCTTCTTGAGCACGAGGTCTCCTTTCCTGAAGACACAGGGTCGGACCTTCTTGTCAAACGCTTTCTTCATTCTTTGCTGATACAACTGACCATGGCATAGTGCCGTTATTCAGTTTTCTTCAATCAGGTTTAATTCGTCGTGTCGACTTTGACACCATTTAGCTTCTGTAAGCTTAGCTTCCATCAATACTCGGATTGATGGGATCTCTACTTCTATGGGGAGCACTGCTTCCATGCCATACACTAGAGAGAAAGGGGTAGCACCTGTTGCAGTGCAGACAGATGTATGATAACCGTGAAGAGCAAAGGGTAGCATCTCGTGCCAGTTTTTGTAGGTTACAACCATCTTTTAAACGATCTTTTTGATGTTCTTGTTAGCCGCTTCTACCGCTCCGTTCATCTTGGGTCGGTAGGGAGATGAGTTATGGTGTTCGATCTTGAACTCTGCGCACAACTCTTTCATCATCTTATTGTTCAAGTTCGATCCATTATCCGTAATGATCTGGCTTGGAACACCATAATGGCAGATGAGATTGTTTTTGATAAATCGGACCACCACTTGTCGGGTTACATTGGCGTATGACGCTGCTTCTACCCACTTGGTGAAGTAGTCAATGGCTACCAGGATGAACCGATGTCCGTTCGAAGCTTTAGGTTCAATTATGCCAATCATGTCGATTCCCCATATGGAAAAAGGCCATGGGGATGAAAGAACTTTGAGATGCGTTGGCGGTACATGGATTTTGTCAGAGTATATCTGACACTTATGACACCACCTCATGTACGTGTAGCAATCGGATTCCATTGTCAACCAATAGTACCCTGCTCTTAGAATTTTTCTCGCCATTGTGTGTTCGTTGGCATGAGTGCCAAAGGATCCTTCGTGAATTTCTTTTATCAGCATGTCTGCTTCTGGTCTGTCTATACATCGGAGTAGGACCATGTCGAAGTTTCTCTTATAGAGTGTATCACCGCTCAGGAAGAAGCTGACAGCCAGTCTCCTGAGGGTCTTTCTATCCTTTCTTAGTGCCCCAGGTGGGTACTCTTGTTTCTGAAGGAAGCATTTGATATCGTGATACCAAGGTTTGTCGTCTATGACTGCTTCAATCGTGAAGATGTAAGCGGGCCTTTCAAGGCGCATTATGTCAATCTTAGGTAGGTCGTTCCATTGACCTACACTAATCATGGAAGAGAGAGTGGCTAATGCATCAGCCATGTGATTCTCTTCACGAGGGATATGATGAAACTCGATTCTGTTGAAGAAGGGCAACAACCTTCTTGCATAATCTTTGTAAGTAATCAGTCTTGATTAGTATGTGTTCCAATCTCCTTTGATCTGATTGATGACCAGAGCCGAGTCGCCATATACATCCAAGTTCTTAATCCTCAAGTCAATTGTTTCTTCGAGACCCATGATACAAGCTTCGTATTCGGCCTCGTTGTTTGTGCACTTGAACGTAAGTCTGGCGGTGAAAGGAATGTGGGTACACTGAGGGGTGACAATGATTGCCCCAATTCCATTTCCGTAATGATTGACAGCTCCGTCAAAGATAAGTCCCCATTGGGAACCTGGTTCTGGCCCTTCACTGGGTAGTGGTTCATTGCAGTCTTTCATTTTCAAATACATGACATCTTCATCTGGGAATTCAAACCCGAATGATTCCTGATCGTCAATCGGTTGATGAGCCAAATGATCGGCTAAAATACTTCCCTTAACGGCTTTCTGAGCGTGGTACTCTATGTCATATTTTGATAACAACATCTGCCAATGGGCAATCCTTCCCGTAAGAGCAGGCTTTTCCAAGACATACTTGATCGGATCCATTTCAGAGATAAACCAAGTAGTGTGACGAATCATATATTGGTGAAGACGTTTGGCTGCCCAGGCCAAAGCGCAACAAGTTTTCTCAAGCATAGTGTACCGAGTCTCGCAGTCCGTAAACTTCTTGCTCAGATAGTAAATGGCAGACTCTTTCCTTTTAGTTTCGTCTTGTTGGCCAAGTACACAACCCATTGAGTCCTCTAGGACTGTGAGGTAGATGATCAGCAGTCTTTCTTCCACTGGAGGTGATAGAACCGGTGGGTTTAACAGGTATTCCTTAATACTATTGAAGGCGGTTTGGCAAACTTCTGTCCAAACCCAGTCTTGGTTCTTTTTCAGTAATTTGAAAATCGGCGCACATGTTGCAGTCATGAGAAATATGAATCTGGAAATGTAATTCAAACGTCCTAGAAATCCTTTGACTTGTTTTTCAGTTTTCAAAGAAGGCATTTCTTGAATGGCCTTGACCTTGTCAGGATCAACCTCAATTCCTTTCTGGCTGACGATGAGCCCTAAAAGTTTCCCTGAACGGACACCGAAGGTGCACTTGTTGGGATTTAAGCGGAGTTTGTACTTTCTCAACCGCTCGAATAGTTTTGATAGGTGGGTCACATATTCCTCTTCTGTCTTAGATTTGGCAATCATATTATCGACATACACCTCAATTTCCTTGTGTATCATGTCATGAAACAGAGTAGTCATGGCCCTTTGATAGGTTGCCCCGACGTTCTTCAAACCGAACGGCATCACCTTGTAACAAAAAGTACCCCATGGGGTAATGAATGAAGTTTTCTCCATGTCGTTCGGTGCCATTTTAATCTGGTTATAGCCCGAGAATCCATCCATGAAGGAGAAAACTTTGAACTTTGCTGTACTGTCTACCAGCATGTCAATGTGTGGTAAAGGAAAGTCGTCCTTTGGACTAGCCTTGTTTAGATCTCTGTAGTCGACGTACATCCTGACCTTTCCGTCCATTTTCGGAACGGGTATGACGTTGGCTAACCATTGAGGACATTCTGATGTAGCGAGGAAACCCGCGTCAATCTGTTTCTGTACCTCCTCTTTGATTTTAATGGCCATGTCTGGGTGAGTCCGTCTCAACCTCTGTTTTACTGGCGGACACTCCGACCTTAACGGTAGATGATGTTCCACGATGCTGGTATCTAACCCTGGCATATCCTGATAGGACCAAGCAAACACATCGGGGAATTCTCTGAGAAGCTTTGTCAGACCTTCTTTGGCAGTTGGACTGAGCATTGCCCCAATCCTGATTTCTTTTTTCTCTTTTTCTGAACCCACGTTGATCGTTTCCAACGGCTCTTTGTGAGGTTCAATGGACCTTTCCTCTAGTCTGAGTAATCGGGAGATCTCTTCGGGAATTTCGTCGTCAACTTCTTCTTCAGCCCCAAATACCGGGAACTCAAAGTCGGGAGAAGGCATTGGATCGTATGTTTCAACAGGGTTTAAAACAAGCAATCTGCATGACGTAATGATTTGTGTTTAGAAGAGATAGAGAGAATGCAAGAGTGTGTGCAGTGTATTACATTTTTTACTGTTTGTTTTTATTATTGGGTTGTTTTTTAGGATTACCATTTTCTATGAAAAGCGAAAAGAGAAAACAACAATAAATGCAGAAATTACAGAACGACGTTATTTTATTCATGAACAAGTCGATTCTTGAAACTACAGCCCTATAAAACAAAACTCTGTCGCTTTGGGCGAAGCGAAGAGGGAAATTTACAGAAAGTGAGCCCTATCAAAACATCCGTTTCACCTGGGCAGGGTGAAAGGTTAAAGATGGCAATTACTTTGACTTATGAACAATCTTCGGAACATCGACAGCAACCCATTGGCGGTGAACTCCTCGGTGAATCACAAAGTCTGGTACCTTCCTTAATTTGTCTTCAGAAATAACACTGATTTCTGGCAGAGCAAGATCATTGGAATCTGTCTCCCAGGCGTAGTTGTCGTAGGAGGATTCCTTAGTTGTATTTTGCATAGCATTTGTACTCTCAACTGTATCTCCCCATCCAATTGGCTGGATGTCTTCGAGCCTGATACGAGAGCTTTCAGGAGCGCTGTACTTGACCATATAGTCGTATTTTCCACTCGGTTGTCCCAAGGTGTCCCACACTTCTTTGGAACTAGAGGAGTCATCTTTCTCGATGACGTTGACCTCGGGAAAAGCATAGTTGATGAATTTTAGTCCTGCAAACGTTGTCAATTCATCCTCGTGCTGGATATTTTCTGAATGACCTGAGTGTTGATCCCATGACATGGTGGGGACGCATGTATTCTTTCCAATGATGCTCAGCTAATTTTTAAAGTTCGGCTGATTTTCTTACCCCAAGTCTCCTGGGTAAGGCTGCCACATTGGCAGGCCATCCATCGGGCCATAATAGTTGTGGTCGAAGTTGTCTTTCATCAGAGTGTCCTCCTCTAATGAGTTTGGCGGAGCACGACATCCTTCCGGATCACAATCTCCATATATCATTTCGACATCTGACCGGGGTATAAATCTCGGGCTCTATGTAGGAAAGCAAAAGGGAGTCTGCGTTTTGTCCTGAGACATATAACCGTCCTCGTTGAGATATGACTTCCACTCTTCATCCCTATCGGATGAATCCTCCTCGTTGATAGCATGGACTATTTGAGGCACTGGGTGAAGGAAACCTCCATTGTGGAAGAAGTACTGAATGGGATGAAGAATTTCATCGTTAGCAGCTGTCTGGGTACAGGTTGCAGAAAAACCAAGACCCTTCTTTGTTTTATTGTTAGTAGGAATGACAAGTTGCCCCCATCCTGTTGTATTGGTACTCTTGACTGCTTTGATAGCGTCTTTGTACGAGGAAATCGAAGTTCCCCCTTCGGATTGATCGTCCTTGTGTAGCGAAAGCGTCTGGAACTGGGTTCCAATTATCCCCTCCGGTTCTACATATGTGGATGACGATAAATTGCTTACGAGCAAGGCCTGTTCTCTACAGACTGTGACGAGTTGGTTGTTCTGGACGAACTTTAGCTTTTGGTGGAGGGTCGAAGTGACCGCCCCAGCCTGATGTATCCAAGGTCTTCCTAATAAACAACTGTAAGTTGCCCGGATGTCCATGACCTGGAAAGTGACTTGGAAAGTGTGAGGACCGATAGTTATGGGAAGGTCGACTTCACCGATAACCATTTTTCTGGATCCGTCAAATGCTTTGACGACGACCTTGCTGGTTCTCATCGGAGGGCCTTTGAATGATAATTACAATAAAGTGGACTTCGGCATAACATTCAGGGCTGACCCTGTGTCTACCAGTACGCTGGCTAAAGCATCGTCCTGGCAGTTGACTGTAATATTGAGCGCCATGTTATGACGGCGACCTTCTTCAGATAATTCCTCATCACTAAATCCCAAGTTATTGCAGAAAGTGATGTTAGAGACAACGCTATCGAACTGTCTGATTGTTACGTCCTATTCCACAAAGGCTTGCTCCAAGACTTTCTGTAGAGCCTCCCTGTGTGCTTCTGAACTAAGTAACAGTGATAATACCGAGATCTTTGAAGGAGTTTGTAATAGTTGATCAACAATGTTGTATTCACTCCTTTGGATGAGCTTTAGCATCTCATCGTTGTTCTTTGATAGGTCGGGGTCGCTGGATTGACCGACTGGTGGATTAGGAACTTCTGTCTGAGGTTCCTTTTCTCTGCTAGGTTCTCCAACTCCTCGGTTGAAGATTCGACCGCTCCGTGTTACTCGACTGATGTCTGCAATATTCACGACGGAGGGTAATGGAATTTCCTTTCCATTCTCGACTGTTGTTGCACCGTACTTGTAAGGGATAACCTTAGTTGATTCATACGGTAGTGGTCCCGGCAGATAGATGACTATGGGAACCTTTTGACTTTTCTGACCATCGTACGTAATTTCGATCCGTTCCTGGTTGGGAACTCTTGATTCATCAAGTAGAGGGATGATGGCACAAACATCCCTAGCCATCTGATGATCAGAGATTATGACAACGTCCTCGATTTGATCAGCGAGATAGTTGACTGATCCAGAACTTAAGCATGGTTGAACCTCCTTGCAGTCCAATGGACATTGAAGGTCTGCTCGCACGAGGTAGCATCCTTGATTATCCACTGAGCAAACTCCACACCTCTCATAGTTATGTAGTGGCACCTGGCCATGTCTGCTTTGAATGCAGTGTAACCTGACGAGGTCCGTTTCCATTGACCAGACATCCTGACTTTGATATCTAGTAGGATTTCCGTTTGTGATACTAATTTGCTGGGTGTCTTCATCCATATAGATTGGAAGCCACCAGTGGTTCAGCAGGTGCTGAAGTGTTTCCTGGACAAGGGCACAACCTTGATCATTTTCGCAACCCGCTTTACAGCTCTGATAATCATGTGAAGTGATAAAACCTAGTTGGACTTGCGTAGCGTGTAACTCCACCAGGCTGATATTCATCAAGCGAATATCGAAGATTTGAATCATGTTGATCTGATAATGATTCCTATCATGGTAGTCTTGGATCCATCCATGATCCATCTGACGCTGGAGGGCCTCTTGTACAAAAGAACATCCCTGTTTGTTTACCGAGCAAGTCAGATAGGAATTGTACTCATGCCGCGGCAGATTATGATACTAGCTTTGCCTTGAGTGCATCACCACCAAGTTGACATTCATCGCATGGATGTCGTGGTTTTGAATGATGTTGGAATTCGTATAGGCCATGTTAACTCCACGAACTCGGTGTTGTTGGATCCATCCAAGATCCATCTGTTCCTGTAGAGCTGATTGCACCACAGAACATCCCTGATTATTTTTAGAGCAGATATCACACTGGTGATAATTATGAGGTGGCACATGGCCATATCCGCTCTGTCTACAATGCATCTTAACCAAGTTGGCCCTTAATAAGAGTACATCGTGAATTTGATAGATGTTGCTAGACTCTCCCTCTATCAAATTGACTGCAGCTTTCTCGTGTTGAGGCAGCGGGTTTGTGAGAACATTCAGATTCGTATCTTTAAAATATAAGACCCCGCTCCTAACAAGCATTTACACATCGGACTTGAAACTGAGACAGTTCTCTATGTTATGCCCTAGTCCTCCTTGATGGTAAGGGCAAGTCTGATCCACCTTAAACCAAAAAGGCAGATTTTCCGGTACTGTAAGAGGAGCCTTGATCTGGACGTGCCCTTTGACCAGTAGTAACGGAAATAGTTCTACGTTCGATACGGGTATAGAATCAAATCCTAGTGGCTGCGTTGTATGGTTGTTGTTGTATGGAGGACGAGCCTGCTGAAGAGGTTGTTGTGTCCTTTGCTGAAATTGCTGTTGATTAGGTTGGCTCTGTGTAACCTGAGGTTGATATGTAGAAACAGGCGTAGGGTTGATAGCAGGAGTCACAGCTGCTACTGGTTGGTACCGTCGCCTTTGTTTTCTGAGAGAGATGTTCCCAATATCTTGCTCTTTTTTCTTAGGGAGAGCACTACCGTATTTCTTAGTACCGCTTGTCGATCCAGTGTCTTTGACCAGACGTCCTTCTCAGACGGCTTCCTCAAGACGAACTCCCATGCCCACCATCTCGGTGAAATCACTGGGCGCACTGGCGACCATTCTGTCATAGTAAAATGAGCTCAAGGTCTTTAAGAAGATCTTTGTCATCTCGTTTTCCTCCAGGGGTGGAGAAATCTGAGCGGAAATTTCACGCCATCTCTGAGCGTACTCCTTAAAAGTTTCTGTGTCCTTTTGCGACATTGATCTGAGTTGATCTCTGTCTGGTGCCATGTCCAAATTGTATTTGTATTGTTGGACGAAGGCAGTGCCAAGATCTCTGAAAGTGATGATCTCAGTGCTGTTTAATCCCATGTACCATTTGAGTGGGGCACCGGTTAAACTATCCTAAAAGTAGTGAATCAGTAGGTCCTGATTCTCTGTCTGAGCTGACATTCGCCGAGCGTACATCACCAAATGGCTTTGAGGGCAAGAGTTACCCTTGTATTTTTCAAAGTCGGGCACCTGGAATTTGTGCGGAACTTTCACATTGGGGACCAAGCAGAGATCTGCGGCGTCCTTTCCAAATAAATCCTGACCGCGAATGGCTTGCAGTTCCTTCTGTATTTCCAGGAATTGCTCCTAGAATTCGTCCATTCTGTCAAACATAGTTTCCTTTCTACCAGAAGATATCTGTGGAATCTGTCCTTCCGGGACAGTGTGCACCACAGGGGGTGGTACCGTTACTACGGCAGTGAATCTTGGCGTTTCTTGAAGTTTGTAACCTTCAGGAGTCCTCAATATGCCTCTGGCATCTTCGCTTTCCCAAAGTTTGTAACCTTCAGGCCCAGCGGCTTCTGCTATGATTCCCTGATCTTCAGTGATCGGCGAAACATATCCTTCTGGGATATAGTTAACAGACATGCCCCAGGGACGATCTTTCGGCATTTGATACCTAGGATCATACTTCTCCACTATGGGCGTCGAGGTGATCTCTGTGATCACAGTTCTTTGTAGCTGAGCTTCTGCCATGGCTTGAATGTCGTTACGAAGCTTTCTCATATCCTCTCTCAGAGCGTCGATTTCTTCTTTCAACTCTCTGTTCTCTTCCTCGAGATCATCCATCTTTTTCTGACGATTGGCCCGAGTATTGTACGAATGAGACAGTTTGACTCTAGAACCGAGACACAAACGTGAGATTCGTAGGTAAGAAGAATGTGTTATGTGAGAATGATGAATGCAATGATTATATTAATTGTTTTTTTGGTTTAATCAAAATAAACTTCGACAATTAGATTGCAAATATCAAACAGTGGGGAAACCCCATTTTATTGAATTCAAAGGATTGCGGAAATGGAGATACAGTAAATTACAAGGTGCGGAAATGGAAACCTAAGTTAATGGGTCTCGAGTCCTCTCTGAGGAGAACCCGAGTGCTGATTCTGGTACTTTCCTTTTCTTGGACCGGGGCTCTTGGGCCGTTGTCGGGTTGTCATTCCTTTGCCAAGTGAAATGAGCGAGCAAATTCCTTTGGTCATCCTGATTCTCTACAACATGCTGCTCCAAAATCTCAATTAGAGCATCCTTATCCTTTAGTAGTTGCTGTATTTTGGTACACTCTACATTGAGAATGCGGTACTTGTTCTTCCAAGACCTCCTCTCCTGCTGAACTTTGTTGAGAGTAACCTGAAGTTTTTCCGCTTCAGTCATGAAGTACATGATAGATCCCCTTGGTGGAAGAACTCCGTGACGCGGATAAGGCATCTTTAGCTTGAGAGCTCTAGTTTCTACCCAGTGGAGATAAGGCTCCACCGAGACACAGTCTGGTTTTCCTAGAGACTCTCGTCCTTTCTTATGAACATGTTTCCAAGCATGCACTATTTCCATCTTTAGTGCCATGTCATTTTCTCCTTCCTTGAAGAAAAGACCTTCCAGATGAGCATTACGCGGGACATGCCTCATCGGGTATCCGAATTGACGACGAACTAAAATTGGATGGTAATTGCTTCCTCCCTTAGTTCCTATGAGGGGTACGTTGGGGAAGTTTCCACAACGGTCAATGATCCTGATCCCACCATAAATCTTATTGCACCAATATATGTCAGAGTTGGTAAGGGACATGATTTTCTGCGACCAATGTAAGGCACTCTTATGATCCCAAAAAGCGGCAGACTTAGGCAAGTAGGAAATAAACCATTTATACAGCAAAGGTACACAACACGTGATCTCCCCTCCACTGTACAAATTCCTTAAGTGTGCAGAATGATACGCATCTGCGAGCAAAGTTGGTACAGGGTTTCCAATGAGAAAAACCTTAATGGCGTTGATATCTACAAAGTTATCGATGTTGGGAAACAAAAATAACCCATAGGTGAGCAAAACAAAGATGCTCTCGAAAGCGGCCACGTTCCCTATACTAACAAAGTATAGAGCCTTCTTTGTTAAGAACTGGGCTGGGAAACCCGAGATTCCTCCCTTGGTGGTCATGTGAGTCTTGACTTCTGACTCGTCCAGATAGATTGCTCTTGAAATGGTCTAATCCTTTGGAATTTCTTCCAGTCCAGAAAATGGAGTTCGATCAGTGATATGTAAATCAGTCAGATGAGAATACTCCTCCAGCGTTGGCGCGAGCTGGTAATCCGGGAATGTGAAACAGTGATAAACCGGATCGTAAAACTGAATGAGTGCCTCCATGATTCTTTCAATCACTTGGACCCTTAACAGAGGTAGCAGACCTCCGTACTTGGCTCTGAAAGCGTCAGGGTTAGTGATCATCCTTGCTAATCCTCTCAAATCCTCTAGTTTTGGAACCTTGAAGGTATACTTATGAGTTTTTCTTCTACCAAAATCCATTAGCGCAATCCTTTTCTCTCTGACATTTGTAATCATTGTCTTAGTTTAATTTGAAAAAGAGAGACTATAAGAGAAAATTTTTCTTTGTTTTAATGTTTTTAAAATGAATGCATGAATGCAGCACACAAAAACATAGAAAAAACATGGGGTCAATGGGTCGGTGTCATGAAGTCAAGGCTCTACCCATCCCAAAGGTTTATACTAGTGATTTTTGTACCTGTCTCTCAGAATCATCAATTCTTGTCGAGAAAACACCAGCGGGCCAGGAACCGTGCTAGGTGATGTTTTTTCGAAGAATCATCAGAAGGGGGTAGTATCGCGTAACAGCCATTTCCGATAGCTTCCGCACTACTAAAAGAGGTTTTTCCTAGGTGTATACTCAATCTTTCCACAAGCGGCATCACATGCATTCCCATTAGCAGAAAAATAAACACATATATCAATTAGGAAAAACAGTATATATATTTGTCCTAATGTCCTAGACTTTTAAGAGCTATGAATCCTATGTTCCTAACAGAAAATGGCTCCCCGGCGGAGTCGCCATTCTGTGGTTCCTTCCCAATTTAAAGGCTTTGACCTAAGATCCTAGTGAAGGCCGATCCTAGCAATAATGACATTCCCAGATGAAACCGTCATGAAAATAACTTGTCCAAGGTTTTCACCTCGAACTGTAAGGAGAAAAAAAAGATGATGCCCCACGGTGGGCGCCACTTTTCTGTGGCGGCCACCGCCATGAAAATGACTTGCCCAAGGTTTTCACCCTAGCTTGTAAGAAAGAAAGATTTGGTCCCCACGGTGGGCGCGACTTTTCTGTAGCGAGCGATTTTGGACGTGGTTCTTAAGCATTGTCGCTCTTTGGGGGACTACAGGTCGATTCATTTTTTATCCTATTGAAGTTGATGAAGGAAGGGAAATAGATGTCTTCAACTAACCCTGCTTGCATACTGATTTTAAACAGCGGTCTCTTAAGTTACAGATGTTGTATGGAGGTGGGGGCCTCTTTTTTCTTACTTTGTTAAGGGTGACGGGACGAGGTTATGGGTAGTATGTTAGGGCCGATGCTTTTCGATTAATGTGTGAAGGTACGAGATTTTGGGTTTTTGATTAGTGTGCTCGCTAAGATTTTTCTTTCAATCTTATGCCTACATATTCCCGTTTACCGAAACAGGGAAATCAGAGTGATCGTAGTTCCTCCTATTCTATGTGAGGAAATGGTGTTTTGGTGTCTTGTTCAAAGCCCAAGACGTGAAGCTAAAAGTGATTTGTATCTTGTTCAAAGCCCAAGATGTGAAGCTGAAGGTGATTTGTTTGTATCTTGTTCAAAGCCCAAGATATGAAGCTAAAAAGTCTATTTGTATCTTGTTTAAAGCCCAAGATATGAAGCTAAAGGGTTTTGACTTTAGAGAGAATTTGTCACCTCTAAAGGGGTCAGTTTGTCACAATAGTTGGGTGACTGATTATAAAGGAGAATTACTTTAACTGGGATATGTGAATCCAACAATGCCATAATTTCCTTTATAGGGGGTTTTTAACCTGAAGGAGAAGACTTTAACTCAGTTTAGATTAATGCCATCTTTCCTTAGGAATTTCTCATGCTAAAAGAGGGACAGTGGCGTGGATGTAAATAATCCAGAGGCTTGCCGCTTACAACAATTAGATGGGGGAAAAGGAGTTGTTGATGTTTATATGTTATGACCAAAGCATGATTTGATGCTAAAAGGTTGATTGTCTCAACCGGGGTTTTCCTTATATAAAGCCTAAGAGGAGGCTACTGGCCCAACAAAAGGGTGTTTTTGTATCTTGTACGAAGCCCGAGATGGAGGCTACTGGTTTGACTCAACAAGAGAGTCTTTTTGTGTGTCTTGTACGAAGCCAAAGACAGAGGCTAAAGGGGTTTGACTCAACAAGAGAGTCTTTTATACTCAACAAGAGAGTGTTTTGTATCTCGTACGAAGCTCGAGATGGAGGCTAAAGGTGTTTGACTCAACAAGAGAGTCTTTTATACTCAACAAGAGAGTGTTTTTGTATCTCGTACAAAGCCCGAGATGGAGGATAAAGGTGTGATTCAACAAGAGAATCTTTTATACTCAACAAGAGAGTGTTTTTGTATCTCGTACGAAGCCCGAGATAGAGGCTAAAGTTGACTTTTCCGGGGAAAATGTTCTTTCTGTCTCGTGCAAAGCCCAAGATTTGAGGCTAAAAAGGTTTGACTCAACAAGAGAGTCTTTTATACTCAACAAGAGAGTGATTTGTATCTCGTACGAAGCCCGAGATGGAGGCTGAAGGTAACTGTTTCAGTTGAGTGACCAGTCCAGTATGTTGGTCAGAAGAGAAAATCAGTTCTTATATGAGGAATGTTATACTCTTAGATTTGATCTGAGGGTGGGGATTATTTCCTGTTCTTTAGGAAAACTGGGCATCCACATGAGCTTTAGACTGTCCGAGTCTGCGAGTTCTATCTTTTGTGCTATGCTTGAGAAACAGTAGTAGTGAGATCTAGACTCTTTGAAAGACTGTTCTAATAGGATGACTAATTTCTATTCCTATACCTCTAGGAGGTCGTCAGGACAATTTTTACGAAGCCTAAGAGGAGGCTGGAAACTTTTAAGAAGCCGAGGGACAATTTGTACGAAGCCCAAGAGGAGGCTATCTTCCTGGAGGAAGAATCATTATATGAAGCCTAAGAGGAGGCTGTGAAAACTTCTAAGAAGCCGACGGGTCCTTGTACAACGCCCAAGAGGAGCCGGGAATGCTTTTAGGAAGCTTGCAGGTCCTTGCACTAAGCCCAAGAGGAGGCTGATGAACAGTTCCAGAAGGGGTTTCACATGGAACAATGTCCTTCTGTATATGAACTGTTCACGGGGAAATTCCTTAGATCTAGTTATCTAATGTTGATGTAAGGAGGCGAGGATTTGTCTAGTTCTAGACGTAGTTGCCAGGGAAACTCTAATATCTATACTATTATTACACAGTTGATATGAGTTTATGAAAGAAGACTTACAGTGAGACAGCCCCACAATACAGTTATATACATATGAAAGCGGTACAGGAAAGCGGGTAAACACTTACTCGGTTGTAGAGCTTCTATGCTGTATTGTTAGTTGCTCAACAAAGAAAAGTTAGAAACAACAGTATATTACATAATCAAAGGAGAAAGTGCTTTGAAAGGATTATTGGGGCTTACGGCTCAAGGAGAGGCCCAGGGTTTTATCAATGATCGCACTGTTGTTTCGTACAAAGACTTATACAAGTGACTGAGGCTCAGGAAAGCTTTTTTGTACAACGGGGATGGATCTTACACTCTCTCAAGAGGCCCAAAAAGTTTTAAAGAAAAGAAATGAGGCTTATAACACAAGGGTAGGCCCAAGGGTTTGATTTTTCAACTGGCGATCGCGCCGAGGTTTTCTATTAACACAGAGGGACTTATACAATATCTGAGGACCAAAAGGTTTTGGTTAAAAGGGGATTGGGTCTTACACTCTATTAGAGGCCCAAAAAGATTTTGAATGGGTCTTATAGCTCGAGGAGAGGCCCAGATGGTTTGTTTTAAACTGGCGACGGTCGCGCTGAAGTTTTGAAAACACCGTGGGTCTTACACAATGACTGAGGCCCAAAAGTTTTTGGTTTCAAAGAGGGGTTGGGTCTTACACTCTATTAGATGCCCATGAGTGTTTGAAAAAGTTTGTTAGGGTGAAATTCAATAAAACCCTAATTTCATCATTTTTTTAATGTAATTATTCAAAGAAAATTAATAAAAAATGATGAAAATGCCAAATAAGTTAGAATAAACAACTTGTGATTTTGGTTTTAAGTTTGAAAAATGAGATTTAATCACAAGATTAATTAAAACTCACTTGGTGTTGATTTTCCAACATGAATATTTATTTTTAAAAGGTTTAAAAACAAATAAAAGGTATTTATTCACAAAAATACTAATTATATTAAATAACTAATATAAACTTAATTTTTTTGTGGAATAAAAGATTTTAACATTTTTGTGATTTTTTTTAAAAAGAACCAATAAAAAATAATTAAAATTGAAGGAGTTATTAATTTTCCAATTAATTAACAAAACATGAAAATATTGGAAAAATAGCAAAAAATTGAGAAAACACAAAATGGAATGGGTGAGGTTTGAACCCACGACCTCAAGGTTATAGGGCGCGCGCCTTACCACTGGGGGTGGTGATACATCTGTTGATTGAAACAAACCAACAAATATACAAGACATGCCTTGTTTTTGGCCTGGCCCAAGGCAAGGCAAGTTTTGGCAAGAAACGGGAAGGTCCATAACCTTCTCATTTCTCCATGTTTGGGGACAAAATTTATATGCATCTGGCTCAGAATTTCACAAGGAATCCAATGGTGGTGGTATTTTTCTCAGATCATGATCCCTCCTCAAAATCCGATAGGGGTTTTGAAATAGGCCTATAATTGCATTTTCTATGATACACTTTGGTACAGGCATGAATTACATGATGAATTGGTTCAAACACAACAAATATAACATGTATAAGAGATGCATGATCAGTGGACCTCAAAACAATGCATATTTTGGAAACTTCAAGTCATGAGGCTTACCTCCTTTTGAGTTTTTTGGAGTTTTGGTGCAATCTGTCAAGCCTCTTGTTCCAGAAATGGTTTGATGCTTTGGACACCCTTAAATGATCCCTTAGAAGCGTTTTGGATGAGTGGGATCAGCTGGAACCTGGAAAAACACAAACTGGCCCTTTCTTGCAAAAGGGGTTAAAAATGGCCAAAATATCAACTCTCTCAATTGGTGTTCCAGATGGGGGGGGACCATTTGGGATAGTTCAAGCATGTTATTTGGAGTGTGTTTGAGGTTTTATCTGGTTTGGAAAGTGACTGAATCAAGACATGGCTTGAAAAATACACAAAAGTACTATTTTGAGGTTTTGAGAGGTGACTTTATGATTTAAGGATTACAGGTCACTTGTGAGAGTTTGGACAGCTTATACATGACATATATGAGGTGTGTGTGTGATTGGTTTGGTTGGAATTGCTCTCTAACTCAAAAACTCAGAGTTACCTTGCTTAAGAAGACATTTTTGCCAAGAGAAAGAGATTTTGAGGAAAGCATCTGTTTGATGGCTTTGGTGTACTCAAACTGAGCACAAATGAGCTCTATTTATAGTAGAGTAAGTTTGTTTTGGGATCAATAATGAATGGCAACCACAACAGAGGTTTGGCCAATGTTGATCAATGGGAAGCCAAGTCTCCTCTAGCCATTGACTAGAGGTTAGAGGACAGGCCTTTGGTTCCCTAGTTGTTGAAGGAATCTTGATTGAATTCAGTTGAAAATATCTCAGTCCATGCCACCTCTAAGGATCCATTAAATGCTCCTATCCAAAATTGGAGTCTTGTCCCTCTTTTAGGGATTTCTAGGTTTGACATGCTACTTCTTGTTCCAAGGACTTTGGAGGCTTGGCTCAGTGTTTGTCCCCTTTGGATTTGATCCTCAGATGTGTCCAAGATGATGACAAGCCTTGGAAATAACTGATTTTTCCAAATCGAGCAAAAATACAAAATTCTGCCTAGCCTTGGCAGTTTTCAGCAAGGCATATTGCCCTTGTCATATCTCATGGCTCAAGTTGAACTTAGTGATGTTCTTGGTAATTTTGGAAAGCCCTCATATGATAAAATAACTGTTTGATCATAATTGGTTTTGATACCTTTTGAATCCAAGTGAAAAATCCCCCTACATTTGGAAAAAAGTAAGGCAGATTCTGACTTAGTGAAAATTTCACTAAGTGTTGGAAAAAGTGACATTTCATGTTTTCAGCCATTTTGATCACTCCATAACTCAAAATCCATGAGAAATTTGGAGGGGGGTCAGTTCTAGGCTTTTGTAGAGGGTAATGAGAGCTACAAATCTAGCTTTGGATGGGGAAAAAATGCCTTGTGGTTTAGGAGTTATGATCCTCCAAAGTTAGTACCCTTGCCACTTTGTTCATAACTTAGAAAATTTTCTAAGTTTTTTATGGTTACCCCTTTTACAAGTTATCCCACTTTTCTTGATTTTTCTTGATGAATGATGATTCCAATCATACACTAACATCATTTTAGGGTTAAAAAACCATTTTTGTGAAAAATCTCAAAAAGTCAAAGTTGACTTTTGTGCACAGTTGACTTTTGTCAGATGAATTCCAAACTGTGCGATCCTTTATGAAATCATGTCCTTGACCTAAATCAATCTTGATGGACATGTTCCATGGGTGTTATAGGGTATATTGATTCATGTCCTAGGGTTAGGGAGCATGTCCTGGTCAAAAGTCAAAGCTACCGTTGACTTTTCTCGCAAAACCCTAACTGTGGTTCAGATGAAAATGAAACCTGTTGCTCAAGCTTCTTGGATCAATCCATTGTTGCAAATGGATCAATGTGGTGTATTAAAGATCCTCTAATCATGTCTTGAGGTCTTGGCTCATGATTTGTCCCAAAAGTCAACTTAGGGGTGAATTAGGTCAAGAAACCCTAATTCCTGTTTTTTTGTGAATGCATCCCCTGAGGTTAAATTGACTTGATGCTTGGGTTTATGATGTCCCTTGGAGCATCTTAGGTTATGGTTTGAAGAATTGGCTCATGCCCAGAGGAAAATTTCCATCTGGAGGCCCTGGTCGACCAAAACCCTAATTTGGTGACACTATTGATTCTGAGGCTTAATCCACCTAGAAGGGAGCAGCCTTGTGCTTAATCCTTGAAGTGGGAGTCCTCTTGATCCTTTGTAGATGTTTGAGAGGTTAGACAAGTTGAAGATCATGTCATTCCTTGATTGATCCTTAGTCTAAGAGCTATGAGATGGCTTGAAACCCTAATTTTGATTGTAGTGGATGCTCACCTATCTTTGGGGAGACCTAATGAGGTATGATGGTTCATCCATATTGTGGTGATGATTTGCACAATGATGGGAATCATAGTGGTCAAAATTTAGGGTATGACAGTATGGTTTGAATGATCATTTGAAACCTCTATTTATAGGTGATTAACTCTTGTCTTAGAGGAATAGTGAATGACTGCAAGATCAGATCACCTTCAAATGGATTGGCTTGCCATAAATGCCTCTTGCACTAGGTATAACAGCTGCCCCAAATAGATCAGCTATGCCTTGACTGATTCCACATTCCTCAGTCATTTTAATCGTTTCTTATTAGGGCATCTTGACTACAAGTGATAAGAATCTTGAAAGTGAACTATTTGCATTAAATTGCCTTTAAATTCCATGTATTTGTTCCACTATTCATTATGCCAAGGGATGAGCTTTGAAGCATTCTTGGCCTAACTTATCAGGTTGAATCAGATGCATTGTGATCAGGTTGGATACAGGTGGCATAGAGATCACAAGCCTTGACTCAGAAATCGTGTGAAGCAAGAAAACTTGAAAACTGATTTTTCAAAACAGTGGTAGCAACATGACTTTGGGCATGGATTTCTCTTGGCTCAAGCTAAGTTGTTTCATGCCAATAAGTTCCTTGGATTGTATGCAACATGTATAACAACTTTGATGTTTATATCTTGAATTGATTCAACTTGCAACTGTGTGAAAAAATCCCACAAGTTTTGGCGTTTTCAACAAAATCTGTCTTGGAAAGAATTTTGTCTAAGTGTTGAAAAAGAGGGATTTTCATGTTTTTAGTGATTTTGATCCAATCATAACTTGAAATCTATGAGGAATTGGAATGAGGTGTAGTTGACACTTTTAAAGTATGCCATGAGAGCTACAAATCCATCTTTAGATCAGCCAAAATGGTTGCTTGGATCACAAGTTATGATCCTTGGGAGTTGGTACCCTAGCCACTTTGTTCCATAACATAGAAAATTTCTAAGTTTTTTATGGTTACCCCTTTTACAAGTTATCCCACTTTTCTTGATTTTTCTTGATGAATGATGATTTCAATCACACATTAAGATCATTTTAGGGTTAGGGAACCATAATTGACCAAAAAATCAAAAAGTCAAACTTTGACTTTTGGGCACAGTTGACTTTTTATCAGATGAATTCCAGACTGTGCGATCCTCTATGAAATCAAGTCCTTGACCTAAATCAAACTTGATGGATTGATTTCATAAGTGTTATAGGGTGTATTGAATCATGTCCCAAGGTTTGGGAGCATGCCTTGGTCAAAAGTCAAAGATACAGTTGACTTTTTCCTCAAAACCCTAATTGTAGTTCAGATGAAACTGAAACTTGTAGATCAAGCTTCTTGGATAAATCCATTGTTGCAAATGCCTTAATATGGTGTATTGGAGACCTTCAAATCATGTCTTGAGGTCTTGTCTCATGTTTTGTCCCAAAAGTCAACTTAGGGGTGAATTAGGTCAAGAAACCCTAATTCTTGATTTTTGTTGAATGCATCCTCTGAGGGTAAATTGACTTGATGATTGGGTCCATGAGGTCCCTTGGAGTATTTTAGGTTATGCTTTGAAGTATTGGCTCATGACCAGATGAAAATTTTCATCTGGAGGCCCTGGTCGACCAAAGCCCTAATTCGGTGACATTAGCGATCTTGAGGCTTGATCTACTGGGAAGGTTGCAACCTTGTGCTCAATACTTGATGTGGGAGTCCTCTTGATCCTTTATGGATGTTTGAGAGGTTAGACAAGTTGAAGATCATGTCATTCCTTGATTGATCCTTTGTCTAAGAGCTCTGAGAGGGCTTGAAACCTTAATTCTTAGTTGTAGGGAATGCTCAACAATTCTTGAGGAGATTGATAAGGCATAAAGGTGCATCCATATTGTGATGATAATTTGCACAATGATGGGAGATCTTAGTGGTCAAAATTTGGGGTATGACCGATGCCCCTATTTAATCTTCTTAGACCCGAAGGTGTGAATGGTGAAGGTATTCGGGCATTCGGGGTGCAAGAGGATTAAATATCGGAATACCCGAAATTTTGATGGTGGTTATGAATGGCAGTTTGCTCATCCATCTTCTTTTGCTAAGCAATGATACTTAGAAAAGGGTAAAACTTCCCCTCGATCCTGGTCTTCAGCCAAGGAACTAGTCTCAGTTTTTGATACAAACTTCCCTCGATCCTGGTTCTCTACCAAGGAACTGGTCTAAGTTTTCTTTTGAAATAAACTTCCCCCGATCCTGGTTTTCTCCAAAGGAACTAGTCTAAGTTTCTGATATAAACTTCCCCTCGATCCTAGTTTCCTACCAAGGAACTAGTCTAAGTTTCTGATGTAAACTTCCCCTCGATCCTGGTTTCCTACCAAGGAACTGGTCTCAGTTTCTGATATAAACTTCCCCCCGATCTTGGTTTCCTACCAAGGAACTGGTCTCAGTTTCTTTTGTCAATAAACTTTCTTGACAAGAGACTCTATTTGTAGCGGTTTTCCTCAAACTTCTCGCCGAATTTTCCTGGGGAGATTCCATTTGTTGACTTTATTGGGGAAAGTAAGTCTCTTGAAAGACTGCTTTCGCTTTGGGATATTACGTCACACTTTTCCCGAGGTCTTCTCGGAGAAATTCCATGTGGTGTAATCCAATTTTGAGGTGCCGATGACTTCATTACCATTGACTTTCTGGAGAGAAAAACCAATGTGTTGTTGAGAGTCTTTGGTTGTGAGGCTTTCTCTGGGGATTTTCCTTAATCCGGGAAAGCGAAGATATTATCTCCAATGGTGAAGAGTGACGTTCATCGATGGTATTCTTGTCTTTCAGAGGTTCAAGTTATCAAAGTGGCCGAGGACCAACTTTAATCTAGAAATAAACTGGAGGAGAGATTGTTCAGACGCAACACCTCCTGATAAGGACGCAACTGACAACTCGGGTGACAAGAGGACTTTTAGCACTAGGGGACAAGACCGACTAGAGTGATAGTGATGCAATATGAATATGAATGTAAATAAATAATTCATGATGTATGTATGTATATGCTGACAAAACTGACGTGACATACAGACTAGTGGATGAACACGACTGAATACTCGACCACTGTAGGGGACGAAGAGGTATCGCTGGTTCAAGATAGCAATTCCAACTTGCTTAGGAGAGATAGTCCCTGTGGGGAACAACCATTGGTCGGGCTTAGGATATAAGAACTCGGTCGGGGATGTCAGATGAAACATGGTCTCTAACACAACTGATCCTTCATTCTGGTGTATTGGTTTAGAAGGAGTACTTTGATTCTGCACTTTGAAGCTCAATTACTTTTGGAGAAGCGATCGATGTTCTTTCGTTGTTCAACAGTCAAAAGAAATTGCCATCTTTATTTTAAAAGCAGAAAAATTTGACAAGTAAATTCATTTTTGTTTTATTTTAAGAATCGTTAATCACTTTAAAACGTCTGTAAAGCTAAAACAAATAAGAATTGCAAACAAAAGCACAAGGGCTCAAATTTTATTGATAGGATGGAAATCAGCCAAACGTGTGATTCCATAGAGTATTTACAAAGTTAGAAAATGGTAATTTAAGGGAAAAGGGCTACATTTAAACATAACGACCGTTATCCTTCTACCAACTTTGAATTCGGGACATCCTGAGCTTCTGTCGAAAATGACCCTGACTGGAGTTTTCTGATGGATGGCATTACTGCTGCTGAGGATTTAACTGTGTCAGACGTAGTTACTTGCCATGAATCCCTAACTTTTGCCTGGATTGTACTTTGAGATTTCCAATCCACCGGGATGATTTTTGATCATGTCTCTAATTTTTGACTGAACCGCCCTTTCGGGTTTTCAATCCACCGAGACGTTTTTTTATTATTATTATTTTTATTTAGGCGAAGTATTTCTTGACTACGTCACCATTCGTGGGGTAGGCAAACTCTTCTCCATCCATGGTTGCAAGTCTCAAGGCACCGCCTGAGAAAGCTTTCTTGACCACATATGGGCCGTCATAATTCAGAGTCCATTTGCCCCGGGAATCAGTGAGAAATGATTGTATCTTCTTGAGCACGAGGTCTCCTTTCCTGAAGACGCGAGGTCGGACCTTTTTATCGAATGCTTTATTCATTCTTTGCTGATACAACTGACCGTGGCATAGTGTCGTTATTCGTTTTTCTTCGATCAGATTCAGTTCGTCGTGTCAACTTCGACACCATTCAGCTTCTGTTAGCTTAGCTTCCATCAATACCCGGATTGATGGTATCTCTACTTCTATGGGGAGCACTGCCTCCATGCCATATACTAGAGAGAAAGGGGTTACCCCCGTTGAAGTGCGGACAGATGTACGATAACCGTGAAGAGCAAAAGGTAGCATCTCGTGCTAGTCTTTGTAGGTTACAACCATCTTTTGAACGATCTTCTTGATGTTCTTGTTAGCCACTTCTACCGCTCCGTTCATCTTAGGTAGGTAGGGAGATGAGTTATGGTGTTCGATCTTGAACTATGCGCACAACTCTTTCATCATCTTGTTGTTCAAGTTAGATCCATTGTCAGTAATGATCTGGTTCGGAAAACCATAACGGCAGATGATATTGTTTTTGATAAATCGGAACACGACTTGTCGGGTTACATTGGCGTACGATGCTACTTCGACCTACTTGGTGAAATAGTCAATGGCTACCAGGATGAACCGATGTCCGTTCGAAGCCTTGGGTTCAATCATGTCGATTCCCCATATGGAAAAGGCCATGGGGATGAAAGAACTTTGAGATGCGTTGGCGGTACATGGATTTTGTCTGAGTATATCTGACACTTGTGACACTTCCTCATGTACTTGTAGCAGTCAAATTCCATGGTTAACCAATAGTACCCTGCTCTTAGTATTTTTCTCGCCATTGTGTGTCCGTTGGCATGAGTGCCAAAGGATCCTTCGTGAAATTCTTTTATTAGCATGTTTGCTTCTGGTCTGTCTGCACATCGGAGCAAGACCATGTCAAAGTTTCTCTTATAGAGTGCATCACCGCTCAGGAATAAGTTCCTTGCCAATCTTCTGAGGGTCTTTCTGTCTTTTTTGGATGCCCCAGGTGGGTACTCTTGTTTCTAAAGGAAGCATTTGATATCGTGATACCAAGGTTTGTCGTCTATGACTGCTTCGATCGTGAAGATGTAAGCGGGCCGTTCAAGGCGAATTATGTCGATCTTAGGTATGTTGTTCCATTGACCTACACTAATCATGGAAGAGATAATGGCTAAGGCATCAACCATGTGACTTTCTTCACGAGGGATATGACGAAACTCGATTCTGTTGAAGAAGGGTAACAACCTTCTTGCGTAGTCTTTATAAGGGATCAGTTCTGATTGGTATGTGTTCCAATCTCCTTTGATCTGATTGATAACCAGGGCTGAGTCGCCATATAGATCCAAGTTCTTGATCCTTAAGTCGATCGCTTCTTCGAGACCCATGATACAAGCTTCGTATTCGGCCTCGTTGTTTGTACACTTGAATGTCAGTTGGGCGGTGAAAGGAATATGGGTACCCTGAGGTGTTATGATAATTTCCCCAATTCCATTTCCGTAATGATTTATAGCTCCGTCAAAGATTAGTCTCCATTGGGAACCTGGTTCTGGCCCTTCACTGGGTAGCAGTTCATCGCAATCTTTCATCTTTAAATACATGACATCTTCGTCTGGGAAGTCAAACCCGATTGATTCTTGATTATCAATCGGTTGATGAGCCAAATGAACGGCTAAAATACTTCCTTTAATGGCTTTCTGAGCGTAGAATTCTATGTCATATTCTGATAACAACATCTGCCAACGGGCGATACTTCCCGTGAGAGCAGGTTTTTCAAAGACGTACTTGATTGGATCCATTTCGGAGATTAACCAAGTAGTGTGACGAATCATATACTGGAGAAGACGTTTGGCTGCCCAAGCCAGAGCGCAACAAGTTTTCTCAACCATAGTGTACCGAGTCTCACAGTCGGTGAATTTCTTGCTCAGATAGTAAATGGCAGACTCTTTTCTTTTCGTTTCATCTTGCTGACCAAACACACAGCCCATGGAGTCTTCCAAGACTGTTAAGTAGATGATCAGTGGTCTTCCTTCCACTGGAGGTGATAGAATCGGTGGGTTCAACAGGTATTCTTTGATACTGTCGAAGGCGGTTTGGCAGTCTTCTGTCAAAATGTAGTCCTGGTTCTTTTTGAGTAATTTGAAAATCAGCGCGCACGTCGCGGTCATGAGGAATATAAATCTGGAAATGTAGTTCAAACGCCCCAGGAATCCCCTGACTTGTTTCTCAGTCCTCGGAGAAGGCATTTCTTGAATGGCCTTGACCTTGTTAGGGTCAACTTCAATTCCTTTCTGGCTGACGATGAACCCTAAAAGTTTCCCTGAACGGACACCAAATGTGAACTTATTGGGATTCAAGCGGAGTTTGTACTTTCTCAACCGTTCGAATAGCTTTGACAAGTGGGTCACATACTCCTCTTCTGTCTTAGATTTAGCAATCATATCATCGACATATAGCTCGATTTCTTTGTGTATAATGTCATGAAAGAGAGTAGTCATGGCCCTTAGATAGGTTTCCCCGACATTCTTCAAACCGAACGACATTACCTTGTAATAAAAAGTACCCCATGGGGTGATGAACGAAGTTTTCTCCATGTTTTTCGGTGCCATTTTTATCTGATTATAGCCCGAGAATCCATCCATGAAGGAGAAGACTTTGAACTTTGTTGTACTGTTAACCAACATGTCAATGTGTGGTAAAGGAAATTCGTCCTTTGGACTAGCGTTGTTTAGATCTCTGTAATCCACACACATTCTGACCTTTCCGTCCTTTTTTGGAACTAGTACGATGTTGGATAACCATTGAGGATATTCTGATGTGGCGAGGAAACCTGCATCAATCTGTTTCTGTACTTCCTCTTTGATTTTGATGGCCATGTATGGGTGAGTCCTTCTCAACCTCTATTTTACTGGCGGACATTATGCTCTCAATGGTAGATGATGTTCCATGATGCTGGTATCCAACCCTGGCATGTCCTGATAGGACCAAGCGAATACACCGAGAAACTCTTTGAGAAGCTTTATCAAATCTTGTTTGACAGTTGGACTGAGCAGTGCCCCAATCTTGACTTCCTTTCTCTCTTCTTCTGAACCCAAGTTTACCGTTTTCAACGGCTCTTTGTGAGGTTTAATGGACCTTTCATCTTGTCTGAGTAATCGGGAGATCTCTTCTGGAATTTCGTCGTCAACTTCTTCTTCAACCTTAAATACTGGGAATTCAAAGTTGGGAGAAGGCACCGGATCGTATGTTTCAACGGGGTTTAAAACAAGCAATCTGCATGATGTGATGATTTGTTTTTAGAAGAGATAGAGAGAACGCAAGAGTGTGTGCATTGTATTTTCTTTGGAAAACTGCTTGTTTTTACTATTGAGTTATTTTTTAGGATTACCATTTTCTGAAAAAGTGAAAAGAGAAAACAACAATAAATGCGGAAATTACAGAACGACGTTATTTTATTTACGATCTTGTCGATTCTTGAAACTACAGCCCTATAAAACAAAACTTTGTCGCTTTGGGCAAAGCGAAGAGGGATATTTATAGAAAGTGAGATCTATCAAAACATCCGTTTCACCTGGGCAGGGTGAAAGGTTAAAATAAAGATGGCCATTACTTTGACTTATGAACAATCTTCAGAACATTGACAGCAACCCATTGGCGGTGAACTCCTCGGTGAATCACAAAGTCTGGTACCTTCCTTGATTTGTCTTCAGAAACAACGCTGATTTCTGGTGGAGCAGGATCATTGGAATCTGTCTCCCAGGCAGAGTTATCGTAGGAGGATTCCTCTGTTGTATTTTGCATAATATTTGTGCTCTCAGGTAAATCTCCCCATCTAGTTGGTTGGATGTCTTCGAGCCGGATACGAGAGCTTTCAGGAGTGGGGTACTTGACCAAGTAGTCGAACTTGCCACTCGGTTGTCCTAAGGTGTCTCACACTTCTTCGGAGGAGTCATCTCTTTCAATGACGTTGACCTCGGGAAAAACATAGTTGATGAATTCTAGTCCTGGAAGCTTTGTGAGTTCATCGTCGTGCTGGATATTTTATGAATGCCCTGAGTGTTGATCCCATGACATGGTGGGGACGCATGTATTCTTTTCAATGATGCTCAGCTGATTTTCATTGTTCGGCTGATTTTCTTGCCCCGAGTCTCCTAGGTACTGCTGCCAGATAGGCAGGCCATCCATCGGGCCATAATAGTCGTGGTTAAAGTTGTCTTTCATTAGAGTGTCCTCCTCTAATAAGTTTGGCGGAGCACGACATCCTTCGGGATCAAAATCTCCGTATATCATTTTGACATCTGATCTTGGTATATATCTCGGACTCTGTGCGGGATAGCAAAATGGCATAGGCACCTCTTCCTGAGACATATAACCGTCCTCGTTAATATAGGACTTCACTCTTCATCTGTATCGGAGGAGTCACCCTCGTTGATGGTATGGACTTCTTGAGATATTGGGTGAAGGAAACCTCCACTGTGGAAGAAATCCTGAATGGGATGAAGACTTTCATCGTTATTAGCAATCTGGGTACAGGTTGCAGAAAAACCAAGACCCTTCTTTGTTTTATTGTCAGTAGAAATGACAAGTTGTCCCCATCCCTTTGCATTGTTACTGTTGATCACCTCGAGAGCATCTTTGTACGAGGAAATCGACGTTCCTTTTTCTGATTGATTCTCATTGCTCACCGAAAGTGCCTGGAACTGAGTTCCAACAACCTCCTCGGGTTCTACACAAGTGGATAATGAAAGGTTACTCATGATCAAGGCTTGTTCTCCACAGACCATGACGAGTTGGTCATTCTTGATGAACTTCAGTTTCTGGTGCAGTGTCGAAGTGACTCCCCCAACCTAGTGTATCCAAGGTCTTCCCAACAAACAGCTGTATGTTGCTCGGATGTCCATGACCTGGAAAGTGACTTGGAAAATGTGAGGACCGATAGTTATGGGAAGGTCGAATTTTCCGATAACTATTTTTCGAGATCCGTCAAATGCTTTGACAACGACCTCACTGCCTCTCATCGGAGATCCTTTGAATGATAGTCGCATTAGAGTGGACTTCGGCATAACATTGAGAGCCGATCCGGTGTCTACCAATACACTGGCTAAATCATCGTCCTGGCAGTTAACTGTGATATTGAGCGCTATGTTGTGACTTTTTCCTTCTTTTGGAAATTCCTCATCACTAAACCCTAAGTTGTTGCAGGAAGTGATGTTGGCGATGATGCTGTCGAACTGTCTTATTAACACATCTTGTTCCACAAAGGCTTGCACTAAGACTTCCTGTAGAGCCTCCCTATGAGCTTCGGAATTGAGTAAAAGTGATAACACAGAGATTTTTGAAGGAGTTTGTAACAGCTGATCAACAATGTTGTATTCACTCCTTTGGATGAGCTTCAACATCTCATCATCATTCTTTGAAAGATCGGGATCACTGGATTAACCGACTGGTTGATCAGGAACTTCTGCTTGAGGTTCCTTTTCTCTGTTAGGTTCTCCAACTCCTCGGTTGAAGATTCGACCACTCTGTGTTACTCGACTGATGTCTGCAATATTCACGACGGAGGGTAATGGAATTTCCTTTCCATTCTCAATTGTTGTTGCACTGTATTTATAAGGGATAGCTTTATCGGACTTGTACGGTACTGATCCTGGAAGATAGATAACTACAGGAGCCTTCTGATTTCTCTGACTGTCGTAAGTAACTTCAATCAGTTCCTGGTTAAGAACTTTTGATTCATCAAGTAGAGGGATGATGGTACAAAAATCCTCGGTACTCTCAGGATCAGAGATTATAACAACATCCTTGATTTGATCAGCGAAGTAGTTGGGCATCAAGTTGATGGACCCTGAAACTGGACATGGTTGAATCTCTTCGTGGTCCAACTGACTCTGAAGGTCCGCTTGCACGAGGAAGCATCCTTGGTTATTTTCTGAGCAGACTCTACAGCGCTCGTAGTTATGTGGTGGCACCTGGCCACGTCAGCTTTGAATGCAGTGTAACCTTACTAGGTCCGTTTCCATAGATCGAACATCCTGACTTTGATGCCTAGTAGGGTTCCCATTAATTATGCTAACTTGTTGTGTCTCTTCATCTAGATAGATCAGAAGCCACCAGTGATTTAACAAGTGTTGCAAAGTTCTCTGAACAAGAGCACATCCTTGGTCACTCTCACAGCATACTGTACAGTTCCGATACTCATGCGAAGTCAAAAAACCGAGCTGGACTTGTTTAGCGTGTAATTCCACCAAGCTGGTATTCATCAAGCGAATATCGAAGATCTGAATCATGTTGATCTGATAAGGATTTTATCATGGTAGTCCTGGATCCATCCAAGATCCATCTGACGCTGGAGGGCCTCTTGTATAAAAGAGCATCCCTGATTATTTACCGAGCAAATCAGACAGGAATCATAATCGTGTTGTGGCAGATTATGATACTGGCTTTTCCTTGAGTGCATTGCCATTAAGTTGACATTCATCGCACAGATGTCGTGGTTCTGAATGATGTTGGAATTCGTATAAGTCATGTTAACCCCACGAACTCGATGCTCTTGGATCCACCCGAGATCCAATTGTTCCTGTAGAGCTGATTGCACCACAGAACATCCTTGATTGTCTTTAGAGCAGGTATCACACTGGTGATAATTGTGAGGTGGTATATGGCCATACCCGCTCTGTCTGCGATGCATCTTGACCAGATTGGTCCTTAATAAGAGTACATCATGAATTTGATAGGTGTTGTAAGACTCTCCTTCTATCAAATTTACTGCAGCTTTCTCATGTTGAGGCAACGGGTTCGTGAGAACATTCGGATTCGTATATTTGAAAGATAAGACCCCGCTCCTAACAAGCTTTTTCACATCGGATTTGAAACTGAGGCAGTTTTCTATGTTATGCCCTGGTCCTCCTTGATGGTAAGGACAAGTCTGACCCGCTTTGAACCAAAAAGGCGGATTTTCTAGTATTGTAAGAGGAGCCCTGGTTTGGACGTGCCCCTTGACCAGTAAGAGTGGAAACAATTCTACGTACAACATTGGTATAGGGTCGAACCCTGGCGGTCGCGTTGTACGGTTGTTGTTGTATTGAGGACGAGCCTGCTGAAGTGGCTGTTGTGTCCTTTGCTGATATTGCTGTTGATTTGGTTGGTTTTGAACAACTTGAGGTCGATACGTTGGAACGGGCGTAGGGTTGATAGCAGGATTTACAGCTGATACTGGTTGGTATCGTTGCCTTTGCTTTCCAAGAGAGATATTCCCAATATCCTGCTCTTTTTTCTTAGGGAGAGCACTACCTTATCGTTTTGTACTACTTGATGATCCAGCGTCTTTAACTAAACGTCCTTCTCGGACGGCTTCCCCAAGACGAACTCCCATGCCCACCATTTCGGTGAAGTCACTGGGCGCACTGGCGACCATTTAGTCGTAGTAAAATGAGCTCAAAGTTTTCAAGAAGATCTTTGTCATCTCTTTTTCCTCAAGAGGTGGACGAATCTGGGCGGCAATTTCACGCCATCTCTGAACATATTCCTTAAAGGTTTCCTTGTCCTTCTGCGACATGGCTCTGAGTTGATCTTTGTCCGGTGCCATGTCCAGATTATACTTATATTGTTGCACGAAAGCAGCGCCGAGATCTTTGAAAGTAGCGATCTTAGTGCGGTTTAATCCCATGTACCATTTGAGTGCGGCACCGGTTAAACTATCCTGGAAGTAATGGATCAGTAGCTGGTGGTTCTCTGTCTGTGTTGACATCCTCTGAGCGTACATCACCAATGGCTTTGAGGGCAAGATTTACCCTTGTACTTTTCAAATTCGGGCACTTTGAACTTGTGCGGAACTTTCACATTGGGGACCAAACAAAGGTATGCGGCATCTTTTCCAAATAGATCCTGACCGCGAATGGCTTGCAGTTCCTTCTGCATTTCTAGGAACTATTCTTGGAACTCTTTCATTCTGTTATCCATACTTTCATTTCCACCAGAAGGTATCTGTGGAATCTGTCCTTCCGGGATAGTGTGTACGACGGGTGGTGGTATAGTCATTATGGCTGTGACTTTTGGTGCCTCCCGAAGTTTGTAACCTTCAGGAGTTGTCGTCGTGCCCCTGACATCCTCGCTTTCCCGAAGTTAGTAACCTCCAGGCCCAGCGGCTCCTGCTGCAGTTTCCGGATCTTCCATGATCGGCGGAATATATCCTTCTGGGATATAGTTGAGTGGCATGCCCCAGGGATAATCTTTTGGCATGGCATACCGAGGATTAATCTTTTCCACTATAGGCGTAGATGTGATCTCTGAGATCACAGTCCTTTGTTGTTGCATCTGGGCTGCTTCCAAAGCTTACATGTTGTCATACCCCAAATTTTGACCACTAAGATTTCCCATCATTGTGCAAATCATCATCACAATATGGATGAACCATCATGCCTCACCAGTCTCCCCAAAGATGGGTGAGCATTCACTACAAACAATAATTAGAGTTTCAAGCCCTCTCATAGTTCTTAGACAAAGGATCAATCAAGAATTGACATGATCTTCAACTTGTCTAACCTCTCAAACATCCACAATGGATCAAGAGGACTCCCACAACAAGAATCAAGCACAAGGTTGCAGCATTCTGAGTGGATCAAGCCTCTAAATCGACAGTGTCACCAAATTAGGGTTTTGGTCGACAAGGGCCTCTAGATGGAAATTTCCCTCTAGGCATGAGCCAATGCTTCAAAGCATATCCTAATATACTCCAAGGGACCTCATGGACCTAATCATCAAGTCAATTTGGCCTCAGGGGATGCATTCACTAAAAATCAGGAATTAGGGTTTCTTGACCTAATTCACCCCTAAGTTGACTTTTGGGACAAATCATGAGCCAAGACCTCAAGACATGGTTTGAGGGTCTATAATACACCACATTGATCCATTTTCAACAATGGATTGATCCAAGAAGCTTGATCAACAAGTTTCAAGTTCATCTAAACCATAATTAGGGTTTCGCGGAAAAAGTCAATTGTACCTTTGACTTTTGACCCAGGCATGCTCCCAAACCTTGGGACATGATTCAATACACCCTATAACACCTATGAAATCAATCCATCAAGTTTGATTTAGGTCAAGGACTTGATTTCATAGAGGATTGCACAGTTTGGAATTCATCTGATAAAAAGTCAACTGTGCCTAAAAGTCAAAGTTTGACTTTTTGGTCAATTATGGTTCCCTAACCCTAAAATGATGTTAATGGTGATTTGAATCATCATTCATCAATAAAAATCAAAGAAAGTGGGATAACTTGTAAAAGGGGTAACCATAAAAAACTTAGAAATTTTCTAAGTTATGGAACAAAGTGGCTAGGGTACCAACTTCCAAGGATCATAACTTGAGATCCAAGCAACCATTTTGGCTGATCCAAAGATGGATTTGTAGCTCTCATGGCATACTATAAAAGTGACAACTACACCTCATTCCAATTCCTCATGGATTTTAAGTTATGGAGTGACCAAAATGACAAAAAGTGAAAATGTCACTTTTTTCCAACACTTAGCGAAATTTTCACTAAGTCAGAATCTGTCTTACTTTTTTTCCAAAAGTAGAGGCATTTTTCACTTGGACCCAAAAAGTGTCAAGACAAACTATGATCACACATGTGTTATATCATATAAGAGCTTTCCAAAATGGCCAAGAACTCCATCAAATTCCATTTGAGCCATGAGATATGACAATGGCAATGTGCATTGCTGCAAACTGCCATGGCAAGGCAGATTTGTGCATTTTGCTCAATTTGAGCAATTTGTACAAATGACAAGCATGCTTATCCATCTGAACACCTCAGGGAGGGACCAAGGAGGGACAAACACTGATCCATAAGCCTCCCAAGTCTTTGGAACTAAAAATAGTTTGCCAAACCTAAAAAACCCTAAAGAGGGGACAAGACTCCAATTTTGTTTTGGAGCATTCAATGGATGCACCAAGGTGGCATGAACTGAACCATTTCCAACTGAATGAGTCAAGGATAAGATTTGAACCAAGGGAACCAGCAGCCTGTGCCCTAACCTCTAGTCAATGGCTAGAGGAGACTTGGATTCCTATTGATCAACATTTGTCAAACCTCTGCTGTAGTTGCCATTCACTATTGCAGCCAAAACAAGCTTGCTCTACTATAAATAGAGCTCATTTGTGCTCAGTTTAAGTACACCAAAGCACTACAACACTTGCTTTCCTCAAAATCTCTTTCTCTAGGGAAAAATGCCTTCTTTAGCAAGGTTACTCTGAGTTTTTTGAGTTAGAGAGCAATTCCATCACAACTCATGATCCAAACACATCCAATATGTCATATCTAAGCTGTCCAAACTCTCACAAGTGACATGTAACACCAAAATCACAAAGTCCCCTCTCAAAACCTCAAAATAGGGCCTTTTTGCATTTTTCAAGCCATGTCTTGATTCAGTCACTTTCAAAACCAGATAAAGCCTCAAACACACTCCCTTGAACTATTCCAAATGGTTCCCCACATCTGGAACACCATTTGAGAGAGTTTCTATTTTGGCCACTTTTGCCCCTTTTGCAAGAAAGGGCCAATTTCCATTCCTGAGGTTTCCAGCTGATTCCAATCATCCTAAAAGCTTTTAAGGGATCATTTGAGAGTGTTCAAAGCATCAAAACATTTCTGGAACAAAGCACTTGGCAGATAGCCCAAAAAGCTCCAAGGGAGGTAAGCATCACAACTTGAACTCTTTAAAATATGCATTGCTTTGAGGTCCACTAATCATGCATCTCTTATACATGTTATATGTGTTATGTTTGAACTAATTTATCATGTAATTCATGGCTGTACCAAGAGGTAGCACAGAAAATGCACATTATGACCTATTTCAAAACCACTATCGGGTTTTGAGGAGGATTGATTTTCTGGAAAAACCACCACCACCATTGGATTCCTTAGGAAATTCTAGGCCAGATGCATATAAATTTTGTCTCCATCCATGGAGAAATGAGGAAGTTATGACCTTCACGTTTCTGACCCAAAGCCTTGCCTTGCCTTGCCTTGGCCAGACCAAGAACAAGGCAAGCCTTGTATATTTATGACTGGGGTTTGATACACGGATGTATCACCATCCCAGTGGTAAGGCGCGCATGCTGCACACAAGAGGTCTGGGGTTCGAATCCCCCTCGCCCCAGACCCCTTTTTAATGGTTTTTTCACCTTTTTTATATTATTTTAATGATTTGAAAAATTAATAACTCCCTCAATTTTAATTATTTTTTATTGGTTCTTTTTGCAAAAAAATCACAAAAATATTGAAATATTTTACTCCACAAAAAAATCAAATTTATATTATTTATTTAATATAATTAGTATTTTTGCGAATAAATTCATTTTTAATTGTTTTTAAACATTTAAAAGTGAATATTTATTTTGAAAATCAAAACCAAATGAGTTCTAAATCATCTTGTGATTAAAACCTCATTTTTCAGACCTTAAACAAAAATCACAAGTGGTTTATTCAAATATATTTGGTATTTTTATCATTTTATTGATTTTCTTTAAATATTTACTTTCAAAGAAAAAACAAAATTAGGGTTTCTTTGATTTTCACCATCACAATCTTTTTAAAACACTTTTGGGCCTCTATTAGAGTGTAAAACCCATCCCCTTTGTAAATACACCACTTTTGGGCCTCAGTCGTTGTATAAGTCCCACTATATTTTCAAAAACAACGGCGCGATCGTCGCCTTTTTTTTTACAAAACCAATTTGGGCCTCTCCTTGAGTTGTAAGACCCACCATTTGTACAAAAACACTTTTGGGCCTCTAATAGAGTGTAGTACCCAACCCCTTTTTGGAACCAAAATAATTTGGGCCTCAGTCATTGTATAAGACCAACTGTGTTTTCAAAAACCTCGACACAATTGCCGTTTTCAAACAAAAATCATCTGGGCCTACCCTCGTGTTATAAGACCCATTTCTTTTTTTTAAATAATCTTTGGGCCTCTTGGTAGAGTGTAAGACCCAATCCTTTTGTAAATAAACTTTTAGGGCACCACACATTGTATAAGTCCCTCCGTATATTTTCAAAAGTACGGCACGGTCGTCGCCTTTGTAACAAAACCAACTGGGCTTCTCCTTGAGCTATAAGACCCATCTCTATTCATTTTCAAACACTTTTGGGCCTCTAATAGAGTGTAAGACCCAATCCCCTTTGAAAACCAAAACTTTTTGGGCCTCACATATCGTATAAGTCCCTCTGTACAGTTTTCAAAACAACAGTGCAATCATTGTAAAAACATGGGCCTCTCCTTGAGCAGTAGGCCCCAACAACTTTTCAAAGCACTTTCTCCTTTGATTTTGAATATAATATTGTTATCAAAGTTTTCTTTGTTGAACAACTAACCAAACAGCATGGAAGCTCTACAATGGGTAAGTGTTTATCCGCTTTCATTTGTCGCTTTCATATGTATATAACTGTATTGTGGGGCTGTTTCACTGTAAGTCTCCTTTCATATCCTTTATATACTTGTCAGATATCCACTGTGTAATACTAGTATAGTTATTTAGAGTTTTCCCAGGCAACTATGTCTGGCACTAGGTAAAGCCTTGTTGGTCACTCTTAAATACAAACAAAACTAGATCCCCCGTAGGATTCCAGATACAGTCTTCCCTTCTCTTGGGGTTAAACAATATGGAACAAAGAGAAAGGCAGTATTCTCGGTGAACCTTTTCTCAGACTGTCACTCTTAGAAATTGTCAAAGAAACTCTACTCCCCAGAGTTGATCTATTCTCCGTGAATAGCATCTCTTGAGTTTCTTCCAAATTCTCGAACTTTCCTAGAATGATCTATTCTCTGTGAATTGCATTTCTTGAACTTCTCCTGGTTTGGGGACCCACAGGCTTCCTAAAAGCATCCCCACCTCCTCTTGGGCGTTGTACAAGGACCCTTCGGCTTCTTAGAAGTTCTCATGCCTTCTCTTGGGCTTAATACAAGGACCCTGATGACCTCTTAAAGGTATAAGACAGAACTTAGTCATCCTTTGCTAGAGCAGTCTTTCAGTGTTAAACCTCTGGCCACTTTAGGGTTGATACTCATCCCTTAATGCCCGTGCCTCCTCTTGGGCATTTTACAATAGATAAAACTCTAGACTTGGACAGTCTAAACCCCTTGAGTCTCAAAGACATTCTCAAGTTCCTTTCAAACATAGGAAAAAAACCCTGATCACTCAGAAACCCGGCCTCTCTCATGAGGGCTCTCCCACTTGGTCCTGCATATTGGATCTAATCCTCGGCAGTAAGATAGCCTCGGTCTTAGGCTTCGTATAAGACAGATAAAAGTACTCTCTTGTTGAGTTAAACCTTTTAGCCTCCGTCATGGGCTTCGTACAAGACACCTATAAAAACCCACTCTCTTGTTGAGTATAAAAGACTCTCTTGTTGAGTCAATCTCTCTTTAGCCTCCGTCTTGGGCTTCATACAAGACACCTATAAAACACTCTCTTGTTGAGTATAAAATACTCTCTTGTTGAGTCAATCCCCTTTTACCCTTTATCTCGGGTTTCGTACGAGACAACAAAACACTCTCTTGTTGAGTATAAAAGACTCTCTTGTTGAGTCAATCACCTGTCAAACAGACTCTCTTGTTGAGTCAAATTTTTAGCCTCCGCCTTGAGCTTTATACAGGAAAAATAAAAGTACTCTCTTGTTGAGTCAAACCCTTTAGCCTCCGTCTTGGGCTTCGTACAAGACACATAAAAAGCACTCTCTTGTTGAGTCAGTCACTTGTTAGTACTCTCTTGTTGAGTAAACCCTTTTTGTCTCTATCTCGGGCTTCGTACGAGATAACAAATAAAAGACACCCTCTTGTTGGGTCAATCGCCTCCTCTTAGGCTTTGTATAAGGAAACCTTGGTTGAGTCAATCAACCTTTTAGCATCAAATCTGTGCCTTGCTCACAGTATACAAACATCAACAACTCCTCTTTAGAGATGACGAATTCTCTCTCATCCAAACCTTTTAGCTTCACATCTTGGGCTTTGAACAAGATACAAATAAACCCTTTAGCTTCACGTCTTGGGCTTTGAACAAGACACCAAAACAACCTTGATAGGAGGAACTACGATCGCTATGATTTCCCTGTCTCGGGAATACGTAGGCATAAGATTGAAAAATCTTAGCGAGCATACCAATCAAAAGACCCAAAATCCAGTACCCCATATATCAACCCAAAAGCACCAAATCCTAACATCTTACCAAAAACCTCGCAAATAGTCCAGACATTCTAATCTTAACAAAATAACCGAAGAGGGGCCCACATCTTAATAGCATATGTAAATTAACAGTCAGTTGTTTAAACTCAGTATGCAAGCAGGGTTAATTAGATACATCTATTTCCCTTCCTTAATTAGCTCGATAGGATAAAAAATGAATCGAACTGTAGCACCCAAGCGATCGTGATTCAAGACCACAAAAATCGCGCTACAGAAAAAATGGCGCCTACCTTGGGGCCCAATTCTCTTTCTTACAATCTTCGGTAGAAACCTTAAGTTTAAGAAAATGCCACAGAAGAGTGACGACCACAGCGGGAGGCAAGGTAAGGTCTTGTCGTCCCAATTTTAAGGTGAAGTCCTTAAGTTCACCAAGTGTCACAGAAATGGCAACTCTGCCGGGGAGTCATTGTCTGTATAGGATCATAAGACTAGAGGTCAAGGATGATTAAGACAAATATATATACTGCTTTTCCTAATTGATATTTGTGTTTATTTTTCTGCTAATGGGAATGCGTGTGATGTCGCATGAGGAAAGATTGAGTATACACCTAAGATAGGTGATGGCATTATACGGGTAATCTTACGGGGAGTGAATCCCAGTTAAGAGTCCCCAATCGACCATCAAACTCAGTGGAGACTCCCTTTGCAGATACATTGCCTATACGACTTCGGTTGTTGAAAGTAGCGTGGTCGACTGGGTTATCTGAGAAGCTGAGGTTTTTAGTATACTGAAACCATTTTGTAGTGCGGAAGCTATCGGAAATAGTTGTCACGTGATACTACCCTCATTTGAGATCACTCTAAGATACAAAAGCTCGCTGGCGATCCGCTTGCTGTTGTTATCCCAAGAGGGGTCAATGATTTTGCAGACAGGTACAAAAAATCACCAGTATAAACCTTTGGGGATGGGTAGAGCCTTGACTTCATGACACCAACCCTTTGACCCCATGTTTTTTCTATGTTTTTGTGTGCTGCATTCATACATTCATTTAAAAAACATTTCAACAAAAAAAATCTTCTCTTCTAGCCTCTCTTTTTCAAATTAAACTAAGACAATGATTGCAAATGTCAGAGAGAGAGAGATTGTTGATGGATTTCGGTAGAAGAAAAACTCACAAGTATACCTTCAAGGTTCCAAAATTAGAGGATTTAAGAGGTTTGGCGAGGATGATCACCAACCCTGAGGCTTTCAGAGCCAAGTATGGAGGACTGCTGTCTCTATTAAGGGTCCATGTAATTGAAGGAATCCTGTTTACGCTCATTCAGTTCTACGATCCAGTTTATCACTGTTTCACATTCCTGGATTATCAGCTAGCAGCAACACTGGAGGAGTATTCTCACCTGACTGATCTACATATCACTGATCAAGCTCCCTTTTCCGGACTGGAAGAAATTCCAAAAGATCAAACCATTACAAGAGTAATTTATTTGGACGAGTCAGAAGTCAGGACTCACATGACCACCAAGGGTGGTATCCAGGGTTTGCCAGCCTGGTTTTTGATAAAGAAAGCCCTGTACTTTGCTAGTATAGGGAATGTGGCCGCTTTCGAGAGCATCTTTGTTTTGCTATCCTACGGGTTATTTTTGTTTCCCAACATCAATAACTTTGTAGATATCAATGCCATTAAGATATGCCTGATTGGAAACCCTGTCCCAACCTTACTCGCAGATGCGTATCATTCTGTACACTTAAGGAATTTATACAACGTCGGAATGATCACATGCTGTGTGCCCCTGCTGTACAAATGGTTCATTTCCCACTTGCCCAAGTCTGCCGCATTTTGGGATCAAAATAATACTTTACGCTGGTCGCAGAGAATCATGTCTCTTACCAACTCTGACATCGATTGGTACAATCGAATCTATGATGGGATCAGGATCATTGACCGTTGTGGAAATTTACCAAATTTACCTCTTATAGGAACTAAGGGGGGAATCAATTATTATCCGGTATTAGTTCGTCGTCAACTTGGATACCCAATGAGGCATGTCCCGCGGAATGCTCATCTGGAAGGTCTTTTATTTAAGGAAGGAGAAAACGACAGGGCACTAAAGACAGAAATAGTACATGCTTGGAAACACGTTCATAGGAAAGAAAGAGAGTCTCTAGGAAAACCAGACTGCGTCTCGGTGGAGCCTTATCTCCACTGGGTACAAACTAGAGCTCTCAAGCTGAGGATGCCTTACCCTCGTCAGGAAGTTCTTCCATTAAGGGACTCTGCCCTTTATTTTATGTCCTAGACGGAGAAACTTCAGGTGACTCTTAATAAAGTTCAGCAGGAGAAGAGGTCTTGGAGGAACAAGTATCGCATTCTCAATGTGGAGTGTAAGAAAATACAGCAGCTATTGAGAGATGAAGATGCCCTGATTGAGATTTTAGAGTAACATGCTGTAGAGAATCAAGAAGACCAAAGGAATTTGCTCGCTCCTTTCACTTGGCAAAGGAATGACAACCCGACAACGGCTCCAGAGCCCCGGTCAAAGAAAAGGAAAGCACCAGAACTAGCACCTGAGCTCTCTTCAGAGAGGACTCAAGACCCTTTAGTTTAGACATTTCCTTTTCAGCACTTTCTAATCTACTGTATTTCCGATTCCGCAATCTTTGAATTCAATAAAACGGGGTCTTCCCCACTGTTTGATATTTGCAATCTAATTGTCGAAGTTTATTTTGAATAAACAAAATTAATTAATATAATCATTGCATATTATTCATCATTCTCACGTAACGCATTCTTCTTCCCTGCAAATCTCACGTTTGTGTCTCGATTCTAGAGTCAAAGTGTCTCATTCGTATAATACTCAGGCCAATCGATAAAAAAAAGATGGATGATCTCGAGGAAGAGAACAGAGAGTTGAAAGAAGAGATCGACACTCTGAAAGAAGATCTGAGAAAGCTTCATAATGACATGCAACCTCTGGCAGCAACCTAGATGCAACAACAAAGGACCGTGATCTCAGAGATCACAGCTACGCCCATAGTGGAGAAATATGATCCTAGGTACAAAATTCCGAAAGATCGTCCCTGGGGAATGCCACTCAACTATATCCCGGAAGGATATATTCCGCCGATCATGGAAGATCCGGAAACTGCAGTAGGAGCCGCTGGGCCTGAAGGTTACAAACTTCGGGAAAGTGAAGATGCTAGGAGCATGACAACGACTCCTGAAGGTTACAAACTCCGAGAGGCACCAAGAGTCTCTGCCATGATGACTATACCACCACCCGTCGACAGAATGAATGAGTTCCAGGAACAGTTCCTAGAGATGCAAGAACTGCAAGCCATTCGCGGTCAGGATCTATTAGGAAAGGACGCCGCAGACCTTTGTTTGGTCCCCAATGTGAAAGTTCCGCACAAATTCAAAGTGCCCGGATTTGAAAAGTACAAGGGTAACTCTTGCCCTCAAAGCCATTTGGTGATGTACGCTCGGCGGATGTCAACTCAGACAAAGAACCAGGACCTACTGATTCACTACTTCTAGGATAGTTTAATCGGTGCTGAACTCAAGTGGTACATGGGTTTAAACCGCACTAAGATCGGCACTTTCAGAGATCTTGGCGCTGCCTTCGCTCAGCAGTATAAGTATAATCTGGACATGGCACCAGACAGAGATCAACTCAGATCAATGTTACAAAAGGACAAGGAAACCTTTAAGGAGTACGCTCAGAGATGGCACGAAATTGACGCCCAGATTTGTCCACCTCTCGAGGAAAAAGAGATGACCAAGATATTCTTGAAAACCTTAAGCTTATTTTACTATGATAGAATGGTTGCCAGTACGCCCAGTGACTTCACCGAGATGGTGGGTATGGGAGTTCGTCTTGAGGAAGCGGTTCGAGAAGGATGTTTAGTTAAAGACGCTGGATCATCAAGTAGTACAAAAAGAAACGGTAGTGCTCTCCCTAAGAAAAAAGAGCAGGATATTAGGAATATCTCTCTCGGAAAGCAAAGGCGATGGTACCAACCAGTGGCAGCTGTAACTCCTGCTATCAACCCTGCGCCTGTTCCTACGTATCAACCTCAGGTTGTGCAAAGCTAACCGAATCAACAGCAATATCAGTAAATGACACAACAACCTCTTCAGCAGACTCGTCCTCCGTACAACAACAACCGTACAACGCGACCATCGGGGTTTGACCCTATACCAATGTTGTACGCAGAACATTTCCCTTACTACTGGTCAAGGGGCATGTCCAAACCAGGTATCCTCTTACAGTACTGGAAAATATGCCTTTTTGGTTTAAGGCGGATCAGTCTTGTCCTTACCATCAAGGGGGGTCAGGGCATAACATAGAAAACTGTCTCGGTTTCAAATCCAACGTACAAAAGCTTGTTAGGAGCGGGGTCTTATCTTTCAAAGATACAAATCCGAATGTTCTCACGAATCTGCTGCCTCAACACGAGAAAACTGCAGTCAATTTGATAGAGGTAGAGTCTAACAACAACTATCAAATTCATGATGTACTCTTATTGAGGACCAATCTGGTCAAGATGCATCGCATACAAAGCGGGTATGGACATATACCACCTCATAACTATCATCAGTGTGATATTTGCTCTAAGAATAATCAAGGATGTTCTGTGGTGCAATCAACTCTACAGGAACAATTGGATCTCGGATGGATCCAAGAGCACTGAATTCGTGGGGTCAACATGACTTATACGAATTCCAACATCATTCAGAGCCACGACATCCGTACGATGAATGTCAACTTGGTGGCAATGCACTCAAGGCAAAGCCAGTATCATAATCTGTCGCGGCACGATTACAATTCCTATCTAATTTTCTCGGTAAACAAACAGGGATGCTCTTTTGTACAAGAGGCCCTCCAGTGTCAGATTGATCTTGAATGGATCTAGGACTACCATGATAGAAATCAGTATCAAGTGAATATGATTCAAATCTTCGATATTCGCTTGATGAATACCAGCTTGGTGGAATTACACGCTAAGCAAGTCCAGCTCGGTTTTCAGACTTCGCATAATTATCAGAACTGTAAAGGATGTTGTGAGAGTGACCAGGGATGTGCTATCTTTCAAAGAACTTTGCAACACTTGTTAAACCACTGGTGGCTTCCGATCTATCTGGAAGAAGACACAACAAATCAGTGTGGTTAATGGGAACCCTACTAGGCATCAAAGTCGGGATGTTCGATCAATGGAAACAGACCTAGTGAGGTTACACTGCATTCAAAACGGACATGGTCGGGTGCCACCACATAACTACGATCGCTGTAGAGTTTGCTAGGAAAGTAATCAAGGATGTTACCTCGTGCGAGCAGCCCTTCAAAGTCAGTTGGACCGCGAAGAGATTCAACAATATTCAGTTTTGGGGTCCATTAACTGGACGCCAGACTATTTCGCTGATCAGATCAAAGATGTTGTTGTAATCTCTGATCGTGAGAGGACTAAAGATGTTTGTGCCATCATCCCTCTGCTTGATGAATCAAAGGTTCTTAACCAGGAACTGATTAAAGTTACTTACAATAGTCAGATAAGTCAGAGGGTCCTGTGGTCATCTACTTGCCGGGACCAGTGTCGTACAAATCCGATAAGGCGATCCCTTACAAATACGGTGCAACAACCATTGAGAATGGAAAAGAAATTACATTACCCTCCGTCGTGAATATTGCAGACATCAGTCGAGTAACACGGAGCGGTCGAATCTTCAACCGAGGAGATGGAGAACTTACCAAAGAAAAGGAACTTCAGACGGAAGCTCCCAATCCACCAGTCGGTCAGTCCAGTGATCCCGACCTTTCAAACAACAACGATGAGATGCTGAAGCTCATCCAAAGGAGTGAATACAACATTGTTGATCAACTATTACAAACTCCTTCAAAGATCTCTGTGCTATCACTTTTACTCAGTTCTGAAACCCACAGAGAGGCTCTACAGAAAGTCTTAGAGCAGGCCTTTGTGGAACAGGATGTGTCAATACGACAGTTCGATAGCATTGTCTCTAACATCACTTCCTGCAACAACCTGGGGTTTAACGATGAGGAATTGTCAGAAGAAGGCAAAAGTCACAACATGGCGCTCAATATCACAGTTAACTGCCAGGACGATACCTTAGTCGGCGTACTGGTAGACACCGGACCGGCTCTGAATGTTATCCCGAAGTCTACTTTAATGGGACTATCATTCAAAGGATCCTCGATGAGGGGCAGTGAGGTCGTCGTCAAAGCGTTTGACGGATCTCGGAAAGCAGTTATCGGCGAAGTCGACCTTCCTATAACTATCGGTCCTCATACTTTCCTAGTCACTTTCCAGGTCATGGACGTCCGGGAAGCATACAGCTGCTTATTAGGAAGACCTTGGATACACCAGGCTGGGGCAGTCACTTCGACACTGTACCAGAAACTGAAGTTCGTCAAGAACGATCAACTAGTCACGGTCTTTGGAGAATAAGCCTTGATCGTGAGTAACCTTTCATTATCTACTTGTGTAGAACCCGAGGAGGTTATTGGAACTCAGTTCCAAGCACTGTCGGTGAGCAATGAGAATCAATCAGAGAAAGAAACCTCAATTTCCTCGTACAAAGATGCTCTCGAAGTGATCAAAAGTAACAATCCAAAGGGGTGGGGACAACTTGTCATTCCTACTGATAACAAAACAAAGAAAGGTCTTGGTTTTTCCTCAACCTGTACCCAAACAGTTGCTAACGATGAAAGTCTTCATCCCATTCAGGATTTCTTCCATAGTGGAGGTTTCCTTCACCCAATATCTCAAGAAGTTCATACCATCAACGAGGGAGATTCCTCCGATACAGATGAGGAGTGGAAGTCCTATCTTAACGAGGACGGTTATATGTCTCAGGAAGAGGTGCCTATGCCATTTTACTATCCCGCACAGAGTCTGAGATTTATACCAAGTTCAGACGTCAAAATGATATACGGAGATTGTGATCCGGAAGGTTGTCGTGCTCCACCAAACTCATTAGAGGAGGACACTCTGATGAAAGACAACTTTGACCACGAATATTATGGCGCAATGGATGGCCTGCCTATCTGGCAGCCTGACCCAGGAGACTTGGGGCAAGAAAATCAGCCGAACAATGAAAATCAGCTGACCATCATTGAACAGAATACATGTGTCCCCACCATGTCATGGGATCATTACTCAGGTTATTCAGAAAATATCCAGCACGACGATGAATTTACAAAGCTTGCAGGACTAGAATTCATTAATTATGCTTTTCCAGAGGTCAATGTCATCTAGAGAGATGACTCCTCCAGTTCCAAAGAAGTGTGGGACACCTTAGGACAACCAAGTGGAAAACACGACTATATGGTCAAGTACACTGCTCCTGAAAGCTCTCGTATCAGGCTCGAAGACATCCAGCCAACTGGATGGGGGGATTTACCTGAGAGTACAAATACTATGCAAAATACAACAGAGGAATCCTCCTACGACAACTCTACCTGGGAGATAGATTCCAATGATCTTGCTCCGCTAGAAATCAGCGTCATTTCTGAGGACAAACCAAGAAAGAAGGTGCCAGACTTTGTGATTCACCGAGGAGTTCGCCGCCAATGGGTTGCAGTCGATGTTCCGAGGATTATTCATAAGTCAAAGTAATTGTCGTCTTTAACCTTTCACCCTGCCCAGGTGAAACAGATGTTTTTATAGGGCTCACTTTCTGTAAATATCCCTCTTCGCTTCACCCAAAGCGACAGAGTTTTGTTTTATGGGGCTGTAGTTTCAAGAATCGACTTGTTCATAAATAAAATAATGTCGTTCTGTAATTTCCGCATTTTATTGTTGTTTTCTCTTCTCGCTTTTTCAGAAAATGGTAATCCTAAAAGACAATTCAAATAATAAAAACAAGCAGTAGAAAAAATACACTGCATTCTCTCCATCTCTTCTAAAAACAAATCATCACGTCATGCAGATTGCTTGTTTTAAACCCCGTTGAAACATACGATCCGATGCCTTCTCCCAACTTTGAATTTCCGGTATTTGGGGATGAAGAAGAAGTTGACGACGAAATTCCAGAAGGGATCTCCCGATTACTCAGACAGGAGGAAAGGTCCATTGAACCTCACAAAGAGCCATTGGAAACGGTTAACTTGGGCTCAGAGGATGAAAAAAAAGAAATCAGGATTGGGGCACTGCTCAGTCTAACTGCCAAAGAGAGTTTGATATGGCTTCTCAAATAATTCCCCGATGTGTTTGCTTGGTCCTATCAGGACATGCCAGGGTTGGATACCAGCATCGTGGAACATCATCTACCGTTAAGATCGGAATGTCCGCCAGTAAAACAAAGGTTGAGACGGAATCACCCGGACACGGCCATCAAAATCAAGGAGGAAGTACAGAAACAGATTGACGCGGGTTTCCTCGCCACGTCAGAATATCCTCAATGGTTAGCCAACATCGTACCCGTTCTGAAAAAGGACGGAAAGGTCAGAATATGTGTAATACCCTGTATTTTATTACTCCGGATAATATTATATTGTGATCGACTGAGCCCAGTGGACTCTGAGAAATTATTTGACAAAATAATTAGAGTAACTATGGATCTTAGAATAAATCCAATTAATATTATCTGACTCTGAGGTATTTTATTTATTTGGACTTAAGAGACTTTTTGGACCTTTAGTAGTATTATTTCTAATAATAGTTTACTACTTATTTTCTTTTCCTCCCATTTCCCAAACAAAAAGAAAAAGATAGTAAGAAAGAGAGAGAAGGAAGAAAGAGGGAAAGAAAAGGAAAGGAAGGAGAAAAAGTGGAGAAGAGGAAATTTGAAGAACTTCAAAGAGCAAATCATCATCCATTCATCAAATCTTCACCCAATCTTATCATCATCTTCATCTTGCTCATTTCAAGGTGGGTTCTAGTTAGAAACCTCTTTTTTTTAGAGTTTTGGATAATATGAGTTTTTAGGTTAGAATGTAGGAATCGATGTTTTAACGGTTGGAAATTGATATAAATCGAAATGAATGATCAATATACTTGTAGAAACATATATTGTTAATTGTTTTGAAGTTTTGATTGTTTTAATTTGGTTGGAGATTTAGGGTTTTGTGAAGAATTTGTGATTGTGTGGAAAGGTTTGGTTTGTGAAGTTTAATGATGAAACTATGATAGAAACAGGTTGAATATGCCTCTAGTGGGTTGTTGGAACTAGTATTGAGGGTTTAGAGGAGTTGATTTTGAACTGTTATAGCAGGTATTTTTCTGAGTTTCGCAGAGCGCGCTTAGCGCGCAGGAGCCCGCTCAGCGCGGTGTTGAATTCCTGCAACCCCTCCAAACCGAAGAAAATTCGCTTAGCGCGGACAGGGGCGCGCTTTGCGCGACCTGGGACTTGGGATTTTATTCCTTTAGCGAGAAAATTCATAACTTTCGACTCGTTTATCGGATTCGATCATTCTTTATATCGATGTAAAGCCGAGGAAATATTCTATGCAATGGAGATGAGATATGTCGATTTTACCGACCGATTAAATAATCGAGAAAGTTCTAAAATTGATACATTTATGTTTAATTGTTATATATTATTCTACGATGTAATTATGACATGTCTTGCCTATCCTATTATTGTTTAACATGATTGTAAGTGAATATGCATGCAAATATGAAAACGATATAGGAAGAGTGAGGAAATCTCAAACTTGAACTATAGGAGAATCTAGTAAGGAACTAGAAGTTGTAGACAACTCTAGATGGCGATGCTCGGGCACGTGTTGTTGGAAGATACATCCTTGCCGAGTATTGGCCTAGTTGAGAGTGAACACTAGTATGGAACATGTGGTTAACCTTTGTGGTTGTGAAAAGGCAAGAGAGGCCTTAAGGCGGTGTAGTCTTGTGATTGTCGAATACAATCGTATTATTGTATGTGATCATGTAATCGTAACCGAAATATTTTAAGTGTAGTTTCATGGGTCTCGAGCTCCTCTGAAACGGGTACACAATTACTTGGTAGGTTTGATTCCCTACGTGTAGTACGATTGGAGCCTATGCTATGGGTAGAGACTTGTGATGGTTAACAGGCCATGAGAAGTGACGGTTCACGGTCAACAGGCCGATGATCCCGAATCCAATTCATATGCCAAGTAACTACATGGATCTATGACTCGGGTCGCCTTCTAGACGTAGAAGCGGACGGGAAGATGAGATGTCTTGGTATGTGAAATTCTGGTATCAGACGTGTGATGTTAAGGTGCGATGTCACAACAACACACTATGCAAATGGACAACAATAACAGTAACAAAACAACACAAAGAATTGTTCACCCAGTTCGGTCTAACTACCTACGTCTAGGGGCTACCAAGCCAGGGATAAAATTCACTACTTGTAGAATTAATTTACAGACTCAACAACCCAGTTGACAATCTCCTAAACTTAATTCCTACTAGTGACTTTCTACCTAAGAAACCACTTAGATATGAGAACACTACTCAATCCCTAAAGCAATACTCAAGGAACAACCTCTTTGAGCAACCTTGATCTTACTTCACAGCTTTGATCAAGTAATAACTCTCTATTGCTTCATAGCTTCTAAGAGAGGACAGAAAATGACTCACCAATTCAACCTAGAATGGTGTATACAAAACTCGTACAATATACTCAAGACACTCAGCCAATTGCTCTTGATCTTCTCTTTGTATTTCTGTACTTTTTCCTTTGGTCTTGTGCACTTTATATAGCTCCTTGAATTGGACTTGGACCTGCTACAATATCTGACTTGATTTGTTATTTAAAACTGAATATTCAAAATAGATTTTCTCCTAAAATCTTTTTAAATCTTCAACCTTTTAAATCTCCTACAAATCTGCACCAGATCTCCTATGCAGCGAAAATATCTAACCCAAGATATTCGCATCCAATGAGACAGCTTGCTCTCCACAATTCCAGCTAACACACAAACCCTAACAACATCACAACCTGATGTATTGAATTCTGCAGATCTAATGTCACAACATCGCATGTGACATCAGACATCCAACTTCAGCAATTAAGCACTTAACACAGCCCAGTGTTAAGACTCAATGTTGCAACATCACCACCTTGACATCAACATTGAACATACTTTATTTTACCAAAATTCCAGCCAATCCAAGAACTAACAATCTCCCCCTTTGGCTAATTTTGGCTAAAACAATCTCTGCACCTTCAGAGACTTCAGCAGCGGAAAAACTTCAAACAATGATTTTGAAACTTCAAGCAGCAGCAACATCTTCAAATCACTTCACAAAACTTTGCTGCGTCACCAAGTTCAACAGCTACACTCTTCAAACATTCAAACAGCTGCACATATTTCATTTTTAGCAGCACTTAGCACTCCCCCTTAATGCAATAACCAGCAATTACTCAGCAATTACTTCCCCTTAATTTCTGCACAACACTTTTTGGACTGTGCACTTCACGTACCTAGGCTAACTCTCCCCCTTTTTAGCCACAATTGGACAAACACCAAACACAATGTCCTGACATAAAGTCATGGTCAAATATCACAAGTTCCAACACATTGACTGTTCAGTCGATACAAACGATGCTCCTTATTTTTCAATATAAACACAAGCCTTTCTTGTAGCAGTACCACTTAGCAACCAAGAATGAGCCAGACACACTCCAACGATGCAACTAAGACCCTCAAGCAGGAGGACAAGAGACTAGATCCACTGAAGAGGAAGAGCAAAACACAGACACCAGCTGGAGCTTCTTCAGGAACAACAAGGGCTGGCAGGACCTCAGAAACAAAAATGAGGACCAGCAAGAAACTTCCAGTGCAACGACATGCTTCTGATGATGAATGGGATGAAGACTAGAACACTTTTCTAGATTCAGGGGGTTGGGACAATCTGTAGACTCTTTATTTGTAGCTTTTTATGAACTCCAATCTTGTATGCTTTCAGCAGTTGAATCAATATTCACAACTGCACAATACACTCTCCACTACCTTTAATCTTCATAAATGCAAATTCCCAATTTACTCCTTAATCTTTCAAATTGGTTTGCATCTAAGGCTTTAGTGAAAATATCAGCCAGCTGTTTATCTGTGGCTACATGCTCCAAAGTAACAATTTTGTCTTCAACCAATTCCCTTATGAAGTGATGCCTTATGTCTATGTGATTTGTCCTACTATGCTGTATAGGATTTTTAGATATATTAATGGCACTCAAATTATCACAGTATAATGTCATAACATCTTGTTTGACATTGTATTCACTCAACATTTACTTCATCCAATCCAGCTGAGAGCAACTACTTCCTGCTGCTATATACTCAGCTTCAGCAGTTGAGAGAGATACACAATTATGCTTCTTACTGAACCAGGAAATCAGATTATTCCCTAGAAAGAAACAGCCTCCTGAAGTGCTTTTCCTATCATCTGCACTTCCAGTCCAATCAGCATCACAGTATCCTTTTAAATCAGTCCCAGAATCACGACTATATAGCATCCCATAGTCACTTGTGCCATTCACATATTTCATAATCCTCTTCACTTGATTCAAGTGACTCAACTTAGGATCCGATTGATATCTGGCACACACTCCAACAACAAAGGAAATGTCAGGTCTGCTTGTTGTGAGATACAGTAGACTCCCAATCATACTTCTGTACAAGCTTGGGTCCACACTCACTCCATTTTCATCCTTGGATAGCTTCAAATGAGTAGGAGCAGGTGTCCTTTTGTGATTGGCATTATCCAAGCCAAATTTCTTTACTATGCTCTTAGCATATTTGCTTTGAGAAATAAAGATGGAATCCTCCATTTGACTGACTTGTAGTCCAAGAAAGTAGCTAAGTTCTCCAACCAAACTCATTTCAAATTCAGATTGCATTTGTTGAACAAACTGTTTCACCATAGCATCTGACATTCCCCCAAATACAATGTCATCCACATAGATTTGGGCTACCATTAATTTTCCGCCTTCTTCCTTGACAAACAAAGTTTTGTCAATCCCTCCTTTTCTATAACCATTTGCTGCTAAGAATTCTGTCAGCCTTTCATACCAGGCCCTTGGAGCTTGTTTCAAGCCATACGGAGCTTTCCTCAGTTTGAACACATGATTGGGGAAGTTTGGATCAGTGAATCCTTTAGGTTGGTCTACATAGACTTCTTCATTCAGATAGCCATTCATAAACGCACTCTTCACATCCATTTGGAACAGCTTAAATCTTAGGTTACAAGCCACACCCAAGAGTAGTCTAATGGATTCTAATCTAGCCACTGGAGCAAAAGTCTCATCAAAGTTAACTCCCTCAACTTGAGTATAGCCTTGTGCAACAAGTCTAGCTTTGTTTCTTGTAACTACACCAAGCTCGTCAGACTTGTTTTTGTAGATCTACTTTGTTCCAATAACATTCACCCATTCTGGTCTTGGCACAAGATCCCAGACATCATTTCTTCTGAACTGCTCCAGTTCTTCATGCATTGCATTTATCCAAAACTCATCAGTCAATGCTTCCTTGACATTTTTTGGCTCAATTTTGGAGACAAAGCATGAACTTGCTATAACATCTCTTGACCTAGCTCTTACTCCAGAGTTTGGATCACCTATAATGAGCTTCTTTGGCTGGTCCTTCTGCACTCTGATGGAGGGATCCTTATGAGGTTGCTCAGCTTCAGGCTCAGCAGCAGCAACACTAGGAGTTTGGCTTCTGTCTTCAGCTTCTGGTGCAACTTCACCAACTGATGTCTCAACAGCATCTGGGACATCATCATCTTCCAGCTTGTCACTGTCATCAATCACCACATTAATTGACTCCATCATCACCTTGGTTCTAGAGTTGAACACCCTATATGCTCTGCTGTTAGTAGAGTATCCAAAAAATATGCCTTCATCACTTTTGGAATCCAATTTTCTTCTCTGCTCTCTATCAGCCAGTATATAGCATCTACTTCCAAAAACATGGAAGTATTTAACATTAGGTTTTCTTCCCTTCCATAGTTCATACAGAGTAGATGAAGTGCCTCTTCTCAGGGTAACCCTGTTATGAATGTAGCAGGCAGTGTTCATGGCTTCAGCCCAGAAATGATAAGGAAGTTTCTTGGCAAGAATCATTGCTCTAGCAGACTCTTGGATAGTTCTGTTCTTCCTCTCAACAACTCCATTTTGCTGAGGAGTGATAGGCAATGAAAACTCATGACTTATACCTTCAGCAGAGCAAAATTCTTCAAACTTGCTATTCTCAAACTCTCTTCCATGATCACTTCTTATTCTGATAACCTTACTCTCCTTTTCTCTTTGGAGTCTTTGACAGAGCTCTTTAAACACATCGAACACCTCTGATTTGTCTTTGATGAAGTTCACCCAGGTGTATCTTGAATAGTCATCCATAACTACATAAGTATATTTCTTTCCACCCAGACTTTCAACTTGCATAGGTCCCATCAAGTCCATATGAAGAAGTTCCAATACCTTGGAGGTGGTGTCATGTTGAAGCTTCGGATGAGACATCTTTGTCTGCTTTTCTTTTTGACAGTCTCCACACACCTTTCCTTCCTCAATACTAAGTTTGGGAATCCCTCTGACTGCTTCTGAGGAGATAATTCTCTTCATTCCCTTTAGGTGAAGATGTCCCAACTTCTGATGCCAGATTTTGACATCATCTTCTTTAGCAAGCACACACGTGGAAGAATTTGAGTTTTGAGGCACCCAAAGATAACAATTGTCCTTAGACCTGGCTCCCTTCATAATGACTTCTCCTTTATTATCTTTGACAATACATTCAGACTTTGTGAAGTCTACTTTGAATCCTTGATCACAAAGTTGACTAATACTAATCAAATTTGCTGTTAGTCCTTTAACAAGAAGAACATTCTCCAGTCTGGGAGAACTAGCACAGTTCAGTTTACCAATCCCCTTGATTTCTCCTTTGATCCCATCACCAAATGTAACATAGCCAGAAGACTGAAGTTTCACATGTACCAGCAGATTCTTTACTCCAGTCATGTGTCTTGAACACCCACTGTCAAAATACCATTCTTCGTTGGTAGAAACCCTTAAGGAAGTGTGAGTTATCAAGCTGGTAACTTTAGGAATCCATTGCTTCACCACCTTAGGCCTGACCTCTTTCTGTTTGGGTAGAGGAGCAGAATTTGGATAACCATGAAGCTTGAAGCAAGAGGACTGCATATGTCCAAACCTGCCACAATAGAAGCATCGGACTCTGTCATTTCTAAAGTGGTTAAATCTTCTTCCACTTTGATGATAATGTTGTGGCTGCCACCCATAATGTTGTCTCCTTATTCCATAGTTGGATTGTCTTCTTCTGTACTGAGGATGCTGTCTCTTAGGCTGTCTCCTATGGTGATGAGGCTTCCTTCTTCCATAGTAATGAGGCACATCATTGTTGTATCCATTTCCATGCCAGTTACCCTGATGATGAAACCTGTTCTGATTGGACCCAACAGCCTCCATGCTCTTGTGATCTTGGGGAGGCATACACTGACTGACTCCTTGGGGCTGCATCTTCCTCTGATGAGGACCATTCTTCTTCTCAACATTCTGGGACTGAACAACCTTCTTTGGTGTAGGACCCTGTCTCTTAGGTTAATGTTGAGACAATGGTTGAGACATCTCCTTCTTTGTTCCTGAAGTGCTAGCCACATATCCTATACCCGATTTATCTCCAGCAGCTTTTTCTGACTGAAGAATCTTATCAAGAGTAGCTGTACCACTGTTCATCATCCTAACGGATTTTGTCATCTGATTCAGCTGAGACTTAACAAGTACAACTTTATTCTCCAGATCAGCTTTTCATTTTCAAGCTGAGCAATCTGTTGCTTGTGACACTTGTTTTCTTGACAAATCTCAGCACTTTTTAAACACAGCTCTTGATAAGTAGATGCTAACTCCTCATAAGTTATTTCTCCATCACTATCATCATCAGACACAACAGTTCCTGTTAAGGCTCTAACATGCCTTGCTGACTCACCTTCACTTTCACTATCAGATTCAGACCAGGAAACTGCCATGCCCTTCTTCCGCTTCTTCAAGAATGTGGGACATTCTTTCTTGACATGTCCATACCCTTCACATTCAAAGCACTGAACACCTTTATCCTGGGCAGTCTTCTCTTCATCTTTCTCTTTTGGCTTGCTGATGTCAGAAGAGATGTTTTTGACACTAGGCTTGTAGTTATTGTTCCACCTTCTTAACACTTTGTTGAACTGCTTTCCCAACATAGCAATGGCTTGAGACAAATCTTCCTGAGAGTCATCATCTTTGACTTCCTTAGCTTCTGCAGGAATGGAGACCAAAGCAATACCCTTGGGCTTCTTTTCTGGTTCTTCTTCATTCAAACCAAGCTCAAACGTTTGAAGAGATCCAATGAGCTCATCAACTCTCATCTTGTTGATGTCTTGAGTTCTTCAGTAGCAGTCACCTTCATCTTGTACTTCTTAGGAAGGGACCTAAGAATCTTCCTTACAAGCTTTTCTTCTGACATTTTCTCTCCAAGAGCACTGGATACATTAGCCAGCTCAAGAACACTCATGTGGAAGTCATGAATAGTCTCATCTTCCTTCATCTTCAGGCTTTCAAATTTTGATGTTAGAATCTGAAGTATTAACATTTTAACTCTAGATGTACCTTCATGTGTAGCCTTCAAAATATCCCACGCTTCCTTAGCAACCTCACAGGTATTGATTAACCTGAATATGTTCTTATCCACCCCATTGAAAATTGCATTTAAAGCTTTGGAATTTCCAAGGGCAAGCTCATCTTCTTCCTTGTCCATTCTTCTTCAGGCTTCAGCTTTGAGGTGCCCTGTTTATCTTTCCCAGCATCATCTTTTTCAAACACAATAGGTGCTTTCCATTCTTTAATTATAGCTTTCCAAGCTCTGCTGTCCAAGGATTTCAAAAAAGTGATCATCCTTGGCTTCCAATAATCATAATTCGAGCCGTCCAAGATAGGGGGTCTATTGACAAATCCTCCAACTTCTTTGTCCATCTTTACACCAGAAAGTAACTTCCTTAGATCTCACCCAGAGACAGACAGAATGCCTGCTCTGATACCAATTGAAATTCTGGTATCAGACGTGTGATGTTAAGGTGCGATGTCACAACAACACACTCTGCAAATGGACAACAATAACAGTAACAAAACAACACAAAGAATTGTTCACCCAGTTTGGTCTAACTACCTACGTCTGGGGGCTACCAAGCCAGGGATGAAATTCACTACTTGTAGAATTAATTTACAGACTCAACAACCCAGTTGACAATCTCCTAAACTTAATTCCTACTAGTGACTTTCTACCTAAGAAACCACTTAGATATGAGAACACTACTCAATCCCTAAAACAATACTCAAGGAACAACCTCTTTAAGCAACCTTGATCTTACTTCACAGCTTTGATCAAGTAATAACTCTCTATTGCTTCACAGCTTCTAAGAGAGGACAGAAAACGACTCACCAATTCAACCTAGAATGGCGTATACAAAACTCGTACAATATACTCAAGACACTCAGCCTATTGCTCTTGATCTTCTCTCTGTATTTCTGTACTTTTTCCTTTGGTCTTGTGCGCTTTATATAGCTCCTTGAATTGGACTTGGACCTGCTATAATATCTGACTTGATTTGTTATTTAAAACTGAATATTCAAAACAGATTTTCTCCTAAAATCTTTTTAAATCTTCAACCTTTTAAATCTCCTACAAATCTGCACCAGATCTCCTATGCAGCGAAAATATCTAACCCAAGATATTCGCATCCAATGAGACAGCTTGCTCTCCACAATTCCAGCTAACACGCAAACCCTAACAACATCACAACCTGATGTTATTAATTCTGCAGATCTAATGTCACAACATCGCATGTGACATCAGACATCCAACTTCAGCAATTAAGCACTTAACACAGCCCAGTGTTAAGACTCAATGTTGCAACATCACCACCTTGACATCAACATTGAACATACTTTGTTTTACCAAAATTCCAGCCAAACCAAGAACTAGCAGTATGGTTATCGATTAGTGATGTTGTGAGTTAATGAACTCATGTCATGTTTCCATATAGTGTGAGAATTATAAAGTGTGAACTCAAGGGTCCTTTTCCCTTTTCCCCGGACTTGAGTTAGGATTGTTAGAACCTTGTTAACCCGAGAGAATCCATAAGATAGGGAACTCACTGAGATTTGATGTATCTCACCCCACGTTGTTGATGTATTTCAGGTGCTTCAGGTTCCGAGAAGGGTAAGGATAAGGTCGTGTGATCTTTTCCTTGCTTGTTGATGGCTAGCTTCCGTAACGGAGTTTATTTTGAGATCATTGTTGATCTAGTTCTTAGTTTTTATCTTTCGAACATCTTGTGTATAATATGCCTTAGGTTTTTGTACTTTAGGGCATTTACTTGTATACAATGTGTTAACTAGGAGCTTATGTGTTTCAGTACCAAACACTTGTACCTATATATAATATTTATGCTTTGATGTATGAGTTTTATATATGGGTGTTACAATGCGTGTGGATTACAAAGATCTAAACAAGGCTAGTCCGAAGAATGACTTTTCTTTACCACACATTGACATGCTGGTAGACAGTACAACAAAGTTCAAAGTTTTCACCTTCATGGATGGATTCTCTGGCTATAATCAGATAAAAATGGCGCCGAAGGACATGGAGAAAACTTCATTCATTACCCCATGGGGTACCTTTTGCTACAAGGTAATGTCGTTTGGTTTGAAGAACGTCGGGGCAACCTATCAAAGGGCCATGACTACTCTCTTTCATGACATGATACATAAGGAAATTGAGGTATATGTCGATGACATGATTGCTAAATCTAAAACAGGGGAGGAGCATGTGACCCACCTACTAAAGTTATTCGAGCGGTTGAGAAAGTACAAACTCCGCTTGAATCCCAATAAATGCACATTCAGTGTCCGTTCAGGGAAACTCTTAGGGTTCATCGTCATCCAGAAAGGAATTGAAGTTGATCCTGACAAGGTCAAGGCCATTCAAAAAATGCCTTCTCCGAAAATTGAAAAACAAGTCAGAGGATTCCTGGGACGTTTGAACTACATCTCCAGATTCATATTCCTCATGACCTCGACATGCGCGCCCATCTTCAAATTACTCAAAAAGAGTTAGGACTGCGTTTGGACGGAAGATTGCCAAATCGCCTTCGATAGTATTAAGAAATACCTGTTGAACCCACTGATTCTATCACCTCCAGTGGAAGGAAGACCACTGATCATCTACTTAACAGTCCTAGAAGACTCAATGGGTTGTGTACTTGGCCAACGAGACGAAACAAAAAGGAAAGAGTCTGCCATTTACTATCCGAGCAAGAAGTTCACCGACTGCGAGACTCAGTACACGATGCTTGAGAAAACTTGCCGTGCTCTGGCTTGGGCAGCCAAACGTCTTTGCCAGTATATGATTTGTCACACTACTTGGTTAATCTCAGAAATGGATCCAATCAAGTATGTCTTTGAAAAACCTGCTCTCACGGGAAGAATCGCCCATTGGCAGATGTTGTTATCAGAATATGACATAGAATACCACGCTCAAAAAGCCGTTAAGGGAAGTATTTTAGCTGATCATTTGGCTCATCAACCGATTGACGATCAGGAATCAATCAGGCTTGACTTCCCAAACGAAGATGTCATGTATTTAAAGATGAAAGATTGTGATGAACCGCTACCCAGTGAAGGGTCCCAATGGGGACTAATCTTTGATGGGGCTGTCAATCATTATGGAAATGGAATTGGGGCAATCATCATAACCCCTCAGGGTACCCATATTCCTTTCACTGCCAGATTGACATTCAAGTGTACAAACAACGAGGTCGAATACGAAGCTTGTATCATGGGTCTCGAAGAAGCGATCGACTTAAGGATCAAGAACTTGGATGTATATGGCGACTCAGCCCTGGTTATCAATCAGATCAAAGGAGATTGGAACACATACCAATCTGGATTGATTCCTTATAAATATTATGCGAGAAGGTTGTTACCCTTCTTCAACCGAATTGAGTTTCATCATATCCCTCGTGAAGAGAATCACATGGCTGATGCATTAGCCACTCTCTCTTCCATGAATAGAGTTGGTCAATGGACCGACCTACCTAAGATCGACATAATGCGCCTTGAGAGGCCTGCTTACATCTTCACGATTGAAGAAGTCATAGACGACAAAGCTTGGTATCACGATATCAAATGCTTCCTTCAGAAACAAGAGTACCCACCTGGGGCATCCAGGAATGACAGAAAAACCCTCAGAAGGCTGGCAGGCAGCTTCTTCCTGAGCGGTGATACACTCTATAAGAGAAACTTTGACATGGTCTTGCTCCAATGCAAAGACAGACCAGAAGCAAACATGCTGATAAAAGAAATTCACGAAGGATCCTTTGGCACTCATGCCAACAGACACGCAATGGCGAGAAAAATTCGAAGAGCAGGGTACTATTGGTTGACCATGGAATTCGATTGCTACAAGTACATGAGGAAGTGTCACAAGTGTCAGATATACTCAGACAAAATCCATGTACTGCCAATGCATCTCAAAGTTCTCTCTTCCCCATGGCCTTTTTCCATATGGGGAATCGACATGATTGGCATGATTGAACCCAAGGCTTCAAACGAACACGGGTTCATCCTGGTAGCCATTGATTACTTCACCAAGTGGGTCAAAGCATCGTCATAGGTCAACGTAACCTGACAAGTGGTGGTCCGATTTATCAAAAGCAATCTCATATGTCGTTATGGTGTTCCTAGCCAGATCATTACGGATAATGGATCTAACTTGAACAATAAGATGATGAAAGAGTTATGTGCTGAGTTCAAGATCAAACACCATAACTCATCTCCCTGCCGACCTAAGATGAACGGAGCGGTAGAAGCGACTAACAAAAACATCAAGAAGATCATTCAAAAGATGGTTGTAACCTACAAAGACTGGCACGAGATGCTACCCTTTGCTCTTCACGGTTATCGCACATCTGTCCGCACTTCAATAGGGGCAACCCCTTTCTCTCTAGTATATGGCATGGAAGTAGTGCTCCCCATAGAAGTAGAGATCCCATCAATCTGAGTATTGATGGAAGCTAAGCTAACAGAAGCTGAATGATGTCAAAGTCGACACAGCGAACTGAATTTGATCGAAGAAAAAAGAATAACGACACTATGCCATGGTCAGTTGTATCAGCAAAGAATGAAGAGGGCGTTTGACAAAAAGGTCCGACCCCGTGTCTTCAGGAAAGGAGACCTTGTGCTAAAACAGATGCAATTATTTCTCACTGACTCTCGGGTAAATGGACTCCGAATTATGACGGCCCCTATGTGGTCAAGAAAGCTTTCTCAGGCGGCGCCTTGAGACTTGCAACCATGGATGGAGAAGAATTTGCCTACCCCACGAATGTTGATGTAGTCAAGAAATACTTCGCCTAAAAAAAAGGAAAAAAGAAAAAAATGTCTCGGTGGGTTGAAAACCCGAAAGGGCGGACCAGGCAAAAATTAGAGACATAATCAAAACTTGGTTCGTTTTCTGAACCATGGCGCCATGGCCATCTTCATCATCAAGCTCAGATGCGTGAAGCTCTCTAACTCATTCGTTTCTCAACCATTTGTCATGATTAAAACACCAATTTCATGCGTTTTTGAGCAAGGAATATGATGGCAAAATTCAATTTTGTTGAAATGGATTGAATCAGAACATAACAAGTTAAAACCTGAAGAACCCTAAAATTGGCATGAACTCAAGGAAATCCTATATACGAATTGTAAACAACAATTGATTGAGGGGAAACACTCAACATATGATGACAAGCAATTAGCAAAAGTATCATGCGAGGAAATATGCATGGATCATGTTAGGAGAGTTTTGAGGCTTACCTTGATGCAAGCTAAAATGGAATTCTGCATAGATGGTGTTCCAGAAGTGATTTGATGATTCCTATAGCTTCAATGGATGTTGTTGAGTGGATTGCAAGCCTTGGAACACTTTGAAAATCTTTGGATCAAGTTGGAGGAATCCAACTGCATAATGGATGCATAATAGCTTGGTTGAAGAGTAATTTTGTGCTAGAGGTGTTACAGAGATGATTTAAGTGTTTGAACACCTCACATACATCATATGTGATGTGTTTGAGCAATTGGATTGGATTGTTCAAGGCTGTAACTCAAAACCCGATGGTGGTTGCTCAAAAACAAAGAAATTTGGCACTTAAGAGTGAATGAGAGAAAGCAATGTTGTAAGTTGCTTTGGTGTGGTTTGAATGATCAGTTGGAACCTCTATTTATAGGTGATCAACTCTTGTCTTGGAGGAATAGTGAATGGCTGCAAGATTAGATCACCTTTAAATGGATTGGCTTGGCATAAATGCCTCTTGCACTAGGTGTAACAGCTGCCCTAAATAGATCAGCTATGCCTTGACTGATTCCACATTCCTCAGTCATTTTAATTGTTGTATATTACGGAATCTTGACTACAAGTGATCAGAATCTTGAAAGTGCACTATTTGCATTAAATTCCCTTTGAATTCCATGTATTTGTTCCACTATTCATCATGCCAAGGGATGAGCTTTGAAGCATTCTTGGCCTAACTTATCAGGTTGGATCAGATGCATTGTGATCAGGTTGGATACAGGTGGCATAGAGATCACAAGCCTTGACTCAGAAATCGTGTGAAGCAAGAAAACTTGAAAACTGATTTTTCAAAACAGTGGTAGCAGCATGACTTTGGGCATGGATTTCTCTTAGCTCAAGCTGAGTTGTTTCATGCCAATAAGTTCCTTGGATTGTAGGCAACATGTATAACAACTTTGATGTTTATATCTTGAATTGATTAAGCTTGCAACTGTGTGAAAAAATCCCACAAGTTTTGGTGTTTTCAACAAAATCTGTCTTGGACAGAATTTTGTCTAAGTGTTGAAAAAGAGGGATTTTCATGTTTTTAGTGATTTTGATCCAATCATAACTTGAAATCTATGAGGAATTGGAATGAGGTGTAGTTGACACTTTTAAAGTATGCCATGAGAGCTACAAATCCATCTTTGGATCAGCCAAAATGGTTGCTTGGATCACAAGTTATGATCCTTGGAAGTTGGTACCCTAACCACTTTGTTCCATAACTTAGAAAATTTCTAAGTTTTTTATGGTTACCCCTTTTACAAGTTATCCCACTTTTCTTGATTTTTCTTGATGAATGATGATTTCAATCACACATTAACATCATTTTAGGGTTAGGGAACCATAATTAACCAAAAAATCAAAAACTTAAACTTTGACTTTTGGGCACAGTTGACTTTTTATCAGATGAATTCCAAACTGTGCGATCCTCTATGAAATCAAGTCCTTAACCTAAATAAAACTTGATGGATTGATTTCATAGGTGTTATAGGGTGTATTGAATCATGTCCCAAGGTTTGGGAGCATGCCTTGGTCAAAAGTCAAAGATACAGTTGACTTTTTCCTCAAAACCCGAATTGTAGTTCAGATGAAACTGAAACTTGTAGATCAAGCTTCTTGGATCAATCCATTGTTGAAAATGGATCAATATGGTGTATTGGAGACCCTCAAATCATGTCTTGAGGTCTTGGCTCATGTTTTGTCCCAAAAGTCAACTTAGGGGTGAATTAGGTCAAGAAACCCTAATTCCTGATTTTTGGTGAATGCATCCAATAAGGCTAAATTGACTTGATGATTGGGTCCATGAGGTCCCTTGGAGTATTTTGGGTTATGGTCTAAAGTATTGGCTCATTCCCAGATGAAAATTCTCATCTGGAGGCCCTGGTCGACCAAAACCCTAATTCGGTGACACTGGCGATCTTGAGGCTTGATCCACTGGGAATGTTGCAACCTTGTGCTCAATCCTTGATGTGGGAGTCCTCTTGATCCTTTATGGATGTTTGAGAGGTTAGACAAGTTGAAGATCATGTCATTCCTTGATTGATCCTTTGTCTAAGAGCTCTGAGAGAGCTTGAAACCCTAATTCTTAGTTGTAGGGAATGCTCAATAATTATTGAGGAGATTGATGAAGCATAAAGGTGCATCCATATTATGATGATAATTTGCACAATGATGGGAGATCTTAGTGGTCAAAAATTGGGGTATGACACTGTGTTTGTAGGGAACTTGAGAATGTCTTTGAGATCCAATAGGAGATTAGACTGTCTAAGTCTACTGGTATGGAAGAGTTTATCTTTGTATGATGCCTGTTATACCCCAAATTTTACCCTCAGGTCCTTTGATCATTGTCATATCATCTTAGGTCACCTCATCTTCGCATTTACGTTTTTTTATACCATTAATCATAGTTATGCACTTTTCGTCTAATTTTTGTCACCTTTCCTTATTTTTATTTTTACTTTTATTATTTATTCAATTATTCTTATAAGTTTTAGAACTTTTCTCTTTTTAATTTAGAATTTTGACTTTTTTTTATTACATTTAAATCATTAATTTAATTTAAAATCTATTTCTTCATTTTGTTATTATTAGTTATTTATTATTGTTATTATTAATTATTATTATTTTTTTATTGTTATTATTAGTTATTTATTCTTATTATTGTTATTACTAGTATTATTATTATTCCATTATTATTATTTTATTATTATTATTATTATTTTATTTTATTGTTTATCATTTATTTATTATCATTTATTATTTATTGTATTATTATTATTATTGTCTTTGCTTACTATTGTTACAAAATAAAAAAATATACTCCATTAAAAAACGGTCAGACCATGCTCAAAGCATTGACTAAAACCAAACAAAATTCTGTATGATCCCAGCCAACCTTTGCAAAAGGGAGAGCACATAGCAGTTTCACAACCCATCAACAATTACCAAAACAAATAATCCAAAAACTTGCAATTTTCCAAGTCATACAAAGTGATACAAACTTGGCTCTGCTACACATCAACTGCTAAAAGAGATCATTTCCACGCCAAAGGTGTATACTGCGCACTGCACACAAGTACCATGAAAGTGATGTTATACCAAAACATAAATCAATGCCAAACTAAAAAAAAATTGCAACCTGTGATTACCCTGCATCCATAAAAAACTCCAAATTTTTCATCAAAACAATCCTGCACAAAACCAATTCACACCTATGCCACAACGGTAAAAAAAAAACTCTGCAGCCAAAAACCTTAAAAACGACCTCACATCAGGACCTGCTAATCTGCCAAATCTCTGCACAACAACAATGACTTAACCTCTCAAAAACAGAAAGAAAAATAAAAAAGAAATGAGTAAATAAGCTTTGAGAATTGTTTAAAAAGAGGATGAGAGGCAATAATAAAAAGGGGGAAAACCTGGAACAAAAGACCTTCTCATTTTGGCCCCTTCACAAAACCCACAAACAGCAATACCTATACACTGCGAATCTCATCTGTCTTCACAAACCAAATCAAACCTTTCAACCGCGATAACCTTTTTGTTTCAGTATCAATAACATCAACTTAACATCATCACCAAACTTCCAATTCCAAAACCTTCACAACTTCCATTTTTTTTCCTTTTCATCTTTCCCCAAGAACCAAACCTTCAATCGTCCAACAAACTTCTTTAACCTCCATCAAACAACCATGTCACAAAACCTGTAACTTTCACCTTCCAAACCCAAATGGAACCCTTTTAAACCCTCAAATGTGAAACCGATTCAAAGGACAAACCTGAAACGTAAGAGGTTGAGCAGAATGAAAAACGAATTGGTACGGAAGGAGAGTCGCGCAAGGAGACAGAGATCGCAGAGAAGAAAGTTGAGCGAGACGAAGAAGTAGCAACGCAGAAAAGGGTGAGGTCTTTTTCTTCTTGTAATGTTGAGTGTTTAAACCGGGTTTGGGTCCTTTGTGACCCGCCCGGATCTGTTTTCAAAGTTGTGGGTTGGGCTGCAATTCCACCAGTTTTATTTATTCATTTAGTCCGATAGTTTTTTTTAAGTTATTGTTTCTTTGCTTAACTTAATTTATAGTTTAGATAATAATAGGTTTATTAGTTATTTAGTTTTTAATCAGAAGTTAATTAGTTATTAAATATTTTAAGATTAGTAACGCTTTTAGGTTTTGAAGGGTAACTTTTAAGATTAATAATTCATTTTAGGATTAGTAAAAATGTTAAGGTCGGTAATTTATTTTAAGACTAGTTTTTAGGATTCTTTTAATTTATAATTAATTAGCTTAAGTTAGCAGACTAGTTATTTAACCTTATTAGAAACTAGTTAGTTGGTCTTTAAGTTAGAAACCTGTTTAATAAGAATTTAGTCAATTAATTTTAATAAAAAATTAGATTTGTTTTTAACTAGTTTTTTAGCTTAATTAATTTTTGCAACTAGGATTTAATTATATTAATTTTATATTAGAATTTAGTTATTTATTTTAATTAACTATTTAGTTTGTAATTAAATTTCAGTTTCATTAGATTTTATTTATTTTTAACTTTATCTCGACATTTCCGTATTTTCATTTCAGTTCATTCCTGCTGTTCGGTTTTCAATTTAATTCTTATTGCATTCACTGTACATATTGCTGCTTATTATACACTTGTCCCTCCGCCTACTTCATTCCAAAGGAAAGGAACCCTATAGTTGACTGCCATGTCATTTAGGATAGCCTTGTCCGTCTTGTCCTTTTATCCTAGCCTTAGGATTAGAGCCACCGTGCTCTATTTAGGTGTTCCACCATGGACACTTCCTTTACTTTTATCCTAGCCTTAGGATTAGAGCCGCCGTGCTCTATTTAGGTGTTCCACCGTGGACACTTCCTTTACTTTTATCCTAGCCTTAGGATTAGAGCCGCCATGCTCTATTTAGGTGTTCCGCCGTGGACACTTCCTTTACTTTTATCCTAGCCTTAGGATTGGAGCCGCCGTGCTCTATTTAGGTATTACGCCGTGGACACTTCCTTTACCTTTATCCTGGCCTTAGGTTTAGAGTCGCCGCACTCCACGTAGGTGTCTTGTTGTCAGACCCTACTTTCCCTTGGAACCTTGACCACAGTCGAGAGTTCTTTACCCCCTTTGAGGGGAACTACGGACTCTCTGATTTCTCAAAGACCCTTTTGAGAATACGTAGGCATAGGATTACGACATCCTAGCGAGCCACCTTTTTGTTTTTCCACCTTTCCTTTTTTTACCTTTATATCTGATGCCTTCTTGGATTCCACCCTTTTCTTTCTTACCCTTTTACCCCGTTGTGAGGGGAACTACAAATGCTCTGATTCCATTCCCGTCAGGATACGTAGGCACGAGATGCGATGTCTTGGCGAGCATACTTAGTGTATATACCCCTAGGTCTTTTACCTTAGCACTTCCCTTAGCCAGCAACTTTAGCATAACACAAATACTAACAAGAGGTTCCCGTAGAGTACTGCGGATACTTAGGATGCTAATACCTTCCCTTAGTATAACCAACCCCCGAACCTTAGATCTCTAAGCTGTGTCTCTACATAGCGCCCTTAGGGTTTTCGTTCTTTACCCTTTCCTTTGGATAAATCAAAGCTCGGTGGTGAATTTCAAAGTTTTGCGATGCAAGTTAATTAATAGCTTGATATCCGATTCTCACCGCAACAGAGATGGCGACTTCACTGGGGACATCCCCTAAGAGGGTTAAGCCTATCTTGTTTGTAGTTGTGTTATTTATATGTTTGCTTGCTTGTATATCTGTTCATATTCATATCTGTATATATATTTGCTTGTGCTTGGGTTTTTCTGTGTGCAGGGTTGCTACCTTGAGTGGTGAGGATAAGTCCTAGCCCGGACTTGAGCGTACACATATGATAGGATCGTGGACATAGTCAAGGAGACTTCGAGGGAGAAATCTCAAAGGAGTTGACTTGAGGTTCCACACTCAGTTGAGGCCCTCTTAGGGGTGGTATATGTTGAATGAGCAATCGTGAATGCGTTCCCACTTTCAACCTTGGTGCCAGGGATACTGATGACCATTAGTTACCCTTTACCCCACCTGGCCTATTTAAGATGTAGTGCGATGACTATGAGGGAGTAATCCTAAGTGGTTGCTACGCGATACTACGCTCAGACGAGACTCTCTTGAGGATTTTATCGATCACCGAGCAATTGGGAAGTTGATAAAATCCGAAAGATGGGTTGTCGACTCTGGGAACTCTTTAGAACCTTGCTCTGCAGATATAAGAACCCTAGTACACACCCTGTGGTTGGATCTTTACCTGGACTTCATGCTGTGATCTCGAACCCTTGATCCTGTTGCATGTGTTTTGTATCCTGTTTGCATTGCATTGCATATCATTTGCATCTTTGCATGATTCATTGCATGCGTCTGTTTACCCAGCTACTCATTTCTAATGGTCTCTATCTTCCAGTGTCATCTGTGAGTCGTCAAGCTGATTCCTCGACACCGATACTGGACTAGAGCTAACTACAGACGAAAGATGTCAGAGCAAGAGATACACAATGTTGAGGTCCGAATGGAGATCGATGACCTCAAATCAAGTATGACTAAACTCACTGAGATGCTTCAAGTTTTGCTTGCTAGGGGAGAGCAACCTCAAAGGACCGTCATCCAGGAGTTTTCAAATGCTGATCCTCAACCTGTTCAGGTGCCACCTTTAACTTTGTCAGAGTCTGATTTTCCACACAATTATTCTCCACCTCTTGCATCTGCTGCTACGGTTGGTCAGACTGCCATGCCAGCTCAAGCTCCTCAATGTCCGGCTGCAGGACAAAACCAGTACCATAATATGAGTCATTTAGATCCTATTACCATGAAGTATACTGAACTATATCCTAGTCTGATTGAGCAAGGTTTGATTACCACAAGGACTTTACCTCTTCCAAACCCTATTCCAGTTGGATTTAGATCTGATCTCCACTGTGCATTCCATGAAGGTGCCGCATGCCACGACTTGGAAAATTGCTATGTACTAAAGGCTAGAGTGCGTGATTTGATTAAGACTGGAATTCTTAATTTTCGTGACAATCCCAATGTCCAGGACGACCCTCTTCCAGAGCATACCAAGTGAAGCTTCAGTCGACTTCAGCTCAGCTATTTTCCAAAGACATGACAACTCATCCTTGTGGTTGAATAGTCACTAGGCCTTATTTCTTGTTGTTTGCATTTTCCTTATTTTGTAATGGTTGTTTGCTTTCAATTACGTTTGTACTCTCTCAATTAATGAAATGAGCATTTGCAACTTTTTGATTCAATTCATTTGTGTTTGCTATTTACTTCTTAATGTTTCCTCTTTCATGAAAAATAAAATAAAAATTTCTCTTGTCCACTTTCTTATTGATTATGCAAAGATTGGAGGGAGGATGATGAAAACGTCATACCCAAATTGCTGTTAGTATGCTTTCGAATCAAAACTTTGCTGACGATGTGAGGCATTGTTTCAACTCCCAAACACCGGAGACATAAGGAAGATAACCCCTCTTTAGCCCCTTCGAGCCTTGAAGTAGGAATTTCTTTTCTTTACAAATAAAAACCCGCAATTTTAACCTGGGGCAGGGTAGTTCTCAGTAACTTGATTGTGCATTCAAATACAAGAGTTGCATTCAAGACGCCTTTCAACAAAAGGGTACATTCACAAATTTTCATTCGCACACAACAAGCAAGTGTCGAAGATGTCTTTCAAGTCAAACGCCAATGATGGTTCGTCGTAATCCTTAAGCCAGGCAGTCACTAAAAAAAAGAAGAAAAATAAATAAGAAATAAAAGTTTATAGTACAACCAAAGGAGGAAATCTTTAAATCCTTTATCCTGAAAGTCCTCAATGGAAAACAATTTTGTAAGGAAGTAGTGACCGCCATTTCAATGTCTCTTAACTTCTGAACCATCATCATTACTATCATCAGTGCAATTCCTAATCCTATGGGAATTTGAGTACATAGTCTGAGTTAACTGAGCATAGGACTGGAGATCATCACGTAGATTGGGTGGGTACAAATAAACTTTGAGCCTTTATCCTTTGTTTCTTAAACCGTGAACCAGGCCACATTATAACCCTCAAAAGACCTAATTGAAGCAAGGTTGTTTTGAAAGCATACTACAGCAAGGTTGCGTAAACTGACTCCAAAAGATCTTTGCAGATCATCTATTTTGGGCATTACACCCTTTGCTTAAACTTTTCACTTTAATGTCTTGAACCACCGTGTTCTGACCAGTATCCCATATACTTTGCACCTCTTTCAAAATGATTTTGATTTCAAAAGTTGCATGAACTTTGAATTTACCATGTGTGTACAAATACTTTTGTTTGCAAACTAGCTTTCTTCTTAAGGAATTTTCAAACATTTGAGAAACTTGGTCGGTGATCCAATCAGGGGCAAGTTCCTTCCATATCCTATTGAGAATCAGTTAAAGATTTGTGGTTTAATGGCGACTTCTCATATTTGGTTTATCCAGAAAACCTTTCAAGACTCATACTGGGGCAAGCCTTCCCAGTGTATAGTAAAATAATCATCTTTCAAGACTCATACTGGGGCAAGCCTTCCCAGTGTACAGTAAAATAATCATCTTTCAAGACTCAGACTGGGGCAAGCTTTCTAAGAGCACCATGAAACAGTCATTTCCAGAATCAATCAAGCTGAAGCAATGATCAGCTCATCTACAATAATCAGCTAGTCTGGGGCAGTTTACCTGAAGAACCCCCAAGCAACGCTTTATCCTTCCTACAAGGATCATCAATTTGGATACAGTTTACCAGTGTGGCAGAGATTTGTCCAGCAATAGCATCTCTAGTCCCCAAGCAGAATGGCAATGATCTCCGTGTAGAGGAATCAGTCTTCCAGTCTTGTCTTCCCAGAGAGTCGAGCAGTGTCGTCCGCATCTGCATTTGTATTTGATCATATATCATCTGCATAATTCATATACATATGCATAACATGAGTGTTTCATCCTCATTTGAATTTCTCCCGAGGTCGTTTCGTTATCCGCGTCTTACCTTGTGGTCAAAGTCCAACTTACTTGGCGCCTACCAAAACGTTATCTATCCTTTCATTCCAGTGTTATTCCTGGATACTCATATTCCTTCACTCCAGTGCCATTCATGGATGTCTTCCTCTTTTGATCTCCATTGCCATTCCTGGATATCTTATTCCTCTTGTTTCTTGCAGTATCATTCCTTAAAGTCTTATCTGTTCATTCAGTGTCATTCCTGGATGAGCTTTCTCCTTTGTATTCAGTGCCATTCCTGGATGAGCTTTCTCCTTTGCATTCAGTGCCATTCCTGGATGTCTTTCTCACTATCATTTGATGCCATTCTTGAATATAGTGATTTGCCTTTACTTTCAGTGCCATTCCTGAAAGTTCTATCCTCTTATCCAATGCTTTCTTGAGTATTTCTTTGTTCAATGCTCTCTTGGACGTTGTTATTTCTTTGTATCCAATGCTTTCTTGGGTATCTCTTTGCTCACATTCATCTAATGCTTTCTTGGATACTGTGATTCTTTTTATCCAATGTTGTCTTGGATCCTTACCTTTCTCACGTCTATCTGATGCCGTCTCAGATATCGTGATTTATACCATTCATTCAATGCTGTCTTGAATACTTTGGTTTCTTTATCCAATGCTATCTTGGATCCTTACCTTTCTCACGTCTATCTGATGCCGTCTCAGATATCGCGATTTATACCATCCATTCAATGATGTCTTGAATACTTTGGTTTCTTTATCCAATGCTGTCTTGGATCCTTACCTTTCTCACGTCTATCTGATGCCGTCTCAGATATCGTGATTTATACCATTCATTCAATGCTGCCTTAAATACTTTGGTTTCTTTATCCAATTCTGTCTTGGATCTCTACCTTTCTCACGTCTATCTGCTGCTGTCTCAGGTATTGTGATTTACCTTCACGTCCAATGTTTTCTTGGATGTCATCTTCGTTCACATATATATGATGCTGTCTCAGATATTGTGATTTGTACCTTTCATTCAAAGCCATTATTGAATGTCCGGTTCCTTTGTGTCCAATGCCTTCTTGGATTACCCTCTTTTACCTCATTCTCATCTCATGCCTTCTCAGATATTATAAGTTTACATTTCATTCAAAGTCATTATTGGATGTCAGGTTTCTTTTACATCTGATGTTTTCTTGGATGTGCCTATCTCTTTCTGATGTTCTTCCAGATTGAGTTTTTGTTTTCTGATTCCCCAGTGGAAACTGTCTTTTCGGTGCTACTTCCATTGAGGATCTTGTGTTATCTCTTCTTTCTAAGTGTCAGCCAGTCACGCCTGAACTAGTTGCTCCATCATTTCAGTTTCCCCAGTGTTGCTGTCTTCCCTAGTGAGTGATTGCTCATTGTGTGGACTTTGTCCCTGTCTGCTTTCATTTTTGTCTGCATTTTTCATTTATCATTCCATCATTTTCATCACATTAGAGTTTATGGCATGTCAGCATTATAGATTTAGTTTTCTTTTGTCCATATCATAGCATGTCATTGCGTCTGAGGGCAAAATTTTTGGTTATCTATATTTAAATACCTTTCACCATGATTTCATGAGAACTAACATAACTCATGTCATCCGATGAAGATATTTAAATAGGGGCAACTGTTATATCCCAAATTTTACCCTTAGGTCCTTTGATCATTGTCATATCATCTTAGGTCACCTCATCTTCGCATTTACGTTTTTTTAGACCATTAATCATAGTTATGCACTTTTCGTCTAATTTTTGTCACCTTTCCTTATTTTTATTTTTACTTTTATTATTTATTCAATTATTCTTATAAGTTTTAGAACTTTTCTTTTTTAATTTAGAATTTTGACTTTTTTTTATTACATTTAAATCATTAATTTAATTTAAAATCTATTTCTTCTTTTTGTTATTATTAGTTATTTATTATTGTTATTATTAATTATTATTTTTTTTATTGTTATTATTAGTTATTTATTCTTTTTATTGTTATTACTAGTATTATTATTATTCCATTATTTTTATTTTATTATTATTATTATTATTTTATTTTATTTTATTGTTTATCATTTATTTATTATCATTTATTATTTATTGTATTATTATTATTGTCTTTGTTTACTATTGTTACAAAATAAAAAAAATATACTCCATTCAAAAATGGTCAGACCATGCTCAAAGCATTGACTAAAACCAAACAAAATTATGTATGATCCCAGCCAACCTTTGCAAAAGGGAGAGCACATAGCGGTTTCACAACCCATCAACAATTACCAAAACAAATAATCCAAAAACTTGCAATTTTCCAAGTCATACAAAGTGATACAAACTTGGCTCTGCTACACATCAACTGCTAAAAGAGATCATTTCCACGCCAAAGGTGTATACTGCGCACTGCACACAAGTACCATGAAAGTGATGTTATACCAAAACATAAATCAATGCCAAACTAAAAAAAAACTGCAACCTGTGATTATCCTGCATCCATAAAAAACTCCAAATTTTTCATCAAAACAATCCTGCACAAAACCAATTCACACCTATGCCACAACGGTAAAAAAAAACTCTGCAGCCAAAAACCTCAAAAACGACCTCACATCAGGACCTGCTAATCTGCCAAATCTCTGCATAACAACAATGACTTAACCTCTCAAAAACAGAAAGAAAAATAAAAAAGAAATGAGTAAATAAGCTTTGAGAATTATTTAAAAAGAGGATGAGAGGCAATAATAAAAAGGGGGAAAATCTGGAACAAAAGGCCGGAGGAAAGTCTTCACCAAAACTCCACCTTCTCCTTTCTTCGTTCGCTGCCACCATTTCAACTCCCTCACCATCATCCATTAAAGAACCACCAGCACATAAGCCCTGCATCAATTTACAAAACCATACACATCGATTCATCATCACCCTGCCTCGTATCTCAGAGCAAAAATAAGAGAGTGAACCGAAACCCGACCAAACCTCGTTTCCTCCATTAATCACTCATCGGCCATACCTTCATCATCTCTCAACATAAATCCTTCTCGTTTCGGTCCCTTCACAAAACCCACAACAGCAATACCTATACACTGCGAATCTCATCTGTCTTCACAACCAAATCAAACCTTTCAACCGCGATAACCTTTTTGTTTCAGTATCAATAACATCAACTTAACATCATCACCAAACTTCCAATTCCAAAACCTTCACAACTTCCATTTTTTTTCCTTTTCATCTTTCCCCAAGAACCAAACCTTCAATCGTCCGACAAACTTCTTTAACCTCCATCAAACAACCATGTCACAAAACCTGTAACTTTCACCTTCCAAACCCAAACGGAACCCTTTTAAACCATCAAATGTGAAACCGATTCAAAGGACAAACCTGAAACGTAAGAGGTTGAGCAGAACGAAAAACGAATTGGTACGGAAGGAGAGTCGCGCAAGGAGACAGAGATCGCAGAGAAGAAAGTTGAGCGAGACGAAGAAGTAGAAACGCAGAAAAGGGTGAGGTCTTTTTTGTTTTCTCTGAAGTATGCGTAGCCGTTTTCTTTCCCTTGTGTCTTGCTAGGTTTTTTCTTTCTTTTTCTTCTTGTAATGTTGAGTGTTTAAATCGGGTTTGGGTCCTTTGTGACCCGCCCGGATCTGTTTTCAAAGTTATGGGTTGGGCTGCAATTCCACCAGTTTTTTTTATTCATTTAGGCCGATAGTTTTTTTTAAGTTATTGTTTCTTTGCTTAACTTAATTTATAGTTTAGATAATAATAGGTTTATTAGTTATTTAGTTTTTAATTAGAAGTTAATTAGTTATTAAATATTTTAAGATTAGTAATGCTTTTAGGTTTAGAAGGGTAACTTTTAAGATTAATAATTCATTTTAAGATTAGTAAAAATGTTAAGGTCGGTAATTTATTTTAAGACTAGTTTTTAGGATTCTTTTAATTTATAATTAATTAGCTTAAGTTACCAGACTAGTTATTTAACCTTATTAGAAACTAGTTAGTTGGTCTTTAAGTTAGAAACCTGTTTAATAAGAATTTAGTCAATTAATTTTAATAAAAAATTAGATTAGTTTTTAACTAGTTTTTTAGCTTAATTAATTTTTGCAACTAGGATTTAATTATATTAATTTTATATTAGAATTTAGTTATTTATTTTAATTAACTATTTAGTTTGTAATTAAATTTCAGTTTCATTAGAGTTTATTTATTTTTAACTTTATCTCGACATTTCCGTATTTTCATTTCAGTTCATTCCTGCTGTTCGGTTTTCAATTTAATTCTTATTGCATTCACTGTACATATTGCTGCTTATTATACACTTGTCCCTCCGCATACTTCATTCCAAAGGAAAGGAACCCTATAGTTGACTACCATGTCATTTAGGATAGCCTTGTCCGTCTTGTCCTTTTATCCTAGCCTTAGGATTAGAGCCACCGTGCTCTATTCAGGTGTTCCGCCGTGGACACTTCCTTTACTTTTATCCTAGCCTTAGGATTAGAGCCGCCGTGCTCTATTTAGGTGTTCCGCCATGGAAACTTCCTTTACTTTTATCCTAGCCTTAGGATTAGAGCCGCCATGCTCTATTTAGGTGTTCCGCCGTGGACACTTCCTTTACTTTTATCCTAGCCTTAGGATTGGAGCCGCCGTGCTCTATTTAGGTGTTCCGCCGTGGACACTTCCTTTACCTTTATCCTGACCTTAGGTTTAGAGTCGCCGCACTCCACGTAGGTGTCTTGCTGTCAGACCCTACTTTCCCTTGGAACCTTGACCATAGTCGAGAGTTCTTTACCCCCTTTGAGGGGAACTACGGACGCTCTGATTTCTCAAAGACCCTTTTGAGAATACGTAGGCATAGGATTGCGAGATCCTAGCGAGCCACCTTTTTGTTTTTCCACCTTTCCTTTTTTTACCTTTATATTCGATGCCTTCTTGGATTCCAACCTTTTCTTTCTTACCCTTTTACCCCGTTGTGAGGGGAACTACGAATGCTCTGATTCCATTCCCGTCAGGATACGTAGGTACGAGATGCGATGTCTTGGCGAGCATACTTAGTGTATATACCCCTTGGTCTTTTACCTTAGAACTTCCCTTAGCAAGCAACTTTAGCATAACACAAATACTAACAAGAGGTTCCCGTAGAGTACTGCGGATACTTAGGATGTTAATACCTTCCCTTAGTATAACCAACCCCCGAACCTTAGATCTCTAAGCTGTGTCTCTACATAGCGCCCTTAGGGTTTTCGTTCTTTACCCTTTCCTTTGGATAAATCAAAGCTCGGTGGTGAATTTCAAAGTTTTGCGATGCAAGTTAATTAATAGCTTGATATCCAATTCTCACCGCAACAATGCCCAAGAGAAGGTATGAGTCTTAAGGGATGAGAATCAACCCTAAATTGGTATGATGTTTGACTTTGGAAAGACTGCTCTAGCAAAGGATAACTAAGTTCTGTCCTATACCTTTAAGAGGTCTTCAGGGTCCTTGTATCAAGCCTAAGAGAAGGCATGAGAACTTCTAAGAAGCCGGAGGGTCCTTGTACAAAGCCCAAGAGGAGGCGGGGATGCTTTTAGGAAGCCTGTGGGTCCAAACTTAAGAAGAGTTCAAGAAAATTTTCACTGGGAATAACCATTTCTTTTAGCGAACAGTTCTAGGGTTTGAAGAAATTCAAGAGATGTTTCACCGGGAATTAATCCTCTCTAAGGAAATGAACTTCTTTGACAATTTCTAATAGTGACAGTCTAAGAAAAGTTTCACCAGGAATAATGCCTTTGTCTTTGTTCCATATTGTTTATGCCCAAGAGAAGGCAAGACTGTATCTGGAAATTCCTATGGGGAACAAGTTTTGACTGTATTAAAAGAGTGACCAACTGGCTTTATCTAATTCTAGACTTAATTGCCGGGGAAAACTCTAAGTAGGTATACAAGTATATATACAATTTATATATGACAAGTATTTAAAAGGATATGAAAGAAGGACTTACAGGTGAGCAAGCTTCCAGCAATACAGACAAGTATATATATGTGAACATGTAAATGAAAGTTGATAAAAACTTACAGGCGAGCAAGCTTCCATTGTAACAGCTGTATGGTTAGTTGTTCAAGAAATTAAAGAAAGTTTTGATAACAACTATAAGTTTGAACCTATATCAAAAAGGAAAGTTGTTTTTCAAAATATGGTTGGGGCTTATACTTAAGGAGAGGCCCAGATGAAAAACAGTAATTGTGCCGTTGATCTGAAAATTGTACAGGGACTTATACAATGACTGAGGTCCAAATTAGGTTTTCTGTACAAAGAGATGGGTCTTACAACTAAAGGAGAGGCCCAAGGGTTTTGTAAAAAGAAAAGAAATGGGACTTACAACATAAGGGTAGGCCCATGAAAAGACAGTGATCGCACCGTCGTTTTGAAAACTGTACTGGGACTTATACAATGACTGATGCCCAAAAAGGTTTTGATTAAAAAGGGATTGGGTCTTACACTCTAATAGAGGCCCAAAGATGTTTGAAAAGATTTGTTAGGGTGATAGTAATCAAAACCCTAATTTTTGGTTTTTAAGTGTATTTTAATTGAATAAAAATTCAATTAAAATAATCAAACGTGTGAAAAAAGGTTGTGATCTTGGATTTATATTTGGAAAATCATGTTTCATTCATGGGATGATTCAAAAATCATTTGAATTTTGCAAAACCAAGAGAAAGAAATATTCTTAATGTTTAAAAACATAATTCTTTACAAAAATACCAAATATGTGAAATAAATAATATTTTTTGTGAAATTTTCATGAAATAAAATATTTTAATATTTTTGAAAATTTTTAGAAAAAGAATCAATAAAAAATAATTAAAATTGAGAGAGAAATTAATTTTTGAATAAATTAACAAAACATGAAAATATTGAAAAAATAGTAAAAAAAAATGAGAATAGCTAAAAAGGTCTGGGTGGGGTTTGAACCCATGACCTTGCAACCAAACACACATGCGCGCTACCACTGGGGTGGTGATACATTCGTGTATCAAAACCACCCCATGTGCATATATGGGGTGCCAAGTTTCTAGGCCTGGCCAAGGCAAGTTTTGACAATTTACGTGAAGCCTCTAACTTTCTCATTTCTCCATGAATTTAGACAAAATTTAGGTGCATCTGGCCTAGAATTTCACAAGGAATCCAATGGTACTTTTTGGAATTTTCAGAAAGTGTCCCTATTTTAAAACCCGATAGTGGTTTCAAAATAGGCCTAGATTTGCATGTTCTATGCTATCTCACTACACAGTCAACAATAGCAGGGCAAATTGGTTCAAACATAACATATACAACATATATGAGGTGTTTATGATCAATGGACATCAAAGGAATGCATAATTCAAAGAGTTCAAGTTGTCATGCACTTACCTCTTGGAGCTTCTTGTGCTAACTATCAAGATCCTTGTGCCATAAGTAATCCAATGCTTTGGACACTCTTGATTGATCCCTTAGAAGCTTTTAGGATGATCAAAACCAGCTGGAATCCTCAGGAACAAGTTTTAGCTCTTTCTTGCAAGAGGGGCAAAAGTGACCAATATGTCAACTCTCTTAAATGGTTTTCCAGATGAGGGGAACCAATTGGGACAGTTTAAGGATGATATTTGGAGTGTGTTTGAGGCCTTGTTTGGTTTTGGAAGTGACTGAATAAAGGCATGGCTTGGAAAATGCAGAAAAATCCAATTTTGAGGTTTTGGAAGTGGATTTTTTGATTTTGGTGTTTCAGGTCACAAGTGAGTGTTTGGACAACTTAGATATAATATATTAGATATGTTTGGATCATGAGTTGTGGTAGAATTGCTCTCTAACTCAAAAACTCAGAGATGACTTGCAAAAGAAGGCATTTTGGTCTAAAGAGAGAGATTTTGAGGAAAACGTAAGCTGTAGTGCTTTGGGGTACTCAAACTGATCACAATTGAGCTCTATTTATAGTGTGTCAAGTTTGTTTTGGCATCAATAGTGAATGGCAGCTGCAGCATGCCTTTGGCCAATGTTGAGCAAAAGGAATCTCAAGTCTCCTCTAGCCATTGACTTGAGGTTAGGGCACATGCATATGGTCCTTTGATTCAGAGCTTATTCTTGACTCATTCAGTTAGGAATGTCTCAGCCGATGCCACCTTGGTGCATCCATTGAATGCTTGGAAACAAAATTGGAGTCTTGGCACCTTTTTAGCCTTTTTAGGTTTGTTATGGCTAAGTGTAGATTCTTGGACTTTGGAGGCTTGGGGATCAGATCATTCTCCTTTTGTTTTATCCTCAGATGTGTCCAAATGGATGACAAGGCTTGGAGTTGTCCAAATTTGTCAAATCGAGCAAAACACCAAATTCTGCCTTGCTTAGGACAGTTGGAAATGGTGATTTTGAGGGATTCATATCTCCCTGCTCAGGTTGAGTTATGAGAGGCTCTTGTGCTTTGTAGAAAGCCCTAATATGATAAAAAAAACATGTGTGATCATAGTTTATTTTAAAACTATTTGGACCCAACTGAAAAAACCTCATGAACATTGATGTTCAAGGCTGGTAACTTAGGCAGATTTTCACTAAGTGTTGGAAAAAGTGTCATTTTCATGTTTTTGTGATTTTGATCAATCCCTAACTCAAAATCCATAAAGAATTGAAGTCTGAGTTAGTTGAAGCTTTTGTAGAGTGTAACAAGACCTACAAATCCAGCTTTGGATCACCCAAAATGGTTGCTTGGATCTCAAGTTATGATCCTTGGAAGTTGGTACCAAAATCACTTTTGTTCCATAACTTAGAAAAATTCTGGTTTCTCATGGTTGCCCCTTTTACAAGAAACCTCACTTTTCTTGATTTTTCTTAATGAATGATGATCAATACCATACATTAACATTATTTTTGACTTAGGGGAACCATATTTGTGAAAAAACCTAAAAAGTCAAACTTGATTTTGTGCACAGTTGACTTTTTATCGGATGAAATCCAAACTGTGCGATCCTTTGTGAAATCAAGTCCTTGACCTAAATCAAACCTAATGGATGGATTCCATAGGTGTTATAGGGTGTATTGAATCATGTCCCAAGATTTGGGAGCATGTCCTGGTCAAAAGTCAAAGGTACAATTGACTTTTTCTCAAAACCCTAATTGTGATCCTGAGGAAATTGAAACTTGTGAACCAAGATTATTGGGTCAACCTATTGTTTCAAATGGATCATTGTGGTGTATTTGAGGCCCTTAAATCATGTCTTGAGGTCTTGGCTCATGCTTTGTCCCAAAAGTCAACTTAGGGGTGAATTAGGTCAAGAAACCCTAATTCCTGATTTTTGGTAAATGCATCCCCGGAGGTTAAATTAACTTGATGATTGGGTCCATGAGGACCCTTGGAGTATCTTGGGTTGTGCTTTGAAGCATTGGCTCATGCCAGATGAAAATTTTCATCTGGAGGCCTCAGTCGACCAAAACCCTAATTTGGTGACACTGGCGATCTTGAGGCTTGATCCACTTGGAATGTTGCAACTTTGTGCTTGATTCTTGATATGGGAGTCCTCTTGATCTTTTATAGGTGTTTTGAGAGGTTAGACAAGTTGAATATCATGTCATTTCTTGATTGATCCTTTGTCTAAGTGTTCTAAGAGGGCTTGAAACCCTAATTCTTAATTATGGTGAATGCTCAACCATCTTTGAGGAGATTGATGAGGCATGAAGGTACATCCATATTGGGGTGATGATTTGCACAACGATGGGAAATCTTGGTGGTCAAAATTTAGGGTATGACAGCTAATTGTAGTGCAATTATTCAAAGGATTCTTCCTAGGAAGCAAAATGACCCGGGAAGAGTTACATTACCGGTTACAATTGGAAATACCTATGGTGGTAATGGGTTGATCGATTTGGAATCTAGCATCAATTTGATACTGTTGTCAATAGTTAAAATATTAGGGGCACATGGAGTTGAGGGCTACTAAGATGATTTTGCAATTAGTTGATAAATCCACTACCCGTCCTTACGATGTAGCTGAGGATGTATTGGTGAAAATTGATAAGTTTTTGTTCCCCATCGACTTTGTGGTGATAGGCATGGACGAAGATGATGACGCTCCTTTGATTCTTGGAAGACCTTTCATGAAAACAACAAGAATGGTGATTGATATGGATGATGGTCTAATGAAAGCGCGAGTACAAGATGAAGAAGTTTGCTTTAATCTCTTTGAAGCCATGAAGCATTCGAAAGAAAAGAATGATTATTTTCGTCTTGATGCTATGGAGGAAGTGATTGAAGAGGTGAAAAGAGAAGTTCATGTCGCTACCCCCTTGGAAAAATTTCTTACTCATGCCTTTCTTAGTCTTAATGAGAGTGAAGAAAATGAGATTGAAAAGTATTTACGGGAACTTGAAGCTTTAGAAAAAGTTCCTCCCTTAGAAGAACTCAAGGAAGAATTGAAAAAAGAAAAGGTGGAGGACACTAAAATTGAGTTGAAAATTTTGCCTCCTAATTTAAATTATGTGTTTCTTGACGATGAGGGGCGCAAACCGGTGATCATAAGTAACGAGCTAACCATGGAGGAGGAAGAAAAAGTAATTGTAGTATTGAATAAAAATCAAAATGCTATGGGATGGACTCTTTCTGATTTAAAAGGAATAAGCCCTTACTATTGCATGCATAGAATCTTAATGGAGGATGATTTCAAGCCGGTGGCTCAACCTCAACGCCGCTTAAATCCTACCATGAAAGAAGAGGTTCGGAAAGAAGTGGTGAAGATGCTTGAGGTTAGAATGATTTATCCTATTTCTGATAGTCCGTGGGTTACTCCGGTGCAAGTGGTACCGAAGAAAGGTGGGACGACGGTGGTTCGAAATGAAAAGAATGAATTAATTCCAACAATAACTGTGACCGTTTGGAGAATGTGTATCGATTATCGTAGGCTAAACAAAGCTACGAGGAAAGATCAACTTCCCTTACCTTTCATGGACCAAATGCTTGAGAGGTTTTCCGGTCAGAAATTCTATTATTTTCTTGATGGTTATTCGGGTTACAATCAAATTATCGTGAACTTGGAGGATCATGAGAAAACTCCTTTTACATGTCCTTTGGGGTCTTTGCTTATAGGAGGATGCCTTTTGGATTATGTAATGCGCCAGCTACTTTTCAGGGGTGTATGCAAGCCATATTTTCTGACTTGATTGAAAAATCCATTGAAATTTTCATGGATGACTTTTCAGTTTTTGGGTCGTCATTCGATCTTTGTTTGAAAAATATGGACATTATGTTGGAAATGTGTGTAAAATCTAATCTTGTGCTTAATTGGGAAAAGTGCAACTTCATGGTTACGGAAGGAATTGTGCTCGACCACAAAGTTACTTCAAAAGGGCTTGAAGTTGACCAAGCCAAAGTGGAGGTTATAGAGAAGTTGCCACCACCAATGAATGTCAAAGGAATTAGAAGCTTTCTCGGACATGCTAAATTTTATAGGAGGTTCATTAAAAACTTCTCAAAGATTGCAAAGCCATTGAGTAATTTGCTAAACAAAGATAAGTCTTTTAAATTTGATGACTCTTGCATGCTTGCTTTTAATTCTTTGAAAGAATGTTTGACTACCGCACCCATAACCACGACTCCTGATTGGAAGCTTTATTTTGAACTCATGTATAATGTTAGTGATTATACCATTGGTGCGGTACTTGGTCAACGAAGAACGAAAATTTTTCATGTTATCCACTACGCAAGCAAAGTGTTGAACGAAGCTCAAATCAATTATGCCACTACGAAAAAAAAGCTTCTTACGATAGTGTATGCATTGGAAAAATTCCGCTCTTATCTCATTGGGTCTAAAGTAGTTGTTTACACAGACCATGTGGCTATTAAGTATCTGTTAACCAAACCAGATTCTAAGCAAAGACTTATTAGATGGGTCCTCTTGTTGCAAGAATTTGATCTTGAAATTCGCGACAAGAAGGGATCCAAGAAATTGGTTGCATATAACTTATCTCGTCTGGTGAATGTGGAAGTAACTAAAAATGAATTAGAGGTTAAAGAGGAATTTTCGGATGAAAATCTGATTATGGTGCAAGTTAGGTCTTGGTTCTCTGATATGGCAAATCAAAAAGCCGTAGGAGTGATCCCGAAAGGCCTAACTTGGAACCAAAGAAATTTTGTCTTGGTGTTGATAACCTTTTGAGAAGGTGTGTTACAATTGAGGAGTCAAGGAGTATTCTGTGGCATTGTCATAACTCACCTTATGGTGGTGATTTTAATGATTTAAGAACGGCAATGAAAGTCCTACAATCGGGCTTTTATTGGCCTTCTATGTTTAAAGATGCTCATGTGCATGCCCAAAGTTGTGACAGTTGCCAACGAAGTGGAGGAATTACAAAGCGGAATGAGATGCCTTTACAAAGTTTGTTAGAGATGGAAGTTTTCGACTGTTAGGGAATTGATTTTGTCAGTCCATTTCCATCTTCATTTTCTTGTGAGTACATTCTAGTTGTTGTAGACTATGTGTCAAAGTGGGTTGAAGCAATAGCTTGTGCTAAGGCAGACGGTAAAACCGTGATGAAATTTTTGAAGAAGAACATTTTTTCGCGTTTTGGTACGCCTAGAGTGTTGATAAGTGACGGAAGATCCCACTTTTTCAACGCTCCCTTAGAAAAAGCCTTGGAGCATTATGGCGTGAAGCATAAAGTGACATCGCCATATCATCCTCAGGCTAATGGACAGGCTGAAGTATCAAATCGTGAGATCAAGAGAATCCTTGAGAAAACTGTGTCTTCTTCTAGGAAGGATTGGGCACACAAGCTTGATGAGGCTTTGTGGGCTTATCAAACCGCATTTAAATCTCCGATAGGTCTCACACCATTTAAGATGATCTATGACAAAACTTGTCATTTGCCAGTAGAGTTGGAGCATAAGGCGTTTTGGGCCTTAAAATTTTTGAACTTTGATCCCACTTTGAGTGGTGAAAAGAGGAAAGAGCAACTCCATGAATTGGATGCATTGTGGCTCTAAGCTTATGACTCTAACAAGCTTTACAAGGAGAAGGTGAAAAAGTATCATGACAAGAAGATAGTAAGGAAATACTTTCATGAAGGACACATGGTCTTATTGTTCAATTCACGATTGAAATTGTTTCTGGTAAAATTAAAGTCAAAATGGTTTGGTCTTTTTCGGATTAGAGAGATCAAGCCTTACGGAGCAATTGTAATTGAAGACCCTTCATCTAAATAAATTTGGACAACAAATGGGCAAAGGTTGAAGGTGTATCTTGGGGGTGAAGTTGTTACTGATGCGGGAACTATCTCTTTTGGCGACCCCTAATTCGCTTTCAACCATCAAGCTCAAACAACGTTAAATAAAGCGCTTGTTGGGAGGCACCCCAACATTGTGAGTATTTTTGTTTTTCTTACTGCTTTATGTTAGTGTTATGATAAACCATAAGTTGAAAAAAACCAAACTTTTGAATACTGTCATGTTCGCCCTGTGTTTGCTTTGCGAACCTGGGGCGAATTAGTTCGCTAGGTGAATGTTCGCACTGCGAACATGACAGATGCTGGAATGATAAGAATTTTATGCTACACCACTTGAGTAAGGTTTTTTATGTAATATTGTTTCATTGCCTTTTCTGTAGTGGGCTTGAGGTCAGGCCTTTTTCAAAAAGGAGAGGGCAGTATGAGTATCTTGTAGTTTCTATTGTTGATATGCTTTCTTTGAATTTAGTGTTTCCTTTTATGGTGTTGAAATGTGAGAACTTCTAGATTGGTTGCTATTTGCTAAAAGTATCCAATGAAGATTCTTCCAAGTTTGGATGGTGATGATAGTATTTGATCATGTAAATGTTGGCAAGTTACACGATTACCACTTTCTAGGATGTTAGAATGTTTAAGAATTTATTTTCTTTGTGCAAATTTACTCTTGTTACATTTTTTCAACTTTGTTTGAATGCTTGTATCACTTAGGTTCCAATAGCCACAAATTTGTGAGAAACCTCCATTGTTTACTAAATGCATAGGATGATTGATAAATCTTGTTGAATACATTTGATTCATGCTTAATCTTGTGATTATTTTGATTTTGTGGAAACATTAGATATGATCAAGGCATTTGTTGATAATGAGCACAACCATATCCAAAAGTAACTTACCCGTGAGTAGTGAGAATTTGCTAACCCCTTTGAGCTTAATAGTTTAGATCCTAGTTTAGTGATGAGCTTGGTATTTGTAAATAATTTGAAAGATAGTTCATCATTGAATTGTGTAGAATTCTAAAAAAAATTCTTGAACATTTTGAAATTGTGCTAAATTGTCTTCCTTGCCTAAAAAGCAAGGAACATTCACTTAAGGTTTGGTTGAAGCCAAGTTGGGGAGAGTGAAAAGTAAAGTGGTAGGTTACTCAAAAATTTGAAAAAAATTCAAACAAGCATTGAAAAAGAAAATTGTGAATATGAATGGTGAAAAAGAAAAAGAAAAAGCATGCTTGTTTGAATGAAAAAAATGAAATAATGTGCAAAAAGGTGTTGGAAGGGTGACCATTAGAGAAAAGAAAGTGTTGGATAGAGTTGTAATGGGTACATAACCTTGTATAGTGAATATTTCTTTTGCATTGGCAACTTTGAATCCATGGACTTATAAATGTCCCTTTGTTGTGAACCTAATCAAGCTACAACTTTTAAAGACCTTGGTGATCTTCTTGCTTCCATAATTTTTTTGATGATTGTTTAGATGAATGTATGAATTGGTTTGTATTTGCATCATTTGTCAGGTGAGTGAAATTGCCTCGCGGTTGCAAACGCGTTAATTTCTTCAATTCTTATTCGAAGAGGAATGTTAGAGTGATTCGAGCATGAGATTTAGTTGTTACTTAAAACATTGCATGATATTTGCTTAAGAACTAAATTCTTTTGTATTGTTCGATTCTAGGAAGTTGTAACCATTGCTTGTGTGCATTTATTTGAGCCATTAAACCCATTCTTGGTTGAATTATATGCTCGAGCAAATCCTCTTGTGTTCAATGAGAGGCATACTTTGCTTGAGGACAAGCAAAGATCTAGTTAGGGAGAGTTTGTTGAATGCCAAACTTGCTTTAAATTGATCACTAATTATTGGCATTTTTCAACTCTTTTGTGTCGTTTTGTTGGACTTACTCCATGATAACATGCTATTCTTCAATATTGTGAAAATACATTTGGTTGCTTTGATTTGTGTGTTATTGGGCAGAAATTAGGCATAAAAACATCAAAGAGTAAGACACAAGCAATTGGGCAAGGAAGCCAAAGAAAGAGAAGAATTTTCAGAATGTTCGTTGTGCGAACAACCAGCAAGGAGTGCCAGCGAATGTTCGCTATGCGAACTCATGGAGAAGTCTCAGCGAACCATCTCAGAATGAAGTCAGAAGCTAAAGGGCAGTAAGTTCGATAGGCCAACAAGCAGCGAATGTTCGCTATGGCGAAGTGTTAGCAAAGAGCCAGTGAACCATTCTAGACTGAAGTTAGTAGCTAAAGGACCCTAAGTTCGTTGTGCAAACTTGTAGCGAGGTAGTTCGCAGTGCGAAGAATTGCTCGCACAACGAACTTCAGATATTTCTCAAGGGCGGTTTAACTGTTCAGAGGCACTTCAGGTACCTAAATTGGTGTCTGCTGGGTGAAGAAACTGTTCGTAGTGCAAACGTGACAGATTCAAAAAGTACTATATAACTACTTTTCACTATTTTTTGGGATATAACCCCATTTTACACACAAGAACTTCATTTTCTCATATTTATTCACCAAAAGGTGATATTTTGCAAATAGAAGCTGGATTCGCATCCGAGTTCGATTCTTCGACGTGGATGCTCATTCATCTTCTTCCAAAACTTGTAAAGCAAGCTACCATGGTTATGGGTAGCTAATTTCCTTTGTATCAAAGGTAGAGGCAGTCTACCTTTTTCTTGTATGTATTTCTTTTGATTGGTCGTGTATGTGAATAAGTGATGATTAATATTTTTGTTTTTAATGATCCATTCTTGTTTTGTAAAACTCTAGACATAGATTTTGTAAAACTTGACCTAAAATATTCATCTATCGGTTTATAGATTGGAGAAATCGGTCTATGGTTAATAGTTGCTTTGTGTTGAACTTAAAGCTTACTATATTGGTTGTTATATGGAGAAATCGTGTAGCGATGAATACAATATTTCTCATGACGTCGCTCTAGACATAGACGGTGTTGAGAGAATGCGTGACGATATTAATCGGATCCGACTTCACATGCAAGATTGAAAGAATACGTATAAGTTAGGGTAGATGAAAACTACTTTTGATACAGTTTGTTAACAACAATCTTCAGAATTTATAAGCTTTGCTACTAAAACCTGACAATTTTATGAACAAAAATTTGAAACCCCCTTATTTTTAAATGATAAACTGTTGAAAAGCAAGCATCAAAATATCCTTAATCCATATGGAGACGATAACAAAAACCCCTCTTTAAGTACGATTTGAACAAGGAGCAAACACTTCAAAGTAATCTAACTCAGGTTTCTGTAGAAATCCTCTTGCTACTGACCTTGATTTGTGTTTGCCAATTGATCCATCTGGCTTTAGTTTCACCTTGAAAACACATCTGAAGCTGATGCTTTTCTTATCCTTTGGAAGCTCAGTCAACTTCCAAGTCTTGTTTCCCTCAAGTTCTTCTTTTATGGCCTTCAGCCACACTTTCTTCTTGAGCACTTCTTTAGCAATGACTGGTTTAGAGTCTACTAATATTGCACACTGAATGAATTCCTCTTTAGAGTCTACTTCAGTATCTTGAAACATGTCAAACTCCACATATTTCCTTGGTATGTTTTTTATTCTTTGTGGCCTCTGAACTTGTTTAGAACCGTCTTCGGGTTCTGGAACAATATCATATACTAGAACCCCAGAAGTACCACCTTCAAAGGCATGACCACTTTCTGAGTCTGGAACATTCCCAGAGTCTGTATCACCACTAGAGTATAAATCACCATCAGAATCTGGATCAAAATCAGATTCATCTTTAGACTCTTCATCAGCTTCAAAGTCTCCTTTAGACTCTGAATCATCTTCAGACTCACCTTTAGAATTAGCTTTTGATTCCGACTCATCTTCTGAAACTTCAGATTCTGAAGTATTTTCATAAGTTAACTCAGGTGTTAACACCACACCAGAGTTGGATTGAGATTTACTCTAATCCCACGCTTCTGATTCTTTCACAACGACGTCTCTACTGAATTCAACCTTGTTAGTGACAGGAAAGTATAGCTTATAAGCACATGTACTGTGGTACCCTACAACCAACATAACTCTGTTTCTGTCATCCAACTTCCTTCTCTTAGCATCTGGGACATGTTTGTAACACACAGAACCAAACTCCTTCATATGGCTCACACTTTCCTTTTCTCCAGTCCACTTCTCTAAAGGAACAATTTCCTTTAGCTTCTTTGTTGGACACCTGTTAAGCATATATGTTGCCGTGGTAATACCTTATCCCTACAATGTGTGAGGGAGCTATTTCTCCTTCAACATGATCCTCGTCATATCAAGCAAAGTTCGGTTTCTTCTTTCAGCAAGACCATTGTGTTGAGGAGTGTATGCAGCAGTCACCTCATGCTCGATTTCATTATCCTCATATAACTTTTTGAACTTGGTAGAGTTATACTCACCTCTACCATTAGTTATGAGAATCTTCAGAGTCTTACCACTCTGATTCTCAGCCTTCATTCTGAATTTCTTAAATTCAGCAAACACCTCGTTTTTTAACTTTATAAGGGATACCCATGCCATCCTTGTGAACTCGCTAACAAATTACACAAAGTATTTATTCCCTCTAAGTGAAGGTACTAGAAATGGTCCACACACATCAGAATGCACAACACCCAAATCATCCTTTGCTCTTGGAGGCATTTCAAATGCAAATGGCAATCTTGGTTGCTTCTCTCTCATGCACACATTGCATGACTTCTCAAGCTTCTTAATTGTAGGAATTCCATGTACTAATTTCTTCAAGTTCATTTACTATAAGCTTCTGAAGTTCAAATGACCAAATCTTTTATGCCACATCTCATTTTCCTTCACAACACTTGTTGAACTCAGGCATTTAGAGTCTGCAGTTTTAACATTCACTTTGAATGTTTTATTCTTCCCCTGTTCTGACTTCATAACCAGCTTCTGATTACATTCATACAGCTTCAAAAGATTGTCCTTCATGGTAACTGAAAAACCTTTTTCAATTAATTGACTTATACTCATCAGATTTCTTTTCATGCCAGGCACATACCATACATTCTGAATCAATGTTGCTTTACCATTATTCAAAACTAATCTAAAATTTCCCATACATTCAACGTTGAGTTATTTATCATGCGCACATCTGATCTTTGTCCTCTTTCTAGGGTCAAAGTCAACCAGTCATTTCTTATTTCTAGTAAGATTATTTGAAAAACCAATGTCCATATACCACCAGTCTGTCAAATATGCATCATCAGATTCAAAAGCCATAAATAGCACAGATTCATCATCAGAATCTCTTCTAACTACATTTTCTTCTTCTGACTTCCTTTCTTTGTTTGACTAATAGTTAGCATCGAAGTGGCCAAATTTCATACAATAGTAGCACTGAACCTTTTTATTGTCATACTTCTCCTTCTCCTTCTCAGCACTCTTCTGCCTTCCAGACGTTGAGGTTTCTGACTTCTGAGACCTACCTTGTCTTTTCTTGGCCTCTGACCAAGACTGCTTCTGGTCCTTTTTGACAAAAGAAGCTTTTATAACCTGCTCTACCTCTCTCTTAGGGGTTCTTTCAGTCGGACGCAACTCTTGTGCCTCTAGACTGCTTTGCAGCTCTTCTAGTCTCATGGTGCTCAGATCCTTAGAATGTTCAATTGCTACCACAATGTAATCAAACTAAGGATTAAGAGATCTAAGTACCTTCTCAATGATCTTTTCTCCACTGAGAGTTTCTCCACACAACTTCATCTCATTTGTGATCAGAATCACTCTAGAGATGTAGTCAGATTACTTCTCATTGTTCTTCATGCTGATATTCTCATACTGCTTATGTAGAGAGCGAAGCTTCACATTCTTCAGTGATGCATCGCCGTTGTAGAACCATACCAGTGGTCCCACGCGACCTTCTGTTAGTTGCAGAATAGGGCAAGCAGCAAAAATATTTATTTTTGGAAGAATTCCCTCCGAGATTTATGTCGTGTCCACAGAGATCGGTTTGAGGGAACGAATACCGTTCGACAGTCTCTCGCGTTTATGAGTTTGGGTTTAAAATGGTTTAAAACAAGAAAACAGAAAAGTAAATATTAAAACAAAAATAAATCATTCTTCAGAGAGACGAACATATCCAACATGCACATAATCAACTCCTCACAAACTTAAACTTACCGACCTGTTATACTCAACCTACAATACTCCTCAATATCACCCAGCATCGCTCACAACAAAGGTTATGTCTAACGCAAAGTTGAGAGAACAACCGTGTTACCTTCGCCAACACTCTCGCACGCGACTCAAGGCACGAAGGCATTAAGCTTCGACCCCTATTGAAGATTATTAGCTCTTAAATCTATCTCTAGAATCCAAAAACTAATAGATAATCATCCCTAATCGAAGTTTACGAGGATTATCTCTAACGCAACCCAAACCCCGCGCATAAAGCAAAAATCAGAGACAATCACCAATTAAGATTTGTAAAGCAAATTGTATACAACGCCATGGGCGACAAATATACATGAGATCATGGTCAATACATATAAAAAACCCAACAAAGAAGAAAAACACAAAGAAGAAGAGAAATGAACCAAACATCTCGCGGTTTGTCAGAGTCGATCGACGATCGATCCACCTCGGTTCATCCATATGCAAGCTTCCATGTTGTTTTCTAAGCTAATCTACCGAAAAATGAAGTTTGACGGAGTTGGAGCAAGAATCCCCAAAACCATAACCTAAAAAGTGACTGAAATGAACTATATACAATTACAAATCTGTCATGTTCACATTGCGAACGAATCATTTGCCTAGCGAACCTTAAAAAGTGGCGCTTAAGTGCCTCTAAAATGTTAAACCGCCTTTTCTTTTCTTCGTGAGTTCGCAATGCGAACGATTTATTCGCAAAGCGAATGCTCGCTGCACAGTTCCCAAAGCGAACTTTGGTTCCTTTTTCCTCTGCCTCAAATTGGGACCATTCGCTGGGGAACTCGCCAGCCATTCGCAAAGCGAATGTTCGCTGGCTCACTCACAAAGCGAACAAGCTGAACTTTCTGGTTTTCTTCAACTCCCTTTTATTGCTTCAAATGACACATCTTGGAGCCTTTATTACTCATTGCTCCAACAATGCTTAATTACCTAAAAAAAGAATGGAAAACTATCCATTTTTACATAAATGAATCAAAAACACAAATATATACTAACTAACGTATTTATACACAAAGTGGGGTTTATTCGACTGACATTTACCAAAAAAAGTATCGATAAGTGCAACAGAACATATATACGAAAATAGGTACAATTTGCACTTATCAAACTCTCCCCAACTTACATAATTGTTTATCCACAAATAAGAATCAAACAACTCAAAGAAACAGAGTCAAAACCAAAATATCACGAATCAACAGGTTTTGAAAATCGGACAAATGAATGGTTCAAATGAAAAACAGTACACACAAAGTAAATACTTACCACTAAACAACGACGATAACATAATCACGAAACAAAAGCAAAATACAAAAATCATGCCAAATATCCTAAAACAACACAAGTTCCAAAGTGAATCACACCTAGAAAAAACAATCATCGGTAGAAGAAAAACACAAATGGGGTACTTATCCATCACACAACAATCATGCAAACAATAGACTAAATTATGAAACCATCCAAAAATTCACATTGAACATACAAAAGCAAGAATCACAAGTACTTTTCAAGGTTGTAGCGTGGTCGGGTAAACAAACAAGAGACAATTTCTAAAGGTAATTGAAACAAAAACTTGCTTAAGCCTAAGGGAGTGATCAACTCACAAAAGTTCAAACACAAAATTCCAATCAACTTCTTCCAAAATCCCAAGTGTTACACAAAACACAATACTTATTTAGCACAATTATTTAAACTCTTTTTGTTTCCTTTCACAAGGATTTTCTTTTTCTTTATTTATTTTTCTTTTCTTTGTCATATTTTTCTTTTTTTTCTTTTCTTTTTCATCCTCATAGAAAACAACTAATGAGTAAACAACTATTCTCTCCCCAACTTAAATTCAACCACATCATCATGTGAATACTCCCTACTTTCTAAGGCAAGGTAAAAATTCATACAACAACACAAAGTTGAGGGTTCAAGAAAAAACAATCAATCAAAATCCATACAAAAAGTGAATTCAATACTCATAGACAAGCGTTAAGTTCAAACAACATGGATAATGATAGAAAGGCACAAAGGGGTTTAACAAATGCTCACACACTCACAGGGTGAATTGACTATTTGGCTAGGTAGTTGTGCTCAAAATGAAACAAAATGCCTTGATCCTTTTCATGCTTTCATATAATCAATACAAACAAAAGATTAAGCATAATAAAATCCATTTAGAACAAGAATGTTGGTACTTCGCGCATATATGAACAATGGAAAGCTACCTCACAAAAAGGGTGGGAACTAAAGTGATTCACATCAAGAACAAGTATATAAAAGAATGAATGGCATGGAAGTTTGTAAAAAGCCTAAGTATCATGAATATGCTAAAGTCTAGAAAGCGATAAACACATACCTTGGACGTGTACAAAACTTAACAATATCATTACCATACATCCGCAAGTTGAAATGATTAAACTTGGAACATCACCATATTTCCTCAAGCTACTCAAAACAAGTTCATTGACAAACACTAAAACTATTAATATACACAAACTGAAAAACCGGCAGAAAATTCATTAAACAAGTTGTAAAGTGAAGATTTGAGAATTTTACGAAAAATCCGAATACAACTTGTTTTATGAATGATCACCACACTACCTAAGCTAAACAATAACAAAATAAAAGAATACACCATGCTTATTTTACGTCGTAAGCTCGACGCCTTTACAATGCTTAGCTAGTAACTTTCTTCATTCATGCCATAGTGATGCCTCACCGCTCAAACCAAAAGCAAGTGCCCTAACCACACACTTAAACAAACGTTACGGGAACAAAATGTATACAACACTTGAACAAACATAATGGAAACAGACAATATATACGATATATACAAAACTCAAAAACAAAGAAACTATCACAATGCGATTCAATATCAAAATCAATCCCCAGCAACGGCGCCATTTTGTTGGTTGCAAAATAGGGCAAGGAGAAAAAATATTTATTTACGGAAGAATTCCCTCCGGGATTTATGTCGTGTCCACAGAGATCGGATCGAGGGAAAGAATGTCGTTCGACGGTCTCTCGCGTTTATGAGTTTGGGTTTAAAATGGTTTAAAACAAGAAAACAGAAAAGTAAATATTAAAACAAAAAGAAATCATTCTTCAGAGAGACGAACATATCCGGCATGCACATAATCAACTCCTCACAAACTTAAACTTACCGACCAGTTATACTCAACCTACAATACTCCTTAATATCACCCAGCATCGCTCACAACAAGGTTATGTCTAACGCAAAGTTGAGAGAACAACCGTGTTACCCTCACCAACACTCTCGCACGCGACTCAAGGCACAAAGGCATTAAGCTTCGACACTTATTGAAGATTGTTAGCTCTTAGATCTATCTCTAGAATCCAGAAGCTAACAGATAATTATCCCTAATCGAAGTTTGCGAGGATTATCTCTAACGCAACCTAAACCCCGCGCATAAAGCAAAAATCAGAGACAATCACCAATAAAGATTTGTAAAGCAAGTTGTATAAAACGCCATAGGCGACAAATATACATGAGATCATAGTCAATACATATACAAAACCCAACAAATAAGAAAAACACAAAGAAGAAGAGAAATGAACCAAACATCTCGCAGTTTGTCAGAGCCGATCAACGATCAATCCACCCCGGTTCATCCGTATGCAAGCTTCCATGTTGTTTTCTAAGCTAATCTACTGAAAAATGAAGTTTGATGGAGTTGGAGCAAGAATCCCCAAAACCATAACCTAAAAAGTGACTGAAATGAACTATATACAATTACAAATATGTCACGTTCGCTTTGCGAACGAATCATTTGCCTAGTGAACCTCAAAAAATGGCACTTAAGTGCCTCTGAAATGTTAAACCGCCTTTGCTTTTCTTCGTGAGTTCGAAATGCGAACGATTTATTCGCAAAGCGAATGCTCGCTGCACAGTTTGCAAAGCGAACTTTGGTTCCTTTTTCCTCTGCCTCAAACTAGGACCATTCGCTGGGGAACTCACCAGCCATTCGCAAAGCCAACGTTAGCTGGCTCACTCGTAAAGCGAATAAGCTGAACTTTCTGGTTTTCTTCAGCTCGCTTTTAATGCTTCAAATGACACATCTTGGAGCCTTTATTACTCATTGCTCCAACAATGCTTAATTACCTACAAAATGAATGGAAAACTATCAATTGTTACATAAATGAATCAAAAATACAAATATATACTAACTAACGTATTTATACACAAAGTGGGGTTTATTCGACCGAAATTTACCAAAAAGAATCGATAAGTGCAACAAAACATATATACGAAAATAGGTACAATTTTCACTTATCAAACTCTCCCCAACTTACATAATTGTTTATCCTCAAATAAGAATCAAACAACTCAAAGAAACAGAGTCAAAACCAAAGAATCACGAATCAACAGGTTTTAAAACTCAGACAAATGAATGGTTCAAATGAAAAACGGTACACACAAAGTAAATACTTACCACTAAACTACGACGATAACATAATCACGAAACAAAATCAAAATACAAAAATCATGCCAAACATCCTAAAACAACACAAGTTCCAAAGTGAATCACACCTAGCAAAAATAATCATCGGTAGACGAAAAACACAAATGGGGTACTTATCAATCACACAACAATCATGCAAACGATAGACTAAATTATGAAACCATCCAAAAATTCACATTGAACATACAAAAGCAGAAATCACAAGGACTTTTCAAGGTTGTAGCGTGGTCGAGTAAACAAACAAGAGGCAATTTCTAAAGGTAATTGAAACAAAAACTTGCTTAAACCTAAGGGAATGATCAACTCACAAAAGTTCAAACACAAAATTCCAATCAAATTCTTCCAAAATCCCAAGTGTTACACAAAACACCATATTTATTTAGCACAATTATTTGAACTCTTTTTGTTTCCTTTCACAAGGATTTTCTTTTTCTTTATTTATTTTTCTTTTCTTTGTCATATTTTTCTCTTTTTTCTTTTCTTTTTCATCCTCATAGAAAACAACTAATGAGTAAACAACTATTCTCTCCCCAACTTGAATTCAAGCACATCATCATGTGAATACTCCCTACTTTCTAAGGCAAGGTAAAAATTCATACAACAACACAAAGTTGAGGGTTCAAGAAAAAATAATCAATCAAAATCCATACAAAAAGTGAATTCAATACTCATAGACAAGCATTAAGTTCAAACAACGTGGATAATGACAGAAAGGCACAAAGGGGTTTAACAAATGCTCACACACTCACAGGATGAATTGACTATTTGGCTAGGTAGTTGTGCTCAAAATGAAACAAAATGCCTTGATCCTTTTCATGCTTTCATATAATCAATACAAACAAAAGATTAAGCATAATAAAATCCAGTTAGAACAAGAATGTTGGTACTCCGCGCATATATGAACAATGGAAAGCTACCTCACAAAAAGGGTGGGAACTAAAGTGATTCACATCAAGAACAAGTATACAAAATAATGAATGGCATTGAAGTTTGTAAAAAGCCTAAGTATCATGAATATGCTAAAGTCTAGAAAGCGATAAACACATACCTTGGACGTGTACAAAACTTAACAATATCATTACCATACATCCGCAAGTTGAAATGATTAAACTTGGAACATCACCACATTTCCTTAAGCTACTCAAAACAAGTTCATTGACAAACACGAAAACTATTAATATACACAAACTGAAAAACCGGCAGAAAATTCATTAAACAAGTTGTAAAGTGAAGATTTGAGAATTTTACGAAAAATCCGAGTACAACTTGTTTAATGAATGTTCACCACACTACCTAAGCTAAACAACAACAAAAGAAAAGAATACACCATGCTTGTTTTACGTCGTAAGCTCGACAACTCAATTGGTAGTGGGAATGCATTGAACGTGGTACTTATCCCCAGGTACGCGGTTCGATTCCCACGGGAGGCAAAAACACTAGTATAGTTGAAAAAAGGGGGCTAGTGATTAAGTCTGAGTTGGTAATAGTGCCGGGACTCGTGCGCGAGTGGCCGCGGGCTGTTACACATTCGCAAAGCGAACGTTCACTGGCTCACTCGCAAAGCGAACAAGCTGAACTTTCTGGTTTTCTTCAGCTCCCTTTTATTTCTTCAAATGACACATTTTGGAGCCTTTATTACTCATTGCTCCAACAATGCTTTACCTACAAAATGAATGGAAAACTATCAATTGTTACATAAATGAATCAAAAACACAAATATATACTAACTAACGTATTTATACACAAAGTGGGGTTTATTCGACCGATATTTACCAAAAAGTATCGATAAGTGCAACAAAACATATATACGAAAATAGGTACAATTTGCACTTATCAAACTCTCCCCAACTTACATAATTGTTTATCCTCAAATAAGAATCAAACAACTCAAAGAAATAGAGTCAAAACCAAAGAATCACGAATCAATAGGTTTTGAAAATCGGACAAATAAATGGTTCAAATGAAAAACGGTACACACAAAGTAAATACTTACCACTAAACTACGACGATAACATAATCATGAAACAAAAGCAAAATACAAAAATCATGCCAAAATCCTAAAACAACACAAGTTCCAAAGTGAATCACACCTAGCAAAAACAATCATCGGTAGATGAAAAACACAAATGGGGTACTTATCACTCACACAACAATCATGCAAACAATAGACTAAATTATGAAACCATCCAAAAATTCACATTGAACATACAAAAGCAAGAATCACAAGGACTTTTCAAGGTTGTAGCGTGGTCGGGTAAACAAGCAAGAGGTAATTTCTAAAGGTAATTGAAACAAAAACTTGCTTAAACCTAAGGGAGTGATCAACTCACAAAAGTTCAAACACAAAATTCCAATCAACTTCTTCCAAAATCCCAAGTGTTACACAAAACACAATACTTATTTAGCACAATTATTTGAACTCTTTTTGTTTCCTTTCACAAGGATTTTCTTTTTCTTTATTTTTTTTTTCTTTTCTTTGTCATATTGTTCTCTTTTTTCTTTTCTTTTTCATCTCATAGAAAACAACTAATGAGTAAACAACCATTCTCTCCCCAACTTGATTTCAACCACATCATCATGTGAATACTCCCTACTTTCTAAGGCAAGGTAAAAATTCATACAACAACACAAAGTTGAGGGTTCAAGAAAAAATAATCAATCAAAATCCATACAAAAAGTGAATTCAATACTCATAGACAAGCATTAAGTTCAAACAACGTGGATAATGATAGAAAGGCACAAAGGGGTTTAACAAATGCTCACACACTCACATGGTGAATTGACTATTTGGCTAGGTAGTTGTGCTCAAAATGAAACAAAATGCCTTGATCCTTTTCATGCTTTCATATAATCAATACAAACAAAAGATTAAGCATAATAAAATCCAGTTAGAACAAGAATGTTGGTACTCCGCGCATATATGAACAATGGAAAACTACCTCACAAAAAGGGTGGGAACTAAAGTGATTCACATCAAGAACAAGTATACAAAAGAATGAATAGCATGGATGCTTGTAAAAAGCCAAAGTATCATGAATATGCTAAAGTCTAGAAAGCGGTAAACACATACCTTGGACGTGTACAAAACTTAACAATATCATTACCATACATCCGCAAGTTGAAATGATTAAACTTGGAACATAACCACATTTCCTCAAGCTACTCAAAACAAGTTCATTGACAAACACGAAAACTATTAATATACACAAACTGAAAAACCGACAGAAATTCATTAAACAAGTTGTAAAGTGAAGATTTGAGAATTTTACGAAAAATCTGAGTACAACTTGTTTAATGAATGTTCACCACACTACCTAAGCTAAACAACAACAAAATAAAAGAATACACCATGCTTGTTTTACATCGTAAGCTCGACGCCTTTACAATGCTTAGCTAGTAACTTCCTTCCTTCATGCCATATTGATGCCTCACCGCACAAACCAAAAGCAAGTGCCCTAACCAAACACTTAAACAAACGTTACGGGAACAAAATGTATACAACACTTGAACAAACATAATGGAAACAGACAATATATACGATATATACAAAACTCAAAAACAAAGAAACTATCGCAATGCGATTCAATATCAAAATCAATCCCCGACAACTGTGCCATTTTGTTGGTTGCAAAATAAGACAAGCAGAAAAAATATTTATTTTCGGAAGAATTCCCTCCGGGATTTATGTCGTGTCCACAGAGATCGGTTTGAGGGAAAGAATGTCGTTCGACAGTCACTCGTGTTTATGAGTTTGGGTTTAAAATGGTTTAAAACAAGAAAACAGAAAAGTAAATATTAAAACAAAAAGAAATCATTCTTCAGAGAGACGAACATATTCGGCATGCACATAATCAACTCCTCACAAACTTAAATTTACCGACCAGTTATACTCAACCTACAATACTCCTCAATATCACCCAGCATCGCTCACAACAAAGGTTATGTCTAAAGCAAAGTTGAGAGAACAACCGTGTTACCCTTGCCGACACTCTCGCACGCGACTCAAGGCACGGAGGCATTAAGCTTCGACACCTATTGAAGATTGTTAGCTCTTAAATCTATCTCTAGAATCCAGAAACTAACAGATAATCATCCCTAACCGAAGTTTGCGAGGATTATCTCTAACACAACCCAAACCCCACGCATAAAGCAAAAATCAGAGACAATCACCAATTAAGATTTGTAAAGCAAGTTTTATACAACGCCATGGGCGACAAATATACATGAGATCATAGTCAATACATATACAAAACCCAACAAATAAGAAAAACACAAAGAAGAAGAGAAATGAACGAAACATCTCGCAGTTTGTCAGAACCGATCAACGATCAATCCACCCCGGTTCATCCGTATGCAAACTTCCATGTTGTTTTCTAAGCTAATCTACTGAAAAATGAAGTTTGATGGAGTTGGAGCAAGAATCCCCAAAACCATAACCTAAAAAGTGACTGAAATGAACTATATACAATTACAAATATGTCACGTTTGCTTTGCGAACGAATCATTCGCCTAGCGAACCTCAAAAAATGGCACTTAAGTGCCTCTGAAATGTTAAACCTCCTTTTCTTTTCTTCGTGAGTTCGCAATGCGAATGATTTATTCGCAAAGCGAATGGTCGCTGCACAGTTCGCAAAGCGAACTTTGGTTCCTTTTTCCTCTGCCTCAAACTGGGACCATTCGCTGGGGAACTCGCCAGCCATTTGCAAAACGAACGTTCGTTGGCTCACTTGCAAAGCGAACAAGCTGAACTTTCTGGTTTTCTTCAGCTCCCTTTTATTGCTTCAAATGACACATCTTGGAGCCTTTATTACTCATTGCTCCAACAATGCTTAATTACCTACAAAATGAATGGAAAACTATCAATTGTTACATAAATGAATCAAAAACACAAATATATACTAACTAACGTATTTATACACAAAGTGGGGTTTATTCGACCGATATTTACCAAAAAGTATCGATAAGTGCAACAAAACATATATACAAAAATAGGTACAATTTGCACTTATCACCTTCGCCGTCGTAAAATCAGCAATTTTCTCAAACATGTTCGCATCCACACAATGATGGGTGTAAAATAATGCCTTTTGATCCTTCTTTTTCATATCACGCTGAGAATTCCTCTGCACATCCGTTGTATTTTTCGGAAGTGCAACTGAAACATAATCGTCGTTGGCGAGATCAAGAACATCTTGAGCGCCAAACAACACACACATCTGAATCATCCAACGATTCTAGTTCTTGCCATCGAACACTGGAAGCTTGGTACTCAGATTACTGTTTCCATTCATCTTTGACCTTATAAAATCACTCAGATCTCACAAAACACTAGTGTTTCCCAATCCCGCAGAATCAAGAAATGTGATTCTGTTACGATTCCGATCAAGAAATTCAACATAAAATAAATCACATAACGCCTCACCGTTCACTCGTGTTTCCCTGTGCATCTGAATCGGAGCTCTAGCTACCAATTGTTGGTGCACAAGGTGAAAAAGATGAAAATGGAAGAAGAGGGAGAGAGAGAGAGAGAGAGAGAGAGAGAGAGAGAGAGAGAGAGCGAGAGAGAGAGTGAGAGAGAGAGAGAGAGAGAGAATAACAAATTCTAACAAACTTCCACTACTATGCTAAAACGGCTAGAGCAAAATGGTTGCACACACACTGCATTAATACTCAGTGGATATAACTGTTGATAGCTACAATATTATATATATATATATATATATATATATATATATATATATATATATATATATATATATATATAAATAATAATGTCACATGGACTAAACACTAAAATACTGAATTACCCTTCAACAACTCCCGCCATAAATTTGTCGGAGGGATCCTAAACTTTAAGATTTTTGAAAGAGATATCCTTCCACCAGGAAGAAAAAAAGGCAAAAATTAAGAGATCTATCTCTTATTAAAGAAGAGATCGTCGAAGTATCATATCTAGCCGATAAGATATCTATCCACAATCCAATAACTTGAGTTAACAATATCCACTGCCTTTTACCAAGCAAAGTTAAGCTAGCCAAACAGAGATTCTTAACACCCAACCTTTCAAACTGCTTATGTCTACAAACATCGGACCAACAAACTCAAAGAATCTTAATCTCATCTTTCAAATCTCCCCACTGAAATCTTTTTTGGATCTCTACAGTTCTCTTCCATGGTTTAACAGACATTTTTATGAAAAAAAGATTAAAATAAAAAGAAAAAAAACAGACATTTTTATGAAAAAAAAATTTTTTTTAAAAAAGAAAAGAAAAAAAACAGTAGAGTTTAGGATCAAATTCGGGAGAACCACCTTCCCCAAACTAACTTGTAAGTAACCTACCTCATAGAAATAAGAGGTTTTCAAGTAGACTTAGCATAACAATTTGTATTTATTAAAAGACTATGATAATTAAATGGGAGATTACCCGATCAATGATGGAGAAAATCACTCACTAATTAGATATTGTTTCAATGTTAAATGCTATATTAGTAAATAAAAAATCTTTAAATACATGTAATTTAATATTTTTAATATAATATTATTTATTTTATTTTAATTCTAGACTTAAAATATGATTACGTATATTACTCGCAAGTTGATTATATTTAGCTATACATATGTATGACAATGGATAATTAGGGGTGGTAAAGTGGGGCGACCCGCCCATTCAAACTCCTCCGTAAATGAGGCGAAGCGAGACAAACCATTTTCAACACCGTCACTATAAATGAAACAACAAGAAAAACAAACTTTCTAATTTATGGCGTAGTTGAATGTAAGTATTCAAATTCCCGTTTTTTTATCGATAAAACTAAAAAAAATTAGTGAAATGACCTTCTCAATGTGCTACCCAATTTTTATTCTATTTACAATTTTTTTTTTAACAAAGAGTCCACAAACAAAACCTTCTACACCCCGCCCCTTTCCGTTTTTAAAGTGGGTTAGGTATGACGGACCAACTTAATACACTAAGTCGAAAATCTCGGTTCGGCCCGCCAAAAATGTGGATTAAACGGGTCGATCCGGTGGCTCCGACCCGTTTTGCCATATATATTTGATAATAAAATAATATTTTTTAAATGTTTACACTCTTTCTTTTAATAAATTTTCTTTTAATCCATTTTAAACAAAAATAAAAAACTACAATGCCACTTAATTAATTTGAAACCAAGTACTAATAAATAGAAATTAAATAAGTGGCAAAAATACTAACACATTTTTCCCAACTCCTACCTATAAAATCATCATCAATATATTCAACTTTGTATTATTAATTTGATTTAAATTCTTAATCATATTCAACACAAACACATGGTTTCTAGATCTTATAAAAGTCAGTTTCACATCTTCTTGGTCAGATTCTTCTGAACCATCTTCCAACTCAAGTCCTCTGCTGCTTCCTTTTTCATACATGATCCTTGCATTTAATTTGAAAACTATATACAAATATACAATATTCAATTTTACTCTAAAGTTTGAACATTAATCAAACAAATTTCTAGTAGTGCCGCCGCCCAATACATGCCTGGCTGTGACTTGTTCTGCCTTGTTTGGCTAAGCAATTCTGTCATGCTTACGTTTCATCACACGTTTCTCTTTCACACCAAACAACTCCTAAGTAAGTTTCTTCTTAGTTCATTGAAATCAAATTAATCGCTTTTATTGAAGCAGCTTCTATAGTCATACTAACTTATTTCACAAGAAATCTAAGTCATATTAATAGTGATTGGCAACATTTGTCCCTACAAGAAATAGTAGTTAGTAATAGCATTTTCATTCACACATTTAAAATCAGTATTTTAATAACTACTAAAAATTATACTATCTTGTTTATCATCAATATTGATTTTTTTTGTGTGAATATTTACTTGTGCAATTTTTTTAGTACCGTCCACGGTATTACCACAATATTTCCTATCTAATAATTTATTAATACCCCAATTATATATATATATATATATATATATATATATATATATATATATATATATATATATATATATGCTTACCACACTATGTTGATAATATGCTCTAAATTAGTGGATTAAAAAGTCCACAAATTAATTTTAAGAGGTGATTAATTTTCAAAGCAATTAATTTTATTATTGTTTTTTCAAAACAAGCCAACCATATAATAAAGAGTGTATTCTAGAGTATGTCAAAAAGAGTATGCAACAAGCATGCCTACGTGTTCACTTACATATTCTTATCACAAAAATGTCAACTAAGTCTTCAACACTCACAAGTTAACTATATCATACCCTTTATAAATACAACCTTTTCATGTTTCTTATAACTTCAATATTCCAATTTCATAAACTTGAATAACCTTTTTCACACCTTAAAACATCTCAACTTTATATATAGTTTTTGTGCTATGAAGAGAGAAAGAGAGGTTGATAGCATAACCATGGCAAATTGTTTGATGTTACTTTCTAGAGGAAGTGATCAATTTGAAGCTGCTTATTCATCTACCATCACTTCAAACGATCGTGTGTTTGAATGCAAAACATGTAATAGACAATTCTCTTCATTTCAAGCACTTGGTGGCCATAGAGCAAGTCACAAGAAACCAAGGTTGATGGGAGAAAATATTGATGGTGAATTGCTACATACACCCCCTAAACCTAAATCTCATGAGTGTTCCATTTGTGGATTGGAGTTTGCAATAGGACAAGCTTTAGGTGGTCATATGAGGAGACATAGAGCATCAAATTTGAAGGGAGATAACTATATGCATAATTCTAATAATACTATGAGTTCAAGTAGTGGTGGTGGGGGTGGGAATAGTAGTTTTGATTCTTCACAAAAGATGAAAGGTAGAAAGAGAGTTTTGCTTTTGGATTTGGATTTGAATTTGACTCCTTTTGAGAATGATTTGGAGTTTTTGAAGATTGAAAAGACAACTGCAAATTTGATTGATTATTTGCATTAAGTTGTTGAATACTTTAATTGATTTGAGAGTTAGTTAGTGTATCATAGATATGTTATACAATTTTCATTTGTAGTCTATGTATACTTTCTTAATATATTTATGAAGTGTAGTCTATATACTTATGTATACTTTTTGTTCTTTATGAAATATTGTTCATTAATTTCTTGGGCATTATATTAATGAAATTCATGAAATTTTGAGTTAAAATGATATTCAATTCCTTTATAGAAAGAAGTTTGTAAATCTAAAGAGTTAACTAATGGGGGTTATGGTTTTGAGTTTCACTAATTTTCTTAAGGTATATTTGTATCAGTAGAATGTGATCAAATGAAATAGAGTAATATATAATCAGATTTTATTGTTTGATTTTGTAAATAATAAATTTAATGAAATAGAATATAATTACATTCATTCAATCACATTCTATTCCATTCTTTAATTTTTTTGTTTGTGTTAAATTTGTGCTATACACGATAGAAGAAGCTACTAATTTGTTTTGTTCAATTTAGTAAAACTAAGAAAAATATCAAAATAATAAAATAAACAACAATTTATACATTAGGCTGTTGTCCAGTTACACAAAAAAAAAGCAGTTGTTAGTAGTTAGAGTTAGTTGGACATGTAAAAAGAGATGGACCACATAAATTGGACCAAAGACATAGCAACCATGCATGTCCTCCACAAATTTTTCTTGGTTTCAATAATATTTTTTTATGTGCTTTCAACAATTATTGGAGATTTAAAAAAAAATAATAATCAATTTTTTCAAATTATATATCAAAATAACCACATTTTCAATTTATTTATCAAACTAATCATATTTTAAGAGGAGACGTCAACTCTTATGGCGCATGCATTAGATTTTTACACACAGGCGCTATTGGTGGTGGCGACTGCATGCAAATCATGCCACTGCGAGTGGCGCATGCATCCTGTAGGAGCATGCGCCACTGCATATGGCTACGCATTTTTTTTTTAATTTTAATAATTATAATTTAAAAAAATTAAAAAAATAAAATAAAATTAAAACTTATTCATAATATATTATGTTATAAAATTCAAATACACAACATTATATTACAAAATTCAAATACACAATATTATACTATAAAATTCAATGACTCGTCCGATCGAAACGTCCCCCTGTTCCACTTCCCGGTGCATTAGCCTGTCTTCGAGCCCTCCACGATTTCTCTGAGGTGTTTTAGGTCTTTGAGTGTTAGCATGAGGAAAAGGTGGTTGGTGTGAGGGCCCTGGGGGGTATTTGACATATTTGCCATCATTTATCCCCAATAGCTGAGGAGTTGTCGTCAACGGCACTGCCGTAATTGATTTCGGTGTCCATGTTGTCGTAGTTGAGTCGTTGTGGTTGGGTTACGTGTGGATGGTATAGTTGGTGGAATTGAGACATTATATCGTTTTAGAAACGAAGCAATGGTTCTCGTGGTGTAAGAAAGTCATAGAGTGGTTGGGTGCTTTGGCGGTGGGATGTTTGGGTGTTCATTGGCGATGGCAATGGTGGGATGGGGTGGAATTGTAAGAATCATCGTCGCTATAGTAAGATGTGGTGGCGACATGTTGTTGGTCGTGGTATGGGACATGCTCTTGGTGTTGTGTTTGGGTGTGTGGCATAAATTGGTTGCAGGTTTGGGTGTTTGGTGGTTGGGTGTATATGGCATGGTGATGAGCGAGGTTAGTCATTGGGTTTGGGTGGGTCGACATTGCTCTTAGGTTTTTTAATAACGTGGGGTTGGTTATTAGGCGGGGGTTTGTTGTTGGACGTATGATGACGAAGCTTGTTGGAGTGGATCGATCAAATACCTCTGCTCATACACAAACTATGTCATTGTAACCGACCTAAACCAATTCATATAATGTTGAGTTGGTCTAGCACCTCATATGATAGGTTCGTTTAAGATGTGTCGACGTCGATTCTTCCAATGACGACACATCTCTTTAGCAAAGTCTCTCCAATCAAAATAACCCCATTGGGCATCGACTCTTTGTTGATGCCAATCTCCCTAACACGTCGGAGGGTCTGGAATTTGTTGTTGCATGTCGAACTACAATTTCACATGACCACTCTGGTGCATCTCCACGGTAGTGAACCTGATGATTGGTCTTTTTGTTGTCCAAGCTGCAGCATCATCAGGGTTAACTTGATGGTTGAGACCTAGATACGGCCTCTAGATAAATTGTATAAGAAAAATACATTATTAGAAGATTTTTAATTTGGTAATTTGTTTAAACCAAATTTAGAGTTGTTTAGTTGTAATACATCATCTGGTCCAATGTGGTCTAAAATATTGTGATAGACTACTATAGCGTGTTTGTGACATCTGTTGTAGTTCATCTCCAGAACTGACCACCTAAAACGAAAAGATTAAAAATATATTAGTTACAGTTAGTTGTAGTATAAAGCCTAACAAAAAATATTTAAGATAAACTTACTTTGTTGCGAATGGGAATGTGAATGGCTTCTCGTTGATCGGGGCGAGTGACGACATTCTCGACTAACCCCATGCTTGTAGCAAAAAGGCGCAGGAATATAATGTACAAGTATTCGTTTTTTGCATTTATACACAACGAACTATATAGATGGGACAAAACAATTGAATTCCAACTATATGTGCCTACTTTATTTATGTTTCGTAACAACGATAACATAATATTTACCGTATTACCAGTACTTTCAGAAAATAAAAAATTACCAAATAGAATCATAATATAACACCGAGCTTTAATTATCTTTTCATACTCAGTTGATTCTTCGTTTAATGTTATACTTGAATAATATTATTTAAGATATTTTAAATGACCCCTAGGTTGACCCGAAGTTTGTAGCTGTGTCTTCACACAGAGGGGCACCCAATAATTCTTTGCATATAGAGTTATCTTGGACCAAGCACAACAACATAATTTTAAATGTAACCGTTTTGCTTTATATTAAAAATAACTTTCCTTTCATAAATATCATAACATTCGATTACAATAATTTAAAAACAACAACTAAACAATAATTTAAACAACAATTAAATAACAAAACAAACAAAAACAATGACTAAACAACATAACTATGCGATTACAACCACAAGACAATTTCCTGAGAACTATATCATCATGTGAACATCTCTGTCGGTTTTAACATTGTCCCAGAAACAAATTTCTCTATTTTGGTTGAACGTGGTAACAAGCATTTGAATTCTTCTGATCTTTTCACCCTTTGCAATGTCTCCATCTAACCAACGGATTAAGCTCATGTTAAGATGTTCAAACATCTTTGTATTCTAGAGTCGGATCTTCATTGGAGGCTTTACTGTCGAATAAATTAAGACATTTTGAAGACATTTCTTGTGTATATAAGGACCCATATATGAAGACATTTTGAAGAAAAATGGAAGGAAATTGAAGAAAAATGGAAGGAGACAGTAAGAAGATGTGTAAAAAATGATGGAGAGGGGATGTTGTATTTATAGAAGTTGCAAATAAAGGAGTAGCCACATGCAGTGACGCATGATCTTAGTGGATGCATGCATGCACCACATGCAGTGGCGACATGTATATGCATGTGTCATGATGAATGTCACCAATGTGTAACTAATCAAAGCATGCACCACAAGAGTTGGCGCCTTCTCTTGTCGTCCAATTTAAATTTGGTTAGTTTGGTAAATTAATTGAAAATGTATATAATTTGAAAAATGTGGTTATTTAAAAAAAATCATTCTTGGAACTTGTTAAACACATACATAAAAGGGAAAGCGATAAAAGATTATTTTTCATGATTATATTGTAATTATTTAAGCATTTTATGAGTATGATCTTGCCCTTGTTTAATTGATTTCTAAGAAATTAGAAATAGGTATCTATGTGCTTATTGATTTATTGTCCATCACAAGTCCCTTTTCTTCTTTTCCATTCGATATTCATTTCTCCTAGCAAGGGTTGCAAGTAAACACCAGGCTCGGTCTTAGGGTAAAGCCATATAGGCATATGCCTAGGGCCTTTAATTTTCACAGCCTCCAAATTGCAATACAATACATGCTTATAATGTGAGATATGGCTGATTAATAAGATTATTAGTGTTTTGATTGTTTGTACCATTATAACCTAACGCATATGCTTTGCATATTACACTTTCAATGTGGTTGTCGGTGCTTACGTGTCTTGTATTTTATTATTTTGCAATTGATTTCTTATCCTAAAATGGAAAATTACTAATAAAAGAGAACATCAATCTATTTAATTTGTTTATGATGACCATGTGAATCTTAATGTTCTATAGCATATAGTGTTAACTTGTTCTATCATTTTTTTCATCTAATTTTTTTATTTGTTTCTCTTGTGACACATTTATTATTTTTGTTTTAGAGTATTATTATCTTATAAATTTGAATTGAAAAGTTTAAAACTTAAAAGAAAACAGGAGAAAATAGTTGAGATTTTAAATCAATTTAAAAAAAAAATATTAAATAAATTAATTTTATTATATATTATTTATAAAAATGGATAAATGAAATTGATTATAGAATAGGTTTTTCATGTAAAAAATTTAAAAAAAAAATTAAATGAAAATATAATAATTTTAATTAAATATTTTATAAATATTTATTTTTCCAATTAGTCTAAGGCCTCAACATGTGTTAGGTCGGCACTGGTAAACACCTTGACATACTACATTGCAAGATGAGATGTATTTGTTATCATATGATGAAAAACCACAACATTTTTTTTGAACAGCATGAGATCGAAGAGTTGAAGAGGTGAAGAGTTTGAACACATATTTTATTTTACTTCTCCTTTCTACTTTGTCTTCACACCAATTTGAATCACAAAAACTAGACATCTTGCCTCACTGGCCTCCAAGTTTTGGAAACACAACAAAATGGTCAACTGTGCCGGGAAGATATCTCATGGTTCATTTAACTACTTGCATATCTGAGATTGTAGGATATTAGGTAAATCTTCTCACGACACCTACATAATGACATACATTACATATAAAATACAAAGAATAATTCAAGCATCCTAACATTTACTTGTATATAGTACAATCAAAAGCTTTATGATCTTCATCTTTGCTTAATTTGGAGTTTGCTTTCTTAAGGGTACATGCTAAATTGTAGTTCAACATGTTGAATATATTTAAGATTTCATTGATGTATTTCCTTAGATTAATCATTTCCTTTTCAGGTTTTAATAAATCCATGACCAAGAAAATAGCTCAGACTTTTTAGACCAGTCATGTAAAATCATTGCTCATCTTCAATTTTAGGTTCTCATTCTCAACATAATTACTCCTAGGTATGAGAAAATAATTCACATATAAGCACACTATACTTAGATTGCCGTAATTCAAACATTTTACATATGTTTCATGCTCAATTATACCCTTAAAATATCAAATGTGTTTAAGGAACTCATCAATCATCTTATTTTGTACTATTGGAGCTTGCATTAGGCCATAAAGAGTCTTATTTAGCTTCAAGACATTGTATTTCTCAAATTTTAATGAAAGCCTAAGGTTTTTTTTAACATATTCTTCCCCTTTAAGGAAACTATTGAGAAATGTAGACTTGACATCAAGTTAAACAAGCCTCCGTTACATGAAGTTATCCACAACCACTATTAACTTTACAATATCAATCATTCCCATAAGTGAAAAAAGTTTGTACCGATATAATTCTACTGGGCCCTAAGTAGGAACGCCCAAAAAAAGATTAGCATGGGAAGAATGGCTAACACCTGAAAAAGGGGACTGTCCACAGAAAGGGCTAACATTTGGTAGCAAAAAAGTGATCGTTCATAGAAAGAGCTAGCACATGTAGCCCAAAAGAGGACACCCATAGGGCTAGCCCCTGTATCCCAAAAGTGGCCACCCATAGAAAGCGCTAGCACCTATAAACCAAAATAGGTAGCCCGTAGGGCTAGCACATGTAGCCCAAAAGTGGTCATCCATATAAAAGGTCTAACACCTATAGCCCAAAAGAGGTCACCCATATGGCTAGCACTTGTAGGCCAATGAGGGGATAGGCCACCTTGTAGGGCTTGGATTAAGTTACCTGATCCAAAGAGTCAGTCAATGGAGGAAATTGTCTCCTTCATGATTCTAAGAAGAACAAGTCTTTCCTTGACCATTTATTTAGTAGTTTAGTTAGGGAAAAATGGTTCCACTTACAGTGTAACCCAGGCTTAAGAGTCACTATAAATACATCAACCATAAGTTTGAAAAGAGATAGATCGTAATACACACGATATACCGCCTAAAGCTAGAGTTTTTCACTTCACGTGAGTTACTATCTCATCACCTTAAACGCCATCAAACAGGGTTTCTCATCACTGCGAGCAAGCCCTAAACTACATAAAATCACTAAGGCCTCTGGTCACCCATACTACTATAGTGCTGCCACACATTCTGCATTTTTTAACAAATACAAAGTCCTATGCAATAAAGTCCATTATTTTGCAAGAACCCTTTAGCAACAAGTTTTTCTTTATACTTTGCAATGGAACCATCTGGAAAGATGTAATGAGACTAGATACCAAGTTTGATTCCATTATATTATTTAATTCTCTTCCTCCATAGCCTTTCTATGTGCATCTTCCTTAGCTAGTTCCACATAAATGAGGGGCTCAACATCAATAAATAGTTCTTAGTGCGTTAGGTATCCATCTTGTATGACAATGTTTTCAAGAATAACATAATAATATTGAAGTCTCCTTATTCAAAATCTAGGCATGTATGGTCATGATTCTATTATTCCTAAATGACTTCTTCAAACACATTAGACTCTTACTAATCATAATGGAGTTCAAATGTCTCACTTGAAAATGGTTCATTATCTTCTTTCTCCCATTTCCATCATTCATTCTCATTGATTTTGACATCAATGCTAGTAACGATCTTTTTTGGAAAAAGGATTATACAACTTGCATAAACCTACAATATGGTATCCTACAAGAACCATATGCTCACATTTGTCTTCAAGCTTCTTCCTTTTTTTCTTCTGATATGGTGTGTCTAAAACACAAAGAACCAAATATTCATAAGTGTTTGACAAAAATAACCTTATACGGCCAAATTTACCCATGTACCTTAGCAAGACTTCTATTAATATATAACACAACAATGACAAACTTACCCCAAAAATTATGTGACAAATTATATTCTTTTAGCATACACCTTGTCATGTTCATGATGGTCTTGCTATTTTTTCTCATTCAGTGAATTGTGTTAAGGTATGTATGTTGTAGTGATCTCATGTTGAGTTCCCATATCCTCCAAAAAGACACAAATATTTTGGATGTGTATTTCCCACCTCCATCAATTTTGAGTACATTAAATAGAATTTCTGCTTGTTTCTCAACTCTCATTTTAAAACTCTTGAAAACTTGGAAAATAAGGTTTACTTCCAACCATTTGTAATTTCCAGAAAAAGAAGGTTGACAAATAAAATTATCTTGCAAAGCTTTACTAAATTGCACTTTTCCTTTCCCTCTGAGCAACACCTCCTTAAAAGACTTTCCTTGCAAATTTGACAAGAGCTCACCGTGACCAACCTTCCGAAATTCTCCTATTGGATTACATAGAGTAGGAAAATGAGCATGTTTAGAAAATAGAGTTACCTTATTTCTAACCTTGTAACATCTAAACCAAATCCAGTTAAAATTAGATAGAAGTTTCAGGATATTCTTAACTTACAATAACTTAACAAAACCAAATCTTGGGGTATACTTATTAAGTTTTGATGGAATGAACACCTCATAAATCAATTTGAAAGAGCCTAATCGCTCCCAAAGTTGGAAATGCGAAACTTCAGTAGGGGAGTTTGTGAAGTAGAAAGACACAGAATCTTTAGGGTCACCTCTCTTAGCCATGCAACACAAAATAAACTTAAAACTATAAGAGAAAGTAAACGAGCCACAAATCTAGCTATAACATTAAAATGAATAAAGAAAAGTAATGTATGCAAAAATTGTATTATCTAAAAAAATACAGGGTGTGTGTGTGTTCCCCTTACAAGGGTAGGGAGACTCAAAGGCCCTAGTAGGTATATTGCATGGATATGGTGAGGCTAGCTCATGTTTGCGAGTAGCCCTGTACAATGGTTTTTAAGGCTATTTAAGAGACCAACTCACGTGAAGGTGAGGGGCCCTACTGGCGTTCGGCGCTGCGAGGTTGCAGGTGGGCGGTTAGATTATTTGTGTTAGGACTGCTAGGAGCGAAGTGCCCTTCGAGTAGTATTGAGTGGTATTGGGTGAATATGACTTCATCATCTATCCCTTTGAGGGATGGGGTATTTATAGGGATTCCTTATTCCTAGGTATTTCTTGGAAAAAGTCGTCATCCACCCAGTCAAAAGCTGGACTATTTAATTCCTATTTCCAAGGGAAACATGAGTCAATAGCTATACTTACTTTCCTATTATCCAAGACACATAATATCCCATGTTTCTTCTTCCCTTGGGAGAGGAAAACGTAAGGGCGAGGCGGTACCTCCCTTCGGGCGAGTTTTTGTCGTCGCCCCTTTCCTAGGTCAATTCCACACTGTCGTCCTAGGCTGGATATTTGCAAATATAATACTACAAAAATCAAGAACATGAATACAAGAAAAACCATGCAGGTTGATGTGAGAATACAAATAGGAATGATATAAGAATAAGTTGGCGCACTCATTACCTACATGGAAGGAAAGGAGAAATCATGACATGGTATTTTGTTTTACCATTTATCTCACTCTCCAATAATGTTTTCTTTCTAAGAATATTCATGTCAATTTATTTTTGAATTTTCTTTTGTATTTTCTCTCCTATTAACATTTTAATTATAAGAACCATAATTACAAAAACATTTAGGTGAATGAAATAGCTCAATTTGTTATAAGTTATAATTTGATGTTCTGTCGGAGGCTAGTATTTGGCTATGTCAAAGTAGTTAGTCGAGGTGTAGGAGTCAAGTGTATTCAACAAAGTCAAATATAACATATAGTTGTTATGTCAAAATGTAACTTGTAGTTTTGTACTTTGCATTTTGTATGTTTTGGACATGGGTCAATATGTATAAGTTTTAGGCCCGGGCTTTAGGTGTCTATATAAAGGAGATTGTATTATATAAACATAACAACTCCATGCAATATAAATCCTAATTTTCTACAATTCAGCTTATATCTCTTTTCTCTATTCTTCTTCTCCCATCTTTCTTGAAAACCTTTTGTTCCAACAAATTAGTATCAAGGAGCATGGGTTGCGATTCAAAGAGAACATGTAATGGAAAACGAAAAAAAACATTGACGCACTTTTTTGCGAATCTATCGATTTTCAAGGGCAAGAAATATGAACGGCGGGTTGCGTAGATGATAGTCATCTTCAGATTTCAAGATGTGGTTGAAATCGTGAATGATGGAGTACCTATATTGGAAGCGGATGCAAATGATGTTCAGTAAGCTGTGCACAAGGAACGAAGAAAGAAAGATGGAAAAGGTCTGTTCTTGATTCACCAATGTGTGGATTCTAATGTGTTTGAGAAAATTATTGAATAAGAAACGACCAAATGAGTGTGGGACAAGTTAAAGAACGTGTATGGCGAAGATGAAAACCTGAAAAAGGGTGAAGTTGCATACTTTGAGAAAGAAATTTAAGATGAATCAGATGAAGGAAGATGAATCAATATCGGAATACCTTTCACATATGGTGTTGTTAACAAACCAGATGAAGGCGTGTGGTGAATCAATCAATAATTCATAGAAGATTGAGAAAGTGTTGAGATCTCTGACTGCGAATTTTGATTACATTGTAGTTTCAATTGAATAGTCCAAGAACCTAGTTGAGATGAAGTTGAAAGAACTTCAAGGTTCATTAGAGGCTCATGAGACGAGGCTAAAGAAAAGGAACTCAGAAAGGGAGAAGGTGACTGAATTGGCGCTACAACCAAGATTCATCAAGAAATATGGGAAAGTGGAGGTGAAGAAGGGAAAGAATATTACTAATGATGAGAAGTCAACTAAGATTTTAAAGAATCACTCTGATTCAATCCAGAAAGGCATGAGCAACAAGTATTATGGGAAGAAAATTAACATGAAGATGGTGCAGTGCTACAACTGTCAAGGATTTGGCCATTATGCTTGAGATTGTTGAAGAAAAAAGGAAGCGCGCGCAAAAGATAGCGATAAAGTTAAATATGCACATGCTGAAGATAGTGATTCAGATGATGTGCTACTCATGGCCAACACTCATTCGAACACAAAGTAAACCAACATGTGGTACCTGGATTTAGGATGCAGTAACCACATGACTTGTAATAAAAATTAGTTCACCAAGCTAGATGAATCAGTTTCGAAAGTGATTAAGTTTGCAGATGGTAGGCACATCACAAAAGGTGGAAAAAGAGATATCTCTGTTGTCAGAAAGGATGTTCGAAAAGCTAGCATCACTGATGTGTTGTATGTACTGTCGATGACAAGTAACTTGATAAACACAGGTCAATAACTAGCAAAAGGGTACAACATGTAGCTAGAAAAGAATAAGATGAAAGTTTATTATGATGATGGAAGGTTGATTCTGAAGGAATCATTGGCAGACAACAAGACCTTCAAAGTAGAGACCAATCCAGTTGATCACAAGTGCCTTGCTTCGACTATAAAATAAGACAAGAAATGGATATGCCATCACAGGTTTGGACATTTAAACTTCAGAAGTTTAGGTATGCTCAACCAGAAGAAGATGGTGTATGGCTTACCTTGAATGAATGAACTAAGTCATGTATGTTGCAAAGTAAAGCAGGCTAAGAAAGAATTCAAACATAACTTGCCCTTGAGGTCGAAAGAAAAGTTGGAGCTAGTTCATTCTGATGTGTGTGGACCATTTGAAGTTAGTTCGAATGGAGGTAACTATTATTTCTTAACTTTTATAAATGAATTCACCAGATATATGTGGATTTACCTTATTTAAAGGAAGAGTGAAGTATTCACACAGTTTAAGAAGTTCAAATTGTATGTCGAGAAGCAAAGTGGATGCAAGTTGAAGAAATTGAGAACTGATGGTGGTGGTGAATACACCTCTCAAAAATTTGCAAGATTTTGCAATGAGGAAGGTATAGAGCATGAGGTTATTGCACCATATAAACCTCAGCATAATGGCATAACTATGAGGAAGAATCGAAGTATACTGAACATGACTATGAGCATGTTGAAAGCTAAAGATATGCCAAAGAGATTTTAGGGTGAAGTAACTTCGACAACAATATACATTCTAAATAGATTCCCAACCAAGAAGATAGTCGAGAGATCTCAGTATAAGGCTTGGACAGGTGTGAAGTCGAATGTTAGTCATCTTAAAGTCTTTGGATCAATATGCTTCAGGCATGTACTTGAACAATTGAGAAAGAATCTAGATGATCGAAGTCATATTATAGTGCTGATAGGTTATCATTCGGCTGGTGCATACAAGTTGTATTCACCAAATAATGATAAACTTGTGATCAGGCGAGATGTTCTAGTGGGTGAAGGTAAAGGGTGGGATTGGAGTTATGGGTCAGTTCGACAAGAGTCAGATACAATTACAACTATGTTTGAAGAAGACCAACAAATTGAAGCCATAACCAATCGAAATGTAAAACCACCTAAGCAGGATGTTAGAAGATCGACTAGTGTAAGAACTGGGTCGACAAGGCTAGCAGGATGTTGGATCAAGCCATGAATGATTCAAATTGGTTAGCAGCCATGAAAGAAGAACTCAGGGCAATCGAGAAGAACAAGATATGGGAGCTCGTCGAAGAATCAATCAAGAAGCCAATTGATGTGAAATGGGTTTACAAGCTGAAACGAAGGCCAGATGGTGAAATTTCCAAGCATAAGGCAAGACTAGCGGCGAGATGTTTTATGCTAAAACCCGATATTGATTTCGACAAAGTGTATGCACCTGTGGAAAGGACGGAGATAATCAGAATTGTTGTGTCGATGGTATCATACAAAGGGTGGAAGATACATCAGTTAGATGTAAAATCAACATTTCTGAATAGACCATTGGAAGAAGAAGTCTATGTCAGTCAACCACCAGGATTCAAAATCAAAGGGTAGGAGTCGAAGGTGTACAGATTGAGGAAGGCTCTATATGGTTTGAAGCAAGTCCTAGGAGCTTGGAATAAGAGAATAGACAACTTCCTGATCGAAACATGTTTCACAAAATCTGCCTTTGAACATGAAGTGTATGTCAATGAAGCAAATAGGGTTTATCAAATCATCTTATGCCTGTATGTAGGTGACTTGTTGATTATAGGTGTATATGAAGTAGATATAAGAAGAGTCAAGTCAAAGCTGATGCAAGAGTTTGAAATGTCTAACCTAGGGAATTTGTCATATTTCTTAGGGATGGAATTCAAAGACACATGTGAAGGAGTGTTCCTGCACCAGAAGAAATATGCCCAAGATATCTTGAAGAGGTTCAAGATGAGCAATTGTAATTCAGCTGGTACACCATTAGAAATTGGAGAAAAGTTGAGGAAGGAGGCAGGTGATGAGTTTGTAAGTGCAACACTGTACAAACAAATCATTGGATCCCTGAGGTATCTTTGCAATACCAGGCCAGATATCTATCAAAGTGTCGAACTGTTGAGCAGATTCATGAAGAAACCTCAAGAATGTATTGTCACTGCAGTCAAGAGAGTGTTGAGACACATAAAGGGCACGATTAATCATGGTGTGCTGATGCCAAGGGAAAATAAGACTAGCATAGATACCGAAGTATATGGATACACTGATTCAAATTTCAGTATAGATCAAGACAAGAAGAAGAGTATTGCATGCTACATTTTCATGATTGAAGGCGCTCAAATCTCATGGAGCTCAAGGAAGCAAAACATTGTCTTTGTCATCATTTGAAGCTGAGTATGTGGCTGCATCATTTGCAACATGCCAAGCAGCATGGATAGAGATGTTGCTCGAAGAGCACAAGATAATGGAACCTAAGAAAATGAAGTTGTTTGTCGACAATAAGTTAAATATCGACTTGGTGAATCACCCAGTGTATCATGGTCGAAGTAAACACATAGAGAGGAGGTATCATTTTCTAAAGGATCGAGTTAACAAAGGAAAGCATGAACTTATGCATTATAAGACAGAATGACAACTAACCAATATACTCATCAAAGCCCTGATAAAAGTCAGGTTCGACGAGTTGAAGAGAAGAATCGAGATGAAAGGTCTCAAAATCGTGAATTAAGGGGTGTGTTATAAGTAATTCAATGTTCTGTTGGAGGCTAGCATTCGACTGTGTCGAAGTGGCTAGTCGAGGTGTAGGAGTTAGTTGTATTCGACATAATCGAATACAAAATGTAGTTGTTATGTCGAAATATAACTTATAGTTTTGTACTTTATATTTTATATGTTTTGAACTCGGATCAATTTGTATAAGATTTGGATTTAAGCTTTAGATGCTAATATAAAGCACAGTGTATGATATAAACATAACAACTTCACTAAATAGAAATCCTTATTTTCTACCATTTAGTTCTATCTCTTTTCTCTCTTCTTCTTCTTTTTTTTTTTTTTTTTTTTTTTTCCGTTTGAACACCTTTTGTTCCAACCCAATTAATTAATATTTGTTAGTAGATTTTGAATATGATCTATTGTTCTAAGTTCAATTATTTACATCAATATTTTTCTATTTTCTCCTATTGTATTATTATATAGACATTATGAATAGTCAAGAATTTATGAGGATAATATATTTTTAAGTTCCCACGAGTGATTGGGATAATTTCTATTCATACTACTACAAGTTTCATAATCTAGGTAGAGACACTCAAGTTATCTAGAACGCAATATCCATTATTTATTTAATTAACTCAACTAACGTATAGTTAGGCAAAGTAATTACTTGGTTGATAAGAGAATATTTTACTTGGTTAATAAGAAAATATAAACTATTTTAAACATGATTACGTAGCTAATTAAAGTAGACTTTTTGTGATTACAGTCAGCATCGTTATCGCTACCACCATATTCATACCTCAATGTAACTGTCAAGGTTTCTCATTAGCAACTTCCATTGCATTTTTTAGTCAAGTCCAATTCATGACTTAATTAGGTTGACAAGTTTAAATACAACTGGACCCAGCAACAAGCAAATACCAACTTGAACAAAAAGGTTTTTCTTGGAATTTTCATCATTATTCTAACAAAATTTAAATTAGTGGAGGAAAACTATAACTAGGCAAATTTCTCTCTAAATTTAGTGAAGAATAAATTAAAAATATTTCTTTTTATATATAGAAGTGTTACTTTGAAGTTTGATTGGATATTCTGTAAATAATATTCATAAAAAAAAAAAAAATTTATTTTAAATAAATTAATATAAAAAATAATATGGTATTAAATCATTAAATAGTCAGATGATAGACATATAATCATTTATACTCTAAAATGATTAATTATATTCTAATGATATAAAAATGTGTTAATTGAATTAAACTGTTGTAAATGGTTGAATTTAGATTCGATATCTTATAGTAATATTTATTTTTATTTATTTATTAATATAAAAAATATTGATATTTATAAATAAATATTTTTTAAATATTTTTTTTATATAGAGATATGAAAATTCACTATTTATTAATTAGAGAGATAATTTTGTTTTACAAAAGATAATTATTAAGTGCACTTCAAATAAAAAAAATTCAAACTGAAATAATATGTATGACTGACTGAACTTTTTAGTCAAAGAAAAAAAATGAGAAACTGAGATTTATTAGTTAATTATGTCGGCTAGCTAAGATCTAGAACATAGAATTTCCTAGCTTTTATATTTTATCAAACATACGTTACTTTCATAAAATAATTGCGATATTCTAAATAAAATATAAGTGACTTATTTGCATTTTTCTAATTAAATTAAATCTGCTAGAATGAAAGTTATGTTGTTTATGTTATTCTATGGAAAGGTGGCAATTGGTTTGTGCTTTGACTTGATTAATTGATGATGCTATTAAGAGAAAATTATTTAGTTCAATTTTACATGTGTCTTTGTGGCTAAGGAATTAGAATGGGAAAAATGGATGCTAGTTCTATAATAGTAGTGTGTAGGTAGGACTATAGAATGGGAACAATTAGGAGTAGGTGGATAGGTTGCAAAATCTCTAGTAGTAGTTTGGTCTAATTAGTTTGGTCTCAAGTTGAACTTATGCTTCATTAGGTTTCACACTTGCTTTTTCAAGTTTATAATGTAGGATTTGCATGTTATGAGTCTATAAGTTGAATATGATGGTTTAAAATGGTGTATAATCTTTATCTAGTTAGAGATAAGATAACAATGAGTAATTAAAGGCATGAATATGGAGTTATTTGCTATATGTGTCGTCGTGGCATAAAAGGTCATATATTTATAGGAAAAGTTTTATTTTAACATAAATTAGAATAGGACCCGCGCGATGCGCGAGTGATACAGAAGATCGTGCAGATAGTAAATAGAAGTTGCTAAATAATATAAAAATTTATTTATGATAGATATTATTTGTTATAAAAACTCTATAATATAGATAATAAGATTACCATAACAAAAGAAAATAGTTTAATTTTAATTGAAAATAATGCATTCATAAATAATGGAAATGCAAGGTGAGACATAAAATTAAATGCTAAAACATGAAAGATGTCTTCAAAATGAAATTAATTTTTATGGTTTTTGGTTATTTTTTTCTTAGATGAGGCTTTGTTGTTCCTTTGTTTTCCTTTAATGGACTTTCGAGTCTTTAATTTGTGTTTCGTCGTCAGAGGATAATATCTGAAGTCCATTGTTGCTACTATTATTTTTTGAATTTCCTTTAATATGTGTTTCATCATCTGATGATGTTACGATTAGCATTCGTTTAACACTGCGAGTTTTTGTTTTTCTTTTCTTGTATGGTTTTCCATTGATGTTGTCATAATCATTTTCTCTTTTACGTTCTTCTTCTTCTTCTTCTTCTCCTTCTTCTTCTTCTTTTTCTTTTTGTTCTTCTTGGTGATCTTCTTTATTTTGAATCATTGGTGGTGATATGGACTCCTATAGGTAATAAGTATATTGTTAGTATTTATAAAGTTATTAGTATATTTGTATGATTGTAGTACAAATTTAATTACCTGTTTAATAGGAGTTTTCAGAATTGGTTCTTGAAGAATAACGGTTGGTACAAAAGTTCGTGATACAGTGTAGATTTGCGACCCTTCTTTTAAGTTTTTTTGCAGACACCTTTATTTCAAAAATAAGAGTACGGTGACAGAGGTTTTGTAGTATTGATGGTGTAGACGTGTTAGCTTGTTGTTGCAAGAGCATTTGAGCTGTTGTATTGAGTAGCTTTTGTGCCTCTTGATCAAACAATGTCAAAGTTGCTTTAGCGGTCTCATCAGACACTTTTAGCATTATCTTAAACCTGTGATTACACATTTTTTTAAATTATGTTACTAATAATAATTTTTTTGATAAGATAGTTTATGATTGCAAATGTCTAACCTTGGTTTTGGATACTTGGAAGGTGTTTGACATGAATGACATTTCAATTCATGGCCTTCTTGTTTAAGTTTCTTCATACATTTTTCACATCCAATGTAATTCCATCCAAATGTATCATCAATTTCATGTATAGTTGCTGAAACTGTAAAGAAAACCTCCTATATTTAAAAGTTTAGAGAAATTGGTAAGTAAAATAACTTTAGAATTGTATTTACAAAAGAGTTTTTAAATCAAATTTATAGTGTACCTGTGTATCTGACTCCCATGTCATTGCCATTATCTTGTGTAGCGTAGTTCTATTTTGAGTCATCCTCTTTTGAGGTGTCATATTTGAAAACTCAGTGATCGGAATCTCCTTTATTTTTAGCTGATCAATTGATGGACTGTATAATTTATACAAAATAAAAAGAGATAGTGAAAGAGAAACTTTAAATTTTAGTTATCTAAAATGATAATTAAAAATGTTAGCATTTAACGAATAAAGAATATTTGATGGGTACATTACTTTTTCAGGCGTTGGAATTCTGGATTTTCTAGATTTATGTAAATCCGGGTAGCTGGAGTTGAGTTGATCGAGTATTCATCTGTGGAATAAAAAATTAAATTTATTTGTGAAAATGGCAATCATTTGAGTGAATAAAATATGTATAACATTTAAATATATAGTTACCTCTAAACATCTTCACCGTTGTAGAGGTGATTGCAACAATGGTGGTTTTTTCTGGTTGACTTATCATCAAATTTTCAAACTCAATAGCTATTTTTGTTTACAACGTGACCTTAACAATTTTATTCCTATGAATAAATTATATTTATAATGTTTAGATTAATTTTAATTTAATATACTTAATTTATATAATATACTTAGTTTATATATGAATATATGAATAAGCAAGTATGCGCAGTTGAAATCTTACTCTTGTAGCATCAACTCAAGTCTGAGAATTTTTATAGGTTTTCCTTGTACGTAAACATGTTCTTCATGTCCAATAGCATGAAGCACTCCAACTATGTCTGAAAAGAAATATAAATATAGTTATATAATATAATTTATATTGTTGCAGGGTAACTTGTGTATAACACTACCGGAAAGAACATTGTTGTTTCCAATTCTTTCTGAAATTGTTTCTACCGTAACAAATTCAAAATAATGGCGTGGAATTGTGGATCCTGAGTCTTGAATATTTGTTATAGCAGTCGTTCGCAAAAACCATGCCTTTTTTAAGCCTTTGACTGGTTTGTATGTTTCATTAGCGGGAACTATGTTTATATTTTTTATGGTGTATAAATTTCCCTCTTTTATCAATTCTCTAAATTGTGGTATAAGATATTTGTTTATCATTGCATGTAAAGGTGTTCCCTGAAGAAAAAAATATAGCAATAAAATATTAAAATCAATAATTTTATAAACAAAAAATAATAATGTTAAACATTTAGAATATAAAAGTATATTTGTTAACAACACATTCAAAATTTTGGATAAAGAATTAATACCTTCTCATCTAACAAAATCATTTCTACGAATGTTTGTTCTTCATCATTTCGCAGATTATAAACGTCCCACAATCGAAAAACTCTGACTCGAAGTAACCAATCATCACAATCAGTGTTAAGATCTAAGATTAAATTTTCCATTGCTGATTGTCTGGTAATTGTCATACCCCAAATTTTAACCACTAAGATTCCCATCATTGTGGAAATCATCATCACAATATGGATGAACAATCATACCTCATTAGTCTCCCAAAGATGGGTGAGCATCCACTATAGTCAAACTTAGGGTTTCAAGCCCTCTCAGAGCTCTTAGACAAAGGATTAATCAAGGAATGACATGATATTCAACTTGTCTAAACCTCTCAAACATCTATAATGGATAAAAAGGCCTCCCACATCAAGAATCAAGCACAGGGTTGCAACACTCCAAGTGGATTAAGCCTCAAGATCGCCAGTGTCACCAAATTAGGGTTTTGGTCGACCAGGGCCTCCAGATGGAAATTTTCCTCTGGGCATGAACCATTGCTTCAAAGCATAACCTATGATGCTCCAAGGGACATCATAAACCCAATCATCAAGTCAATTTTACCTCAGGGGATGCATACATCAAAAATCAGGAATTAGGGTTTCTTGACCTAATTCACCCCTAAGTTGACTTTTGGGACAAATCATGAGCCAGGACCTCAAGAGAGGATTTGAGGGTCCCTAACACACTACATTGATCCATTTGCAAAAATGGATTGATCCAAGAAGCTTGACTCACAAGTTTCAATTTCATCAGAACCACAATTAGGGTTTCACGGGAAAAGTCAACTGTGCCTTTGACTTTTGACCAAGACATGCTCCAAAACCTTAGGACATGATTCAATACACCCTATAACACCTATGAAATCAATCCATCAAGTTTGATTTAGGTCAAGTACTTGATTTCATAGAGGATCACACAGTTTGGAATTCATCTGATAAAAAGTCAATTGTGCACAAAAGTCAACTTTGACTTTTTGAGATTTTTCATAAAAATGGTTTTTTAACCCTAAAATGATGTTAATGTGTGATTGGAATCATCATTCATCAAGAAAAATCAAGAAAAGTGGGATAACTTGTAAAAGGGGTAACCATAAAAACTTAGAAAATTTTCTAAGTTATGAACAAAGTGGCTAGGGTACCAACTTTGGAGGATCATAACTCCTAAACCACAAGGCCATTTTCCCCCATCCAAAGCTGGATTTGTAGCCCTCATGGCCCTCTACAAAAGTGTCAACTACACCTCATTCCAATTCATTATGGATTTTGAGTTATGGAATGATCAAAATGGCTGAAAACATGAAATGTCACTTTTTCCAACACTTAGTGAAAATTTTCACTAAGTCAGAATCTGCCTTACTTTTTTCCAAATGTAGGGGCATTTTTCACTTGGATCCAAAAAGTATCAAAACAAACTATGATCAAACAGTTGTTGTATCATATGAGGGATTTCCAAAATGACCAAGAACATCACCAAATTCCACTTGAGCCATGAGATATGACAAGAGCAATATGCCTTGCTGAAAACTGCCAAGCATAGGCAGAATTTTGCATTTTTGCTCGATTTGGCAAAATCAGCTAATTCCAAGCCTTGTCATCATCTTGGACATATCTGAGCATCAAATCCAAAGGGGACAAACACTGAGCTAAGCCTCCAAATTCCTTAGAACAAGAAGTAGCATGCCAAACCTAGAAATCCCTAAAAGAGGGAAAAGACTCCAATTTTGGATTGGAGCATTTAATGGATGCTTAGAGGTGGCATGGACTGACACATTTGCAACTGAATTCAGTCAAGAATGATCCAACAACTAGGGAACCAGCTGCCTGTACCCTAACCTCTAGTCAATGGCTAGAGGAGACTTGGCTTCCCATTAATCAACATTGGCCAAACCTCTGTTGTGGTTGCCATTCACTATTGATCCCAAAACAAACTTGCTCTACTATAAATAGAGCTCATTTGTGCTCAGTTTGAGTACACCAAAGCCATCAAACATATGCTTTCCTCAAAATCACCTTCTCACTTCCAAATTTGCCTTCCAAAGCAAGTCACTATCGGGTTTTGAGTTTGAGAGCAATTTCAACCAAACCAATCACACACACACCTCATATATGTCATGTATAAGCTATCCAAACTCTCACAAGTGACCTGTAATCCTTAAATCACAAAGTCACCTCTCAAAACCTCAAAATAGTACTTTTGTGCATTTTTCAAGCCATGACTTGATTCAGTCACTTTCCAAACTAGATAAAACATCAAACACACTCCAAATCAGTGTTTTAAAAACCGGACCGGACCGGCCGGTCGGACCGGTTGGACCGGGAACCGACCAGGTAACCGGCCGGGTTCACTTGCTCGATCGGCCATGTCTTCGAACCGGTGGGAATCGGTGCGAACCGGGAAAACCGGCGATTTTCGCAAACCAGTGGTTCAACTGCTTATTTAAAAAAAAATTATTATTTTTTTTAATTTTTTTTACCTCCTAGAATAATAGTGATCACTCATTTGATTCAAGTGATACACAAATTAGGTTTCGTAATATCCACAAAACTATTTTTACTATTTTGTATTTATATTGATTGAAAAACCATCATACAAATATTTGTATAAAAATTTAAGAACACAGATTAAAAACCTAAATATAATATAATTTTAGACTTAACTGATTTTCATTATATATATATATAGACTTGGAAAATTTATTATTTAGAATAATGTTAATATTTGTATTGTTTTAATTATTAACATTAAAACTAATTTTTTATTAACATTAAAACTATAAATTTAAATTAAACTCTGTTTAATTTAGACTCTGTTTAAAATTTACAATTAGACTCTGTTTAAAATTTGAATTTAAATTATGAACCTGTGAATTTATGATATGATATTTTCAAAAAATTTAAGTGTTAGTTATATTTTTTAGAGACTGAATCATCCGGTTCAACCGGTTTTACCGGTTTTATACCTATTATAATGACATGTTTATTCAACCGAGTTATCCGGTTTAATCTCGTTTGTTCATGTGGTTCGACCAATGACCCAGTGGTTCGACCGATAAACCAGTGACCCAGTACCCTCACCGGTTTGATGACCGGTCTGGTTTTTAAAACACTGCTCCAAATAACATCCTTGAACTGTCCCAAATGGTTCCCCCCATCTGGAACACCATTTGAGAGAGTTGTTATTTTGGCCATTTTAACCCCTTTTGCAAGAAAGGGCCAGTTTATGTTTTTGCAGGTTCCAGCTGATTCCACTCATCCTAAAAGCTTCTAAGGGATCATTTGAGAGTGTCCAAAGCATCAAACCATTTCTGGAACAAAAGGCTTGACAGATTGCACAAAAACTCCAAAAAACTCAAAAGGAGGTAAGCCTCATGACTTGAACTTTCCAAAATATGCATTGTTTTGAAGTCCACTGATCATGCATCTTTTATATATGTCATATGTGTTGTGTTTGAACTAATTCATCATGTAATTCATGCTTGTACCAATGTGTAGCATAGAAAATGCAATTATAGGCCTATTTCAAAACCCCTATCGGATTTTGAGGTGGGATCATGATCTGAGAAAAATACCACCACTATTGGATTCCTTGTGAAATTCTAGGCTAGATGCATATAAATTTTGTCCCCAAACATGGAGAAATGAGAAAGTTATGGACCTTCCCGTTTCTTGCCAAAACTTGTCTTGCCTTGCCTTGGGTCAGGCTAAAAACAAGGCATGCCTTGTATATTTGTTGTTTTGTTTCAATCAACGGATATATCACCACCCCAGTGGTAAGGCGCGTTCCCTATAAACTTGAGGTCGTGGGTTCAAACCCCACCCATGCCATTTTGTATTTTTTCACATTTTTGCTATTTTCCTTATATTTTCATGTTTTATTAATTAATTGGAAAATTAATAACTCCTTCAATTTTAATTATTTTTTATTGGTTCTTTTTGCAAAAAATCATAAAAATGTTGAAATATTTTATTCCACAAAAAAATTAGATTTATATTATTTATTTAATATAATTAGTATTTTTTTGAATAAATACTTTGTATTTATTTTTAAACCTTTTAAAAATAAATATACATATTAAAAAATCAACACCAAATAGGTTTTAATTCATCTTGTGATTAAAACCTGATTTTTCAAACTTAAAACCAAAATCACAAGTTGTTTATTCAAACTTATTTGGCATTTTCATCATTTTTTATTAATTTTCTTTGAATAATTACATTAAAAAAATGATGAAATTAGGGTTTTATTGATTTTCACCCTAACAAACTTTTTCAAACACTTTTGGGCCTCTAATAGAGTGTAAGACCAAATCCTTTGTAAATACAACCTATTTTGGGCCTCACTTATTGTATAAGTCCCGTTGTATTTCAAAACAGTTCGGCGCGATCATCGCCCGTTTAAAACAAACTTTTGGGCCTCTCCTCGAGCTATAAGACCCATTCAAAATAACACTTTTGGGCCTCTAATAGAGTGTAAGACCCAATCCCCTTTTAACCAAAACAATTTTGGGCCTCAGATATTGTATAAGTTCCTCTGTGTTAAAAGAAATCCCCAACGCGATCGCCAGTTAAAAAATCAAACCCTTGGGCCTACGCTCGTGTTATAAGCCCAATTTATTTTCTTTAAAACTTTTTGGGACTCTTGAGAGAGTGTAAGACCCATCCCCTTTGTACATAAAACCTTTTCTGAGCCTCAGTCACTTGTATAAGTCTCTGTATAAAATGGCAGTGCGATCACTGATAAAACCCTGGGCCTCTCCTTGAGTTGTAAGCCCCAATTTTCCTTTCAAAGTGCTTTCTCCTTTGATTATGTAATATACTGTTGTTTCCAATTTTTCTTTGTTGAACAACTAACCAAACAGCATGGAAGCTCTACGGCCGAGTAAGTGTTTACCCGCTTTCATTTACCGCTTTCATATGTATATAACTGTACTGTAGGGCTGTCTCGCTGTAATTCTTCTTTCATAAACTCATATCAACTGTGTAATAATAGTATAGATATTTAGAGTTCCCCCGGCAACTACTTCTAGCACTAGGTGAAGCCCCGTTAATCACTCTTAAATACAGTCAAAACTAGATCCCCATAGGATTACCAGACACAGTCTTCCCTCCTCTTGGGGTTAAACAATATGGAGATGTGAAAGGCAGATTCCTTTTGAACCCTTTCTCAGACTATCACCTTTAGAAGTTGTCAAAGAGACTCTACTTCCCAGAGATGATTTTTTCTCCGTGAATGGCATCTCTTGAGTTTCTTCCAAATTCTCGGACTTTCCTGGCTTGATCCATTCTCAGTGAATGGCATGTCTTGAACTTCTAGGGGTTTGGGGACCCACAGGCTTCCTAAAAGCATCCCCGCCTCCTCTTGGGCGTTGTACAAGGACCCGTCGGCTTCTTAGAAGTTTTCACAACCTCCTCTTAGGCTTCGTATAATGATTCTTCCTCCGGGAAGATAGCCTCCTCTTGGGCTTCATACAAATTGTCCCTCGGCTTCTTAAAAGTTTTTCTCGCCTCCTCTTGGGCTTCGTACAAATTGTCCCGACGACCTCCTAGACGTATAGGAACAAAAATTATTCATCTTAATAGAACAGTCTTTCAAAGAGTCTAGATCGTACTCCTGCTGTTTCTTAAGCATAGTACAAAAGATAAAACTCGGAGACTCGGACAGTCTAAAGTTCCTTTGAATTCCCCGTTTCCCTAGAGAACAGGAAATAATCCCAACCCTCAGATCAAGTCCATGAGTGCAACATTACTCATATACGAACTGATTTTCTCTTTTAACCAACATACTAGACCTGTCACTCAACTGGAACAGTTACCGTAGCATCCTCTTGGGCTTTGTACAAATGATTTTCCCCAGTGGAGCTAACCTTTTTAGACTCTCTTGTTGAGTCAATCTCCTTTTAGCCTCCATCTCGGGCTTCGTATAAGATACAAAAACACTCTCTTGTTGAGTATAAAAGACCCTCTTGTTGGGTCATAAACATTTTTTAGCCTCCATCTCAGGCTTCGTACGAGATACCAAAACACTCTCTTGTTGAGTATAAAAGACTCTCTCGCTGAGTCAAACAACTTTTAGCTTCTGTCTTGGGCTTCGTATAAGACACATAAAAGACTCTCTTGTTGAGTCAAACCCCTTTAGCCTCCATCTTGGGCTTTGTACAAGACAGAAAGAACATTTTCTCTAGAAAAGTCAACGTTTTAGCCTCCTCTTAGGCTTTGTATAAGGAAACCCCGGTTGAGGCAATCAACCTTTTAGCATCAAATTTGTGCCTCGTTCACAGTATACAACTTATTTTCCCCCATCTAATTGCTGTAAGCGGCAAGCCTCTGGATTATTTACATCCATGCCACTGTCCCTCTTTTAGCATGAGAAGTTCCTAAGGAAAGATAGCATTGCTCTAAACTGAGTTAAAGTCTTCTCCTTCAGGTTAAAAATCCCCTATAAAGGAAATTATGGCATTGCTGGATTCACATATCCCAATTAAAGTAATCCTACTTTATAACCAGTCACCCAACTGTTGTGACAAACAACTCCCCTTTAGAGATGAAAAATTCCCTCTAAAGTCAAAACCCTTTAGCTTCATGTCTTGGGGTTTGAACAAGATACAAATAGACCCTTCAGCTTCACATCTTGGGCTTTGAACAAGATACAAACAAACCACCTTCAGCTTCACGTCTTGGGCTTTGAACAAGACACCAAAACACCATATCCTCCCATAGAATAGGAGGAACTACGATCGCTCTGATTTCCCTATCCTGGGAATACGTAGGCATAAGATTGAAAAATCTTAGCGAGCACACTAATCAAAAACCCAAAATCCCGTACCTTCACACATCAACCAAAAAGCATCAGTCCCAACGTCCTACCCTTAACCCAGACATTGTTTTCATAAAAAATAACCCAAAGGGAGAACCCCCCTATTTTGATAGCATCTGTAAATCAACAGTTTTGACTATTTAATCTTAGTTTGCAAGCAGGGTTAATTGGAGACATCTATTTCCCTTCCTTCATCAGCTTTAATAGGATAAAAAATGAATCGAACTGTAGTACCCAAGCGATAGTGCTTCAAAACCACAAAAATCGCGCTACAGAAAAATGGCGACCATAGTGGGAGCCAAAGTAAGATCTAGTCATCGTCATCCCCATTTTCCACAGAAAAATGGCGACCACAGTGGGAGACATTCTTTCTTGTTTCCCTAAGGGAAGAAAATCTTGAATTCAAGGTGTCACAGGCATGGTGATGTCACTAGGGACCAATGTTATTGCTAGGATCGGCCTTCACTAAGATCTTAGGTCAAAACCTTTAAATTGGGAAGGAACCACAAAATGACGACTCCGCCGAGGAACCATTTTCTGTCAGGAACATAGGATTTATAGCTCTTAAAAGTCTAGGACATTAGGACAAATATATATACTGCTTTTCCTAATTAATATATGTGTTTATTTTTCTGCTAATGGGAATGCGTGTGATGCCGCATGTGGAAAGATTGAGTATACACCTAGGAAAAACCTCTTTTAGTAGTTCGAAAGCTATCGGAAATGGCTGTTACGCGATACTACCCTCTTCTTAGATTCTTCGAAAAAACATCACCTAGCACAGTTCCCGGCCCGCTGGTGTTTTCTCGACAAGAATTAATGATTTTGAGAGACAGGTACAAAAATCACTAGTATAAACCTTTGGGATAGGTAGAGCCTTGGCTTCATGACAATGACCCATTGACCCCATGTTTTTTCTATGTTTTTGTGTGCTGCATTCATGCATTCATTTTAAAAAAACATTAAACAAAGAAAATTTTCTCTTCTAGTCTCTCTTTTTTTCAAATTAAACTAAGACAATGATTGCAAATGTCAGAGAAAAAGATTGCGCTCATGGATTTCGGTAGAAGGAAAACTCATAAGTATACCTTCAAGGTTCCAAAACTAGAGGATTTGAGAGGATTAGCAAGGATGATCACTAACCCTGACGCTTTCAGAGCCAAGTACAGAGGTCTGCTACCTCTGTTAAGAGTCCAACTAATTGAAAGAATCATGGATGCGCTCATTCAGTTTTACGATCCGGTCTATCACTGTTTCACATTCCCGGATTACCAGCTCGCACCAATGCTGGAGGAGTATTCTCACCTGACTGATTTACATATCACTGATCGCGCTCCATTTTCTGGACTGGAAGAAATTCCAAAAGATCAGACTATTGCAAGAGAAATTAATTAGGATGAGTCAGAAGTCAAGACTCACATGACCACCAAGGGTGGCATCCAAGGTTTGCCAGCCCAATTCTTGATAAAGAAGGCTCTATACTTTGCTAGCTTAGGGAACATGGCCGCTTTCGAGAGCATTTTAGTTTTGCTCACTTACGGGTTATTTTTGTTTCCCAACATCGATAACTTTGTAGATATCAACGCCATTAAGGTTTTTCTCATTGGAAACCCTGTACCAACTCTGCTCGCAGATGCGTATCATTTTGTACACTTAGGGAATTTGTACAGTGGAGGAATGATCACATGTTGTGTACCCCTGCTATACAAATGGTTTATCTCCCATTTGCCTAAGTCTGCCGCGTTTTGGGATCATAAGAGTGCTTTACGTTGGTCGCAGAAAATCATGTCCCTTACCAACTCTGATATAGATTGGTACAATAGGATTTATGACGGGATCAGGGTCATTGACCGTTGTGGAAACTTCCCCAACGTACCCCTCATAGGAACTAAAGGAGGAATCAATTACCATCCAGTATTGGTTCGTCATCAATTTGGATACCCGATGAGGCATGTCCCGCGTAATGCTCATCTGGAAGGTCTTTTCTTCAAGGAAGGAGAAAATGACAGGGCACTAAAGATGAAAATAGTGCACGCTTGGAAACATGTTCATAAGAAAGGACGAGAGTCTCTAGGAAAACCGGACTGTGTCTCGGTGGAGCCTTATCTCCACTGGGTACAAACTAGAGCTCTCAAGCTAAAGACGCCTTATCCTCGTCATGGAGTTCTTGCGCCAAGGGAATCTATTATGTACTTCATGATTGAAGCGGAAAAACTTCAGGTTACTCTCAACAAAGTTCAGCAGGAGAGGAGGTCTTGGAAGAAGAAGTACCGCATTCTCAATGTGGAGTGTATCAAAATACAGCAACTGCTGAAAGATAAGGATGCTCTAATTGAGATTCTGGAGCAACATGCTGTAGAAAATCAGGATGACCAAAGAAATTTGCTCGCTCTTTTCACTTGGCAAAGGAATGACAACCCGACAACGACCCAAGAGCCCCGGTTCAAGAAAAGGAAAGTGCCAAAATCTGCACCCGAATTCTCCTCAGAGAGGACTCGGGACCCATTAGCTTAGGTTTCTGTTTCAGCACCTTGTAATTTACTGTATTTCCATTTCCGCAATCCTTTGAATTCAATAAAACGGGGATTTCCCCACTGTTTGATATTTGCAATCTAATTGTCGAAGTTTATTTTGATTAAACCAAAAAACAATTAATATAATCATTGCATCCATCATTCTCACGTTTGTGTCTCGGTTCTAGGGTCAAACTGTCTCATTCGTACAATACTCGGGGCAATCGTCAGAAAAAGATGGATGATCTCGAGGAAGAGAACAGAGAGTTGAAAGAAGAGATCGACGCTCTGAGAGAGGATATGAGAAAGCTTCGTAACAACATGCAAGCCATGGCAGAAGCTCAGCTACAAAAAACTGTGATCTCTGAGATCACCTCAACGCCCATAGTGGAGAAGCATGATCCTAGGTACAGAATGCCGAAAGATCGTCCTTGGGGCATGCCACCTAACTATATCCCGGACGGATATGTTCCGCTGATCACTGGAGATCCAGAAACTTCAGCAGAAGCCGCTGGGCCTGAAGGTTACAAACTTCGGGAAAGCGAAGATGCCAGGGGCATACCAATAACTTCTGAAGGTTACAAACTTCGGGAAACGCCAAGATTCATTGTCGTAGTAACGGTACCACCCCCTGTGGTGCACACTGTCCCAGAAGGACAGATTCCACAGATACCTTCTGGTAGAAAGGAAACTATGTTTGACAGAATGGACGAATTCCAGGAGCAGTTCTTGGAAATGCAGAAGGAACTGTAAGCCATTCGCGGTCAGGATTTATTTGGGAAGGACGCTGCAGTTCTCTGCTTGGTCCCCAATGTGAAAGTTCCGCACAAGTTCCAAGTGCCCGACTTTGAAAAGTATAAGGGTAACTCTTACCCTCAGTGTCACTTGGTAATGTACGCTCGGCGAATGTCAGCTCAGACAGAGAATCAGGATCTGCTGATTCACTACTTTCTAGATAGTTTAATCGGTGTCGCACTCAAATGGTACATGGGTTTAAACCTCACTACGATCAGCACATTCAGAGATCTTGGCACTGCCTTCGTCCAACAATATAAATACAATTTGGACATGGCACCGGACAAAGATTAACTCAGATCGATGTCACAAAAGGACAAGGAAACCTTTAAGGAGTACGCTCAGAGATGGCGTGAAATCGCCGCCCAGATTTGTCCTCCTCTTGAGGAAAAAGAGATGACGAAGATCTTCTTAAAGACCTTGAGCTCATTTTACTACGACAGAATGGTCGCCAGTGCGCCCAGTGACTTCACCGAAATGGTCGGTATGGGAGTACGTCTCGAGGAAGCCGTTCGAGAAGGACGTCTAGTCAAAGACACTGGATCATCAAGTAGTACAAAATGATACGGTAGTGCTCTCCCTAAGAAAAAGAGAAAGATATTGGGAATATCTCTCTCGGAAAGCAAAGGCAACGGTACCAACCGGCAGCAACTGTAACTCCTGCTATCAACCCTGCGCCTGTTTCTACGTATCAATCTCAGGTTGCACATAGCCAACCTAATCAACAACAATTTTAGCAAAGGACACAACAGCCTCTTCAGCAGGCTTGTCCTCCATACAACAACAACCGTACAACGCAGCCACCAGGATTTGATCCTATACCCGTATCGTACGCAGAACTATTTCTGTTACTGTTGGTCAAAGGGCACGTCCAGACCAAGGCTCCTCTTACAGTACCAGAAAATCTGCCTTTTTGGTTTAAGGTGGATCAGACTTGTCCTTACCATCAAGGAGGACCAGGACATAACATAGAGAACTGTCTCAGTTTCAAATCCGACGTGCAAAAGCTTGTTAGGAGCGGGGTCTTATCTTTCAAAGATACGAATCCGAATGTTCTCACAAACCCGCTACCTCAACACGAGAAAGCTGCAGTCAATTTGATAGAGGGAGAGTCTAACAACATCTATCAAATTCACGACGTACTCTTATTGGGGGCCAACTTGGTTAAGATGCATTATAGACAGAGTGGATATGGCCATGTGCCACCTCATAATTATCATCAGTGTGATATCTGCTCTAAGAACAATCAGGGATGTTCTGTGGCCCAATCAGCTCTATAAGAACAATTGGATCTTTGATGGATCCAAGAGCACCGAGTTCGTGGAGTTAACATGGTTTATACGAATTCCAACATCATTCAAAACCACGACATCCGTGCGATGAATGTCAACTTGGTGGCAATGAACTCAAGGCAAAGCCAGTATCATAATCTGCCGTGGCATAAGTACAATTCCTGTCTGACTTGCTCGGTAAACAAACAGGGATGCTCTTTTGAACAAGAGGCCCTCCAGCGTCAGATGGATCTTGGATGGATCCAATACTATCATGATAGGAATCCTTATCAGATTAACATGATTCAAATCTTCGATATTCGCTTGATGAATATCAGCCTGGTGGAGTTACACGCTACGCAAGTCCAACTCGGTTTTCTCACTTCACATGAGTATCAGAGCTGTAAAGCGGGTTACGAAAACGATCAAGGTTGTGCCCTTGTCCAGGGAATACTTCAGCACTTGTTGAACCACTGGTGGCTTCCAATCTATATGGATGAAGACACTCAGCAAATTAGTATCACTAACAGAAATCCTACTAGATATCAAAGTCAGGATGTTCGGTCAATGGAAACAGACCTCGTCAGGTTACACTGTATTCAAAGCGGACGTGGCCAGGTGCCACTACACAACTATGAGCGGTGTGGAGTTTGCTCAGTGGATAATCAAGGATGCTACCTCATGCGAGCAGCCCTTCAAAGTCAGTTGGACCGCAAAGAGATTCAACCCTGCTCAAGTTCTGGATCAGTCAACTATCTCACTGATCAAATCGAGGACGTTGTCATAATCTCTGAGCATCAGAGGGCTAGGGATGTTTGTGCCATCATCCCTCTACTTGACGAATCGAGAATTCCCAACCGGGAACGGATCATCAACTATGCTTTTCCCGAGGTCAACGTCATCGAGAGGGACGACTCCTCCATTTCCAAAGAAGTGTGGGACACCTTGGGATAACTGAGTGGAAAATACGACTATATGGTCAAGTACACCGCTCCTGAAAGCTCTCGTATCAGGCTCGAAGACATCCAGCCCACTGGATGGGGAGATACAGCTGAGAGTACAAATACTACGCAAAATACAGCTGAGGAATCATCCTACGACAACTCTGCCTAGGAGACAGATTCCAATGATCCTGCTCCACCAGAAATCAACGTTATTTCTGAAGACAAATCAAGGAAGGTACCAGACTTTGTGATTCACCGAGGAGTTCGCCGCCAATGGGTTACTGTCGATGTTCCGAAGATTGTTCATAAGTCAAAGTAATTGTCGTCTTTAACCTTTCACCCTGCCCAGGTGAAACAGATGTTTTTATAGGGCTCGCTTTCTGTAAATATCCCTCTTCGCTTCGCCCAAAGCGACAGAGTTTTGTTTTATAGGGTTGTAGTTTCAAGAATTGACTTGTTCATTAATAAAATAACGTTGTTCTGTAATTTCCGCATTAATTTTTGTTTTCTCTTTTTGCTTTTCTTAGAAAATGGTAATCCTAAAAAAAAATAGTTCAATAATAAAAACAAGCAGTAACAGAAATACACTACACACACTTGCATTCTCTCTATCTCTTCTAAACACAAATCATTACGTCATGCAGATTGCTTGTTTTAAACCCCGTTGAAACATACGATCTGATGCCTTCTCCCGACTTTGAGTTCCCGGTATTTGGGGCTGAAGAAGAAAATGACGACGAAATTCCAGAAGAGATCTCCCGACTACTCAGACAGGAGGAAAGGTCCATTGAACCTTACAAAGAGCCGTTGAAAATGGTAAACTTAGGTTCGGAAAAAGAGAGAAAAGAAATCAGGATTGGGGCACTGCTCAGTCCAACTGCCAAAGAGAGTTTGACGAAGCTTCTCAGAGAATTCCCCGATGTGTTCGCTTGGTCCTATCAGGACATGCCAGGGTTGGATACCAGCATCGTGGAACATCATCTACCATTAAGATCAGAATGTCCGCCAGTAAAGCAAAGGTTGAGACGAACTCATCCGGACATGGCCATCAAAATCAAAGAGGAGGTACAGAAACAGATTGACGCGGGTTTCCTCGCCACGTCAGAATATCCTCAATGGTTAGCCAACATCGTACCCATTCCGAAAAAGGACAGAAAGGTCAGTATGTGTGTAGATTACAGAGATCTAAATAAGGCTAGTCCAAAGGATGACTTTCCTTTACCACACATTGACATGCTGGTAGATAGTACAACAAAGTTCAAGGTTTTCCCCTTCATGGATGGATTCTCGGGCTATAACCAGATTAAAATGGCGTCGAACGACATGGAGAAAACTTCATTTATTACCCCATGGGGTACCTTTTGTTACAAGGTAATGCCGTTCGGTTTGAAGAACGCCGGGGCAACCTATCAAAGGGCCATGACTACTCTGTTTCATGACATGATACACAAGGAAATCGAGGTATATGTCGATGATATGATTGCAAAATCTAAGACAGAAGAGGAGCATGTGACCCACTTATCAAACCTATTCGAGCGGTTGAGGAAGTACAAACTCCGCTTGAATCCCAACAAGTGCACATTCGGTGTCTGTTCAGGGAAACTCCTAGGGTTCATCGTCAGCCAAAAAGGAATTGAGGTTGATCCTGATAAGGTCAAGGCCATTCAAGAAATGCCTTCTCCGAAAACTGAAAAATAAGTCAGAGGATTCCTGGGACGTTTGAACTATATCTCCAGATTCATATTCCTCATGACCGCGACATGTGCGCCGATTTTGAAATTACTCAAAAGGACCAGGACTGCGTTTGGACAGAAGACTGTCAAACTGCTTTCAACAGTATCAAGGAATATCTGTTGAACCCGCCGATTCTATCACCTCCAGTGGAAGGAAGACCACTGATCATCTACCTCATAGTCCTAGAGGACTCAATGGGTTGTGTACCTTGCCAACAGGACGAAACCAAACGGAAAGAGTTTGCCATTTACTATCTGAGCAAGAAGTTCACCGACTGTGAGACTCGATACACTATGCTTCAAAAAACTTGCTGCGCTATGGCTTGGGCAGCCAAGCGTCTTCGCTAGTACATGATTCGTCACACTACTTGGTTAATCTCTGAAATGGATCCGATCAAGTATGTCTTTGAAAAACCTGCTCTCACGGGAAGGATTGCCCGTTGGCAGATGTTGTTATCAGAATATTACATAGAGTACCACGGCTAGAAAGTCGTTAAAGGAAGTATTTTAGCCGATCATTTGGCTCATCAACCGATTGATGATCAAGAATCAGTCGGGTTTGACTTCCCAGATGAAGATGTCATGTATCTAAAAATGAAAGACTGCGATGAACTGCTACCCAGTGAAGGGCCAGAACCAGGTTCCCAATGGGGACTAATTTTTTACGGAACTGTCAATCATTACGGAAATAGAATTGGGGCAATCATTGTCACCCCTCAGGGTACCCACATTCCTTTCACTGCCAGACTGACATTAAAGTGTACAAACAACGAGGCCGAATACGAGGCTTGTATCATGGGTCTCGAAGAAGAGATTGACTTAAGGATCAAGAACTTGGACGTATATGGCGACTCAGCTCTGGTCGTCAATCAAATCAAAGGAGATTGGAACACATACCAATCAGGGCTGATTCCTTACAAGGATTATGCAAGAAGGTTGTTACCCTTCTTCAACTGAATCGAGTTTCATCACATCCCTCGTGATGAGAATCACATGGCTGATGCATTAGCCACTCTCTCTTCCATGATTAGTGTAGGTCAATGGAATGACTTACCTAAGATCGACATAATGCGCCTTGAACGGCCCGCTTACAACTTCACGATTGAAGCAGTCATAGACGACAAACCTTGGTATCACGATATCAAAAGCTTCCTTCAGAAACAAGAGTACCCACCTGGGGCACTAAGGAAGGACAGAAAGACCCTCATAAGGCTAGCAGAAAGCTTCTTCCTGAGCGGTGATACACTTTATAAGCGAAACTTCGACATGGTCTTGCTTCGATGCATAGACAGACCAGAAGCAGACATGCTAATAAAAGAAATTCACGAAGGATCCTTTGGCACTCATGCCAACAGACACATAATGGCGAGAAAAATTCTCAGAGCAGGGTACTATTGGTTGACAATGGAATCTGACTGCTATAAGTACATGAGGAGGTGTCACAAGTGTAATACCCCAAAATTTGCTCTCCCTTTTGTCATCATAGCATGGCATTATCATTTATCATATCATATCCACCTCATTAACATTACATTGCATCTAACATAGAAAAATGAAGCATGACATCCTTCTTACCATCAGGGCATGTGATCAGGTGGAAGGTGGACAATCAAGAGATCATTCAAAACACCAAGGGGTCAAATAAGTGGTCTCAAGGCAAGCCAAGAGGTCTCTCATGTCTCATACTATCTCAATTGATCATCCACAACCTCAAGGATGAGAGATTCAATGGGAGATTGAAGCACTACATCTTTCACTATGCAAGAGGTTCAAAAATGAAGGAAAACCCTCAAAAGAGATAGCTCATTGATTCAAAATCATTCTCAAGTGGCATTTCTCATCATCCTTTAAGAGGATACACAACATACTCTGAGGAATTTGGATTTGGAAGATGTGCAATTTCCTCCTAACCAAAGGGGGTCAAAACTAGGGTTTCCCATTAAATCAGGGAATCTTTGATTTTTTGGACAAAGCTTGTTGTCATGGTATTCTACATGTTCTTAAGTGTATATGTGTGGAAGATTGCATCTCAATTGGTTTTAGAAGTGGTTCAATTGGAAGAAAGATCAAGAATCAGAGAAATTGGGCCAAAGTCAAATAATCAGGGGAAAAAGTCAACTCTTGACTTTTTGAGCCCAAAATCATGAAATTCATGTTATATGTGTCCAATGTACAAAATTTGATCAAGAAACTCCAAAGGAATCATGAAAAAATCAAGATGTGGAAAGTTGCCATTTTTGGATGAAGAAAGGTTACTAAAAATAGCAAGTTTTGGCCATTTTGCATCAGAATTTGAACCAAGGCCATTTAAATTTGGAGCACCAAATGAAAAATCCACTCTGCCTCAATGAAAGATCTTGTTTTAAGCTTCAAATCCATGTGTAGAACATCTCCATTGGATAAAAATTGAGTGAGATATGATTGATCAAAGTTTGAGCAAAGTAGGTCCAAAACTAGGTCATGACCAAGATTTTCAGGGCACGCGCGCAGTCATTTTCTCAAACACTTGGTGGGCCAAATGTATTGATCAATTACTCATGATTAGAGGCTTCAAATGGAAAATCTTTCAACATCAAAATTGTTCCTCTATGTGAGATCTTCAAAGTTGGTGTTTATCAATTTTTCATCTGATCGAAGGTTAAGGAGTTATGATGGCTCAAAGAATGGTCATTGCAACTGAAATTTGACCAGGTCACGACCAGGTCATGCCACAAGTCTGCGCACCCATGTACCAGCTTCTTTTTCCATCTGTTTGAGGTCATTTTTAGACATGTTTGAGACCTCATTCCACTTCAATTTCCAAATCAATATTGTGCTCCAATGTACCCTCTTCCAAATGAACCCATAAACTCACCAACTCATTCATGGAGTAGAGAGAAAAACACTTGCAAAGCACCCTATATTGGCACTGATACATTAATGGTTCTGCTGCACAATTTGGTTCACACACACACCAAACACTTCCTCACATCAGATTTCCACATTAAACCAAACACACATGACATAAACCTCATACACTAGCACGTGCCTGGCATGAAAATGGAAAGAGCAAACTTGTTGAACAAGTTTCTGATAACAGCCGTGCCATTCATTCCACTTTCTTCTTCACCATAGCTTACCATAGGGAATCACCACCATATCATTACTCTCCCTAACTAACTTGACTCAGTTAGTTAGGGATGACTCACTCAAACCACCATGACTCAGTTAATTCACTCAGCTTAACCCTGGTTAGCTCCCCCTATAAAACAGATTTCACCCTATTCTTTCTTCGACTAACTTCATTTTACACACATTCACTTCAGAAACTTGCTCTTCTTCTCTCTCAATCTCACCATTGCCATTGATGCTCGAGCTTCACTTTGTTCATTTCCTCATTTTCACTTCAGAATCTCTCTGATTCTTTCTCAATTTCACTACCTTGCAACTGGTTTTGAAGCTTGGATTTCATTTCTTCTCCATTGAATCATCATCCATCACTGCATCTAAGCCTTTATTTGGCCAAAAGAAGCTCAAAGAGGAAGCAGCATCTCTGGTTTTCTGAAGAACATCTCAAGGTCTCAAATCTTCAGGTACGAATTTCCACCATTATAGACTTGATTTGAAGTGGTTTTCAGGTTCTTGAGGCTTCTTATAAGCTCAAGAATTTGTCTGGCTAGTTGATAGGCCTTTAGAGGCATAGTTGAAAACTTAGGGCAGGACTTGATCTCTTCTGTTCTTTGTGCACGTGCTTGATATGTGAAAAATAAGTGTGCATTCTTGATCTACATGAGCTCAGCTTCATTTTGGTATGCGTATTGTACATTTCTGTGAACATGTGAGGTTGCAGACGGTGGTAATTGACCGGAGAAGGTGACCGGAGGTCCCTCTCCGGCCGGTGGTCCTTATGTTAGGGTTTTTGGCCAGAATGAATGTCAGCCACATGATGTTGTTGATCTAACGATCCAAAACGCGCCAGCACATAAAAAACTCACATGCCTCTCACGTGTGGCTTCTAATTCCATTTTAAACATTGTGTGTTGTGGCATATGGTATGGAGCGTGGACATGCGTGTGTGAGCGTTTGATCTGATTACTTTGACTTTGGCTTGACCTTGACTTAATCTAGTGGCTATTAATAAGTCAATTTTGTTGACTGAAGAACATGTTAATTAGTGTGGATTGCGCAGACTTGGACCTAGACCAATTTGATATTCGCACCTCCCATGTTTTCAAGCCCAATTAAATTGAACTATGGATTTGCTATGGTTACACCCCCATTCATATGACCATTTCATTTTATTTTTTCCATTTTGCTACACATTTCATAATTAATTTTTAAAAATACCAAAACATATTGGAAAATTCTACAAAAATTCATGTGTATTCTTAAAACATTTAGGAAATTTTTCATGATTTTATTTTCTGATTTTATGACCATTTTGCCCCTGTTCCATTATTTCTTTTGAATTTCCATTTGTATGCATACTTAATGTGACATATGATTTTGTGCATTTTTGTTCTTGATCATAAAAAATGATTTTGATGCCTTTCTTTTTGCATTATGGTCACAATATGTTGATGTATGTTTGAGATTTATTTGATGATTTTTAAGTCTTTTTTGGATGACTTTTGATGTGTGGCTTTGAGCATGAATGCATGAAGCTTCCATGAGACTTTGACCTAATTGTTGAGTGACTTTGGTTCTGATTCATTGCTTGTGGATTTGATATGTTAATGGCATGTGTTTAAGGTGTTTGATTTGTGAAAGTCATAATTTTTGAAGCATGTTTGCTATTTGTTTGAAGCATGAAGTTTAACTTGTTCATTTTGTGAATGCATGCCTCATGTTTGGTTTGCTTGATCATGAAGGCACTTGTGCCATGAGTTGTGGTTTTGTTTGAGGATGTATAGCATGTTAATTGACTGCTGATTGTGACATTTGGGTTTCATCTTTGCATGTTTGATGTTTATCTTGCACCTTAAGTCACTTGTTTCACAAGTATGAACCACATTCACATCACTTCACCTTTTCTTCTTTGCTTCTTGTTGGATTGAGATTTTGTTTGCATGATTTGGTATGCTCATTTAGGATAACATTAGGTTGTGTAAATATGAGTTACATTCTGACTTGGAAGCATGTATAGCATTCAATCTCACTTTACTTTGTTTGTCAACTTGTTTGAGTTTGATTTGTTCATTATATTTTCTTACTTTACTTGTAAGTAATTGTGCTAACCATTTCAGGGGCTAAGGGTAAGCCAATTGAGTGTGGATATGCTTCCACATTCTAACTTCTTACTTCACTTTTTAATCATTCTATTTGTGATTGTCTAAGCATTTAATAGTGCTTTGTGTTCATAACTTTCTTTCTTCCCTTTTTAGAATCAACTTAGCTTCCATTTTGGAAGTAAGTTGTATTCTTTCTTCTTTCTTCTCCTTTCTTTTAGGTTAGGTTTCTTGAAACCTCACAAACCTTAGGATCACTCCCTTAACTAATCAATTAGGATTGAGTCTTAGTCCATGTAGATTTTTACCTTTATCCTCTCTTGAGTCTCTATTCTCATCTCAAAGAAAACTCAAAATATGTAATAAAGGTAGGCATTTATTGCATTTAGGCCTTTCATATAAAGAAAGGATTATAAGGGGTCTTCTCTTATAATCTTAGAATGTGTAGCATATAGCCCATCTTGGGTCAATGTGTTAAACATTTGATCTTGTATGAGGGACTTAAATGCAATAATTGTTGAAGGTGCAAATGATAAAAAACACTTCTTCATTTCTTAATCAACAAAAACACTTAATAAACACAAGTATGCTAGTGTGTTTGAACCTTGACAATTGGAACTAAGTGTGGGGGTCTTCTTCACTCTTAGTGTGCTTTCTTACCCATTCCATCTTGGAATGTGAGAATGTACACATTCCAATGACTAAGATTTGGATACACTGACGTATGCAAACAAATCCAAAACACTTTCCTTCTAAAAGACAAAAACAAACAATAACGTCTTTCCTTCGGGAATTCTTTTCTCATCTCATTCATTCTCAACGCACGAACGCGCTTCTATTCGTTCTCTTGCAAGATGGTAACGCACTCGGACCAGCGAGCCTGCAACACCTGAGCTAGAACGTAAGCCGTTCTCTAAAAAACACAATCCACCCCTAGTGAGGGGAACTACGTCGCTCTGATTCTCATGCTCCCGATGAGATACGTAGGCAGTGGGGTAGGGCCCATGCGAGCACTTCTTTTATTTTCCCTACATTTGTTTCTCTTTCTCTTTCTCTTTCTCTTTCTTTCAGTTCCATTTCCAGCATCCTATTCTATCACCCTTTGATCGAGACAAGCAAGCGTGGATCCCATCGGGTACGATGGACGCGAGGGGGTGCTAATACCTTCCTCTCGCGTAACCGACTCCCGAACCCATCTCTCTTGGTCGCAAGACCATGCTTTTCCTTCCTCTCAGGTTTACGCGGTGTTTCCTTTCCCTCTCGTGGGATAAATACACATTGCTGGCGACTCTGTTCGGTGCCACTTTCGCGTTTGTACTAGGATGAAAATCCCGGGAGCGACAGCTGGCGACTCTGCTGGGGACAGCATTTTGACCTATTGCTGGTCCATCCCTAAGCGAGTCAATCCTAGCGCTTGTCTGTTTTTCTTTCATTGGGTGTTTACTGTTGTGTTGTATTTATTGTTTTATTGTATGGTTATTTACTGCTTTACTGTACATTACTGTATTTACTGCTTTTTAGCATTACATATCATATTATTACTGTTGTGTTGGACTGTGCTATTTTCTGTTTGGCGGGATGGGGATTTCTGAGAGATAAGCCCATTACACAGGCTTGAGTATACACTTAGAATTAGAGTGGAGAGTAGTGGGACCTACGTGCCGTTTGGAGTGCGTTGGGTGTTCACGAAATTCACAGCTAGACGAGGCTATCTTGGGACACATCATGGCATACGCATCTTGCGTATTCCAGGATGTAGATCTAGAGAGCTGTCGACTCTAGTGACCGATCATGAGGACCTTAGTGGAAATATCCCTCTTTAGTGGTGACAATGGCAGACCACATTCTGTGGCAAACCCATTCGCGCCCGAGGGCCCACTTTGGAACTTGCATAGGATGACCTTTATTTTCTAAGGGGAGTCAGTGGACGACCTCTTTGATTGGCATAGCATTGTATCCTACGGGCTGAATGTGCTATTGCTTCTCAAACCTCCGAAGCTGACAAGCCTTATTTTCTAAGAACCACATGTGAGTATGGGCGGGATGTTTACAGGTTTGCAGGAAACCCAGCCTCCTACCTACCTTATTTGTGATTCTATGACGATTTCAGACATTGTATCCTATGACAGTGATTTAAGTGTTCATCTCAGATATTGCCAGATTCAGTACGGAGACACAGTGCACACAGTTCAATACAGACACCGACACTTGATTACCTGATCACATGCCCTTTCGCATTGCATTATCATATCATAACAGTTATGTTTGTCATTTTCAGGTGCATAATACATTTCTGATTCCAATCCATGGGTTCAACAGAGATCGTCGCCGAGAGAAAGAACAATGTGTCTTACAAGTTTCCAGATCCTGTCTTGGATTCATTGCTCAAAGTTATAGATATGGCTGGTCCGGGTATGCTTGATAGGTTTCAGAAGAGCTACGGGAATTTGGTTGGGATGGTCCGTACAATCACCAAGTATGAGCATGATGCTTTGCACACTCTGCTGCAGTTCTACGAGCCTTCGTTGAGGTGCTTTCTTTTTTCAGATTACACTTTGATGCCAACACTGGAAGAATTCTCATTTATTTTGGGAATTCCGATTACGTCGGCAATACCATTCTTCTCTGGTAGTTCTCCCAGCGTAAAAGAAATTGCTGCTGCTTTACAAATGGATCAGGCAGTGATAAAGAGTGGTGTGAGCAGTAAAAATGGAGTTAGCGGATTTCATTTAGAATTTCTGTCTGGACAGGCCCAGGAGGCTGCAAGTGCTAAAAATTGGACGGTTTACAATTCCATTCTGGCTCTTTGCATATATGGCCTAGTTTTCTTTCCCAATCAGCAAGACTTTGTGGATATGCAAGCAACGAGAGTTTTTGTCCTTAAAAATCCAGTCCCTACTTTGTTAGGAGATTTTTATCATTCCGTGCATTACAAGAATGAGAAAAGGAGGGGAGGATCTGTTAGTTGTTGCACTCCACTGCTGAGTCATTGGTTTTTCAAACATTTGCCTCAGACAGGTGCCTTTGTGGAAACCAAAGATGTGGCGAAATGGTCTAAACGATTGATGAGTTTAACTGCTGATAACATTGTATGGTTTGACCACCGGTTATTGAGAATAGAGCTGGTCACAAGATGCGGAAATTTTCCAAATGTGCCTTTGATTGGCAGAAAAGGAGGGATCAATTATAATCCAGTTTTGGCCATCCGACAGTTTGGGTATGCTTCCAGGGATCCTCCTACAGAGCAAGATGTGGAGGAATCTTTATTCTTTACAGGAACTAAAGATGCGAAGGTGGTAGAAGTAGTGAATGCTTGGAAAGATAAGCACAAAATTGGAAAAGCAGTTTTTGGAAAAGGAGATTGTAGATCTTATCCTGAATATGACAGGTGGATTGAGACGAAAGTAAAGGAATTGCTTTTACCCTTTTCAAGGGGACCTCTTTTATGTGCAGTACAGCCAGAACAACCCACTATGGTGGCTATTGAAGAATGTGAGAAGTGGAAGAAAATGGTCAGAGAGTTGCAGATAGAGAATTCTGGAATGAGCAGATGTCTTCAGAAAGCTCTAGCTGACAACAAAGAGTTGGAAAAGAGAGCCTTGAAAGCGGAAAAAACCTTGGCTGACAAAGAGGAAGATTTTGATGACCGAGCTCGGTACTTTCGGAAACTTACTTTGGGAGCAGATGACACTAGTCAGGCTCACAAGATTACAAAACAGGCTTTAGCCCGAAGCAAGGATTCATTAGCTCAACTTCGTCAAGCTTGGGATGAAGTCAGAATTGAAAATGCCGAGTTAAAGGATCAGTCGAAGACTAAAGACGAGGAGCTTAAAAAGGCGCATGAGCAGAGGAGAAAGTATCGGGAAAGCCTCGGTAAGAGTCAAGAACAGTTAGAAGAAGCTAGAAGCCAGTTGAAGAATACCAGGAAAGAGCTTGAAGAATTCATGATAGAAAGGGAGATACTCAAGACGCAAGCCGGCATAAAGAGACACAAAGGAGTGTGTGATGACGAGGCTCTGATGCTGCACATGGGTTCTTTAACTGAAGCTCTTGAGAAAAGGGATGTCTTGATCAAAGAGATGATTGAAAAGCCGAATCACCAGCGTACCCGTATACTTTTTGAGGAAATCAAGTATTCAAGTGATAAGCTGAAGGATGTGGAATTGTCAGATTGATGTTCTTTTCCCTGTATTTTGTTGTTAATGGCTACCATCAGGCTTGTTGATGGATCCATTTTTCCTTGTATTGCATTTGCGGTTGAACCTTTCTTAAATGTACTTGAATATTTTGTTGAATGAGTATGAGCAGTTTTATTCAGAATTATTCTTTATCAGATAGCTGCGCACAAGCACATGACCACGACACGTCTCTTTATATCACAATTTCTGGTCTTCAGATTTCTGTGGTTTGGATTGGAATCAGGGTATAAAGCACCTCGGAAATGACAAACATGGCATTGCATATCATTTTGCATTTTTTGTTACTTGCTTTTCAGGTACTCGTTGCGGGGTCTCTAACCTTTATTTGGTTTCAGGCAGTATAGCGGAGAGTCATATTCACCGATATTCGACGCGAAGGAATCAAGTAAGAATCATGGATCAAGTGCAAAGTGATTTGGCGGAAATGAGGGCGCGTATGGACCAGTTCATGACCCTCATGACTGGCATGGCGCAAAATCAGGAGAGACTGAGGCTTCTGGTAGAGCGTCCCGACAATGGGCCCGAAGGTGATCATCATGACAATTCACAGGGACACGGCATCCCTCCTCCCGGTGGCAACCCTCCTCCTGGTGGTAACAATCGGGGTAATGGAAATGGTAGGCATGCTGGTGTTACTCTTGAAGATACTCTGGAAGACCAATTTACTCTACTAGACGCTGATGTGGGTAATCAAGGTGATCGAAGGTATGAGGAGTTAGCAGAAAAGATCAGGGCCATAGAATGCAAGAACTCTATGGGTATTGACGTTACCAGCTTGGGGCTGGTCTCAGGAGTCAGAATTCCCCCTAAATTCAAACCTCCTACTTTTGATAAGTATCACGGCAATGCGTGTCCCCAAACGCATCTTCAAGCTTACTTTGGGAAGATTTCAGCCCATACGGATGACGAGAAGCTATGGATGCACTATTTTCAGGACAGTCTGGCTGGGGCATCCTTGACCTGGTACATGAAGTTGAATAGAGCTGCTGTGAAGAATTGGAAAGATCTGGCAGAAGCGTTCCTGAAGCAATACCAGTATAATATTGACATGGCGCCCAACCGCACCCAATTGCAGGGATTGTCCCAGAATGCCAAGGAGAGTTTCAAAGAATATGCACAGAGGTGGAGGGAAATGGCTGCCCAGGTTCAACCTCCCTTGTCAGATAGAGAAATGGCAGATATGTTCATGGGCACCTTGCAAGGGGCCTATCTGGATAGATTAGCTGCTTGTCCGTCGACTGGATTTGCTGATATTGTGATTGCGGGAGAAAGAATTGAAAGTCTGTTAAAGCTTGGAAAGATCCAGGATGTGAGTGGGGCTGGCTCTTCGGGGACGAAGAAACCGTTCGCTAGTAACCAGAAAAGAAGAGAAGGTGATACGAATGCTGTGTTTAGAGGACGAGGCAGAGGGCGTTCTCGAGCTTATTATCAGGTAGATGCTGTGACAATCCCCACACCGTCTGTTCAGAAACAACAACCCCAACAACAAGTTCCACAGCAACAACCTTTTTTCCAGCAAAGGTCTAGACAGAGGGATCGTAAGATGGATCCTCTCCCTATGACTTATGCCGCGCTGTTGCCCCGGCTACTCGAGTTAAAGTTGGTAGAACTCCGTACTATGAAAGCTCCGGTTGCTGGAAACCTGCCACCTAACTTCGATGCTAATGCTCGTTGTGAGTTCCACTCAGGTGCTCAGGGGCACTCCATTGAAAAATGCTGGGCTTTCCATCATAAAGTACAAGATTTGATTGATGCTAAAGCCATCAATTTCTCTCCCGCTCCTAATATTACTCAGCATCCCATGCCTGATCATAGTGCAGCAAATGTGTACGCTATTGAAGATGGGAGGAGATTGAATTTGGTGTCAGACGTTCATCAAGTGAAAACTTCTTTGTTGGTCGTGAAAGATCGTTTATTGAAGGGACTGGTGTTCCCGGGCTGTAATCAAGAGTGCTCTGAGTGTATGAATCAGGAGAACGGCTGTGATAAGTTGAAGATGGGTTTACAAAATCTGATCGATGAAGGATGTCTACAGTTCGATAGAGTTGTGAAAGACACTGATGAGATATCAACCGTGACCATCTATTACACTCCCGCTGAGATTCAAATGCCGGTCAATGCAGTTCCCGTGGCGAGTGTTGCGCCAGAAGGGCCCAGTCCTGTTACTATCACGGTGCCAGGACCAATTCCGTTCACGTCTACGAAAGCTATCCCATGGCACTATGGGGCAGATGTATATTACGAAGGTAAAAAACAGGAAGTTGAGCCGTCAGTCAGCCCAAATATTGATAATGTAGGGGGTGTAGGGGGTTTTACAAGGAGTGGAAGGTTGTTCGCTCCCCAAACCTTGAGAAGTGATAAGGAGGTAGAAGATGCAGCAAAGGCTAAAGGTAAACAGGTGGTTGAAAGTGCGCCTACACCTGAAGCCGAGACAAAGATTATTTTTGATAAGGAAATGGAAGAATTTATGAAGATAATCAAGAAAAGCGATTATAAGATTGTGGACCAACTGAATCAGACCCCTTCAAAGATTTCAATCTTGTCACTATTGATGTGCTCTGATGCGCACCGGCAGGCGTTGTTGAAAGTGTTGAAGAGTGCGTACGTGCCACAAGAAATTACTGTTAATCAGCTCGAGGGCGTAATCTCCAATGTTAATGTTAGCCATGGCTTGGGTTTTACAAGTAGAGATTTGACGGTTGAAGGAAGAAACCATAATAAGGCTTTGCATATCACGATGGAGTGTAAGGGCGCAGTGTTATCTCATGTACTGGTAGACACTGGTTCATCACTCAATGTATTGCCCAAGAAGGCATTGATGAAGCTGGAAGTTGATGGTTTGATCTTAAGGCCTAGTGAATTGGTGGTCAGAGCATTCGATGGAACTAGACGATCTGTGTTTGGTGAGGTGGAATTGCCCGTACAAATTGGACCACAGGTATTCAAATCCACGTTCCATGTAATGGACATACAACCTGCATATAGCTGCCTATTGGGACGCCCTTGGATTCACGGAGCCGGGGCTGTTACTTCTACTCTACATCAAAAGCTGAAGTATGAGTTTGAAGGGCAGGTTGTGACAGTGTGTGGGGAGGAAGACATCTTTGTGAGTCACTTGTCCACATTCAAGTACATTGAAATGGATGGGGAAATTCATGAGATGCTGTGCCAATCATTTGAAGCAGTCAATATTGACGATGCACCTGAGTCTTCTTCTGTACCAGTTGGGGCTGGTACCTCCATTTCATCTTACAAACAAGCTGTCGAAGTTGTCAGGGCAGGCAACGCCCAAGGTTGGGGCAGGTTGATAGAGACCCCAATGAAGGAAGACAAATTTGGTATTGGTTATCATCCCTCTACAACTTCAGATGCGGGGAGCAGGGGACCCATTACTTTCAATAGTGGGGGAATTATCTACATGGACCAGTCTTGTGCAGCCACAGAGGATAGTGTTGACAGTAATTGTGACCTGGACAACTGGGTACGCCCTCATGCTTCGGGACAACAAGTGCAGAACTGGTCCGTTGAAGAAGTCGTCCGGGTTACTCTTCAGACAGAGTAATTTTTCTTTGTTTTTTTCTAACCATAATGCATGACAAAATCTTGCGCTCTGCCCAAGGCGTATAGATTCATTTGTAGGGCCACCATGGTTGCATTTGCAATGTTTAATCATTAATAAAGGACGTTTTGCAATCAAATTTTGTTCTCTGTCTTTCAGTTTTTATTTTTGCACAAAAAATATAAAATGGCAATGTTTCATTTTCTTTTGTTTTGCTTAAAAGTAAATTCTAAAATAAGGCATGAACCCGTTCATGCAGACTTGATCCTCCGGATACCACTGATAACGATTTTGATATGGCCATGTATGACTTTGACAATCCGATTTATCAAGCCGAAGAAGGGGATGAGAAAGATTGTGAACTTTCTGAAGAACTGGCCAGATTGTTGAAACAAGAGGAAAGGGTCATCCAGCCTCATCAGGAGACTGTAGAAATCATCAATATTGGTACCAAGGACGCCCAAAAAGAGATCAGGATTGGTGCCAGCTTGCGAGCAGATGTGAAGCAAACTTTGACGGAAATGTTGCGCGAGTATGTTGACGTCTTCGCCTGGTCGTATCAAGACATGCCGGGGTTGGATACAGATATTGTCGTGCACAGGCTACCATTGAGAGAAGAATGTCCGCCAGTCAAGCAGAAACTTCGTCGGACTCACCCCGACATGGCTTTAAAGATTAAGGAGGAAGTCCAGAAGCAGTGGGATGCTGGGTTTCTTGCTGTGACAAAGTATCCTCCATGGGTAGCCAACATCGTGCCAGTACCGAAGAAAGATGGAAAAGTGAGAATGTGTGTGGATTATCGAGATCTTAATAAAGCTAGCCCGAAAGATGATTTTCCACTACCTCATATTGATGTGCTGGTCGATAATACAGCTCAGTTTTCAGTGTTCTCATTTATGGACGGTTTCTCCGGGTACAACCAGATCAAGATGGCACCTGAAGACATGGAGAAGACCACGTTCATTACTCCGTGGGGTACATATTGTTATAAAGTAATGCCTTTTGGGTTGAAAAACGCAGGGGCAACGTACCAGCGGGCGATGGTGACATTGTTTCACGACTTGATTCATAAGGAGATCGAATGTTATGTAGATGATATGATTGCCAAGTCGAGAACAGAAGAGGAACATCTGGTTAACCTGAAAAAGCTGTTTGAAAGGTTGAGAAAGTTCTGTCTGAGATTAAATCCAAACAAGTGCACGTTTGGGGTGCGTTCTGGAAAGTTGCTAGGTTTCATTGTGAGCGAAAAAGGAATCGAGGTTGATCCTGCCAAGGTGAAAGCAATACAAGAAATGCCTGAACCGAGAACAGAAAAAGAGGTTCGTGGTTTCTTGGGTAGATTGAACTACATTGCAAGGTTCATATCTCACCTAACAGCCACGTGTGAACCAATATTTAAATTGTTAAGGAAAGATCAAACGGTCAGGTGGAATGACGATTGCCAATTGGCATTCGATAAGATAAAAGAATACTTGCAGGAACCTCCGATTCTAATGCCTCCAGTTGAAGGGAGACCGCTGATAATGTATCTGACAGTGCTTGAAGGTTCCATGGGTTGTGTTCTCGGTCAACATGACGAGACAGGTAGGAAGGAGCATGCTATTTACTACCTGAGCAAAAAGTTCAATGATTGTGAGTCCCGATACTCAATGCTTGAAAAGACATGCTGTGCGCTTGCATGGGCCGCTAAGCGATTGAGGCAATATATGGTTAGGCACACGACCTTGTTGATTTCGAAAATGGATCCTATCAAGTATATTTTCGAGAAACCAGCATTGACAGGCAGAGTTGCACGGTGGCAAATGGTCTTGACAGAGTATGACATTCAGTACACTTCACAAAAAGCCATCAAAGGAAGTATCTTGTCCGACTATCTTGCGCAACAGCCGATTGATGATTACCAACCCATGAAATTTGACTTCCCTGATGAAGACATCATGTTTCTCAAAGCTAAAGACTGCGAGGAACCACTTCCGGAGGAGGGGCCAGACCCTGAATCCAAATGGAGTCTGATGTTTGATGGGGCTGTCAATATGAATGGGTGCGGAGTTGGAGCAGTTCTTATCACGCCGGAAGGTGTTCATATGCCTTTCACTGCCCGAATAACTTTCGGATGCACCAACAATGAAGCAGAGTACGAAGCTTGTATAATGGGGATCGAGGAGGCGATTAATCTACGGATTAAAACCCTTGATATATTCGGTGATTCAGCTTTGGTAATCAATCAAGTGAAAGGGAGTTGGTACACGCACCAAGCAAATCTAGTGCCGTATAGAGATTATACGAGGAGATTGCTGACATTTTTCACAACAGTGAAACTGTACCATATTCCTCGAGATGAGAATAGGTTCGCTGATGCCTTGGCCACTTTGTCTTCCATGATCAAAGTGCAAGGATGGAACCATGTACCTAAGATTGAGGTATCCCGCCTTGACAGACCAGCATTTGTGTTTGCGGTAGATGCAACGTCTGATGACAAGCCATGGTTTCATGACATTAAGTGTTTCTTGAAAAGTCAAGAGTACCCGCCCGGGGCATCGTCCAAAGACAGGAAGACGTTGAGAAGGTTAGCTGGTAGTTTCTTCCTGAACAAAGATGGCGTGCTGTATAAAAGAAATTTTGACACGGTCCTGCTTAGATGTGTGGATAGACATGAAGCAGACTTGTTGATGACTGAGGTGCACGAAGGCTCTTCCGGTACCCATGCCGGAGGGCAGGCAATGGCTAAAAAGTTGTTAAGGTCGGGATATTACTGGTTGACTATGGAGTCAGATTGTTGCAAATATGCCCGCAAATGCCATAAATGCCAGATCTATGCAGACAAGGTGCATGTGCCTCCAAATCCGTTGAGTATCATGTCGTCGCCTTGGCCGTTTGCCATGTGGGGCATTGATATGATCGGAAAGATTGAGCCTACAGCTTCCAATGGTCATCGTTTCATCTTGGTGGCAATTGATTACTTCACCAAATGGGTTGAAGCCTCATCCTATGCCAATGTTACAAAGCAAGTGGTCGCTCGTTTCTTAAAACGGGATATCATTTGCCGATATGGAGTTCCCGAAAGAATCATTACTGATAATGGTTCTAATTTGAACAATAAGATGATGGCTGAGTTATGCCGGGACTTCAAAATCGAACACCACAATTCTTCTCCGTACCGCCCAAAGATGAATGGCGCGGTCGAAGCGGCCAACAAAAATATCAAGAAGATTGTACAGAAGATGGTTGTCACGTACAAAGATTGGCATGAGATGTTACCATTTGCTTTGCATGGGTATCGAACGTCGGTACGCACGTCCACTGGGGCAACCCCATTCTCACTTGTATATGGTATGGAGGCAGTGCTACCGGTTGAAGTAGAGATTCCGTCCCTCAGAGTCATGATGGATGTTAAGCTAGATGAAGCTGAATGGGTACGAGCCAGATTTGATCAGTTGAGCCTTATTGAGGAAAAGCGATTGGCGGCTGTATGTCATGGGCAACTATACCAGCGCAGAATGAAGCAGGCATTTGACCAAAAGGTGCGTCCTCGGGTTTACAAAGTCGGAGATGTGGTACTCAAAAGGATCCTTCCTCCCAATACAGACCACAGGGGCAAATGGACTCCTAATTATGAAGGTCCATTCGTGGTTAAAAAGGTCTTTTCGGGCGGAGCTTTATTGCTTACAACCATGGATGGCGAAGACTTTTCATCCCCTGTCAACTCGGACGTAGTCAAAAAATACTTCGCATAAATAGACCCGCTGGATAATAAAAATAAAAAAATCCAGGCAAAAAAGGGCATCCCGGCGAACCAAAAACAGAATAAGGTTCGGGCAAAAATTAGGGATATAATTGAAAAATTGTACACCCGGTAAGTTGAAAACCCGAAAGGGCAACTTAGGCAAAAAAGGGTATCCTGGTGGATCGAAAACCTGAAAGGGCGGTCCACACAAAAGAGGGATTTAAGCGAATGACTACAGTCTGAGTTATCTGTACCCATTACCGTTTGAACAACTGACGTTCTGAAAGATAGGAATCGGTCTGATCATTCCTCAGAAGGCAAGGTCGGGGAGTTTTGAAGACATACTGGTCATAACAGAATGGAAACTCAGTGGAATTCCGTTTTCACATTGCCGTTAGGATAGTTTCTTTTCTCAATTTTCAGCGATCACCTCTTTCCAGGGATTGCTTCCAGATGTAATTGCCTATTCTGGGCTCTCAGTCAATAAATTGAATTTCAATAAAAAGCCTCCTATTTTTGTTTTATTGCTTTGTTTGCAAAAACGTCCTAATTTTGATAAAACATTGCATTTGAAAACATGGCAGCCTTACAATAACATGCGCAGAAAAAACATTTGAAATTACTTCGAATGTTGAATACTCCCGGATGGTGGATTCTGGCCACACAATATTCGGGGCATGTGGGCATATTCTTTTGTTGCAGGTAGCAGGTGCAGATGATTTTGAGCACAAGACTAGCAATAAATCACCCCACACAAAAGACTGGGGCAATTATGGGTAAGGAGATCGGCGTTCATCGGGTCGATCTCAGTGAATTAAGTTCAACTGGGTACCGTTGCATCTTATTAAGTCGATTCTCTTATTCAGTCCTTCCAACAGCTACAAGCTTTTCTATGTCGATAACGGTCACAGGTTCCCCAAAAGGGTGGTCTCATCGACACTGAAACTGATGGTCATTATCCCCAGCGAAGTCACAAGAGTTTGAAGAGGCTAGATCTTCTGTAAAATCCTCTTATGACATCCTCTTCGGGGACGAATTGTTGTTTTGTCCAAGCATGGGGCATGTTTGGTTCCCCAGCATGAAGTGTTGATCATCCCCAGTAGAGTTTGAGGACAGTTGGTCTTCTGTAAAATCCTCTCAAAAGGCATTCCCCAACACGAGACGCTTTAAAGCAGTTTTCTCCAGCAGAGTTTGTTATAAACTCGCCATCCCCAACGGAATTGTCTAAGGGAAGGCTCGCCTAACATGGGGCATTGTAGTACTTATCCTAAGCTCGATAGTCACATTCTTCAGCAGACTACTGTGGATTTGCTTTGGGTTTCCCCAACAGATCTCTAAGGACTCTTTCTAGTAAGTTGCAGTGGAATGTTCTAACCAGGATTTGCATATCCCTGGCAGAGTAGCCCTGGTACCCAGCAAGATCGTATCTCTGGTCATGGTATCCCCACAGAGGTCAGCATCGAATCTTGTCAGCAATACTCCCCAGCTGAGTTGTTGTCCTCTCCGCAGAGGTTTATAAGATCGACAGAATCTATTCCTCAACAAGGATGGTATAGCCTTTCCCCAGCCGGGTCAGAAGGTTGATAATCCCTATAAAGGATCTTGGGTTGAATAAATCCCCAAGCAGAGTTTTAATGGCTCATTTCCCCAGCAGGACGTCATTTAAAAATTCTCATCCCCAGCGGAGTTGCTGTGACTAGAATTCAGCCCCAAACAGATGGAATAATTCCTGGCAGAGTCATCATTCTCTCATATCTTAAAGTCCAATTTATTTTTGGCAAGCTTGGCAATTCGAAGCAGACGGATTGTTCATCCATTCGCCAGCAGAGATATTATCCTTTTAGGAGTCTCCGAGATTAAATCATTGATTGTGGTTCCTCAGCAGAGTCGGCAGAGATGTCTGGCGCGGAGGCAGAGAGTAATTCGATTTTAAAATTCCAAAAGTCCAACAGTGGATTGGCAAAAGTCCGTCTTCGGGTGGCAAAAGTCCAACAGTGGATTGGCAAAAGTCCGTCTTCGGGTGGCAAAAGTCCAACAGTGGATTGGCAAAAGTCCGTCTTCGGGTGGCAAAAGTCCAACAGTGGATTGGCAAAAGTCCGTCTTCGGGTGGCAAAAGTCCAACAGTGGATTGGCAAAAGTCCGTCTTCGGGTGGCAAAAGTCCAACAGTGGATTGGCAAAAGTCCGTCTTCGGGTGGCAAAAGTCCAACAGTGGATTGGCAAAAGTCCGTCTTCGGGTGGCAAAAGTCCAACAGTGGATTGGCAAAAGTCCATCTTCGGGTGGCAAAGCAGCTAAAAGTCCAACAGTGGATTGGCAAAGGTCCATCTAAGGGTGGCAAATTCTTAAAGTCCAACAGTGGATTGGCAAAAGTCCGTCTTCGGGTGGCAAAAGTCCAACAGTGGATTGGCGAAAGGTCCATCTATGGGTGGCAAATTCTTAAAGTCCAACAGTGGATTGGCAAAAGTCCGTCTTCGGGTGGCAAAAGTCCAACAGTGGATTGGCGAAAGGTCCATCTAAGGGTGGCAAATTCTAAAAGTCCAACAGTGGATTGGCAAAAGTCCATCTTCGGGTGGCACGAAGCTGCAAAGTCCACCAGTAGCGTGGCAGGCCAGTAGTCGTCTGGAGTTGCATAAAAGACATTATTAAAGTCCACCAGTAGTGTGGCAAGCCAGTAGTCGTCTGGCGTCGTTCAAAAGACGTTATTAAAGTCCACCAGTAGTGTGGCAAGCCAGTAGTCGTCTGGAGTTGCATAAAAGACATTATTAAAGTCCACCAGTAGTGTGGCAAGCCAGTAGTCGTCTGGCGTCGTTTAAAAGACATTATTAAAGTCCACCAGTAGCGTGGCAAGCCAGTAGTCGTCTGGCATCGTTCAAAAGACAGATTTCTCCGACGTTTCGTCGAAGATTCAATCCAGTAGTCTTGTTGGGTTTATATCCCTTTTCTTCTTCATCACCCAGAGCAAATTTTTGGTTACTTTTGGTATTCAATCGCTATATACCTTGAAAGTCCGAAAGCAATTGCTTTCAGGCATTCAGGTCTACAGCGCTTGAATAGGGGCAGCTGTAATACCCCAAAATTTGCTCTCCCTTTTGTCATCATAGCATGGCATTATCATTTATCATATCATATCCACCTCATTAACATTACATTGCATCTAACATAGAAAAATGAAGCATGACATCCTTCTTACCATCAGGGCATGTGATCAGGTGGAAGGTGGACAATCAAGAGATCATTCAAAACACCAAGGGGTCAAATAAGTGGTCTCAAGGCAAGCCAAGAGGTCTCTCATGTCTCATACTATCTCAATTGATCATCCACAACCTCAAGGATGAGAGATTCAATGGGAGATTGAAGCACTACATCTTTCACTATGCAAGAGGTTCAAAAATGAAGGAAAACCCTCAAAAGAGATAGCTCATTGATTCAAAATCATTCTCAAGTGGCATTTCTCATCATCCTTTAAGAGGATACACAACATACTCTGAGGAATTTGGATTTGGAAGATGTGCAATTTCCTCCTAACCAAAGGGGGTCAAAACTAGGGTTTCCCATTAAATCAGGGAATCTTTGATTTTTTGGACAAAGCTTGTTGTCATGGTATTCTACATGTTCTTAAGTGTATATGTGTGGAAGATTGCATCTCAATTGGTTTTAGAAGTGGTTCAATTGGAAGAAAGATCAAGAATCAGAGAAATTGGGCCAAAGTCAAATAATCAGGGGAAAAAGTCAACTCTTGACTTTTTGAGCCCAAAATCATGAAATTCATGTTATATGTGTCCAATGTACAAAATTTGATCAAGAAACTCCAAAGGAATCATGAAAAAATCAAGATGTGGAAAGTTGCCATTTTTGGATGAAGAAAGGTTACTAAAAATAGCAAGTTTTGGCCATTTTGCATCAGAATTTGAACCAAGGCCATTTAAATTTGGAGCACCAAATGAAAAATCCACTCTGCCTCAATGAAAGATCTTGTTTTAAGCTTCAAATCCATGTGTAGAACATCTCCATTGGATAAAAATTGAGTGAGATATGATTGATCAAAGTTTGAGCAAAGTAGGTCCAAAACTAGGTCATGACCAAGATTTTCAGGGCACGCGCGCAGTCATTTTCTCAAACACTTGGTGGGCCAAATGTATTGATCAATTACTCATGATTAGAGGCTTCAAATGGAAAATCTTTCAACATCAAAATTGTTCCTCTATGTGAGATCTTCAAAGTTGGTGTTTATCAATTTTTCATCTGATCGAAGGTTAAGGAGTTATGATGGCTCAAAGAATGGTCATTGCAACTGAAATTTGACCAGGTCACGACCAGGTCATGCCACAAGTCTGCGCACCCATGTACCAGCTTCTTTTTCCATCTGTTTGAGGTCATTTTTAGACATGTTTGAGACCTCATTCCACTTCAATTTCCAAATCAATATTGTGCTCCAATGTACCCTCTTCCAAATGAACCCATAAACTCACCAACTCATTCATGGAGTAGAGAGAAAAACACTTGCAAAGCACCCTATATTGGCACTGATACATTAATGGTTCTGCTGCACAATTTGGTTCACACACACACCAAACACTTCCTCACATCAGATTTCCACATTAAACCAAACACACATGACATAAACCTCATACACTAGCACGTGCCTGGCATGAAAATGGAAAGAGCAAACTTGTTGAACAAGTTTCTGATAACAGCCGTGCCATTCATTCCACTTTCTTCTTCACCATAGCTTACCATAGGGAATCACCACCATATCATTACTCTCCCTAACTAACTTGACTCAGTTAGTTAGGGATGACTCACTCAAACCACCATGACTCAGTTAATTCACTCAGCTTAACCCTGGTTAGCTCCCCCTATAAAACAGATTTCACCCTATTCTTTCTTCGACTAACTTCATTTTACACACATTCACTTCAGAAACTTGCTCTTCTTCTCTCTCAATCTCACCATTGCCATTGATGCTCGAGCTTCACTTTGTTCATTTCCTCATTTTCACTTCAGAATCTCTCTGATTCTTTCTCAATTTCACTACCTTGCAACTGGTTTTGAAGCTTGGATTTCATTTCTTCTCCATTGAATCATCATCCATCACTGCATCTAAGCCTTTATTTGGCCAAAAGAAGCTCAAAGAGGAAGCAGCATCTCTGGTTTTCTGAAGAACATCTCAAGGTCTCAAATCTTCAGGTACGAATTTCCACCATTATAGACTTGATTTGAAGTGGTTTTCAGGTTCTTGAGGCTTCTTATAAGCTCAAGAATTTGTCTGGCTAGTTGATAGGCCTTTAGAGGCATAGTTGAAAACTTAGGGCAGGACTTGATCTCTTCTGTTCTTTGTGCACGTGCTTGATATGTGAAAAATAAGTGTGCATTCTTGATCTACATGAGCTCAGCTTCATTTTGGTATGCGTATTGTACATTTCTGTGAACATGTGAGGTTGCAGACGGTGGTAATTGACCGGAGAAGGTGACCGGAGGTCCCTCTCCGGCCGGTGGTCCTTATGTTAGGGTTTTTGGCCAGAATGAATGTCAGCCACATGATGTTGTTGATCTAACGATCCAAAACGCGCCAGCACATAAAAAACTCACATGCCTCTCACGTGTGGCTTCTAATTCCATTTTAAACATTGTGTGTTGTGGCATATGGTATGGAGCGTGGACATGCGTGTGTGAGCGTTTGATCTGATTACTTTGACTTTGGCTTGACCTTGACTTAATCTAGTGGCTATTAATAAGTCAATTTTGTTGACTGAAGAACATGTTAATTAGTGTGGATTGCGCAGACTTGGACCTAGACCAATTTGATATTCGCACCTCCCATGTTTTCAAGCCCAATTAAATTGAACTATGGATTTGCTATGGTTACACCCCCATTCATATGACCATTTCATTTTATTTTTTCCATTTTGCTACACATTTCATAATTAATTTTTAAAAATACCAAAACATATTGGAAAATTCTACAAAAATTCATGTGTATTCTTAAAACATTTAGGAAATTTTTCATGATTTTATTTTCTGATTTTATGACCATTTTGCCCCTGTTCCATTATTTCTTTTGAATTTCCATTTGTATGCATACTTAATGTGACATATGATTTTGTGCATTTTTGTTCTTGATCATAAAAAATGATTTTGATGCCTTTCTTTTTGCATTATGGTCACAATATGTTGATGTATGTTTGAGATTTATTTGATGATTTTTAAGTCTTTTTTGGATGACTTTTGATGTGTGGCTTTGAGCATGAATGCATGAAGCTTCCATGAGACTTTGACCTAATTGTTGAGTGACTTTGGTTCTGATTCATTGCTTGTGGATTTGATATGTTAATGGCATGTGTTTAAGGTGTTTGATTTGTGAAAGTCATAATTTTTGAAGCATGTTTGCTATTTGTTTGAAGCATGAAGTTTAACTTGTTCATTTTGTGAATGCATGCCTCATGTTTGGTTTGCTTGATCATGAAGGCACTTGTGCCATGAGTTGTGGTTTTGTTTGAGGATGTATAGCATGTTAATTGACTGCTGATTGTGACATTTGGGTTTCATCTTTGCATGTTTGATGTTTATCTTGCACCTTAAGTCACTTGTTTCACAAGTATGAACCACATTCACATCACTTCACCTTTTCTTCTTTGCTTCTTGTTGGATTGAGATTTTGTTTGCATGATTTGGTATGCTCATTTAGGATAACATTAGGTTGTGTAAATATGAGTTACATTCTGACTTGGAAGCATGTATAGCATTCAATCTCACTTTACTTTGTTTGTCAACTTGTTTGAGTTTGATTTGTTCATTATATTTTCTTACTTTACTTGTAAGTAATTGTGCTAACCATTTCAGGGGCTAAGGGTAAGCCAATTGAGTGTGGATATGCTTCCACATTCTAACTTCTTACTTCACTTTTTAATCATTCTATTTGTGATTGTCTAAGCATTTAATAGTGCTTTGTGTTCATAACTTTCTTTCTTCCCTTTTTAGAATCAACTTAGCTTCCATTTTGGAAGTAAGTTGTATTCTTTCTTCTTTCTTCTCCTTTCTTTTAGGTTAGGTTTCTTGAAACCTCACAAACCTTAGGATCACTCCCTTAACTAATCAATTAGGATTGAGTCTTAGTCCATGTAGATTTTTACCTTTATCCTCTCTTGAGTCTCTATTCTCATCTCAAAGAAAACTCAAAATATGTAATAAAGGTAGGCATTTATTGCATTTAGGCCTTTCATATAAAGAAAGGATTATAAGGGGTCTTCTCTTATAATCTTAGAATGTGTAGCATATAGCCCATCTTGGGTCAATGTGTTAAACATTTGATCTTGTATGAGGGACTTAAATGCAATAATTGTTGAAGGTGCAAATGATAAAAAACACTTCTTCATTTCTTAATCAACAAAAACACTTAATAAACACAAGTATGCTAGTGTGTTTGAACCTTGACAATTGGAACTAAGTGTGGGGGTCTTCTTCACTCTTAGTGTGCTTTCTTACCCATTCCATCTTGGAATGTGAGAATGTACACATTCCAATGACTAAGATTTGGATACACTGACGTATGCAAACAAATCCAAAACACTTTCCTTCTAAAAGACAAAAACAAACAATAACGTCTTTCCTTCGGGAATTCTTTTCTCATCTCATTCATTCTCAACGCACGAACGCGCTTCTATTCGTTCTCTTGCAAGATGGTAACGCACTCGGACCAGCGAGCCTGCAACACCTGAGCTAGAACGTAAGCCGTTCTCTAAAAAACACAATCCACCCCTAGTGAGGGGAACTACGTCGCTCTGATTCTCATGCTCCCGATGAGATACGTAGGCAGTGGGGTAGGGCCCATGCGAGCACTTCTTTTATTTTCCCTACATTTGTTTCTCTTTCTCTTTCTCTTTCTCTTTCTTTCAGTTCCATTTCCAGCATCCTATTCTATCACCCTTTGATCGAGACAAGCAAGCGTGGATCCCATCGGGTACGATGGACGCGAGGGGGTGCTAATACCTTCCTCTCGCGTAACCGACTCCCGAACCCATCTCTCTTGGTCGCAAGACCATGCTTTTCCTTCCTCTCAGGTTTACGCGGTGTTTCCTTTCCCTCTCGTGGGATAAATACACATTGCTGGCGACTCTGTTCGGTGCCACTTTCGCGTTTGTACTAGGATGAAAATCCCGGGAGCGACAACAAGTGTCAGATATACTCCGACAAAATCCATGTACCGCCAACGCATCTCAAAGTTCTTTCTTCCCCATGGCTTTTTTCCATATGGGGAATCGACATGATTGAGCCCAAGGCTTCGAACGGACATCGATTCATCCTGGTAGCCATTGATTACTTCACCAAGTGGGTCGAAGCAGCGTCATACGCCAATGTAACCCGACAAGTGGTGGTCCGATTTATCAAAAATAATATCATTTGCCGTTATGGTGTTCCAAGCCAGATCATTACTGATAATGGATCTAACTTGAACAATAAGATGATGAAGGAGTTGTGCGCAGAGTTCAAGATCGAACACCATAACTCATCTCCCTACCGACCCAAGATGAACGGAGCGGTAGAAGCGGCTAACAAGAACATCAAGAAGATCGTTCAAAAGATGGTTATAACCTACAAAGACTGGCACGAGATGCTACCCTTTGCTCTTCATGGTTATCGCACATCTGTCCGCACTTCAACAGGGGCAACCCCTTTCTCTCTAGTATATGGCATGGAGGCAGTGCTCCTCATAGAAGTAGAGATCCCATCAATCAGGATATTGAAGGAAGCTAAGCTTACAGAAGCTGAGTGGTGTCAAAATCGACACGAAGAACTTAATCTGATCGAAGAAAAACGAATAACGACACTATGCCACGGTCAGTTGTATCAGCAAAGGATGAAGAAGGCGTTTGACAAAATGGTCCGACCTCGCGTCTTCAGAAAAGGAGACCTTCTGCTAAAAAAGATACAATCTTTTCTCACTGATTCTCGGGGCAAATGGACTCCGAATTATGACGGCCCCTATGTGGTCAAGAAATCTTTCTCAAGCGGCGCCTTGAGACTTGCAACCATGGATGGAGAGGAATTTGCCTACCCCACGAATGTTGACGTAGTCAAGAAATACTTCGCCTAAAAAAAAGAAGAAAAAACGTCTCGGTGGATTGAAAACCCGAAAGGGCGGTCCAGGAAAAAGTTAGAGACACAATCAAAAATCATCCTGGTGGATTGGAAATATCAAAGTACAATCCAGGCAAAAGTTAGGGATACTGGCAAGTAACTACGTCCAACAGGGGCAAATCCCTCAGTAGCAGTTACATCATCCGTCCGGAAAACTCCGATCAAGGTCATCTTCGACAGAAGCTCAGGATGTCCGAAATTCAAAGTTGGTGGAATGATATTGGTCGTTATGTTTCAACGTAGCCCTTTTCCCGGTAAATGACCATTTTCTAGCTTTGTATATACTCTATGGGATCATGCGTTTGGCTGATTTCCATCCTCTCAATAAAATTTGAGCCCTTGTGCTTTTGTTTGCAATTCTTATTTGTTTTATCTTTACAGAACGACATTTTAATATGATTAGTGATTCTTGAAATGAAACAAAATTGAATTTAATTGATAAAATTTTTTCTGCTTTTAAAATAAATATGGAAATTTCTTTTGACTGTTGAACATCGAAAGAACATCGACCGCCTCTCCTAAAAGCGGTTAAGCTTCAAAGTGCAGAATCGAAGTACTCCTTCTAAGCCAGTACACCTGAATGAAGGATCAGCTATGTCAGATGCAAATACACCATCTTACATCCTCGGCAAAGTTCTTACCTCCTAAGCCCGACCAACGGTTGTTCCCTACAGGGACTATCTCTCCTAAGCAAGGCAGAATTGCTATCGTGAACAAGTGATCCTCTACATCTCCCACTGTGGCCGAGTATCCAGTCGTGTTCATCTACTAGCCTGTATGTCGCGTCAGTTTTGTCAGCATATACATACATACATCATGCATTATTGATTCTCATTTGCATTCATATTACATCACTATCACTCTAGTCGGTCTTACCCCCTAGTGATAACCGTCCTCTCAATCGAGTTGTCAGTTCTTTCCTCGTCAGGAAAGGGTGCGCCTGCCCTACATCTCTCCTCCAGTTTATGTCTAGGATGAAGTCGGCCCTTGACCACTTTGATAACTTGAACCTCTGAAAAGTCAGAGGACCCTCAGCCAACGTCACTCTTCGCCAGTGAAGATGATGTCTTCGCTTTCCCAGATTAAGGAAGATCCCAGAGAAAGCCACGCGACTAAAGACTCACAGCAACACATTGGTTTTTCTCTCTAGAAAGTCAACATTAATGAAGTCATCGGCACCTCAAAATTGGATCACATCATATGACATTTCTCCGAGGAGATCCCGAGAAAAGTATGATGCAATATCCCCAAGCAGAAACAGTCTCTCAAGAGACTCGCTTTCCCCAGTAGATTTGACAAATGGCGTCTCCAATAGGGAAGTTTGTGCCTCTCTACCATCAAAACGTTTTCCGTAAAAGGGCATCTCCCCAAGAAAATTCGGTGAGAAGTTTGAGGAAAACCGCGACACATAGCGTCCCTTGTCAATAAAGTTTATTGACAAAAGAAACTAAAACCAGTTCCTTGGTAGGAAACCAAGATCGAGGGGAAGTTTAAATCAGAAACTTAGACTAGTTCCTTGGTAGGAAACCAGGATCAAGGGAAAGTTTATTTCAGAAACTTAGACCAGTTCTTTGGTAGGAACCCAAGAACGAGGGGAAGTTCATATCAGAAACTTAGACCAGTTCCTTGGTAGGAAACCAGGATCGAGGGGAAGTTTATTTCGGAAACTTAGACCAGTTCTTTGGTAGGAACCCAAGAACGAGGGGAAGTTCATATCAGAAACTGAGACCAGTTCCTTGGCTGAAGACCAGGATCGAGGGGAAGTTTACCATTTCTAAGCATCATTGCTTAGCAAAAGAAGAAGGATGCGTGAACTACCATTCCTTACCACCATCAAAATTTCGGGTATTCCGATATTTAATTCTCTTGCACCCCGAATGCCCGAATACCTTCGCCATTCACACCTTCGGGTCCAAGAAGATTAAATAGGGGCATCTGTCATACCCCAAATTTTGACCACTAAGATTCCCATCATTGTGGAAATCATCATCACAGTATGGATGAACCATCATACCTCATTAGTCTCCCCAAAAATGGGGTGAGCATCCACTATAGTCAAACTTAGGGTTTCAAGCCCTCTCAGAGCTCTTAGACAAAGGATCAATCAAGGAATGACATGATCTTCAACTTGTCTAAACCTCTCAAACATATACAATGGATCAAAAGGACTCCCACATCAAGGATCAAGCATAGGGTTGCAGTACTCCAAGTGGATTAAGCCTCAAGATCGCTAGTGTCACCAAATTAGGGTTTTGGTCGACCAGGGCCTCCAGATGGAAATTTTCCTCTGGACATGAGCCAATGTTTCAAAGCATAACCTATGATGCTCCAAGGGACATCATAAACCCAATCATCAAGTCAATTTTACCTCAGGGGATGCATACATCAAAAATCAGGAATTAGGGTTTCTTGCCCTAATTCACCCCTAAGTTGAATTTTGGGACAAATCATGAGCCAGGACCTCAAGAGAGGATTTGAGGGTCCCTAACACACTACATTGATCCATTTGAAATAATGGATTGATCCAAGAAGCTTGACTCACGAGTTTCAATTTCATCAGAACCACAATTAGGGTTTCACGGGAAAAGTCAACAGTGCCTTTGACTTTTGACCAAGACATGCTCCCAAACCTTAGGACATGATTCAATACACCCTATAACACCTATGAAATCAATCCATCAAGTTTGATTTAAGTCAAGTACTTGATTTCACAGAGGATCGCACAGTTTGGAATTCATTTGATAAAAAGTCAACTGTGCACAAAAGTCAACTTTGACTTTTTGAGATTTTTCATAAAAATGGTTTTTTAACCCTAAAATGATGTTAATGTGTGATTGGAATCATCATTCATCAAGAAAAAATAAGAAAAGTGGGATAACTTGTAAAAGGGGTAACCATAAAAACTTAGAAAATTTTCTAAGTTATGAACAAAGTGGCTAGGGTACCAACTTTGGAGGATCATAACTCCTAAACCACAAGGTCATTTTCCCCAATCCAAAGCTGGATTTGTAGCCCTCATGGCCCTCTACAAAAGTGTCAACTATACCTCATTCCAGTTCATTATGGATTTTGAGTTATGGAATGATCAAAATGGCTGAAAACATGAAATGTCACTTTTTCCAACACTTAGTGAAATTTTCACTAAGTCAGAATCTGCCTTACTTTTTTCCAAATGTAGGGGCATTTTTCACTTGGATCTAAAAAGTATCAAAACCAACTATGATCTAACAATTGTTGTATCATATGAGGGCTTTCCAAAATGACCAAGAACATCACCAAATTCCACTTGAGCCATGAGATATGACAAGGGCAATATGCCTTGCTGAAAACTGCCAAGGCTAGGCAGAATTTTACATTTTTGCTCGATTTGGCAAAATCAGCTAATTCCAAGCCTTTTCATCATCTTGGACATATCTGAGGATCAATTCTAAAGGGGACAAACACTGAGTCAAGCCTCCAAAGTCCTTGGAACAAGAAGTAGCATGCCAAACCTATAAATCCCTAAAAGAGGGACAAGACTCCAATTTTGGATTGGAGCATTTAATGGATGCTTAGAGGTGGCATGGACTGACACATTTGCAACTGAATTCAGTCAAGAATGATCCAACAACTAGGGAACCAGCAGCCTGTGCCCTAACCTCTAGTAAATGGTTAGAGGAGACTTGGCTTCCCATTGATCAACATTGGCCAAACCTCTGCTGTGGTTGCCATTCACTATTGATCCCAAAAAAAACTTGCTCTACTATAAATAGAGCTCTTTGTGCTCAGTTTGAGTACACCAGAGCCATCAAACAGATGCTTTCCTCAAAATCACCTTCTCACTTCCAAATTTGCCTTCCAAAGCAAGTCACTATCGGGTTTTGAGTTTGAGAGCAATTCCAACCAAACCAATCACACACACATACACCTCATATATGTCATGTATAAGCTATCCAAACTCTCACAAGTGACCTGTAATCCTTAAATCACAAAGTCACATCTCAAAACCTCAAAATAACACTTTTGTACATTTTTCAAGCCATGGCTTGATTCAGTCACTTTCCAAACCAGATAAAACCTCAAACACACTCCAAATAACATCCTTGAAGTGTCCCAAATGGTTCCCCCCATCTGGAACACCATTTGAGAGAGTTGCTATTTTGGCCATTTTAACCCCTTTTGCAAGAAAGGGCCAGTTTGTGTTTTTGCAGGTTCCAGCTGATTCCACTCATCCTAAAAGCTTTTAAAGGATCATTTGAGAGTGTCTAAAGCATCAAACCATTTCTGGAACAAAAGGCTTGACAGATTGCACAAAAACTCCAAAAAACTCAAAAGGAGGTAAGCCTCATGACTTGACCTTCCAAAATATGCATTGTTTTGAAGTCCACTGATCATGCATCTCTTATATATGTCATATGTGTTGTGTTTGAACCTATTCATCATGTAATTCATGCCTGTACCAAAGTGTAGCATAGAAAATGCAATTATAGGCCTATTTCAAAACCCCTATCGGATTTTGAGGATGGATCATGATCTGAGAAAAATACCACCACCATTGGATTCCTTGTGAAATTCTAGGCCAAATGCATATAAATTTTGTCCCCAAACATGGAGAAATGAGAAAGTTATGGACCTTCCCGTTTCTTGCCAAAACTTGCCTTGCCTTGCCTTGGGTCAGGCCAAAAACAAGGCATGCCTTGTATATTTGTTGTTTTGTTTCAATCAATGGATGTATCACCACCCCAGTGGTAAGGCGCGCGCACTATAACCTTGAGGTCGTGGGTTCAAACCCCACCCATGCCATTTTGTGTTTTTTCACATTTTTGCTATTTTCCTCATATTTTCATGTTTTATTAATTAATTGGAAAATTAATAACTCCTTCAATTTTAAATATTTTTGATTGGTTCTTTTTGTAAAAAGTCACAAAAATGTTGAAATATTTTATTCCACAAAAAAATTGGATATATATTATTTATTTAATATAATTAGTATTTTTGTGAATAAATACTATGTATTTGTTTTTAAACCTTTTAAAAATAAATATTCATATTAAAAAATCAACACCAAATAGGTTTAAATTCATCTTGTGATTAAAACCTCATTTTTCAAACTTAAAACCAAAATCCAAGTTGTTTATTCAAACTTATTTGACATTTTCATCATTTTTTATTAATTTTCTTTGAATAATTACATTAAAAAATGATGAAATTATGGTAAAATTGAATTAGTGAAAATTTTTCAATATGACGAGAGGGAAAGGGAGAGGGAGAGGACGGGGGCGGCCACGATTGGTGCCCTTGTCAACTGTCGTTCCTACGCCGAAAACCGCCGTCCAGAATGAAACGGTGAAGGAAAATGAAGTGGAAGTGGATAACCCGACTGAATTCATTGAGAACTCCAGCCAAACGGAGGAGGAAGTGGAGACGGAAGGTGAAAATGAGGAAACCCTAGAAAAAAAAAGGGGGGAACAGTGAATCGATCTGAATTGGAGAAGGAAAAGAATAAGCTATGGGTAAACATAATAAAGGAAAATCGCAATCTAGCAAAAGGATTAACTATGGAGTTTGTGGCACCAAAGGTTGTTGACGGAGAAGTGGAAATAGAGATAGAAGAGGCTGATGTTGCGACTGAAGTGAAATTTTGGGAATCAGCTCTCATCATGTACGTCCTAGGTGAAGACCTTAGTATGAACGCGGTGAAGCAGTTCATGTTGAAGAATTGGAACTTTGTGCAATTACCAGATATGTTCTACAATGAGGAAGGGTTCTTTATTCTGAGATTTCATTCATTTCGTGATAAAGATTCTGTACTGATGCAAGGTCCATACTCGATACGTAATAGGCCAATGATGCTTTGTGAATGGAAGCCAGATTTCCACATGAGCAAGGATATGCTGAGAATAATTCCGTTGTGGGTAAAACTGCCACAGCTACCTCTGCACTTATGGGGGGCTCGAAGTTTGAGTAAGATTGGTAGTGCGATTGGGAATCCTTTGGTTATGGATGAATGTACAGCAAACAAACTCAGAGTTTCGTATGCGAGAATACTTGTTGAAATTGACATCACACAAGAGCTAAAGACACACATAATGATCAGAGATGAAAAGGGTGAAAGATTGAAGCAACCTATTGAATATGAATGGAAACCTTTATATTGTAGAAGATGCCAAAAAGTGGGGCATAACTGTGATAAGCCAGCTAAACCGATTAAAGAGTGGAAGCCTAAGAAGAAAGAAGTGCCAGAAACAGGGGAGGAAAATACCAATGTTGTGGGAACCATGAAGGCAACGCAATAGGGTACAACTGATATGAGTAATAATGAAGAGAATGAGGAATGGCAAGAAGTTACTAGCAGCATAAAGGATAAATGGAAAGGTATGCTTAATGAAGGTACGTCAATTCACTGTCAGAATAGTTTTGGACTACTTGGGATTTTGAATGATCCTCCAAGTAGTCAAAACAGAACTAAATGTTAGTATCCTGGAATATAAGGGGGCTGAATAAAATGGTTAAGGTGAAAAAGGTTAGCTCCCGCCTCCATAACCTTAACCCTTTGATCTGTGTGTTGATAGAGACTAGAGTGAAGTGTGATAAAGCTGCCAAAATAAGATGTAAGTTGAAGCTTAAGGGTGATTTTCTAGATAACTATGATAAGCATGCAAATGGTAGAATTTGGATTTGGTGGAGCAGTTCTAAAATTGAATTAAGAAAAGTCAGTAGTTCTATGCAACACATCCACTGTGGTGTATATGATATGACTGGAGAGTTCCAATTCTGGTTAACTGCTGTGTATGGGTCCAATAAATTAGAACATAGAAAAAGTCTGTGGAATGAGATAGAGCAAATTCATCTTCAACAAACTGGACCATGGTTCCTTATTGGTGACTTTAATAACATTCTTTAATCTATGGATAGAAGAGGGGGGAAAATGGTGCATGAGAGGGAATATAAAGATTTGACAGAGATGATGTATAGAACTAATCTTAGTGCTATGGACACTACAGGTGACTACTTTACTTGGTCCAATAGACAAAGTAGTAACATCATCTATTCAAGAATTGATCATGGTATGGCTAATAATGAATGGTTCCTAAAGTATATAAGTATGAATCTCAAGATTTTGGCTCCTGGTATCTCAGATCATGGCCTTCTGTACCTTACCAACCCTAGCTGTCAGAATCAAAGAACTTATCAGTTTAAATTCATGAATGCTGTGGCAGATATGGAGGGATTTCAAAAAGCTATTGATGAATCTTGGAGAGAGCCTATAAATGGTAGGCCTATGTTTGTAATGTGGAGAAAATTAATTAGAACTCAAGATGTGGTGAAAAACCTCAGCAGACCTATAGCTGGTGCATCTCATTCTCTCAAGCTGGCTAGGAATCAATTGATAGAGATTCAAGATAAAATAAAGCATGACCCTGAGAATACTGAGTTACTCAATCTTGTGAAGCATAAAATGGATGAGGTTTTCAAGTGGAGTGAGATTGAAGAGCAGGTGCTGAAGCAGAGATCCAAGGTTCAATGGTTGAGGTTGGGGGATGGAAACAACAGTTATTTCCATGCTCAGCTGAAGATGAGGCAAAACCTGAGTAGTATCACTTACTTGCAAAAGAATGATGGTACTGTGTTGAACATGCCTGCTGACATAGATAATGAGGTGTTAAAGTTTTATAGTACCCTCATGGGAAGCCCTAGTAGGGAGCTAGAGGGTATTGACCTGGTTGCTATTAGAGATGGCCCTCACCTGACTATTGATCAAAGGAACATACTAGACTGTCCTATCACTGTCTCTGAGATCTATAAGGCCATGAAGGATATTGGTGATCTCAAAGCCCCTGGGGTGGATGGGTTTGGGGCAAAGTTCTACAAAGCTGCTTGGCCTGTTATAAAAGATGACACTATTGCTGCTGTGATGGAGTTTTTTAATGAGTTCAAAATGTACCCTGCTGTGAATTATACCCTTGTATCCTTAGTTCCTAAAGGAAATGGTGGCAAGTGTGTGAAGGATTTCAGACCCATCTCATGCTGTACTACCCTGTACAAAATTATTTCAAAAGTCCTCACTAGAAGATTAAACTTGGTCCTTAATAGCATTGTGAATCCCAGCCAGGCTGCTTTCATTCCTGGTCACAGCATACATGATCACATATTACTTGCCTATGAGCTCATTCGTGGGTACAGTAGAAAGGGTAGGACACCTAGATGCTTACTTCAACTTGATATACAAAAGGCATATGATACTATAGATTGGTATGCTATGGAAAGTATATTGAAAGAGTTAGGTTTTCCTCAGAAGTTCACCAAATGGATCATGTTGGCAGTGACTATAGTTTCTTATAAATTCAACATTGGTGGCAGAGTGACTAGAGTTATGAAAGCCAAAAGGGGCCTTAGACAAGGTGAACCTATATCTCCTCTCCTCTTTGTGTTGGTCATGGAGTACTTTCACATATTGATTCACCAGTTGAGTAAGATTCCTAATTTCAACTTCCACTCAAAATGTGAAAAGCATCAAATTATAAACTTGAGTTTTGCTGATGATGTGTTACTATTTGCTCGTGGGGATTGTAAATCTATTGAGTTGCTTATGGATAGGATTCACAAATTTTCAAAATCTACAGGTCTAGTGGTTAACCCGACAAAATGCAACGTTTATTTTGGTGGTGTGGACACTGAAGACAGGAATAGGATCCTTGCTGCCACTACTTTTATGGAAGGTAAACTGCCTTTTCGCTACCTGGGAATACCCCTTACTAGCAAAAGACTGTCGAGCCATCATTATATGAGCCTAGTGGACAGAATTACTAGCCGGATTCGACACTGGAGTGCAAAAATGCTCAGTTATGCTGGGAGACTCCAACTGATAAACAACACAATCTCCTATATGTCCGCTTATTGGATGAACTGTCTGCCCTTTCCAAAAAAGGTGATAAGTTTATTAACTCAGCGTGTAGGACGTTCTTATGGATGGGAAACAGTCTGAAATCCAACAAATCCCCTGTTGCTTGGAAAAAGGTTTGCTCACCGAGGCGGAATGGTGGTTTAAATATAATATCCCTGAGTAATTGGAATAAAACTAGTATCATGAAATTGCTGTGGAACATTTGCCATAAAAAGGATGTTTTGTGGGTAAAGTGGGTACATGTTTACTACTTCAAAAATTCTGATATTTTGCAGGTGCAGGAGAAGCAAGGGATGTCATGGATAATGAAAAGTATCCTGAGGCAGCGTGATATTATCCATACATGGTCGGGCTGGCAATCCATGAACAACAAGTTTGCAATTAGTAAAACCTATGGCTTCTTAGTGCATGAGAATCTGGAGGTTGGTTGGCACCATTTGTTCTACAGCTCTATTGCTAGACCAAGGGCTTTGTTCATATTTTGGTTGGCTTGTCATTGTAGGCTTGCAACTAAAGATAGGTTAAAGAAGTTTTCCTTTGTTATTGATGATAGATGCGAATTTTGCAGCCGGACTGAAACGATGGATCATTTATTTTTTGATTGTATTCAATTTAAGAAGTGCTGGCAGGATATTCTTGAGCGGCTTGGAATAGTACATGAACCAGGTGGTTGGCATGATGAGTTAAGATGGCTCATCAAGGTTGGAAAAGGCAAGGATGGAGGGCGTGTCTGATTCGTAGTGCTGCGGCGGAAACGGTTTATGTAATATGGAAGTATAGGAACAACAAAATATTTGGTGATAGTGTGAATAATAGGAAGATAGAAGAAATAGTTATTGCAACCCTTGTTAATAGTGGTTGGATACATACTAGAATCAGGAAACATATAGCTAATCTACTTATATATTAGTTGTTTAGTGGGTTTATGTGGTGGGTGTGCTTTTTTGCCACATTGTATTTTCTCTCCTTTGGTTTAATAAAGTTATCTTTCTTTCCAAAAAAAAATGATGAAATTAGGTTTTATTGATTTTCACCCTAACAAACTTTTTCAAACACTTTTGGGCCTCTAATAGAGTGTAAGACCCAATCCTTTGTAAATACAACCTATTTTGGGCCTCACTTATTGTATAAGTCCCATTGTATTTCAAAAAAGTTCGGCGCGATCATCGCCCATTTAAAACAAACTTTCACTACGCCAAAATTGGCTTTCGCATCACCACAAAGACAGCGCTTTTTGCAAAAAGCACTGCTATATGTCTTTAAAAAATTTCGCTAAAAAAAAGCGCTGCAAAAGACATCCTTTAGAAAGCACTTTTTAAAAGCGCTGCTAAATGCCCTAATTTAAGCCACCTTAGAAAGCGCTTTTTGAAAAGCGCTGCTATAGGTTACCTTAGAAAGTGCTTTAAAAAAGCGCTGCTATAGGTTAACCTTAGAAAGCGCTTTCAGAAAGCGCTGCTATAGGTCTTAAATTCTCCCCACTTAAGAAAGCGCTTTCTAAGGAAAGCGCTCTTAGAGGTGGCACTTAAGAAAACGCTTTTTGGAAAGCGCTCTCTAAGGTCAATTATGAATTAAAGTATAAAACAAATTTCTAATCATTTTCAGAAACTTCTTTTCATTTTCTTCTCTCGACCGTTTCTTTCTGAAACCCTTGCTTTCGTTCATTCTTGCCATTGTCGTCGTCCATTGCCGTCGTCCATTGCCGTCGTGAAGAAAACCTTGCCATTTCCATTGCCGTCGTCCATTGCCGTTGTGAAGAAGAAGACGAAAACGAAGAAGAGGTACGTTGTTGTTTCTTACATTGTTGTCGTCATTGTTGTTGTTGTTGTTAGGTCGTTCTTGTTGTTGCCGTCGTGAAGAAAACGTCCAATAGTTAGGTCGTTCTTGCTGTTGTTGTTTCTTACATTGTTGTCGTTCTGTTGTTGCCGTCGTTCTTCAATATATTGTTTATTCTCTGGTGTGTATTTGAAGAATATTAAAATGATTGAGATAATGAATGAAAATTGTTTGAAAATGATTGAGATAATGAATGAAAATTATTTGAATAGGTCGTTCTGGTGTTTATTCTTCAATATGTGAGTACTGTGTCCACTGGTTTTATTTATTTAACTGCAAAATAAAATAGCAACAACCTTTTCTTACATCATATAATAAACAGAAAAATGTGACTAACTAACTCTCTTTTCAACTATACAAATCATGTTTAGATTAATCATTCTCTTACCTCTATTGTCAATAATACACATATTGTTATGATTATTAAAATAGATAAATTTGAGTTCATTTCTAATTGTAGACCTATATCACTATGTGATATTGTTTATAAAATTATATCAAAATTTGTTGTGAATTGTAAGCCACATCATTTTCCTTTATCAATCAAGTTCTGTTATGGGGATACTCATTAATCTATTAAAATTTTTTTATATAGGATTGAATTATTCATAAAGCACGTTTGGTAGGTGCATGTTTACTTGTTTAGGTATTGCTTAGATTTGAAACTTGTTAGGTTTAGGACGAATTGCTCTAATGCTTGGTTACTTGTTTAAGTATGCATGGTTACTTGTTTAAGTATGCTTGCTCTTGAGTATTTGGTCAAGTACTTGGGATATGTAGGTGTTTACCTCTAATTGTTGCTTGTTTGTGATTACATGTTGCCACTTATCAAGTTATGACTCATAATTGGTCAATTAATGATATTTCATTTTATGATACGTGTACAGGGGGATCTTGGTAATTCTAACCTATCTGGACACTGTGTGGGTCTACAAGTTGTTTACATCTCTAAAGGTAATTAGTTGTTCTCTCTCGCCACTGTAATTAGTAGTGCTTTGAATGAACTGATATGATGAAGTTACTAACTTATTGAATTTGCTATATATAGGGGTTAATTGTGATCAAAGTGTGAAAGTCGGATCGTTTCCCTACAGGTAAATATTTTTTATTTTTGTTTTTGTTTAGTTTAATTAGTATAACTATGGATAAGAAATGGATGTCTTCAAGTCGATTGTTGAAAGAGTGCGAGAATGAGGTATCGAAATTCATTAAGTTTGCTATTGCGCACGCCAAAGACCCCAGTCGAATGAGATGTCCTTACTTGGGTTGTTGTTTTGGGAGTCGGGTTGACGCGGTTCAGTTGGCATCGCATTTAATGAGGAGTGGAATTGATAGAAGTTATACATGTTGGAATTTGCATGGTGAGAAAATTAATGGGAATGTTGAACCGGGGGATAATACAACCTATGCTTCAAACGACAATGGCATAGATACATACGATACTGATCGAGTCGAAGAGATTGCAGAAGCACTTGAAGAAGATCTTAAGGATTGTCCCAAAATGTTTGAGAGTTTGGTAAGCGATGCAGAGAAACCGTTGTATAATGGTTGCACCAAATTCACAAGATTGTCTGCGGTATTAAAGTTGTACAACTTAAAGGCGGGCAATGCATGGTCGGATAAAAGTTTCATAGAGTTATTGGCCCTTATGAAAGATATTCTTCCAAAGGATAATGTTCTTCCCAATCGAACATATGAGGCCAAAAAGATGTTGTGCTCTATTGGCATGAGCTATGATAAGATACATGTCTGTCCAAACAATTGCGTTTTGTTTTGAAATGAGTATGCATCGTTATTTTTAATATTTATCGGATATGCTATATAATTTATTATTTTTAACTAAATCATGCATATTTTGTTTTGTTATGTAGTACTTTGATGAATACGTGTGTTCCCATTACACGAAGGATAAATTGCAAGAAATTAAGGAAGAATTGTGCGAATACCTTATTGAAAAAAGAATCCTATATATATAAGGTATAGGATAATGGGATTATGTGAGTGTATAGTTTTGTGAATGGTTTATTTTATGGGATTGTATAGTTTTGTGAATGGTTTATGCCCTTTAAGTGTTTTTGGATTGTAATTGTATAGTTTTGTGAATAGTTAATGTAAATAACTTGAATTATAATGGAAATGGTTTATGTTGTTTATGTGATTTATGGGATTAGTGGAAATGGTTAATGAACCATACTAGAAATTGTTAATGGAAATGTGAAATATACAGGTTTATTGAAATGACTTGAATTATACAGGTTTCTGCATAAAAAAATGGTTAAAATGGGATTTTTAAAAAATATCATTAAAATTATACGTAGAGAAAAGACAGCGCTTTCTAGAAAAAGCGTTGTCTATAGTTCACAAACGAAAGCGCTTTTCCTAAAAGGCGCCCTCTAAAGGTATAGAAAAATTGATGACTAAAATTATAGGCATAGATTAGACAGCGCTTTTTCTTGAAAAAGCGCTCTCTAAAGGTATATAAAAAAATTCATTAAAATTTTATACGTATACATTAGACAACGCTTTTTCAAAAGCGCTGTCTAAAGGCCCACTTTAGAGAGCACTTTTTATGAAAAAAGCGTTGTCTAATGTATACTTTAGAGAGCGCTTTTTCATAAATAAAAAGCGTTGTCTTTACCTACGACAGCGCAACCTTAGGCAGCGCTTTTAAGCGCTGTCTAAGGCCTAAAAAAGCGCTGTCTAATGTCTTGTTTGGCGTAGTGTTTTGGGCCTCTCCTCGAGCTATAAGACCCATTCAAAATAACATTATTGGGCCTCTAATAGAGTGTAAGACCCAATCCCCATTTAACCAAAACAATTTTGGGCCTCATATATTGCATAAGTCCCTCTGCGTTAAAAGAAAACCCCGACGCGATCGCCAGTTGAAAAATCAAACCCTTGGGCCTACCCTCGTGCTATAAGCCCCATTTCTTTTCTTTAAAACTTTTTGGGCCTCTTGAGAGAGTGTAAGACCCATCCCCTATGTACAGAAAACCATTTCTGAGCCTCAGTCACTTGTATAAGTCTCTGTACAAAACGGCAGTGCGATCACTGATAAAATCCAGGACCTCTCCTTGAGCTGTAAGCCCCAATTTTCCTTTCAAAGTGCTTTCTCCTTTGATTATGTAATATACTGTTGTTTCCAATTTTTCTTTGTTGAACAACTAACCAAACAGCATGGAAGCTCTACAACTGAGTAAGTGTTTGCCCGCTTTCATTTACCGCTTTCATATGTATATAACTGTACTGTGGGGTTGTCTCGCTGTAAGTCTTCTTTCATAAACTCATATCAACTGTGTAATAATAGTATAGATATTTAGAGTTTCCCCGGCAACTACGTCTAGCACTAGGTGAAGCCCCGTTAATCGCTTAAATATAGTCAAAACTAGATCCCCATAGGATTACCAGACACAGACTTCCCTCCTCTTGGGGTTAAACAATATGGAGATGTGAAAGGCATATTCTTTTTTAACCCTTTCGTAGACTGTCACCTTTAGAAGTTGTCAAAGAGACTCTACTCCCCAGAGATGATCTTTTCTCCATGAATAGCATCTCTTGAGTTTCTTCCAAATTCTCGGACTTTCCTGGCTTGATCCATTCTCAGTGAATGGTATGTCTTGAACTTCTCAGGGTTTGGGGACCCACAGGCTTCCTAAAAGCATCCCCGCCTCCTCATGGGCGTTGTACAAGGACCCGTCGGCTTCTTAGAAGTTTTCACAGCCTCCTCTTAGGCTTCGTATAATGATTCTTCCTTCGGGAAGATAACCTCCTCTTGGGCTTCGTACAAATTGTCCCTCGACTTCTTAAAAGTTTTTCTCGCCTCCTCTTGGGCTTCGTACAAATTGTCCCGACGACCTCCTAGAGGTATAGGAACAAAAATTATTCATCTTAATAGAACAGTCTTTCAAAGAGTCTAGATCGTACTCCTGCTGTTTCTTAAGCATAGTACAAAAGATAAAACTCGTAGACTCGGACAGTCTAAAGCTCCTTTGGATTCCCCGTTTCCCTAGAAAACAGGAAATAATCCCAACCCTCAGATCAAGTCCATGAGTGCAACATTACTCATATAAGAACTGATTTTCTCTTTTAACCAACATATGGACCTGTCACTCAACTGGAACAGTTACCGTAGCCTCCTCTTGGGCTTTGTACAAATGATTCTCCCCAGTGGAGCTAACCTTTTCAGGCTCTCTTGTTGAGTCAATCTCCTTTTAACCTCCATCTCGGGCTTCGTACGAGATACAAAAACACTCTCTTGTTGAGTATAAAAGACCCTCTTGTTGGGTCACAAACATTTTTTAGCCTCCATCTCGGGCTTCATACGAGATACCAAAACACTCTCTTGTTGGGTATAAAAGACTCTCTCGCTGAGTCAAACAACTTTTACCTTTCATCTTGGGCTTTGTACAAGACACACAAAAGACTCTCTTGTTGAGTCAAACCCCTTTAGCCTCCATCTTGGGCTTTGTACAAGACAGAAAGAACATTTTCCCCGGAAAAATCAACCTTTTAGCCTCCTCTTAGGCTTTGTATAAGGAAACCCCGGTTGAGGCAATCAACCTTTTAGCATCAAATCTGTGCCACATTCATAGTATACAACTCCTTTTCCCCCCATCTAATTGCTGTAAGCGGCAAGCCTCTAGATTATTTACATCCACGCCACTGTCCCTCTTTTAGCATGAGAAGTTCCTAAGGAAAGATGGCATTGCTCTAAATTGAGTTAAAGTCTTCTCCTTCAGGTTAAAAATCCCCAATAAAGGAAATTATGGCATTGCTGGATTCACATATCCCAGTTAAAGTAATCCTCCTTTATAACCAGTCACCCAACTGTTGTGACAAACAACTCCCCTTTAGAGATGACAAATTCTCTCTAAAGTCAAAACCCTTTAGCTTCATGTCTTGGGCTTTGAACAAGATATAAATAGACCATTCAGCTTCACATCTTGGGCTTTGAACAAGATACAAACAAACCACCTTCAGCTTCACGTCTTGGGCTTTGAACAAGACACCAAAACACCATTTCCTCCCATAGAATAGGAGGAACTACGATCGCTCTGATTTCCCTATCCCGGGAATACGTAGGCATAAGATTGAAAACTCTTAGCGAGCACACTAATCAAAAACCCAAAATCCCGTACCTTCACACATCAACCGAAAAGCATCAATCCCAACGTCCTACCCTTAACCCAGACATTGTTTTCATCAAAAATAACCCAAAGGGAGAACCCCCTATTTTGGGAGCATCTGTAAATCAACAGTTTTGACTGTTTAACCTCAGTTTGCAAGCAGGGTTAATTGAAGACATCTATTTCCCTTCCTTCATCATCTTTAATACGATAAAAAATGAATCGAACTGTAGTACCCAAGCGATAGTGCTTCGAAACCACAAAAATCGCGCTACAGTAATATTGAATTATAGTTAATATGATCGTTGTTATCGTGTGTTATTAAAAAAGTTAACAGATTGTTATTTATATACGGCAATGTATACCTACAACTTTTCCTATGACTGTAACGTATGTATTTTTTATGTTTATTATTTTTAAATGGCTCTATGAATGCAATTGTGATAATAATAAATGAATATTATATGCAACGGTTAACCACTTAATATAAAATTCAAATTCAATTAATTCTTAATTATAACAAAATCGAAATTGTCAATAATTAAATACGTAAAAAAAACTCAAGTCCATAAATTCATCGGTTATGTTTCATGATTTATAAAATAGTTTAATTTTTTATTGTCATTATTTTATGTGTTATATTTTTCAAAAAAGGTATAAATATTCATAATAATAATTATATACGTATTTATTAAGGTATTTATAAAAAAAAAATATTTTTGTAACATTTTATTATATATGGTATTAATATTATGTGTATATATATATATATATATATATATATATATATATATATATATATATATATATATATATATATTAATGTTCAAGTAAAATAAAATAGCATATTTATTATTGATATGTATTTTTTAATTTTCAGTAATAATCAAAATTTAAGTATTTATTATTTTCATAATTTAATTTAATTTTAAACAACTTTAAATATTATTTATAGTCTTACAAACAAATTACTTTTTACGGAGACTAAATTAATTTTTTATGTTTCAAATGAGTTTTATTTGAATATTTTAATTATTGGATAGCAATATTCATATAACTATAATATATATTAAATGGTGATAGATGAACTTTAACAAAATTGATTATGAATATTTTTTATAGTAATATTTATTTTTATTTATATCTATATAAATGAAAAATATTTAATCTTATTAATATTTTAGATAATGATTAATATATAATACATTACACATATTTTTTATGCCTGGGGTTTTTAATGGTGTAAAAATAATTCTCCTAATTATAAAAAATATATATTTTTGATTGAATACAATTTAATTATTCATTTAATATCTATATTTATTATTTAAAATATTTATAATAATAATAATAATAATAATATATAAGTAAACCATGTATATTGATTATTTAAAAAAAATTAATATGAATATTTATAATAATAGTAATAAGTTTCATAATAATAAATGAATATTAATTTTAAATTATAATACAACTAAAATCCAATTAATTCGTAACTATAATAAAATTGAATTAGTCAATTATTTAGTGTGTAAGTAAACAATCATATCTATTAGTTATAAATTGTATGTATTATGAGTTATAATGAAACTTAAAGCAGTATTGAATATTATTATTATTATTATTATTATTATTATTATTATTATATTCAAAACAATGTGTAAGTCATCTCCATCCATTTCTCGGTTTTCTTTCCTAATCTAAAAAATAGTCTATTATATATTTTTTAAATGATATAAATATTTCAATTTTATTCACAGATGAAATTGATAATTTTTTAACTTTCATTATAAAATAAATAGTTATAAATTTGATGTGATTATATTGTTCAGTAATAAAATTAAAAATTAAATTAAATTACAGATGGTAAGTCAAAAGTTTAATATAATAGAATTCAATTAGTTTAATTCAATTTTCAGTAATAATGTTAATAATATAAATTTTAAATATTTATTATAATCATTATTGCATTTAATCGGGAACATCTTTAAATATACTTTATTAGAAATATTATACCAACATAATCAACTTAATCACTTTAGAACTCTCTCTCTTTCTCTCTCTGATGCCCTAATCTGAACTGATGACTCAACGGCGGCGGGGGCGGCCGAAATTGTCTGTGCCACCTTCACCGGAGGTCCCACCGGTTCTGGAAGAGCATGTCGAAGAGCTGCGAGTGGAAAATGATGATGTAACTGCTGATAAGAATTCAGAAGATGAAGTCAACACTGCGAAACCCCAAATCCTTACGACAAGTGATAAACCGATAATGGAGGAACGTAAACTGTGGGTGGATGTGATTAGCGATAACCAGAATCCTGCTAAAGGCCTGGCTATGGAATATTTGGCACCAAAATTGGTAAATGGAAGCGTTGAAGTTGAAATCGAACACGGGGATATTGAGTCTGAACTTCGATTTTGGGATAATGCCCTAATTCTCTATGTGGTTGGAGGTGAATTGAGTTTGAATTCACTGAAGAATTTCATTCAGAAGACATGGAATTTTGTGAAATCACCGGAATTGTACTACCATGATGAAGGCTATTTCCTGATCAAATACAATTCGCATGAAGATAGGGAGATGGTGATGATGAAGGGTCCCTACACAGTTAGAAATCTGCCATTGATACTAAAGGAATAGAGACCAGAGTTTGACTTAAAGAAATACTTGTTGAGAACCCTGCCAATTTGGGTTAAATTACCACAATTTCCTCTCCATCTATGGGGTGCTAAGAGTTTGAGCAAGATTGGTAGTGTGGTTGGAAGACCAATTGTGACAGATGAGTGTATTGCTAGCAAATTGTGTGTCTCATATGCTAGGTTATTGATAGAAGTGGACATCACCCAGCCTTTGGTGAAGGAAATTGCTATTAAAAATCTCCAAGGCAATGTGGTTATGCAAGAGGTAGAGTATGAATGGAGGCCTAAGTATTGTGATAAGTTCCAGAAAATGGGGCATAATTGTGGAGACAAGAGGAAGATACAACAATGGCATCCTAAGCAAAAACCACCAGAACCAGTCAAGCAAAAGGAGGCCCAACCATCCACATCAAATGAAGAACAAGACAATACTGTTGAGCAAGAGGAACCCTGGACAACTGTGAAAAGTACTGCTAGAGATAAAGGTAAATCTCAACTTCGAACTACTAGTGTAGTGAACTGTAATAATGGATTTAAGGTGTTAGAGGTTTTGAATGATCCTCTAATATCCATAAATCTTGAACCATGTTAGCTTCTTGGAATATTAGGGGCCTTAACAAAGTAGGGAAGATGAGGGAGATAAGGTCCCATCTCCAAGAGCTTAATCCTACTATTATAGTTCTTATTGAAACTAGAGTAAAAGAGAATAAAGCTAAGAGTATTAGAGAAAAAATGAACATGGATGATAGCTGGCTGGACAATTATAAAGATCACGTTAATGGCAGACTTTGGATTCATTGGGATAAAGCTACGGTGGATGTGAAGTTTGTGCAGAGTTCTAGTCAATATATTCACTGTGGTGTTCATGACAAGTCAGGAGTTTTACTTTACTGGTTAACAGCTGTGTATACTCATAATCAGTTAGATAAAAGAAAAATTATGTGGAAAGAGATTGAGCACCTATATGGAAATTTACAAGGACCCTGGTGTGTTATTGGAGATTTTAATAATGTGGCTAAACATCAAGATAGGGAGGGTGGAAAAATTGTAACAGAAAGTGAGTTTGAAGACCTCCAAGCTACGATGAGTATTACTGGCCTTAGTGAAATGGATAACATTGGGGACTACTATACTTGGTATAATAAACATGAGGTGGGGACCATATATTCTAGAATTGATAGGGCCCTTGGCAATATTGATTGGTTTAATAACTTCTTGGACAATACTTTGAAAATCCTTCCCCCACATGTTTCTGATCATGCTTTGCTCTTTATTGCTAATAAAGATAGTAATAGCAGAAGAAAGAAACACTTTAGATTTAGTAATTGTTTGACTGATCTCCCTGGTTATGATGAAGCTGTAAAGAAGAGCTGGGAAAAACCTTTCAATGGGACTCCTATGTATACTTTATGGCACAAGCTTAAAAGACTGAAATGTGATCTCAAAGCCTTTAGCAAGCCTCTATCTGATGTGAAGAAAAGACTGGAGATTTCTAGAAGTGATCTTAAAACTGCTCAACATGATTTGACTGATCATTGAGAAGATAAAGAAGCTGATAGAGGATGTGATTTCTCTTAATGATCTTAAAATGAAGATCCAGGCTCAAAGGGAAAAAATAGATTGGTTAAAGAAGAGTGATGGTAACAATTCTTATTTTTATGCTTCTATAAAGGCTAGACAGCATAGCAATAATTTGAGCACTCTTAGGAGGAGTGATGGATCTCTTATTCAGTCTGTAGCACCCCAGTTTTAGTTAGTTTTATTTAATCGAGTCGATTTAATTATTTTTATTATTATATTATTTTATTTTTTACTTTTATTTGATAATATATTATTTTTCATTGTTGTTATGTTTTATCACGTTTTGGGAACATTTGCGAGATATTTGAGTGTAGGGGTAATTTGGTCATTTAACTTTATTTTTCATAAGTTAGTAAATAGAAAGAGAGAAAAAATAGAGAGAAAGAAAAAGAGAAGAAGGAAAATGGAAAGAAAAGAGAAAGAAAGAAGAAAAGAGAGAAAAACTTGGAAAGGAAGAAAATCGATCAACCGACTTTTCAAACACGATTAAATCGGGTAAGGGTCCGAAACTCGATTATATTATACTTGTGTATGATTATGTATGTATGTATTTGGTTGGTTTTGGATTGAAATGAGATATAGAACAAAAACCATAATATGTGGAAATTGTTAGAATTCGATTAAATTGTGTCGGAAATTATGTTTTCAGGTTCCTTATTGTTGATACATGTTAGATATATGTTGTTGTGCAATCTATTGGTAATTTTATGGTGTTTAGGTGAAAATTGGAGGGGTTTTTAGTTGAATTTCGCAGAAAAAATTCTACAGAAAAATTCTGGGTTTCCTCTGCCGTTACGCGTATCATGCAAGGCAATACGCGTATTGGGTTGGGCAATACGCGTATGGCTGGTGCATTTGAGGGCAATACGCGTAATGAAAACCATTTTTCTCGGCCATCTGCTGAAACACGTAATGGTACGCGTAAGAGTTTGGGCAATACGTGTATGGCTCAGGGCAATACGCGTATGGCCAGCAAGGGTGCAAAATGTTGTGTTTTCGCGATTCTTTTTCTTTTTGGTTCCGCAACTTGGGTTCCGATTATCCGTTTTGAACATACTTGGTATCGTTGGAAAGCTATTGAGTTGTACTTTCTTATTAAAATGGTTTTGAGATTGTTGGCCGATTTAATTATGTCGGGAATTTAAAATAGTGTCGTTTTGTCGACTTTTACCATTGTAATTGTGTGTAATAGATGTGTATCGTGCAATGTGCTATTGATATGGATATCGTATGACTTATGTACTGTTGTGTGATGGAAATGCATGTGATAAAATGTTGTGATGATGGTTTGTGGCCTAAGGGCAAGAAAATGCAATGTGTTGTATTTGATGATATATGCATGATTATGGATGTGTATATGTGTGCATTTGAATGTCATGAGTCATTGTATGCCAAGCATCATGATATGCATTCTTGTGATGTCGTGTGCCCTAGTGGGTATGAGCGACGAATCGATTCCAGAGGGAATCCGCTATAACATCGTGTGCCTTATACAAAGAGGTGTGAGTGATGATTATAGATGATCGCGTGACTTATACAAAGAGGTGTGAGCGATCGGGTCGTGTGCCTTATACAAAGAGGTGTGAGCGATCCATAAACGTCGTGTGCCTTATATAAAGAGGTGTGAGCGATGGGGAACATCGTTTGCCCGACGGGGAGTTACACTAAGTAACAAGCGATGGTTCCAATAGTTCCTGAGTGAACTAATGATGAGATTGACGGATGGATGGTACCGCATTTGGATAGAGTCGTTGTGTCGGTCTCTTTGTATTTGCATAAATCATGAATGGATTAGTTTTGTGTGGAATTGTGAATGGAAATGATGAGTTGATATATATATATATATATATATATATGTTGTTGATAAATGCATTGAGCATGGTTGATATGCCTTGGTGATGGATATATGAGATATGCATTGTGTTGTTTTGTATTTGAATTCTGGTGTAAGTTGTGATGAGAATATTTTACATGTGTATTTTGGTGTGATTATATAATTGTATGCAATTATATTATGATTGTGTTTTCTCACCCTTCTGCTGTTTTAAATGTTCTATGAGGCATTGCAGATTAGACGCTGGAGGTCTTTTTGTGAAGCTTAGGTCTTCATTCTTTTGTCGGTCGGCTCTATTATGTAGCACCGGGTAGTCGGGGAGATCGTTGTGAATTATGTGTATATGTATATATATCTTTTGGATTGTACATGTATGAATCTGTGTATGACAGACAAACTTTTTATGTGATATATATATATATATGAGATTCAGTTGCAGATTTTCCACTTTTATTCTGTACCTGAATAATGGGTGTTAGGAACTGAGTTCCTCTATTATTTGCTACTTGATTGTTGCATATCTTTATGAGCAGGTTTATTGTGTTTTGTCTCAATTGATGTGACGCCTCAGTCTATACCATGAATGTTTAATTATACTCTGATAAATTTGTTATCGCTTTATCTATTTGGGGGTATAGATTGGGGGTGTTACATTAAGTGGTATCAGAGCCAGTCCGTGTCAGTTTGTGTCAGTCCTTATTGGTTGTTGTGTTTGGGTGAGCTGTTTGTTTAACCATAGTTGCTGTTATTTGAAATGAACAGAATATGGCTGGTAGGAATGATGCTGTTTTGGCTGCTGCTATGCAAGCTATGGCTCGGGCTGTGCAGGGTGCACCTAATGCTGGTGGGAATGATGAGTTCAGGAAGAACAAACCGCATGTCTTCAAAGGGAGACATGATCCTGATGGTGCACAGATTTGGCTTAAGGAGATTGAAAGAATCTTTCAAGTGATAGACTGTGCTGAGGAACATAAGGTGAGGCTGGGTACTCACATATTGCAGGAGGAAGCTGATGATTGGTGGGTTAGTGTGCGTCATGTTTGGGAAGTTACATGTGAAGAGGTCACTTGGGATTTGTTTAGCATAGAGTTTTTGAGGAAGTATTTTCCTGAAGATGTTAGAGGAAAGAAAGAAATAGAGTTCTTGGAGTTGAAACAAGGTAACATGTCTGTTGTTGATTACACTGCTAGGTTTCTGGAGCTTGTTCAGTTTTATCCACATTATGCTGAAGCGACTGCAGAGTTTTCCAAGTGTGTGAAGTTTGAGAACGGATTGCGTCCTGAGATCAAGCAGGCAATCGGTTATCAAAGGATTAGAAGGTTTTCAGATTTGGTGGATTGTTGTAGAATTTATGAGGAAGATAGCAAAGCTCGTTCTACTCACTATAAGAGTGTGAACGAAAGGAAAGGGAAGCAGCCATTTCGTGGTGGTCCTTATGTGACACCAGCTGACAAGGGTAAGCAAAGGGGTAATTTTGAGAAAAGGCCAAGTGGGGGAGGTATGTCTAATCCTCTGAGGTGTTATAGGTGTGGTGACTTAGGACATCGTCAATTTGAATGTAGGAAGGAAATGAGGAAGTGTTCCAATTGTGGAGGTTTAGGACATGTTGCAGCTGATTGTAAAAGGAATGTGATGAAGTGTTTCAACTGTGGTGAACCTGGTCATGTTAGCATGAAGTGTCCGAAACCAAAGCAAGCTCAGGCTGGTGGAAAGTATTTGCATTGGCAGGGACTCAGACTACAAGTGCAGACCGTCTGATCAGAGGTACTTGTTTTATTAATAGTACACCTTTAGTTGCTATTATTGATACTGGAGCGACTCATTTGTTTATTTCGTCTGAGTGTGCGAAGCGTTTGAATCTTTTTTTGTCTTCGATGGGTGGAGAGATGGTTATTGATACTCCAGCAATGGGGTCAATAACTACTTCTTTGGTTTGTTTAAGTTGTCCTTTGACCATTTATGGTAAAGATTTTGAGATGGATTTGGTGTGTTTGCCGTTGGAGGGTTTAGATGTGGTTCTGGGAATGAATTGGTTGCAGTTCAATCGAGTGCATATTGATTGTTATCATAAGCTGGTAAGATTTCTTTCTCTTGAGGAAGACGAGGAATCGAGTTTCTTATCTACCAAAGAGTTGAAGAAACTTTTGGCGGATGAAGCTCAGTTGTTCGGGTTGTTTGCATCGTTGACAGTGGATAGTCAAGTTGTACTTGATGTGGTTCCAATTGTGTGTGATTTTCCTGAGGTGTTTCCAGAGGATATTTCAGATGTGCCGCCAGAGAGAGAGGTGGAGTTTTCTATAGATCTAGTTCCTGGTACTAGACCTGTGTCTATGGCACCTTATCGTATGTCGACATCTGAGTTGGTTGAGTTGAAGAAGCAGTTGAATGAATTGTTAGAGAAGAGGTTTGTGAGGCCAAGTGTGTCGCCTTGGGTTGCTCCAGTTTTATTGGTGAAAAAGAAAGATGGAAGTATGCGATTGTGTATTGATTATTGCCAGCTGAATAAGGTGACGATTAAGAATAAGTATCCTCTTCCGAGAATTGATGATTTGATGGACCAGTTGGTAGGTGCTTGTGTGTTTAGTAAGATTGATTTGAGGTTAGGGTATCATCAGATTAGAGTGAAAGAGGAAGATATTCAGAAGACGGCTTTTAGGACACGATACGGTCATTACGAATATTCTGTGATGTCGTTCGGGGTTTCTAATGCGCCGGGTGTGTTTATGGAGTATATGAATCGTATTTTCCATGAGCATTTAGATCGATTTGTTGTTGTGTTTATTGATGACATCTTGATTTATTCTAAGTCCTGGGAGGAACATGCAGAACATTTGCGTGTTGTGTTGCAAATTTTGAAGGAAATGAGACTTTTTGCCAAGTTGTCCAAGTGTGAGTTTTGGTTGTCAGAAGTGAGTTTTCTTGGGCACGTGATTTCAGGTAATGGTATTGCAGTGGATCCATCTAAAGTATATGCAGTTCTACAATGGGAGGCTCCTAGATCTGTTACTGAAATTAGAAGCTTTTTGGGTTTAGCTGGTTATTATCGAAGGTTCATTAAAGGCTTTTCCAAGTTAGCACTTCCTTTGACCCAGTTGACTTGTAAAGGTAAAGCATTCATTTGGGATATTCAGTGTGAGGAAAGTTTTAGTGAGCTGAAGAGAAGATTGACTACAGCTCCGATTTTGATCTTACCGAATCCTACTGAACCGTTTGTGGTGTATTGTGATGCGTCTTTGATTGGTTTAGGTGGAGTGTTGATGCAAGAAGGTAAGGTTGTGGCTTATGCCTCGAGGCAATTGAGGATTCATGAGAAGAATTACCCTACTCATGATTTGGAATTAGCGACAGTGGTGTTTGTATTGAAAATTTGGAGGCATTATCTCTATGGTGCAAGATTCGAAGTCTTTAGTGATCATAAAAGTTTGAAATACTTGTTTGATCAGAAAGAGTTGAATATGAGGCAACGGAGATGGTTGGAATTTTTGAAGGACTACGATTTTAGCTTAAATTACCATCCTGGTAAAGCTAATGTGGTGGCCGATGCGTTGAGCCGGAAGTCTTTGCATATGTCTGTTTTGATGGTTAAAGAGTGGGAACTTTTGGAAGCGTTTAGAGATTTGAGTTTGGTGTGTGAATTGACATCTGATAGCGTGAGGCTTGGTATGTTAAAGGTCACTAATGATTTTCTGTTAACCGTTAGCGAGAAACAGAAGTTGGATGTGAAATTTGTTGATTTGTTGATGGTTGGTGATCAGAGTGTGAATGGTGACTTTAAAGTGGATGATAAGGGTGTTTTGAGATTTCGTGGTAGAATTTATATTCCTGATGATTCGGACTTGAAAAAGTTGTTTTTAGAGGAAGGACACCGGAGTAATTTGAGTATACATCTGGGAGCTAATAAGATGTATCAGGATTTGAAGAAGATCTTTTGGTGGTCTGGATTAATGAGAGATGTGGCTCAGTTTGTTTATGCGTGTTTGACGCGTCAAAAGTCTAAGGTAGAACATCAGAAGCCTAGTGGATTGTTGGTGCTGTTAGATATTCCCGAGTGGAAATGGGACAGCATTTCTAGGGATTTTGTGAAAGGGTTACCGAATACACAGAGGGGACATAATGCCATTTGGGTAGTTGTGGATAGACTGACTAAATCGGCGCATTTCATTCCGATTGACATCAGTTTTTCTTTGGAGAGGTTAGCTGAGATTTATATCAGTGTGATTGTGAAATTACATGGTGTTCCATTGAGTATTGTTTCAAATCGAGATCCGAGGTTTACTTCCAGATTTTGGGAAAGTTTGCAAAATGCGTTAGGTTCCAAGCTAAGGTTGAGTTCGGCTTATCATCCGCAGATGGATGGTCAGACCGAGAGAACTATTTAGTCGTTGGAAGATTTGTTGCGGGCTTGTGTTCTTGAGCAAGGTGGTGCTTGAGATAGTTATCTTGCGTTGGTGGAATTCACGTATAATAACAGTTTCCATTTGAGTATTGGAATGGCACCTTTTGAAGCGTTATATGGAAGGAGATGTCGAACACCGTTATGTTGGCATGAATCTGGTGAGAGTTCGGTGCTTGGATCGGAGTTAGTGCAACAGACTACAGACAAGGTGAAACTTATTCGTGAGAAAATGAAGGCTTCTCAGAGTAGGAAAAAGAGTTACCATGATCGAAGGAGGAAAGATCTTGAGTTTCAAGAAGGCGATCATGTATTTTTGAGAGTTACACCGGTGTCGGGTGTTGGTCGTGCATTGATGTCAAAGAAGCTTACTTCTCGGTTTATTGGTCCTTACCAGATATTCGCGATAGTGGGTGTTGTGGCTTATCGGGTGGCGTTGCCACCGAGTCTTTCGAATTTACACGATGTGTTCCATGTTTCACAGCTTCGGAAGTATGTTCCGAATCCATCGCATGTGATTCCGATGGATGAAGTTGAGGTAAGGGAGAACCTTACGGTTGAGACAATACCAGTGAGGATTTTGGATCGCGAGTTGAAGCGGTTAAGAGGCAAGGATATTGCGCTTGTGAAAGTAGCGTAGGGAGGCGCTGCTGAGGGCAATTTGACTTGGGAGTTGGAGAGTCGGATGCGGGAGTCATATCCAGAGTTGTTTGTCTCAGGTAATATTTTCGAGGACGAAAATTTCTAAGTGGGGGAGAGTTGTAACGCCCCAGTTTTAGTTAGTTTTATTTAATCGAGTCGATTTAATTATTTTTATTATTATATTTTTTTATTTTTGACTTTTATTTGATAATATATTATTTTTCATTGTTGTTATGTTTTATCGCGTTTTGGGAACGTTTGCGAGATATTTGAGTGTAGGGGTAATTTGGTCATTTAACTTTATTTTTCATAAGTTAGTAAATAGAAAGAGAGAAAAAATAGAGAGAAAGAAAAAGAGAAGAAGGAAAAGGGAAAGAAAAGAGAAAGAAAGAAGAAAAGAGAGAAAAACTTGGAAAGGAAGAAAATCGATCAACCGACTTTTCAAACACGATTAAATCGGGTAAGGGTGCGAAACTCGATTATATTATACTTGTGTATGATTATGTATGTATGTATTTGGTTGGTTTTGGATTGAAATGAGATATAGAACAAAAACCATAATATGTGGAAATTGTTAGAATTCGATTAAATTGTGTCGGAAATTATGTTTTCAGGTTCCTTATTGTTGATACATGTTAGATATATGTTGTTGTGCAATCTATTGGTAATTTTCTGGTGTTTAGGTGAAAATTGGAGGGGTTTTTGGTTGAATTTCGCTGAAAAAATTCTGCAAAAAAATTATGGGTTTCCTCTGCCGTTACGCGTATCAGGCAAGGCAATACGCGTATACGCGTATGGCCGGTGTATTTGAGGGTAATATGCATAATGAAAACCATTTTTCTCGGCCATCTGCTGAAACGCGTAATGGTACGCATATAAGTTTGGGCAATACGCGTAAGGCTCGGGGCAATACGCGTATGGCCAGCAAGGGTGCTAAATGTTGTGTTTTCGCGATTCCTTTTCTTTTTGGTTCCGTAACTTGGGTTCTGATTATCCGTTTTGAGCATACTTGGTATCGTTGGAAAGCTATTGAGCTGTACTTTCTTATTAAAATGGTTTTGAGATTGTTGGCCGATTTAATTATGTTGGGAATTTGAAATAGTGTCGTTTTGTCGACTTTTACCATTGTAATTGTGTGTAATAGATGTGTATCGTGCAATGTTCTGTTGATATGGATATCATATGACTTGTGTGCTGTTGTGTGATGGAAATGCATGTGATAAAATGTTGTGATGATGGTTTGTGGCCTAAGGGCAAGAAAATGCAATGTGTTGTATTTGATGATATATGCATGATTATGGATGTGTATATGTGTGCATTTGAATGTCATGAGTCATTGTATGCCAAGCATCATGATATGCATTCTTGTGATGTCATGTACCCTAGTGGGTGTGAGTGACGAATCGGTTCCAGAGGGAATCCGCTATAACATCGTGTGCCTTATACAAAGAGGTGTGAGCGATGATTATAGATGATCGTGTGCTTTATACAAATAGGTGTGAGCGACCGGGTCGTGTGCCTTATACAAAGAGGTGTAAGCAATCCATAAACGTCGTATGCCTTATACAAAGAGGTGTGAGCGACGGGGAACATCGTTTTCCCGACGGGGAGTTACACTAAGTAACAAGCGATGGTTCCAATAGTTCCTGAGTGAACTAATGATGAGATTGACGGATGGATGGTACCGCATTTGCATAAAGTCGTTGTGTCGGTCTCTTTGCATTTGCATAAATCATGAATGAATTGATTTTGTGTGGATTTATGAATGGAATTGATGAGTTGAGATATATATAAATATATATATATATATATATATATATATATATATATATGTTGTTGATAAATGCATTGAGCATGGTTGATATGCCTTGGTGATGGATATATGAGATATGCATTGTGTTGTTTTGTATTTGAATTCTGGTGTAAGTTGTGGTGAGAATATTTTACATGTGCATTTTGGTGTGATTATATAATTGTATGCAATTATATTATGATTGTGTTTTCTCACCCTTCTGCTGTTTTAAATGCTCTATGAGGCATTGTAGATTAGATGCTGGAGGTCTTTTTGTGAAGCTTAGGTCTTCATTCTTTTTTCGGTCGGCTCTGATATGTAGCACCGGGTAGTTGGGGAGATCGTTGTGAATTATGTGTACATGTATATATATCTTTTGGATTGTACATGTATGAATATGTGTATGACAGACAAACTTTTTATGTGATATATATATATATATATATATATATATATATATATATATATATATATATATATATATATATATATATATATATATATATATATATAAGAGATTCAGTTGCAGATTTTCCGCTTTTATTCTTTACCTGAATAGTGGGTGTTAGGAACTGAGTTCGTCTGTTATTTGCTACCTGATTGTTGCATATCTTTATGAGCAGGTTTATTGTGTTTTGTCTCAATTGATGTGAAGCCTCAGTCTATGTCATGAATGTTTAATTATACTCTGATAAATTTTTTATCGCTTTATCTATTTGGGGGTATAGATTGGGGTGTTACACAGTCCCCTTAAGATATTAGTCAGGAAGTTCTCAAGTTCTATGGTAGTTTGATGGGTCAGGATAGCAAAAGCACAATCCATGTAGATATTGATGCCATGAGACAGGGTGCTCAGCTGACTAATGGCCAAAGTGAAAACTTTATCAGGGATGTATCTGAGGAGGAAATTACTAAGGCTCTCAAAGGCATAGGTGATATGAAGAGCCCGGGGTATGATGGTTTCAGTGCCAAGTTTTTTAAGGGCAGTTGGAATACTATTGAAGAAGAGGTTGTGGCTGCTGTTAATGAATTTTTTGCTACAGGTCAGATATACGAGCCTTTTAACAGCACAGTTGTTTCTCTGATTCCTAAATCTGGTGAGGCTAAAGAGGTGAAGGACTATAGGCCTATTGCAGGATGCACTATTTTTTACAAAATTGTGTCCAAGATTATGACTGATAGGCTTGGAATTGTTTTGCAATCAGTGGTTAATAAATGTCAAGCTGCTTTCATACCAGGTCAACAAATCCAAAACCATATTCTGTTAGCTACTGAATTGATCAAAGGGTACACTAGAAAAGGAGGAACTCCTAGAATTATGATGCAAATAGACCTTCAAAAGGCCTATGATATGATTAGCTGGAAAGCTTTGGAGTGCATTATGAGAGAGATGGGTATTCCTGTGAAATTCATTCAGTGGACTATGAATTGTGTAACTTCTGTTTCTTACACTTTCAATATCATGGGGGAATACACTGATTTTATGCAAGCTAGAAGGGGGATTAGGCAAGGTGATCCCATCTCACTATTGCTGTTTGTTATAGTCATGGAGTACATGGATAGACTAATGAAGAAGACGCATCAAGATCCTGATTTCAATTTCCATTCCAAATGTGAGTCTTTAAAAATAACCAATCTTACTTTTGCAGATGATGTGCTCCTTTTCTGTAAGGGAGATCAAACTTCTTTGAAGATGATGCTTCAAGCTTTCAAGATGTTTTCTCATTCTACTGGTTTGGTGGTGAATGAGAACAAATGCAAGATTTATTTTGGTGGTATGGAGGGTAAAAATACTGATGGTCTGAGAAGTTTAATAGGGTTTCCTTCAGGTGCTCTTCCTTTCAAATATCTAGGGGTGCCTATTACTAGTAGGAAGCTTGCTATCCATCACTATATGCCTCTAATTGATAGAATTGTTAATAGAATTCACCATTGGTCTTCTAAACTGTTAAGCTATGCAGGAAGGGTTCAATTGGTTAGATCTATTATTGTTGCTATTGTTCAATATTGGATGTGTTGTCTGTTAATTCCTAAGTTTGTTATTAGGAAAATCAATGCCATTTGCAGAAGTTTCATTTGGACTGGTAAAGAGATCATTAGCAAGAAGAGCCCTGTGTCCTGGAAGAAGATTTGTAGACCAGTTGTGCAAGGGGGTCTTCAAATCTTTGACCTTGAAATATGGAATGAAGTTCTGCTGCTAAAGTGTCTTTGGAATATTTGCATCAAGAGTGACAATCTTTGGGTCAGATGGATCCATACTTATTACATAAAAAGGGAACCTGTGATGAATTATGAGATTAAAACTAGATGTTCTTGGATCTTTAAAGCTATTATGCAGCAAAGGAGCTTGGTGCAGAAAGTTCAAGACAGTTGGAATAAGGCTGTTGACAGTACAAGGTTCAAAGCTTCCAAATTCTATCATGAACTTGTTGATGATGGTACCAGGGCCTATTGGAGAAAGATCATCTGTGGTAATAGGGCCAGGCCTCGTGCTATCCATTGTATGTGGATGGCTTGTCATAGAAGCCTCCCAACCAAAGATTATTTGAAGAAGATTGGTTCTGCTATTGATAATGAGTGTGTTCTTTGTCATGGTGGGATTGAGAACATATATCACCTATTCTATGATTGTGTCAAGACCAGGCCAATTTGGGAAACAATCCTGAAATGGTTGGATATTCAGCATAATCCAAAGCCTTGGAATGGTGAGAGTACTTGGATTAGTGATAAGGCAAAAGGGAAAGAATGGAGAGTATCCTTGTTTAAAATTGCTGCTGCTGAAACCATATATTACACTTGGAACTATAGGAATAATATAGTTTTTGGAATTGATGTTGATAGAGATAAGATAGTTAAGGATATTATAGATACCATAGTTTACAAAGGGTGGAAAAATGTAAAGATAAGGAAACATTTAGTTCACTATATGATGTAATTAGTTTGTAGGTTGGTTGGATCCTTTGGATCACCTTGTGTATTCTTGTGTTTTTTGAATTAATATATTTCTCTTTTTGATTCAAAAAAAAAATATTATACCAACATATGTTTTTTTTAATCATGGCATTTTTTATAGAATAAAATTATTTTTTTTTATAATTTTATTATGTGTTTTTAATATTTGGAATAAAATATTATATGACTTTGTTTTTACAATAGCATATTATATGGTATTATTTAATTTTCAGTAATAATATAAATTTTAAATATTTATTATTTTCATTATCGAATTTAATTGTGAACAGCTTTAATTATAGTTAATTATAAATATTTTATTAAGATTTGATTTCTTTTATTAGTATCACAAATAAATTTTTTGATTGTATATAATTTAAATAGTAATTTAATATTTATATTTATTATATTTAATTTAACAACAATATAAAGAATATTATTTTGATTATTTGTTTTGAACCAAAAAGATTATTATTTAGATTATTAAAAATAATAAATATAATTAATGATAACGATGAATAAAATGATGCACAAAACCATCTTTTTTTATATTGATTGTTTCCTATGTTATATTTAAAAAAAAAATTTGATTTGAATATTTGTAATAATAATAATAATAATAATATTATATAAGTAAACCATGTATATTTATTATTTATTATAAATTATAATGCAATTAGAATTCAATTAATTGTTAATTGTCATAATAATAAATGAATATTATTTCTATATTATAATTTAATTAGAATCCAATTAATACTTAATTATAATAAAATTGAATTAGTCATTATTGTATTTATTTGGGAACAACTTTAAATATTTATTATGGTGTTAATAATACAAATTTTAAATATTTATTATAGTCACTATTGCATTTATTTGGGAACAACTTTAAATATAATTTATTATAAACATTTTATCAACGTTTGATTTTTTTTAATGATGCCATTAATTTTTATGACATTAAGGTTTATAATAACTTTTTACAATCATTTATAACATTTTGTCTTAAAAATAATTGACCCTCTTTTATTATTAGTAACAAATAAACATTAATTTTTTTATAGAGAATACAATTTTTATTTTTTTACCTAATAAAATTAATTTTTCATGATTCAAATTAAACGATAATATTATATATATATATATATATATATATATATATATATATATATATATATATATATATAATAATTTTAAATAGGCAAACAAATATTTGAATATTCTTTTTAAAATATAATTCTTAATTATAAATGTGGTTATATGTTATAAAATTTAAATTCAAATATTAAATCTCATTAAAATGCTAAAAAAATATAAATTAATTATTTCAAATATAATTTATAATTTTTAAATAGTATAAAAAATATTTTAAATTATTTCTATTATATTATTTTGACTAACAATTGCAAATACTTATTACAAAACTAAACCATATTTTTTCAACTATAATTTATAATTCATTACTTAACATTATCCTATAATGTATTGTTAAATTATAAATAAAATATTAATAATATTATTTAATAATATAAATTCTAAATTTTATAATATTATATAAAAAAACTCATCTAAGCTTCATGCATCGCTGATTTGTCGGAAATTATAACCAACTATTGGAGATTTAGGGAAAGAGAAATCAAACCAGAATCGGAGATATTCAAAATTGAATTCTGCAAGAACAGCTGCACACCCAATTTGATTTGTCGAAAATTGTAGGCAGGGAAAATTCGTGTACGCATAATGATTGTGGAAAATTGTAGGAAGGGGAAACTCAAAGCTTTGTGAGATATTGGAAAGATGAGTAGATATTGGAGAATTAGGGAAGGTGAAAAGGGTGAGATATTGGAAAGATAGTAGATATTAGAGAATTAGGGAAGGTGGAAAGAGAGTTTTGGGAGGGAAAGAGTCAAATAATGTGTTGGCAGATAAAAGTGTTTTGATTGGTAGTTTAATAGAACATGTACACATAAGCAATTAGGATGATGTGGATTATTTTTAAAGAAGTTAGTGTTAGGTGTTGCAAAATTATGTGATGCATTGGATTTAATATATATAAATAGATTATTGGTTAGGATGGAAAAATGGGACCGGTCTCTTAGACATTTCGTTTTTATTCATAGCGAGGTCAATTGGAAAACTGTCTAAATAAATTTTTGTGTACTCTCTCATATTTTGTTTGTAAATTATTGTGTTTATCATTTGTGCAATTAATTTGTTTGAAAAATTCTTTTGAAGATGACCTAATAAAAGTTTTGTTGAGTGGATCACAATCCTTTAGATTGTTATTGGATTTTAATATTAACAAAACTATATAAATTTCCAAGCAAAATCGATTGCATACAAGGTGTTCGATAATTTATCTTTATAGTGTTTTTGTGTGATTTATCATTAGATATAACATTGTTAGGTCATGAGGAGGAGTATCAATATTGGGTCAAGAGCAACACAAGTGAGAGAGACACCACATATCCACCCAAAACCTTAAGGTGATAGGTGTATGGGTGCTCCTACTTATAAATGCTCAACTCTCCACGTTTATAACCAATGTGGGACTCCAACTCACACTTGACATATTATTATTCTCAACACTTCCCCTTCAAGTGTGAGTCCACAATACTCCCTCTCAAGTGGAATCTCTTTTGTCCACATACACTTGTACCACCGTTGACACCTATTACTAGGCATTTCGATACACCTCTTTCTTGGGCATTTCGATTCCAACAGGGCACCTCTTCCTGGGCATTTCGATACAAGTAAGTCGGTCCCTTTACGAACCAAAGGCTCATGATACCATTTGTTAGGTCATGAGAAGGCGTATCAATATTGGGTCAAGAGAAACATAAGTGAGAGAGACACCACATATTCACCAAAAACCTTAAGGTGATAAGTGTATGGGTTCTCCTACTTATAAATGTTCAACTCTCCACATTTATAACCAATGTGGGACTCCAACTCACACTTGACATATTATTATTCTCAACAAGCATTGCTTATTGAGTAACCTTTAAGAGATTGTGATTGAAACTTATTGATTTATTAGCTTATGATTATCTTCGATTGGTTTTTACATACGTATATCCGAGCTTTTCTATAACAGTTCGGTTTAGACGAATCGATCCAAGTTACTTCCGCTAGCCTTTTTTTTTTAAAACAGTTTTTGTAAAGCAAAGTTTTTTGGAGATCTATTCACCCCCACTCTAGATAAGTCGCCTTCGTCTAACAATATTTCATTCTCATTAAAAAAAATTCTTGAATTCCATATTTTTAAATTCACCTTCGTGGTCACATTGAATAAATGCAATGCTTAAGCCTTTTTTCCTTTTTGATAACTCTGGAGAATTTCTAAAAGGCAATGAACACATCATTTTTATGAGATAAGAAAAACGTCCAAGTATAGCGAGAGTAGTCATCCACTATTACAAGGGCGTATAATTCTTGCCAAAACACATGGTTATAGATGGGCCAAGAATATCAATATGCAAGAGTTGTAAAGGCCTATTTCTAGAAATAATAGTTTTTGATTTAAAAGAGGTCTTTACTTGTTTACCCTTTTAGCACACATCACACAACCGATTCTTTTCAAAACACAAGTTGGGAAAACTGATCACAAATTTCTTGCAGACCAACACTTAGGAAATTATGTTTTAAACTACTAACCAAAATCACATCCCCAATTGTTGGATTGAGAAAGTTACCAATAATACTAGAATAAATAATCCTTCTATGTTATTATCACCATAGGAAATAAATCCTCATTTTTAGGAAAGAATGAAGAAAACAAAGATTTATCTCCAGTCGTATGCTTTGAGTATCCACTATCAAGATATCATTTAACGTTCGATATTGTAAAGTATGTCTGTATTATGAACTTAAGCCTTAACTTTAGGTACCCAAATCATTTTGGATCTTCTAACATTAGTATAATGCATATAATTTTCTACTTTCCAACTAGAATTATGGCCATATAAGTAAGATAAAGCAAACATAATTATTATTTTGTTTTTTATGATATTTCTTATTGAAATGAGATGGAGAAAAATCATTTTTACTTTCATAGATTTTTCTAATAAAATAGAATAAAGCAACATGGCCAATTTTACCGCAATAATTATATATGTTGGACATGTGACTTCACACACAAGGGGGGGGGGGGGGGGATGGGTGAATAGTGTGTTTCAAAAAAAATTAAGTTTAAAAAACTTTTAGGATTAAAATCAGAGTTTGAAAATATTTTAGAAGAGTTTTTTAAATAAACAGCGAAAAATAAAATTTCAGAAGGTAAATTGCAGAAATCGGAAGAGTTTAAGGGAAGAGAGAATAATAAAAGGAATTATATAGGTTCAGTAAAAAAAATGACTTAGTCATGTCCCTAGGAATCGATCTTGAGAGTATCCAATTAAACTTAAGTACTTTTAGTAGTTTGAACTCTCAAACCACCTTATACAAGGAAAATGATGTTTGTGGCTAACTTCCAAACAAACAATAAACAAGGATAAAAGTAGCGAGCCTTCCTTCCAAACGATGGATCGAAACAATTAGTCTCATTTCCATAAGAAACTTGAAGCGATTAGTCTTCAAGCTTCAAACTAAGCTTTTGCACAGGTTGATCTTTTACCATGGAGAGCTTTTAACATTGAGTTGAGCTCGCAAACCGAAACTTGGTTTTATACCGGGCTAACCAAGAACCTGTGAGATTTTATCACTAGGTTGATCTCGAACTGAAACAAGCTTTTAACACCAGGTTGAGCTTTAACCAGAACTTGGTTTTATATTAGGCTAACCAAGAACCTTTGGAATTTTACCAATGGGCTGATCTCGAACTGAAATAAGCTTTTAACACCTAGCTGAGTTTTAATCGAAACTTGGTTTTATATCAGGCTAACCAAGAACCTATGAGATTTTAACAGTGGGCAGATATCCAACCTAAACGGAGGTTTGATCACCCAATTCCCAAACCAAAGCTTTTCACGAGTTTAACTTCGAACCTAAACAAGCTATCCCTAAATGGATGAAATGTTCAACCAAGGTAAAAAAATTCCTTGGTGAACTTACAAAGCTAGCTTTCTAGAATTACAATTTCCTCACTCATAAAATGACTTTTCAAAAGCGCTATAGCTAAACGTTAGTGAGAGAAAGTAAACAAAAAGAATTTAAGAGGGGGTGAGAAGTGAGAAATGAGATCTCACATTTTTGGATGTGAACAAATATGGGTAAGGACCTCGATTTGTATGCTAGAGTGTGGCACAAAAAAGGAAAATTTTTATGGCCATAATTGATGTGATAATCAATTGACATCATGCACTAATCGATTGGTAGGCCTAAGTTAATCAATTAACAAGCTAAAAAAGAAAAGGAAACATATTTGGTCATTTCCCATCATTAAGATGCTATCCTAATAGCTTAGCTCACATTTTTCAATTGACCCAATCGATTAGGTTAAGATGCTAATCTATTAGAAAAGACAAAAATTTAACCAGAGCTTTTCTGACAGCTCCCAACTCATCCGTCACAATTTCAAGGCATTTTTGAAAGTGTTTTCTTGATAAAAATGAAGTTTAAAAAGATGTTTATGTGTGTGTGTGTGCGCGCGTGTGTGTGTGTGAGCGCGTGTGCGTTTGTGTGTGTATGTGTGTGTGCGTGTGTGTGTGTGTGTGATAAGACATATACTTTATGAGAAAACCCTAATGATTTTGCAATGTATATTCATTTAGACGCATTTAGATAGGCTTTCACATACTTTAAGCCTTGTTAGATACTTCTATCTTGTAGACACTTGCTTGAACTTTCCTTTAAGATGAGGCTTGAGTTATATTCCATTTAGGTGTCATCATCAGAATACAAATTATCAAGCTTTAATATTCTGGTTGCATCTTTAACCGCTTTAGGCTTGACTTTAGTTGTTGTCATCAAAGACTAGTTGTCATCATCAAAACCATGTTTGTCTTTGAGAGGACTTCCTTAACTAAGAACCTACAAAACAAGGTTCCACATTCTCCCCCTTTTTGATGATGAGAACACATCTCTCATGGAGGTGGTAAAATAAATAGACAAATGTATTTTGAGTAATCAAACTCCCCCTCATATGTAGAGAGATACTCTACTCCCTCTGAGAGTATACTTTTTTCCCTTTTATCAAAATAAAAAAGGCGGGTAAAGATGCATTAAGATATAATAAATATACAAACATGTTGGCAAATAAACATTTAGGAAAAGGGAAAATGCCACTCTTTTTATTAATTGAAATTTCTAGGAATTTAAAGTACAAAAGGGAAATTACAGAATTTAAAAAGTACATAAAATAGGAATTAACATAAAATTAAACACACTTAGACATCTATGCGAGACTATTAGTTATCAAAAACATCATCAAAGAACATGTATCTTGGTAGTTGTGTTTGTCCTGGAACAAAGTGTTGAGTTATGAAGTCGAACCTGACATTTATCAAATTTATCTTTCCAATTAATACTTTGAGCAGGTCGTCAGTTGTGGGTACTTGAGGAGGTTGAGGAATAGAGTAGTCGGAATGGCCTGTCTCATTAGGTGCTTCTTGATTTTTTTTTTCTTTTCTCCTCATTTGATGGAGTTTTTCAGTCACTTTCAATTGATGATCTCAAATCCCATTTATGGTATAACTCATTTTTCCTATTTTACTTGTTTCTTCTTTACACTCTTCCTTGTAAAAAGTATGTGATTGATCACATTTTGAATCATCTAACTATCAGAGTGCATATATCTAGAAGTGAATAGATTTGGTATGAAGGGTGTTATATCTTTCATAAGAGAGGAGGCGTCGAGCTTTTAATTGTACTTGTATCATTTATCTCCAAACTCGAGGATAATATCTTCATGAAGGAGATTCAGAATCTCTCCAAACTTTTTTACTAAAAAAGTTATTATATGCCTTTTTACTTCATATTGAACTATTCCATCAATGAGTTAGAGATTTGAGAATAACATCTTGACTAGTAATGGATAAACCTTTCTTGAGGGGCTGTAGAGGAAGGTGGAAAGGTTGAGTTCTTCAAAATTTTTAAAGAATTCACATTCTTTAAAGGCTTTTGAATCAAGGGTGTGATTTCTTGGTAGGGTTCGGTCGACGAATTCTTGTAAAAATATCACTTCTTGTGATTTGGTGGTGAAGAAATCTAAGAAGGGGCTGGTGGAAATGCTTAATCTTTTAGGAGCCATGATGATTTTTGAAAGAATTATCTCACACTCATAAAATTTGAAAGATGCAATGCAAAAGAATGAAGGATGAATACCTATTTATATTGTGTCATATGATAATTTGATTGTGTATTTCTGGAAAGCAATCAATGGAGACTGCGCTGATTGAAATCAAGGCAAAATCACTCCAAATTGGGTTTGCCAGTCGATTGGCTAATGGCCCAAATCGATTTGTTAATTAAATCTTCCAAGATTTCGAGAGATCATCATTAATGTCGAGATTTGATTGACTTAGACACATTTGGCTTGGATTTGATCTGAAATAGGCACACCAAGCTTCTCCAATCAATTGCCTCAAGGTGTCATTTGATTGGGCTTTCGTTGTGCCGCCTCCTTCGTGCATTTTGAGCCTTGTGTTATACTTTAATGCATTTATGCACCTCTGTTCAGCCTTATATGCACCCCTTTCTATAAAACACTTAAAACTCATCTTTTTGGTTAATGAAGATATTTTATCGATATCAGCAAAATTAAATGCACTATTTTAAAGGATTAATTGGAGTTTTCCGATCATTTCAACCTTAAAATAATGCACTACCTCTTTTATCAAGAGGCCTTGATAAAACTTCCCTTCAAAGAGAAACACCAATCATATTTTGGGTATTTCCTTCTCTACACATTGTTGGAAGCGAGATTTGGTATAAACAACAAGATGAAAAGGTTCATTACAAGCATATTTTCTCAAATGATCGCTGACAGTTATGAACCATGAGGTATTCTCAAAACACTTAATTTGATCACTAAAAATGATATTTTCCATCATCGTACATTCTTGGATTAGATACTTCATACATGTTGTATACATATAAGTATACTATTTTCTTTGTATAACTCCATTGATTATAATTTAGGATTCAAGCTTCAAAGAATACCTATAACACACTAAGGTTTCACTTTTAGTACCCATATTTTCTTGAGCCCGTGTGCATTAGTTTTTCCGGAAGGTCTAAGAGTATAATCAAGTTGATGATTCTTGGGTTTTTATTTCTTCATCTTTAAGTAATTGAACTAGTTCGTTCAATTAGTCTATGATTTCCTTCTTTCTTGATTTTTCCTGAAATTTATGAAGGCTCCTTTCTTTCGATTTAAATATTGAATCAAACTTCAAATTCATAAATCTTAGACATTGGTTAGTGACAAATGCTCAAATATGATTTTTAATATTTCTAAATTTTTTAAAACATTTGAAAGTGACATCTTCATCTTATTCGCCTCCGTGTTCATTTCTTCTTGCTCGATACTTGGAGAAACTCCATATATCATTTCAAGAGTATCCCACATTTCCTTGGTGGTTTTTAAATTGTGAACATAAAAGAATTAATTATCATCTAGAGAAACTACTATCAAACTCTTGGTTTTGAAATCTATTTCAAATTTTCTCTTTCCTCGTTGGTCCAAAGAGAACCAGGTTTATCTACTACTTTTCCATTTACTTGGTAAGTAGGGATAAAAAGACCATTGATTATAGTTTCCAATAAATCATAATTAATACTTTGAATGCATATTCTAAACCTATTTTACAATATTTTAAATCTACTACTATTAAAAATGTGGTGGTGTATTTAGAAAAGATCTTCCTCTGAGATGTGTGTTAGAAGTCATCTTCCTCCTAAGACGATTAGTTCTTCAATAGGAATTAGGCTCTAATGTCACTTGTTGGACATGTGACTTCACACACAATAAAGGGGGGGGGGGTGAATTGTGTGTTTCCAAAAAACCTGAGTTTAAAAAACTTTTTGACTAAAATTAGAGTTCGAAAACATTTTAGAAGAGATTTCGAAATAAGCAGCGGAAAATAAAATTGTAGAAATATAATGAGTTTAAGGGAAGAGAGAAGAACATCCAAAATTATACAGGTTCAGTCAAAACCAAATTAGTCTTGTCCCTAAGAATCGATCTTGAGAGAATCAAATTAAATTTAAGATCTTTTAGTAGGTTGAACTCTCAAACCCCCTTATCTAAGGAAAATTAAGTTTTTGGCTAGCTTCCAACAAAACAGAAAACAAGGAGAGAAGCCTTTTGGACTTGATACTTCACATGTAAAGGGGGAGGTGAGGTAAAATATGTGGTTTGGAATAACATGGTATTAAAAATTTTTGGGAAATAAAATCATAGTTTTGGAAAATGAAAAGAGTTAATGGAAAAGAAAAGAACACCAAGAGTTATACAGGTTCAGTAAAAAAACATGGTCATGTCCTCAATGATTGATCCTGAGAGTTTCTAATAATACGTTAAGAGCTTTTAGTAGGAAAGACTCATGAACCCTCTTATACAAGGAATGATGGTTAATATTTAAGGAAGAAATACAAGGTGGTATATATGGGTGTTTTCATCTTTTCTTCAGAATAAGCTTGATACTGAAGGGGCCAATCTTCCTTAAAAAATGGTGGATTGAAGCGGTTAGTCTTCATTCAACAAACACGAACTTTGGAGCGACTAGTCTTCAATTTCCATAACCTTTAAGCTTAATAACTTGGTTTTAACTAGGATAATAAAAAACCTGTGAGATTTTAACACCAGACTGATCTCGAATCTGTGAAGCTTTTAAGTACCGGGATGAGCTTTAACCTATCTTGGTTTTAACATCGGGATGACCAAGAACCTATGAGATTTTATCACAGGCAGATCTCCAACCTAAACTAGGACTAAAATACCCAATCCCAAACATAATCTTTTTACAAGTTTAGCTTTAACCCAATCAAATCCCTAATTGGATTGTATTCAACCAAGGTATACACAAAAGGTTCCCTTAGTGAATTTTACAATTCTACCCATTCTAGAATTACAAAATAATCTCACTCACAAAAGGAGTTTTCTCACAAAAGCACTTAGGCTAAAAACATAGTGAGAGAAAATTAAAGAAATGTTTAGAGAGAGAGTGAGATGAAAGTGTCAAAACACAATTCTGTATGCTTTGAAACAAAAAATGAAACCTCTATTTATAGGCTTGAGGTTGACTAAAAAAAAAAATTCATTAAACGCATTTTGTAAAAATCTAATCGACTAACACCTATGTCTAATCAATTAGAAGATGTAGATAATCGCTTGTAAGTTCCATAAAATGAAGGAAAATATATCTAGTCGTTGCACATCATTAAGGCGCTGTCAAAATTTCTTGAGGCATAAGTTTGAACTAATATAATTTATTAGACAATGGACCTAATAAATTAGATAAGATAAAATTTTCCATCTAGCTATTATAACAGCACCCAAGTCATCTGATACAACTTCCAGACATTTTTGAATATGTTTTCTTTGATAAAACAGTTTGAAAGATGTTTGTGTGTGTGTGTGTGTGCTTTTAGCCTTATACTTTTATGATAATTCCTTTTGCCTTACAATTGTTCACTCATTACTAGAATATGAGATCACTAATGCTAAGTTAGGATATCACCAAATATTGCTTCAAGTCTTTATCAGATACGTCAATTTATGTTTGCAGATGCTTGAGTGGATTTAAGATAAGGCTTTAGACTATTCATTATTTGTCATCATCAGATAGTCAAGTTTAGCAAACCCTAAAGATAAGTTTACATCTTTATCTGTTTAATCGTTCATGTTTGACTTATCGTAGTACTTTAGTTGTCATCATCAAAAGTAGATGTCCTTGTTAAAAGTATATCACCTGCAAATCAAGGTTCCACAAAGCGGTGATTCTTCCTTCCAAACGATGGATCGAAGTGGTTAGTCTCCTCTTCACAAGAAACTTGGAGCAGTTAGTCTTCAAGCTTCAAACTAAGATTTTGCATGGGCTGATCTTGAACCTTATAGAGATTTTAACACTGTGCTGAGCTTGTGAACCGAAACTTGGTTTTATACTGGTCTAACCAAGGACCGGTGAGATCTTACCACCAGGCTAATCTTGAACAGAAAAAAGCTTTGAACATGGGGATGTGCTTTAAATGAAACTTGGTTTTATATTGGGATAACCAAGAACCTGTGAGATTCTACCACCGGGATGACCTCAAATCGAAATAAGCTTTTAACATTGGGCTGAGCTTTAACAATGGGCCGATCTCGAGCCTAAATGGAGGCTTGATCACACAATCCCAAAACTAAAGCTTTTCACGAGTTTAGCTTCAAACAAAAAAAATATTTTAATGGATGAAATTTTCAACCAAGGTAAAAACAAAATTTCCTTGATTAACTTACAAAAGTACCCTTCCAGAATTACAATTTTCTCACTTGCAAATTGACTTTCCCAAAAGAGCTACAACTAAACTTTAGTGATAGAAAGTAAACAAAAAGAATATTAGATAGAGATAGTGATTAGTGAGGAATGAGAGCTAACGTTTATGGATTTGAAAATATGTGAAGGAACCTTTATTTATAGGCTAGAGGTTGTCATAAAAAAGGAAAACTATTTTGGCCATAATTGATGTGTTAATCGATTGGCATTATGCCCCAATCGATTAGTAGGCCTAAGTTAATCGATTAACAAGTTCAAAAAGGAAAATCAAGATATTTAGCCATTTCCCATCATTAAGATGTTGTCCTAATCTCTTAGGGTACATTTTTGAACTGACCCAACCAATTAGATTAAAGTGTTAATCGATTGGCAAAGACAAAAATTTGCCCAGAGCTTTTTTGATAGCTCAAAACTCATCTGTCACAATTTCAAGGCATTTTTGATAGTTTTTTCTTGAGAAAAATAAGTTTAAAAAGATGTTTTAGTCTCTGTCTGAGTGTCTGTGTCTGTGTGTGTGTGTTGATGGGTCATCATGAAGGGGGAGCATACACATTGGGTCAAACACTAACCTAAAGGTCAAAGACTCATCCAAACAAGTGAGAGAGACACCACATATTCACCCAAAACATTAAGGTGATAGGTGTATGGGTCATCTTACTTTTAACCTCCATTTTTCTAAGCAATGTGGACTTAGAACTCACACTTGATTCTCAACAACTCGCATTTTTCCCAACAATCTCCCTCTCAAGTGTGAGTCTATCAACTATGCTCCCCTCAAGAAGAAGTTATTTCATCCACATACTTGTACCGCCGTTGAGAGACACCCTTATCTCGTCATGGCCACTTTAAGGGAGCACGCCACCTGACCACCATGCTAGGAAGACTTTCGAAACAAGGAGCGGGCCCCTTACTCGAATCAGGCATTGATACCACTGATGGGTCATCATGAAGCAGAAGCATACACATTGGGTCAACCACTAACCTAAAGGTCAAAGACTCATCCAAACAAGTGAGAGAGAAACCACACATTCACCCAAAAACTTAAGGTGATAGGTGTATGGGTCCTCTTACTTATAAAGTGCTTAACCTCCGCTTTTTTAAGCAATGTGGGACTTAGAACTCACACTTTATTCTCAACAACTCACATTTTTCACAACATGTGTGTGTGTGTGTGTGTGTGATTAGTCGTATACTTTATGAGAAAACCCCAATGGTTTTACAATGTATATTCACTCAGATACATTTGGGAAGACTTTCACATACTTTAAGTCTTATCAGATACTTCAATCTTCTAGACACTTTCTTGAACTTTCCTTTAAGATGAGGCTTGAGTTATATTTGATTTAGGTGCCATCATCAGAATCCAACTTATCAAACTCAAATGTTCTGGTTGCATCTTTAACCGCTTTATGCTTGAATTTTGTTATTGTCATCAAAGACTAGTTGTCATCATCAAAAGCATGTTTGTCTCTGAGAGGACTTCCTTAACTAAGAACCTACAAAACAAGGTTCCACAATATCTAGGCATATTACATTTAGAGGTTCTATTGGCATGACAAATATTACAAAAATTCTTAGAATTGTTTCAGGTTCAAAACCTAGACAAGCTTTATTATAAATGCTCTTTGATTAGGTAGAATGAGATTCAAGTTATTGCTCTATTTTGTAAATTATCAAGTGTATTGTGCAAGTCATCAATTTTTTTTTTAAATTGCGTTTTTCACACTTGATAGTTTTGTAAAAATTTCTATAAGAAGGAGAAGAATGGGAAGGAGAATTTTGAATTAAAACACTTTGTTTCTCTATAAGGAAGTAAATTTCTTCTAATAGGTTTTTATTTTCTTTTTCAAGAGAAGAAATAGTATACTAAGACAGAAACAAGGTTTTTTAATTTACTTGACTCACTATCTAACTTTTTACAAATGCGAAACAATTTATGATTGTCATACCCCAAATTTTGACCACTAAGATTTCCCATCATTGTGCAAATCATCATCACAACATGGGTAAACCATCATACCTCATCAGTCTCCCCAAAGATGGGTGAACATTCACTACAAACAATAATTAGGGTTTCAAGCCCTCTCAGAGCTCTTAGACAAAGGATCAATCAAGGAACGACATGATCTTCAACTTTTCTAAATCTCTCAAACATCCACAATGGATCAAGAGGACTCCCACAGCAAGAATCAAGCACAATGTTGCAGCATTCTAGGTGGATTAAGCCTTAAGATCGTCAGTGTCACCAAATAAGGGTTTGGTCGACCAGGGCCTCCAGATGGAAATTTTCCTCTGGGCATGAGCCAATGCTTCAAAGCATAACCCAAGATACTCCAAGGGACCTCATGGAACCAATCATAAAGTCAATTTTATCTCAGGGGATGCATTTACCACAAATCAGGAATTAGGGTTTCTTGACCTAATTCACCCCTAAGTTGACTTTTGGGACAAAACATGAGCCAAGACCTCAAGACATGATTTGAGGGTCTCTAATAAACCACATTGATCCATTTGCAACAATGGATTGATCTAAGAAACTTGATTCACAAGTTTCAAGTTCATCAGAACCACAATTAGGGTTTCGCGGGAAAAGTCAACTGTGCCTTTGACTATTGACCAAGACATGCTCCCAAACCTTGGGACATGATTCAATACACCCTACAACGCCTATGAAATCAATCCATCAAGTTTGATTTAGGTCAAGGACTTGATTTCATAGAGGATCGCGCAGTTTGGAATTCATTTGACAAAAAGTCAACTGTGCACAAAAGTCAACTTTGACTTTTTAAGATTTTTCACAATTATGGTTCTTTAACCCTAAAATGATGTTAATGTGTGATTGGAATCATCATTCATCAAGAAAAATCAAGAAAAGTGGGATAACTTGTAAAAGGGGTAACCATAAAAAACTTAGAAATTTTCTAAGTTATGGAACAAAGTGGCTAGGGTACCAACTTTGGAGGATCATAACTCCTAAACTACAAGGCCATTTTTCCCCATTCAAATTTGGATTTGTAGCTCTCATGGCCCTCTACAAAAGCTTCAACTACACCTCATTCCAATTCATCATGGATTTTGAGTTATGGAATGATCAAAATGGCTGAAAACATGAAATGCCACTTTTTCCAACACTTAGTGAAATTTTCACTAAGTCAGAATCTGTCTTGCTTTTTTTCCAAAAGTAGGGGGATTTTTCACTTGGATCCAAAAAGTATCAAGACCAACTATGATCACACACATGTTGTATCATATGAGGGCTTTCCAAAATGGCCAAGAAATCCATGAAACTCCACTTAAGCCATGAGATATGACCATGCCAATATGCCTTGCTGCAAACTGTCATGGCAAGGCAGATTTGGGGATTTTGCTCGATTTGCTCAAAGTTTGCAAAGGGCAAGCAAATCTATCCATCTGAACACCTCAAGGGGGGACCAAGGAGGGACAAACACTGATCCATCAGCCTCCCAAGTCCTTGGAACCAAAAGTAGCATGCCAAACCTAGAAATGCCTAAAGAGGGGACAAGAATCCAATTTTGGTTTGGAGCATTTAATGGATACACCAAGGTGGCATGGACTGAGCCATTTCCAACTGAATTCAGTCAAGACTTATCTAAGAACTAGGGAACCAGCAGCCTGTGCTCTAACCTCTAGTCAATGGCTAGAGGAGACTTAGATTCCCATTGATCAACATTGGCCAAACCTATGCAACAATTGCCATTCACTATTGCAGCCAAAACAAACTTGCTCTACTATAAATAGAGCTCATTTGTGATCAGTTTGAGTACACCAAAGCCATCAAACAAATGTTTTCCTCAAAATCACCTTCTCACTTCCAAATTTGCCTTCCAAAGCAAGTCACAATCGGGTTTTGAGTTTGAGAGCAATTCCAACCAAACCAATCACACACACACACCTCATAAACATCATATAGGGGTGATCCAAACTCTCACAAGTGACCTGTAACACCAAAATCACAAAGTCCCCTCTCAAAACCTCAAAATAGGGCCTTTTTGCATTTTTCAAGCCATGTCTTGATTCAGTCACTTTCCAAACTAGATAAAACCTCAAACACACTCCAAATATCATCCTTGAACTGTCCCAAATGGTTCCACACATCTGGAACATCATTTGAGAGAGTTACTATTTTTTCCATTTTGTCAGTTTTGTCTTTTTAATTAATTGAGTCGTTTTGAGTATTTTATTATTATATTATTTTATTTCTGACTTTTATGTGAAAATATGTTATTTTTCATCGTGATTATATTTTATCGCGCTTTGGGAGCGTTTGCGAGATATTTGAGTGTAGGGGTATTTTGGGTCATTTTGCTTTATTTTGTTAAGTTAAGAATATAATAGAAATAGATAGAGAGAAAATAGAAAGGAAAGAAAAAGAGAAGAAGAAAAGTAGAGAGAAAGAAGAAGAGAAGAAAAAGAGAGAAACTTGGAAATCTAGGAATCGGTCAACCGACTTTTCTACACGCGATTAAATCGGGTAAGGGTGCGAAACTCGATTATACTATGTTTGTGTATGATTATGTATGTGTGTGTTTGGATGATTCTCTTGCTTTCCATGTTTTTCACTTCAAGGTTGAAAATGATAAAATGATAGAGATCGAGGTTTTAGCGGTTGGAAATCGACGTAAATGTGGTAGAATGCTTGTTGCCATGATTAGACTAGGTTCTGATTGATATATGTTGATTTGGAAATGTTTTGGTTGGAAAAAAAATATCATTTTGGGTTTTCAAACAGCGCTGCAGAATTCTGAGTTTTTGCAGGTTCGCCTAGCGAACCTGGGGCGAAGGTGGTAGCGAATGAATTTTCGCGGGTTCGCCTAGCGAACCAGTTAGCGAAGGTCAGCGAAGGTTCGCTACGTTGTTCGCCTAGCGAACTTTGTATGTTTTTGGTTCTGGTGGTTGCTGCCTTGGTTCGCCAAGGGGTTCGCCTAGCGAACTTTGTGTCTATTTTTAGCTAGTAGTGGGTTCGCTGGACATTCGCCTAGCAAAGGTGGTTGCGAATGCTCGCTAGAGGGTTCGCCTAGCGAACATGGTTGTTTGTGAAATTTTGTTTTCTTCATAACTTTTGATCTGTGGTTCGGTTTGATGCGTTAGAAAGCTTATAAAATGTTCTTGCTTATGATGATGGTTTTGAGATTGTTAGCCGATTAAATTAGGTCGGGAATTAGAAAATATGTTGTTTTGTCGACTTTTGCCGTTTTTAATTGTGTGAACTTGATGTGTATATGCAATATGCTGTTGGTGTGGATATTGTATGACCTGTGTACTGTTGTGTGGTGAAATTGCATGAAATACATATTGTGATGATGATTGGTGGCCTTAGGGCAAGAAAATGCAATGTGTGGTAATTGATGATATATGCATGATTATGGATGTGTATATGTGTGCATTTTAAATGTCATGAGTCATTGTATGCCAAGCATCATGATATGCATTCTTGTGACGTCGTGAGCGACGAATTGATTCCAGAGGGAATCCGCTATAACATCGTGCGCCTTAAAAATAAGAGGACTGAAAGCGATCTGATCGGATCGTGCGCATTAAAAATAAGAGGACCGAAAGCGATGATTATAGATGATCGTGTGCCCGTGTGGGGTGTGAGCGATCGGGTCGTGTGCCCATGTGGGGTGTGAACGATCCATAAACGTCGTGTGCCCATGTGGGGTGTGAGCGACGGGGAACATCGTATGCCCGATGGGGAGTTATACTAAGTAACGAGCGATGGTTCCAGCAGAGTTCCTGAGTGAACTAGTGATGAGAAATGTTGGAAGTCGGTACTGCATATGCATTGGATAGAGTCATTGTATCGGTCTCTGTGTATTTGCATAAATCATGGATTAATTGTGTATGGAATTGTGAATGTGATTGATGAGATGGAATAGGTATAATTGTATTGATGATGAGTGTATTGTGTATGACTGATGTGCATTGGTATTGGATACCTGAGAATTGTATTGTGTTGTGTTGTATTTGATTGTGGTGCATTTGTGGTGAGAATATTATACTTGTACATTTATGTGTTAATATATAATTATATGCAACTGAATTATGATTGTGTTTCTCACCCTTCTGCTGTTTTATAATGCTCTATGAGGCATTGCAGATTAGAGTTGCTGAAGGTCTTTTTGTGAAGCTTAGGTCTTCATTCTTTTGTCGGCCGGCTCTGATATGTGACACCAGGTAGTCGGGGTGATCGAGTGTGATTATTTTGTATTATGTATATGTATCTTTTGGATTGTACATGTATGATGTTGTATATGACAAACAAACTTTTATGATATATATATATATATATATATATATATATATATATATATATATATATATATATGAGATTTCAGTACAGATTTTCCGCTTTTATTCTGTAATTGAATTGTGGGTGTATTACTACCTGAATTGTTGCATATCTTTATGAGCAAGTGTTGTATGTTTGTTTCAAATTGATGTGACCCCTCGATCTATGCCGTGCATATTTTAAATATACTCTGATGAAATTTTGAATTTTATTTATCACTTTAATAGCTTGGGGGTATAGATTAGGGGTGTTACATTAAGTGGTATCAGAGCCAGTCCGTGTCAGTTCGTGTCTGGTTGTGTCAGTCCTTGTTGGTCTTGGTGTTGGATGAGCTGTTTGTTTAACCATAGTTGCTGTTATTGGAAATGAACAGAATATAACTGGTAGGAATGACGCTGCTTTGGCTGCTGCGATGCAAGCTATGGCTCGGGCTGTGCAGGGTGCACCTAATGCTGTTGGTAATGATGAGTTCAGGAAGAACAAACCGCCCGTCTTTAAAGGGAGACATGATCCTGATGGTGCACAGATTTGGTCGAAAGAGATTGAAAGGATTTTCCGAGTTATGGATTGTGCTGAGGACAGTAAGGTGAGACTGGGAACTCACATGTTACAGGAAGAAGTGGATGACTGGTGGGTTAGTACTCGTCAGGTGTTGGAAGCTGGGGATGAAGAAGTTACTTGGGAATTATTTAGCCAGGAGTTTCTGAGGAAGTATTTTCCCGAAGATGTAAGAGGAAAGAAGGAAATTGAGTTCTTGGAATTGAAAAAAGGTAATATGTCTGTTGTTGATTATACTGCTAAGTTTGTGGAGCTTGTCCTGTTTTATCCTCATTATGCTGAAGCGACTGCAGAGTTTTCTAAGTGTGTGAAGTATGAGAGCGGATTGCATCCTGAGATTAAGCAGGCAATCGGTTATCAAAGGATAAGAAGGTTTTCTGATTTGGTGGAATGTTGTAGGATTTATGAAGAGGATAGTAAGGCTCGTTCTACTCACTATAAGAGTGTGAGTGACAGAAAAGGGAAGCAACAGTTCCGTAGTGGTCCGTATGTAACACCAGCTGATAAGGGTAAATCAAGGGGTACTTTTGATCGAAGGTCAAGTGGTGGAGGTATGTCTGGTCCTCTGAGGTTTTATAGATGTGGTGATGTGGGACATCGTCAGTTCAAATGTAAGAAAGATTTGAGGAAGTGTTCTAATTGTGGAGGTGTAGGACATGTAGCGGCTGAGTGCAAAAGGAAGAATGTGGCGAAGTGTTTCAACTGTGGTGACCCTGGTCATATTAGCATGAAGTGTCCCAAACAGAAGCAAGTTCCATCTGGTGGGAAAGTTTTTGCATTGGCGGGGACATAGACTACTAATGCAGATCGTCTGATCAGAGGTACTTGTTTTATTAATAGTACACCTTTAGTTGCTATTATTGAAACTGGAGCGACTCATTCATTTATTTCGTCTGAGTGCGCTAAGCGTTTGAATCTTGTGTTGTCTTTGATGGATGGTGATATGGTTATTGATACTCTAGCAATGGGATCAGTAACTACTTCTTTGGTTTGTTTAAGTTGTTCTTTGACCATTTATGGTAAAGACTTTGAGATGGATTTGGTGTGTTTGCCGTTGGAGGGGTTAGATGCGGTTCTGGGAATGAATTGGTTGCAATTCAATCGGGTTCATATTGATTGTTATCATAAGCTAGTAAGGTTTCATTCTCTTGAAGAAGATGAAGATTCGAGTTTCTTATCTACCAAAGAGTTGAAGAAACTTTTGGAGGATGAAGCTCAGTTGTTTGGGTTATTTGCATCGTTGACTGTGGATAGTCAAGTGTCGCTTGATGTGTTTCCTGTTGTGTGTGAATTTCCGAAAGTGTTTCCTGAGGATATTTAAGACTTGCCGCCAGAGAGAGAGGTGGAGTTTTCGATAGATCTAGTTCCTGGTACTAGACCGGTTTCTATGGCACCTTATTGTATGTCAGCATCTGAGTTGGTAGAGTTGAAGAAACAGTTGAATGAATTATTGGAGAAGAGGTTTGTGAGGCCGAGTGTTTCTCCTTGGGGTGCTCCAGTTTTATTGGTGAAAAAGAAAGATGGAAGTATGCGGTTGTGTATCGATTACCGCCAGTTGAATAAGGTGACGATTAAGAATAAGTATCCTCTTCCGAGAATTAATGATTTGATGGATCAGTTGGTTGGTGCTTGTGTGTTCAGTAAGATTGACTTGAGGTCAGGGTATCATCAGATTAGGGTGAAAGAGGAAGATATTCAGAAGACGGATTTTAGGACACGTTACGGTCATTATGAATATTCTGTGATGCCGTTCGGGGTTTCTAATGCGCCAGGTGTGTTTATGGAGTACATGAATCGTATTTTTCACGAGCATTTGGATCGATTTGTTGTTGTGTTTATTGATGACATATTGATTTATTCTAAGTCTCGAGAGGAGCACGCGGAGCATTTGCGTATTGTTTTGCAGGTTTTGAAGGAAAAGAAGCTTTTTGCCAAATTGTCCAAGTGTGAATTTTGGTTGTCGGAGGTGAGTTTTCTTGGTCACGTAATTTCAGGTAATGGTATTTCTGTGGATCCATCTAAAGTAGAAGAAGTTCTACAATGGAAGGCTCCGAGATCTGTTACTGAAATTCGAAGCTTTTTGGGTTTGGCCGGATATTATCGAAGGTTCATTGAAGGTTTTTCTAAGCTAGCACTTCCTTTGACCCAGTTGACTTGTAAAGGACAAGCGTTCATTTGGGATATTCGGTGCGAGGAAAGTTTTAATGAGCTGAAGAGAAGATTGACGACAGCTTCGATTTTGATTTTGCCGAATCCTACTGAACCGTTTGTGGTGTATTGTGATGCGTCTTTGATTGGTCTAGGTGGGGTACTAATGCAAGACGGTAAGTGAGAAGCAGAAGTTGGATGTGAAATTGGTGGATTTGATGTTGGTTGGCGAAAATGATGCGAATAGTGATTTTCAAGTGGATGTTAATGGTGTGTTGAGGTTCCGTGGGCGAATTTGTATTCTTGATGATTCGGATTTGAAACAGATGATTTTGGAGGAAGGACACCGGAGTAATTTAAGTATACATCCGGGAGCGAATAAGATGTACCAAGATTTGAAAAAGATTTTCTGGTGGTCTGGATTGAAAAGAGATGTGGCTCAGTTTGTGTATGCTTGTTTGACGTGCCAGAAGTCGAAAGTGGAACATCAGAGGCCTAGTGGTTTGTTGCAACCGTTGGATATTCCGGAATGGAAATGGGATAACATTTCTATGGATTTTGTAACGGGGTTGCCGAATACACATCGAGGGCATAATGCTATCTGGATGGTTGTGGATAGACTGACTAAATCGGCTCATTTTATTCCGATTGACATCAGTTTTTCTTTGGAGCGGTTAGCTGAGATTTATATCAGTGTGATTGTAAAGTTGCATGGGGTTCCATTGAGTATTATTTCGGATCGAGATCCAAGGTTTACTTCGAGATTTTAAGAGAGTTTACAGAAGGCGTTGGGTTCTAAATTGAGATTGAGCTCGGCTTATCATCCGCAGATGGATGGGCAGACAGAGAGAACGATTCAATCTTTGGAAGATTTGTTGCGAGCGTGTGTTTTGGAACAAGGTGGTGCTGGGGATAGTTATCTTGCGTTGGTGGAATTCATGTATTATAACAGTTTCCATTCGAGTATTGGAATGGCACCGTTTGAAGCAATGTATGGACGAAGATGTAGAACGTCGTTGTGTTGGCACGAATCTGGTGAGAGTTCGGTGGTTGGACCAGAGTTGGTGCAACAGACTACAGACAAGGTGAAGCTTATTCGTGAGAAAATGAAGGCTTCTCAAAGTATGCAAAAGAGTTATCATGATCGTAGAAGGAAAGATCTTGAGTTTCAAGAGGGCGATCATGTATTTTTGAGAGTTACGCCGGTAACGGGTGTTGGTCGTGCATTGAAATCGAAGAAACTTACTTCTCGGTTTATTGGTCTTTACCAGATATTTGCGAGAGTGGGTGATGTGGCTTATAGGGTGGCGTTGCCGCCGAATCTGTCGAATTTGCATGATGTGTTCCATGTTTCACAGCTTCGGAAGTATGTTCTGGATCCGTCGCATGTGATTCCGATGGATGAGGTTGAGGTAAGGGAGAACCTTACGGTCGAGGCTTTACCGGTGAGTATCTTGGAGATCGAGGTGAAGCGGTTAAGGGGCAAGGATATTGCACTTGTGAAGGTAGCGTAGGGAGGCGCTGCTGAGGGCAATTTGACTTGGGAGTTGGAGAGTCGGATGCGGGAGTCGTATCCAGAGTTGTTCGTTTCAGGTAATATTTTCGAGGACGAAAATTTCTAAGTGGGGGAGAGTTGTAACGCCCCAGTCAGTTTTGTCAGTTTTGTCTTTTTAATTAATTGAGTCGTTTTGAGTATTTTATTATTATATTATTTTATTTCTGACTTTTATGGGAAAATATGTTATTTTTCATCGTGATTATATTTTATCGCGCTTTGGGAGCGTTTGCGAGATATTTGAGTGTAGGGGTATTTTGGGTCATTTTGCTTTATTTTGTTAAGTTAAGAATATAATAGAAATAGATAGAGAGAAAATAGAAAGGAAAGAAAAAGAGAAGAAGAAAAGTAGAGAGAAAGAAGAAGAGAAGAAAAAGAGAGAAACTTGGAAATCTAGAAATCGGTCAACCGACTTTTCTACACGCGATTAAATCGGGTAAGGGTGCCAAACTCGATTATACTATGTTTGTGTATGATTATGTATGTGTGTGTTTGGATGATTCTCTTGCTTTCCATGTTTTTCACTTCTAGGTTGAAAATGATAAAATGATAGAGATCGAGGTTTTAGCGGTTGGAAATCGACGTAAATGTGGTAGAATGTTTGTTGCCATGATTAGATTAGGTTCTGATTGATATATGTTGATTTGGAAATGTTTTAGTTGGAAAAAATATCATTTTGGGTTTTCAAACAGCACTGCAGAATTCTGAGTTTTCGCAGGTTCGCCTAGCGAACCTGGGGCGAAGGTGGTAGCGAATGAATTTTCGCGGGTTCGCCTAGCGAACCAGTTAGCAAAGGTCAGCGAAGGTTCGCTACGTTGTTCGCCTAGCGAACTTTGTATGTTTTTGGTTCTGGTGGTTGCTGCCTTGGTTCGCCAAGGGGTTCGCCTAGCGAACTTTGTGTCTATTTTTAGCTAGTAGTGGGTTCGCTGGACATACGCCTAGCGAAGGTGGTAGCGAATGCTCGCTAGAGGGTTCGCCTAGCGAACATGGCTGTTTGTGCAATTTTGTTTTCTTCATAACTTTTGATCTGTGGTTCGGTTTGAGGCGTGGTTTGATGCGTTAGAAAGCTTATAAAATGTTCTTGCTTATGATGATGGTTTTGAGATTGTTAGCCGATTAAATTAGGTCAGGAATTAGAAAATATGTTGTTTTGTCGACTTTTGCCGTTTTTAATTGTGTGAACTTGATGTGTATATGCAATATGCTGTTGGTGTGGATATTGTATGACCTGTGTACTGTTGTGTGGTGAAATTGCATGAAATACATATTGTGATGATGATTGGTGGCCTTAGGGTAAGAAAATGCAATGTGTGGTAATTGATGATATATGCATGATTATGGATGTGTATATGTGTGCATTTTAAATGTCATGAGTCATTGTATGGCAAGCATCATGATATGCATTCTTGTGACATCGTGAGCGACAGATTGATTCCAGAGGGAATCCGCTATAACATCGTGCGCCTTAAAAATAAGAGGACTGAAAGTGATCTGATCGGATCGTGCGCCTTAAAAATAAGAGGACCGAAAGCGATGATTATAGACGATCGTGTGCCCATGTGGGGTGTGAGCGATCGGGTCGTGTGCCCGTGTGGGGTGTGAGCAATCCATAAACGTTATGTGCCCGTGTGGGGTGTGAGCGACGGGGAACATCGTATGCCTGACGGGGAGTTACACTAAGTAACGAGCGATGGCTCCTGCAGAGTTCCTGAGTGAACTAGTGATGAGAAATGTTGGAAGTCGGTACCGCATATGCATTGCATAGAGTCATTGTGTCAGTCTCTGTGCATTTTCATAAATCATTGATTAATTGTGTATGGAATTGTGAATGTGATTGATGAGATGGAATAGGTATAATTATATTGATGATGAGTGTATTGTGTATGACTGATGTGCATTGGTATTGGATACCTGAGAATTGTATTGTGTTGTGTTGTATTTGATTGTGGTACATTTGTGGTGAGAATATTATACTTGTGCATTTCTGTGTTAATATATAATTATGTGCAACTGTATTATGATGGTGTTTCTCACCCTTCTGCTGTTTTATAATACTCTATGAGGCATTGCAGATTAGAGTTGCTGGAGGTCTTTTTGTGAAGCTTAGGTCTTCATTCTTTTGTCGGTCGGCTCTGATATGTGACACCGGGTAGTCGGGGTGATCGAGTGTGATTATTTTGTATTATGTATATGTATCTTTTGGATTGTACACGTATGATGTTGTATATGACAAACAAACTTTTATGATATATATATATATATATATATATATATATATATATATATATATATATATATATATATATATATATATATATATATATATATATATGAGATTTCAGTACAGATTTTCCGCTTTTATTCTGTAATTGAATTGTGGGTGTATTACTACCTGAATTGTTGCATATCTTTATGAGCAGGTGTTGTATGTTTGTTTCAAATTGATGTGACCCCTCGGTCTATGACTTGCATGTTTTAAATATACTCTGATGAAATTTTGAATTTTATTTATCGCTTTAATAGCTTGGGGGTATAGATTGGGGGTGTTACAGTTTCAACCACTCTATAGGCTTCTAAGGGATCATTTGAGGGTGTCCAAAGCATCAAAACATTTCTGGAACAAAGCACTTGGTAGATAGCCCAAAAGCTCCAAAAAGAGGTAAGCTTCACAACTTGAACTCTTTGAAATATGCCTTGCTTTGAAGTCCACTGATCATGCATCTCTTCTACATGTTATATGTGTTGTGTTTGCACCAATTTATCATGTAATTCATACATGTACCAAGAGGTGGCACAGAAAATGCAAAACATGGCCTATTTCAAAACCACTATCGGGTTTTGAGGAGCATTTGTTTTATGGGAAAACCACCACCACCATTGGACTCCTTAGGAAATTCTAGGCCAGATGCATATAAATTTTGCCTCCATCCATGGAGAAATGAGAAAGTTATGGCCTTCACGTTTCTAGCCAAAATCTTGCCTTGCCTTGCTTTGGGCCAGGCCAAAAACAAGGCAAACCTTGTATATTTGTGGTTGTGTTTCAATACACGGATGTATCACCACCCCAGTGGTAAAGCGCGCATGCTGTACACAAGAGGTCTGGGGTTCGAATCCCCCTCGCCCCAGACCCTCTTTTTGCTATTTTTTCCACTTTTTACTATTTTTCATATTATTTCTTAATGATTTGAAAAATTAATAACTTCCTCAATTTTAATTATTTTTTATTGGTTCTTTTTGAAAAAAATCACAAAAATATTGAAATATTTTATTCCACAAAAAAATCAAATTTATATTATTTATTTAATATAGTTGGTATTTTTGTGAATAAATTCATTTTTAATTATTTTTAAACATTTAGAAGTGAATATTTATTTTGAAAATCAAAACCAAATGAGTTCTAAATCATCTTGTGATTAAAACCTCAATTTTCAAACCCTTAAACAAAAATCACAAGTGGTTTATTCAAATCTATTTGGTATTTTTATCATTTTATTGATTTTCTTTAGATATTTAGTTTTAAAGAAAAACAAAATTAGGGTTTATTTGATTTTCACCCTCACAAATCTTTTTTCAAACTCTTTGGGCCTCTAATAGAGTGTAAGACCCAATCCCGCTTTGAAACCAAAATAGTTTGGGCCTCAGTCATTGTATAAGTCCCAACACATTTTTAAAACTCCTGGCGCGATCGCCATTTTTCAAACAACTTAATGGGCCTCTCCTTGAGCTGTAAGCTCTACCACTTGTGCAAAAACAACTTAGTGGGCCTCTAATAGAGTGTAAAACCCAATCCTTTTCTAAACCAAACCAATTTTGGGCCTCAGTTATTGTATAAGACCCACTGCGATTTCAAATATCTCGGCGCGATCGCCATTTTAAAACTTTTTAGGCCTCCCCTCGTGTTATAAGCCCCATCTCTTTTCTTTAAAAAGAACTCTTTGGGCCTCTAATAGAGTGTAAGACCCATCCCCTTTGTACATAAAACTAATTTGGGCCTCACTTATTGTATAAGTCCCTCTGTACAGTTTACAAAACAACAGTGCAATCATCGTTAAACCTTGGGCCTCTCCTCGGGATGTAAGCCCCAACAACGTTTCAAAGCACTTTCTCCTTTGATTTTGAATATATGTTGTTACCAAAACTTTCTTTGTTGAACAACTAACCAAACAACATGGAAGCTCTACAACGGGTAAGTGTTTATCCGCTTTCATTTACCGCTTTCATATATAACTGTATTGTGGGGTTGTTTCACTGTAAGTCTTCTTTCACAAACTTTTATATACTTGTCCAATATCCACTGTGTAATACTAGTATAGTTATTTAGAGTTTTCCCCGGCAACTACGTCTAGCACTAGGTAAAACCCTGTTGGTCACTCTTAATTACAAACGAAACTAGATACCCATAGGATTTCCAGATACAGTCTTCCCTCCTCATGGGGTTAAACAATATGGAGACGTGAAAGGCAGCATTCTCGGTGAACCCTTTCTCAGACTGTCACCCTTAGACATTGTCAAAGAAACTCTAACTCCCCAGAGATGATCTTTTCTCCGTGAATGGCATCTCTTTAGTTTCTTCCAAATTCTCGGACTTTCTTGGCTTGATCTATTCTCGGTGAATAGCATGTCTTGAACTTCTCGGGGTTTGGGGACCCACAGGCTTCCTAAAAGCATCCCCGCCTCCTCTTAGGTGTTGTACAAGGACCCGTCGGCTTCTTAGAATTTCTCATGCCTTTTCTTGGGCTTAATACAAGGACCCTAACGACCTTTTAAAGGTATAAGACAGAACTTAGTCATCCTTTGCTAGAGCAGTCTTTCCAGCGTCAAAACTCTGGCCATTGTAGGGTTGATACTCATCCCTTAATGCCCGTGCCTCCTCTTTGGCATTGTACAAAAGATAAAACTCTAGACTTGGACAGTCTAAGACCCTTGAGTCTCAAAGACATTCTCAAGTTCCCTTCAAACATAGGAAGAAACCCGGTCTCTCTCATGAGAGTTCCCTATACTTGGATTCGCTTCAGGATCTCCAGAATCCACAGCAGTAAGATAGCCTCCTCTTGGGCTTTGTACAAATGATTCTCCCCAGCAGAGCTAACCTTTTCAGACTCTCTTGTTGAGTCAAACACCTTTTAGCCTCCGTCTTGGGCTTTGTACAAGACATATAAAAACACTCTCTTGTTGAGTATAAAAAGGCTCTGTTGTTGAGTCAATCTCCTTTTAGCCTCCGCCTTGGGCTTTGTACAAGACATATAAAAACACTCTCTTGTTGAGTATAAAAAGGCTCTCTTGTTGAGTCAATCTCCTTTTAGCCTCCGTCTTGGGCTGCGTACAAGACACATAAACACTCTCTTGTTGAGTATAAAAGACTCTCTTGTTGAGTCAAATCCTTTTAAGCCTCAATCTCAGGCTTCGTACGAGACAACAAAACACTCCCTTGTTGAGTATTAAAGCCTCTCTTGTTGAGTCAATCAAGTTTTTAAGACTCTCTTGTTGAGTCAATCACTCTCTTGTTGAGTGAAAAGACTCTCTTGTTGAGTCAATCACCTTTTAGCCTCCGTCTTGGGCTTTATAGAAGACATATAAAATCACTCTCTTGTTGAGTATAAAAGACTTTCTTGTTGATTCAATCACCTTTTAGCCTCTGTCTTGGGCTTTGTACAAGACATATAAAGTCACTTTCTCGTTGAGTATAAAAGAATCTCTTGTTGAGTCAACTTCCTTTTAGCCTCAATCTTGGGCTTTGTACAAGACAGAAAGAACATTTTCCCCGAAAAAGTCAAACTTCTAGTCTCCGCTTAGGATTTGTATAAGGAAAACCCCGGTTGAGACAATCAACCTTTTAGCATCAAATTTGTGTCTTGCTCACAGCATACAAACATCAACAACTCCTCTTTAGAGATGACAAACTCTCTCTAACCCTTTAGCTTCACATCTTGGGCTTTGAACAAGATACAAACCACCTTTAGCTTCACGTCTTGGGCTTCGAACAAGACACCAAAACATCTCTTTCCTCCCATAGAATAGGAGAAACTACGATCGCTCTGATTTCCATGTTTCGGGAATACGTAGGCATAAGATTGCAAAAATCTTAGCGAGCATACTAATCAAAGACCCAAATCCAGTACCCCCATATATCAACCCAAAAGCACCAAGTCCTAACATCTTACCAAAAACCTCACAAATGATCCAGACATTCTGATTTTAAAAATAATAAACCGAAGAGGGACCCACATCTTAATCGCACCTATAACCTAACAGACCGCTGTTCAAACTCAGTATGCAAGCAGGGTTAATTGGAGACATCTATTTCCCTTATTTAATCAGCTTAACAGGATAAAAAATGAATCAAACTGTAGTACCCAAGCGATCGTGACTCAGGACCACAAAAATCGCGCTACAGTAAAAATGGCGCCCACCGTGGGGCCTTCTTCTCTTTCTTACAATCTTCGGTGGAAGCCTTTAAATTCAACAAGATGTCACAGAAATGGTGACTCTGCTGGGGAGTCATTGTCTGTATAGGATCATAAGACTAGAGGTCTAGGATGATTAAGACAAATATATATACTGCTTTTCCTAATTGATATATGTGTTTATTTTTCTGCTAATGGGAATGCGTGTGATGCCGCATATGGAAAGATTGAGTATACACCTATGATAGGTGATGGCATTATACGGGTAATCTTGTGGGGAATGAATCCCAGCTAAGAGTCCCCGGTCGACCATCAAACTCTGTGGAGACTCCCTTTGCAGATACATTTCCTATACGACTTCGGTTGTTGAAAGTAGTGTGGTCGACTGGGTTATCTAAGAAGTTGAGGTTTTTAGTAGGCTGAAACCATTTTGTAGTGCGGAAGCTATCAGAAATAGTTGTCACGCGATACTACCCTCATCTGAGATCACTCTAAGATGCATCAGCTCGCTGGCGATCCGCTTGTTGTTGTTATCCCAAGAGGGGTCAATGATTTTGCGGACAGGTACGAAAAATCACCAGTATAAACCTTTGGTGGGAGGGGGGTAGAGCCTTGACTTCATGACACAGACCCTTTGACCCCATGTTTTTTCTATGTTTTTATGTGCTGCATTCATACATTCATTGAAAAATCATTAAAATAAAGAAAAATCTTCTCTTCTAGTCTCTCTTTTTCAAATTAAACTAAGACAATGATTGCAAATGTCAGAGGAAGGAGATTGCGCTAATGGATTTCGGTAGAAGGAAAACTCATAAGTACACCTTCAAGGTTCCAAAACTAGAGGATTTGAGAAGTCTGGCGAGGATGATAACCAACCACGAGGCTTTCAGAGTCGGGTACGGAGGGTTGCTGTCCTTGTTAAGGGTCCATGTAATTGAAGGAATCCTGTCCACACTAATCCAGTTTTACAATCCGGTCTATCACTGTTTCACATTCCCGGATTATCAACTAGCACCAACACTGGAGGAGTACTCTCACCTGACTGATCTACATATTACTGACCAGGCTCTCTTTTCTGGACTAGAAGAAATTCCAAAGGATCAGACCATTGCAAGAGCAATTTATTTGGATGAATCAGAGGTCAGGACTCACATAACCACTAAGGGTGGAATTCAGGGTTTGCCAGCCCAATTCTTAACAAAGAAAGCTCTATACTTTGCTAGTATAGGGAACGTGGCCGCTTTGGAGAGCATCTTTGTTTTGCTCACCTACGGGTTACTTTTGTTTCCCAACATAGATAACTTTGTAGATATCAACGCCATTAAGATTTTTCTGATTGGAAACCCTGTACCGACTTTTCTCGCAGATGCTTATCATTCTGTACAGTTAAGGAATTTGTATAATGGAGGAATGATCACATGCTGTGTACCCCTGCTTTACGAATGGTTCACTTCCCATTTACCAAAGCCTGCTGCATTTTGGGATCAAAATAATACTTTACGTTGGTCGCAGAGAATCATGTCTCTTACCAACTCCGACATCGATTGGTACAATCGAATCTATGACGGGATCATAATCATTGACCGTTGTGGAAACTTCCCAACTGTACCCCTTATAGGAACTAAGGGAGGAATCAATTATCATCCAGTGTTAGTTCGTCGTCAATTTGGATACCCGCTGAGGCATATCCCGCGTAATGCTCATCTGGAAGGTCTTTTCTTCAAGGAAGGAGGAAATGACAGGGCAATAAAGACGGAAATAGTGCATGTCTCGGTGGAGCCTTATCTCCACCGGGTACAAACTAGAGCTCTCAAGCTGAGGATGCCTTACCCTCGTCAGGAAGTTCTTACATTAAGGGACTCTGCCCTTTATTTTATGTCTGAGACAGAAAAGCTTCAGGTTACTCTCAGCAAAGTTTAGCAGGAAAAGAGATCTTGGAGGAACAAGTACCGTATTCTCAATGTAGAGTGCAAGAAAATACAGCAACTGTTAAAAGAAAAAGATGCTCTGATTGAGATTTTAGAGCAACATGTTGTGGAGAATCAGGATGACCAAAGGAATTTGCTCGCTCCTTTCGTTTGGCAAAGGAATGACAACCCGACAATGCCCGAAGAATCCCGGTCAAAGAAAAAGAAAGTACCAGAACCAGTACCTGAGCTCTCCTCAGAGAAGACTCAGGATCCATTATCTTAGATTTCCTTTTGCAGCACTATGTAAATTACTGTATTTCCATTTCCACAATCCTTTGAATTCAATAAAATGGGGTTTCCCCACTGTTTGATATTTGCAATCCAATTGTCAAAGTTTATTTTGAATAAACAAAAACATATAATTAATATAATCATTTCATATCATTCATCATTATCGCATCACGCATTCTTCTTACCTACGAATCTCACGTTTGTGTCTCGATTCTAGAGTCAAACTGTCTCATTCGTACAATACTCGGGCCAATCGTCAGAAAAAGATGGATGATCTCGAGGAAGAAAATAGAGAGTTGAGAGAAGAGATCGACACTCTGAAAGAAGATTAGAGAAAGCTTCATGATAGCATGCAAGCTCTAGCAGAAGCTCAGATGAAACAACAAAGGACTGTGATCTGAGAGATCACATCAACATCCATAGTGGAAAAGTATGATCCTAGGTACAAAATGCCGAAAGATCATCCCTGGAGCATGCCTATTAACTATATCCCGGAAGGATATATTCCGCCGATCACTGAAGATCCGGAAACTTCAGCAGGAGCTGATGGGCCTGAAGGTTACAAACTTTGGGAAAGAGAAGATGCCAGGGGCATGGCAGCAACTCCTGAATGTTACAAACTTCGGGAGGCACCAAGAGTCTCGCCCATAATGACTATACCACCGCCCGTGGTACACACTGTCCCGGAAGGACAGATTCCACAGATACCCTCTGGTGGAAACGAAAGTATGTTCGACAGAATGAATGAGTTCCAGGAACAATTCCTGGAAATGCAGAAGGAACTGCAAGCCATTCGTGGCCAGGATCTATTTGGAAAGGACGCCGCGGACCTTTGTTTGGTCCCCAATGTGCAGGTTCTGCACAAATTCAAAGTGCCCGACTTCGAAAAGTACAAGTGTAACTCTTGCCCTCAAAGCCACTTGGTGATGTACGCTCGGCAAATGTCAACTCAGACAAGGAACCAAGAGCTACTGATTCACTACTTTCAGGATAGTTTAACCGATGTCGCACTCAAATGGTACATGGGTTTAAACCGCACTAAGATCGCCACTTTCAGAGATCTTGCCGCTGCCTTCGTTCAACAATATAAGTATAATCTGGACATGGCACCAAACAGAGATCAACTCAAATCGATGTCACAAAAGGACAAGGAAACCTTTAAGGAGTACGCTCAGAGATGGCATGAAATTGCCGCCCAAATTTTTCCACCTCTTGAGGAAAAAGAGATGACAAAGATCATCTTGAAAACCTTAAGTTCATTTTACTACGACAGAATGGTTGCCAGTGCGCCCAGTGACTTCACCGAGATGGTGGGCATGGGAGTTCGTCTTGAGGAAGCCGTCCGAGAAAGACGTTTAGTTAAAGACGCTGGATCATCAAGTAGTACAAAAAAATACGGTAGTGCTCTCCCTAAGAAAAAAGAGCAGGATATTGAGAATATCTCTCTCGGAAAGCAAATGCGATGTTGCCAACCAGTAGCAGCTGTAACTCCTGCTATCAACCCTGTGCCTGTTCCAACGCATCAACCTCAGGTTGCACAAAGCCAACCGAATCAACAGCAATATCAGCAAAGGACACAACAACCTCTTCAACAGGCTCGTCCTCCGTACAACAACAACCGTACAACGCGACCGCCAGGGTTTGACCCTATACCAATGTTGTACGCATAACTGTTTCCGTTACTACTGGTCAAGGGGTATGTCCAAACCAGGTCTCCTCTTACAGTACCGGAAAATCCACCTTTTTGGTTCAAAACGGACCAGACTCGCCCTTACCATCATGGAGGACTAGGGCATAACATAGAAAATTGCCTCAGTTACAAATCTGATGTGCAAAAGCTTATTAGGATCGGGGTCTTATCCTTCAAGGATACAAATCTGAATGTTCTCACGAACCCGCTGCCTCAACACGAGAAAGCTGCGGTAAATTTAATAGAGGGAGAGTCCAATAACAGCTATCAAATTCATGATGTACTCTTATTGAGGACCAATCTGGTCAAGATGCATTATAGACAGAGTGGGTACGGCCATGTGCCACCTCATAATTATCACCAGTGTGATATCTGCTCTAAAAACAATCAAGGATATTCTGTGGTGCAATCAGCTTTACATGAACAGTTGGATCTCGGATGGATCCAAGAACACCGAGTTCGTGGAGTTAACATGACTTATACGAATTCCAACGTCATTCAGAACCACGACATCCGTGCGATGAATGTCAACTTAGTGGCAATGCACTCAAGACAAAGTCGGTATCATAATCTGCCGCAACATGATTACAATTCTTGTCTGACTTGCTCGGTAAACAAACAGGGATTCTCTTTTGTACAAGAGGCCCTCCAACGTCAGATGGATCTTGGGTGGATCCAGGACTACCATGATAAAAATCCTTATCAGATTAACATGGTTCAAATCTTTAATATTCGTTTGATCAATACCAGCTTGGTGGAATTACACGCCGAGTAGGTCCAACTCGGTTTTCTCACTTCACATGATTATCTGAGCTGTACAGTGTGCCGTGAGAGTAGCTAAGGGTGCGCTCTCGTGCAAAGAACTTTGCAACACTTGTTGAACGACGGACGTCTTCCGATTTATATGGATGAAGACATGCAACAAATCAGTGTGGTTAACGGGAACCCTACTCGGCATCAAAGTCAGAATGTTCGATCAACGGAAACAGATCTAGTGAAGTTACACTGCATTCAAAGAGGATGTGTCCAGGTGCCACCACACAACTACCAGCACTGTAGAGTATGCTCGGAGAATAACCAAGGATGTTACCTCGTGCGATCATCTCTTTAGAGTCAGCTGGACTGCAAAGAGATTCAACAATATTCAGTTTCGGGGTCTATCAACTGGACACCAGACTACTTCGCTGATCAGATCAAAGATGTTGTTGTAATCTCTGATCCTGAAAGGACCAAAGATGTTTGCCCCATCATCCCTCTACTTGACAAATCAAAGGTTCTTAACCAGGAATTGATTAAAGTTACTTACGACAGTTAGAGAAATCAGAAGGCTCCTGTAGTAATCTACCTACCAGGACCATTATCATATGAATCAAATAAGGCAATCCCTTACAAATACGGTGCGACAGCAGTTGAGAATGAAAAGGAAATTCCATTACCCTCCATCGTGAATATTGCAGACATTAGTCGAGTAACACGGAGCGGTCGAATCTTCATCAAAGGATTTGGAGAATCCAGTAGAGAAAAGGAACCTCTAACAGAAGTTCCTAATCCACCAGTCGGTCAATCTAGTGATCCTGACCTTTCAAAGAACAATGATGAGATGCTGAAGCTCATCCAAAGGAGTGAATACAACATTGTTGATCCACTGTTACAAACTCCTTCAAAGATCTCTGTGTTGTCTCTTTTACTCAGTACTGAGGCTCACAGAAAGGCTCTATAGAAAGTCTTAGAGCAGGCCTTTGTGGAACAGGATATGTCAATACGACAGTTCGAGAGCATCGTCTCTAACATCACTTCCTGCAACAACTTAGGGTTTAATGATGAGGAATTACCAGAAGAAGGCAAAAGCCACAACACGGCGCTCAATATCACAGTCAACTGCTAGGATGATGCTTTAACCAGCATACTGGTAGACACCAGATCGGCTCTCAATGTTATGTTGAAGTCTACATTAATGTGACTATCATTCAAAGGATCCCCGATGAGGGGCAGTGAGGTCGTCGTCAAAGCATTCGACGGATCTCGGAAAGCAGTTATTGGTGAAGTCGACCTTCCCATAACTATAGGTCCTCACACTTTCCTAGTCACTTTCCAGGTCATGGACATCCGGGCAACATACAGTTGCTTATTAGGAAGACCTTGGATACACCAGGCTGGGGTAGTAACTTCGACACTTCACCAGAAGCTAAAGTTTGTCAAGAATGACCAACTTGTCACGGTCTGTGGAGAACAAGCCTTGATCGTGAGTAACCTTTCATTATCTACTTGTGTAGAGCCGGAGGAGGTCGTTGGAACTCAGTTCCAAGCACTCTCGGTGAGCAATGACAATCAGTCAGAAAAAGGAACATCGATTTCCTCGTACAAAGATGCTCTCGAAGTGATCAAGAATGGCAACGCAAAAGGATGGGGACAGCTTGTCATTCCCACTGATAATAAAACGAAGAAGGGTCTTGGGTTTTCTGTAACATGTACCCAGACAGCTGCTAACGATGAAAGTCTTCATCCCGTTCATAACTTCTTCCATAGTGGAGGTTTCCTTCACCCAGTGTCTCAAGAAGTACATACTATCAACGAGGGAGATTCCTCTGACACAGATGGGGAATGGAAGTCCTATCTTAATGAGGACGGTTATATGTCTTAGGAAGAGGTGCCTACGCCATTTTGCTATCCCGTACAGAGTCCGAGATTTATACCGAGGTCAGACGTCGAAATGATATACGGAGATTGTGATCCGGAAGGATGTCGTGCTCCACCAAACTCATTAAAGGAAGACACTCTGATGAAAGACAACTTTGACCACGACTATTATGGCCCGATGGATGGTCTGCCTATCTGGAAGCCGTACCCAGGAGACTTGGGGCAAGAAAATCAGCCGAACAATGAAAATCAGCTGAGCATCATTGAACAGAATTCCTGTGTCCCCACCATGTCATGGGATCAACACTCAGGTCATTCAGAAAATATCCAGTATGACAATGAATTGGCAAAGCTTGTCGGACTAGAGTTTATCAACTATGCTTTTCCTAAGGTCAACGTTATCGAGAGATATGGCTCCTCTGGTTCCAAAGAAGTGTGGGACACCTTGGGACAACCGAGTGGTAAATACGACTTCATGGTCAAATACACCGCTCCCGAAAGCTCTCGTATCAGGCTCAAAGACATCCAGCCAACTGGATGGGGAGATCCACCTGAGAGCACAAATACTCTGCAAAATACAACTGAGGAATCCTCCTATGACAACTTTTCCTGGGAAACAGATTCCAATGATCCTGCTCCACCAGAAATCAGCGTTATTTCTGAAGACAAATCAAGGAAGGTACCAGAGTTTGTGATTCATCGAGGAGTTCGCTGCCAATGGGTTGCAGTCGATGTTCCGAAGATTGTTCATAAGTCTAAGTAATTTTCGTCTTTATCTTAACCTTTCACCTTGCCCAGGTGAAGCGGGTGTTTTGATAGGGCTCACTTTCTGTAAATATCCCTCTTCGCTTCGCCCAGAGCGACAGAGTTTTGTTTTATAGGGCTATAGTTTCAAGAATCGACAAAATCATAAATAAATAAACGTCGTTCTGTAATTTCCGCATTTATTGCTATTTTCTCTTTTCATTTTTTCCGAAAATGGTAATCCTAAAAAATAGTTCAAATAATAAAAATAAGCAGTAAAAAGTAATACACTGCACACACTCTTGCATTCTCTCTATCTCTTCTAAACACAAATCATCACGTCATGCAGATTGCTTGTTTTAAACCCCATTGAAACATACGATCCGATGCCTTCTCCCAACTTTGAAATCCCGGTATTCGAGGTTGAAGAAGAAGATGACGAGGAAATTCTATAAGAGATCTCCCGACTACTCAGACAAGAGGAAAGGTCCATTAAACCTCACAGAGAGCCGTTGGAAACGGTCAACTTGGGTTCAGAGGAAGAGAGAAAAGAAGTCAGGATTGGGGCATTGCTCAGTCCAACTGCCAAAGAGGGTTTCACAAAGCTTCTCAAAGAGTTTCCCGATGTATTCGCTTGGTCCTATCAGGACATGCCAGGGTTGGATACCAGCATCGTGGAACATCATCTACCGTTGAAATCAGAATGTCCTCCGGTAAAACAGAGACTGAGACGGACTCACCCAAACATGGCCATCAAAATCAAAGAGGAAGTGCAGAAACAGATTGACGCGGGTTTGCTCGCCACATCAGAATATCCTCAGTGGTTAGCCAACATCGTACCAGTTCCGAAAAAGGACGGAAAGGTCAGAATGTGTGTGGATTATAGAGATCTAAACAAGGCTAGTCCAAAGGACGACTTTCCTTCACCGCACATTGACATGCTGGTGACAATACAACAAAGTTCAAAGTCTTCTCCTTCATGGATGGATTCTCGGGCTATAATCAAATAAAAATGGTGCCGAAAGACATGGAGAAGACTTCCTTCATCACCCCATGGGAGACTTTTTGTTACAAGGTAATGTCATTCGGTTTGAAGAATGCCGGGGCAACCTATCAAAGGGCCATGACTACTCTGTTTCATGACATGATACACAAAGAAATCGAGGTATATGTCGATGATATGATTGCCAAATATAGAACAGAGGAGGAGCATGTGATCCACCTGTCAAAGCTATTCGAGCGGCTGAGAAAGTACAAACTCCGCTTGAATCCCAACAAATGCACCTTCGGTGTCCGTTTAGGGAAACTCTTGGGATTCATCGTCAACCAGAAAGGAATTGAGGTTGATCCTGACAAGGTCAAGGCCATTCAAGAAATGCCTTCTCCAAAGACTGAAAAACAAGTCAGGAGATTCCTGGGACGTTTGAACTACATTTCCATATTCGTATTCCTCATGACCGCGACATGCGCGCCGATCTTCGGATTACTAAAAAAGAATCAGGATTGTGTTTGGACAGAAGACTGTCAAACCGCCTTCGACAGTATCAAGGAATATTTGTTGAATCCACCTATCTTGTCACCTCCAGTGGAGGGAAGGCCCCTAATCATTTACTTAATAGTCTTGGAAGACTCAATGGGTTGTGTACTTGGCCAACAAGACGAAACCAAAAGAAAAGAGTCTGCCATCTACTATCTGAGCAAGAAATTCACCGACTGCGAGACTCGGTACACTATGCTTGAGAAAAATTGATGTGCTCTGGCTTGGGAAGCCAGACGTCTTCGTCAGTACATGATTCACCACACTACTTGGTTGATCTCAGAAATGGATCCAATCAAGTATGTCTTTGAAAAACCTGCTCTCACGGGAAGGATTGCCCGTTGGCAGATGTCGTTATCAGAATACGACATCGAATACCACACTCAGAAAGCCATTAAGGGAAGTATTTTAGCCGATCATTTGGCTCATCAACAGATCGATTATCAAGAATCAGTCGGGTTTGACTTCCCAGACGAAGATGTCATGTATTTAAAAATGAAAGATTGCGATGAACCGCTACCCAATGAAGGGCCAGAACCAGGTTCCCAATGGGGACTAATCTTTGACGGGGCTGTCAATCATTATGGAAATAGAATTGGGGCAATCATCATAACACCTCAGGGTACCCATATTCCTTTCACCGCACGACTGACATTCAAGTGCACAAACAACGAGGCTGAATACGAAGCTTGTATTATGGGTCTCGAAGAAGCAATTGATTTGAGGATCAAGAACTTGGATGTATATGGTGACTCAGCCCTGGTTATCAATCAGATCAAAGGATATTGGAACACATACCAATTAGGATTGATTCCTTACAAAGATTATGCAAGAAGGTTGTTACCCTTCTTTAACCGAATCGAGTTTCATCATATCCCTCGTGAGGAGAATCACATGGCTGATGCATTAGCCACTCTCTCCTCCATGATTAGTGTAGGTCAATGGAATAACATACCTAAGATCGACATAATGCGCCTTGAAAGGCCCGCTTACATCTTCACGATTAAAGCAGTCATATACGACAAACCTTGGTATCACGATATCAAATGCTTCCTTCAAAAACAAGATTACCCACCTAGGGCATCCAGAAAGGATAGAAAAACCCTCAGAAGACTAGCAGGCAGCTTCTTTCTGAATGGTGATACACTCTATAAGAGAAACTTTGACATGGTCTTGCTCCGATGCATAGACAGACCAGAAGCAGACATGCTGATAAAAGAAATTCACGAAGGATCCTTTGGCACTCATGCCAACGGACACACAATGGCGAGAAAAATTCTAAGAGCAGGGTACTACTGGTTGACCATGGAATCCGACTGCTACAAGTACATGAGGAAGTGACACAAGTGTCAAATATACGCTGACAAGAACCATGTACCGCCAACGCATCTCAAAGTTCTCTCTTCCCCTTGGCCTTTTTCCATATGGGGAATCAACATGATTGGCATGATCGAACCCAAGGATTCGAACGGACATCGGTTCATCCTGGTAACCATTGACTACTTCACTAAGTGGGTCGAAGCAGCGTCATACGCCAATGTAACCCGACAAGTCGTGGTCCGCTTTATCAAAAACAATCTCATCTGCCGTTATGGTGTTCTAAGCCAGATCATTACTAATAATGGATCTAACTTGAATAATAAGATGATGAAAGAGTTGTGTGCTGAGTTCAAGATCGAACACCATAACTCATCTCCCTACTGACCAAAGATGAACGGAATGGTAGAAATGGCTAACAAGAACATCAAGAAGATTGTTCAGAAGATGGTTGTAACATACAAAGACTGGCACGGATGCTACCCTTTGCTCTTCACGGTTATCGTACATCTATCTGCACTTCAACAGGGGCAACCCCTTTCTCTCTAGTATATGGCATGGAAGCAGTGCTCCCCATAGAAGTAGAGATCCCATCAATCTGGGTATTGATAGAAGCTAAGCTAACAGAGGCTGAATGGTGTCAAAGTCGACACGATGAACTGAATCTGATCAAAGAAAAGCGAATAACAGCTCTATGCCACGGTCAGTTGTATCAACAGAGAATGAAGAGGGCGTTTGACAAAAAGGTCCGACCTCGCATCTTCAGGAAAGGAGACCTTGTGCTAAAAAAGATACAATCATTTCTCACTGATTCTTGGGGGCAAATGGACTCCGAATTATGACGGCCCCTATGTGGTCAAGAAAGCCTTCTCAGGCGGCGCCTTGAGACTCGCAACCATGGACAGAGAGGAATTTGCCTACCCCAAAAATGTTGACGTAGTCAAGAAATACTTCGCATAAACAAAAAAAACGTCTCGGTGGATTGAAAACCCGAAAGGGCGGTCCAGGCAAAAATTAGAGACATAATCAAAAATCATCTTGGTGGGTTGGAAATCTCAAAGTACAATCCAGGCAAAAGTTAGGGATTAATGGCAAGTAACTACGTTTGATCAGTTCAACTCCTCAGCAGTAATGCCATCCATAAGAAGAAAAACTCCAGTCAGGGTCATCTTCGACAGAAGCCCAGGATGTCCAGAATTCAAAGTTGGTAGAAAGATAGTGGTCGTTATGTTTCAATGTAGCTCTTTTCCCTTAAATTACCATTTTCTAACTTTGTAAATACTCCATGGAATCACGCACTTGACTGATTTCTATCCTATCAATAAGATTTGAGCCCTTGTGCTTTTGTTTACAATTCTTATTTATTTAGCTTTACAGAACGACGTTTTTAACATGATTAACGATTCTTGAAACGAAACAAAAATGAATTTACTTATTACAACTTTTCTGCTTTTAAAACTTCCCGTCGTGTTCATCCATTAGTCTGTATGTCGTGTCAGTTTTGTCAGCATATACCTACATACATCATGCATTATTAATTTACATTCATATTCATATTGCATCACTATCACTCTTGACGGTCTTATCCTCTAGGGATAAAAGTCCTCTTATCTATTGAGTTGTTAATTCTTTCCTCGTCAGGAAGTGAATCATCTAAGCAATCTCTCTCCAGTTTATTTCTGGATTGAAGCCGGTCTTCGACCACTTTGATAACTTGAACCTCTGAAAAACCAGAGAACCCTCGACACACGTCACTCTTCTCCATTGAAGATGATGTCTTCGCTTTCCCGGATTAAGGAAAATCCCCAGGGAAAGCCTCTTAATCAAGGAGTCGGCAATACAACCATTTTTCTCTGAAAAATCCGCTGACGAAAAAGTTATCAGCACCTCAAAATTGGATCATATCATATGACATTTCTCCGAGAAGATCCTGAGAAAAGTATGATGTAATACCCCAAGCGAAAGCAGTCTCTCAAGAGACTTGTTTTCCCTCAGCAGAGTCAGTAAATGGCATCTCCAACAGAGAAGTTTGCACACCTCTACAACTCAGACGACTAGGTTCCCCAGCAACTCTGACATCAAATCTTTTTCCGTCAAATGGCATCTCACCAGGAAAATTCGGCGAGAAGTTTGAGGAAAACCACTACGAACAGCGTCCCTTGTCAAGAAAGTTTATTGACAAAAGAAACTAAGACCAGATCCTTGGTAGGAAACCAGGATTGAGGGGAAGTTTATTTCAGAAACCTAGACCAGTTCCTTGGTAGGAAACAAGGATCGAGGGGAAGTTTATTTCAGAAACTAAGACCAGTTCCTTGGTAGGAAACCGGGATCAAGGGGAAGTTTATTACAAAAGAATCTGAGACCAGTTCCGTGGCTGAAAAAACAGGATCGAGGGGAAGTTTTTACCTTTTCTAAGCATCATTGCTTAGCAAAAGAAGATGGATGAGCAAACTACCATTCATAACCACCATCAAAATTTCGGGTATTCCGATATTTAATCCTCTTGCATCCCGAATGCCCGAATACCTTCGCCATTCACACCTTCGGGTCCAAGAAGATTAAATAGGGGCATCTGTCATACCCCAAATTTTGACCACTAAGATTTCCCATCATTGTGCAAATCATCATCACAACACGGGTAAACCATCATACCTCATTAGTCTCCCCAAATATGGGTGAACATTTACTACAAACAATAATTAGGGTTTCGAGCCCTCTCAAAGCTCTTAGACAAAGGATCAATCAAGGAATGACATGATCTTCATCTTGTCTAAACCTCTCAAACATCCATAATGGATCAAGAGGACTCCCATAGCAAGAATCAAGCACAATGTTGCAGCATTCCAGGTGGATTAAGCCTTAAGATCGCCAGTGTCACCAAATTAGGGCTTGGTCGACCATGGCCTCCAGATGGAAATTTTCCTCTGGGCATGAGCCAATGCTTCAAAGAATAATGCAAGATACTCCAAGGGACCTCATGGAACCAATCATCAAGTCAATTTTACCCCAGTGGATGCATTTACCACAAATCAAGAATTAGGGTTTCTTGACCTAATTCACCCCTAAGTTGACTTTTGGGACAAAACATGAGCCAAGACCTCAAGACATGATTTCAGGGTCTCTAATAAACCACATTGATCCATTTGCAACAATGGATTGATCCAAGAAACTTGATTCACAAGCTTCAAGTTCATCAGAACCACAATTAGGGTTTCGCAGGAAAAGTCAACTGTGCCTTTGACTTTTGACCAAGACATGCTCCCAAACCTTGGGACATGATACAATACACCCTACAACACCTATGAAATCAATCCATCAAGTTTGATTTAGGTCAAGGACTTGATTTCATAGAGGATCGTACAGTTTGGAATTCATCTGACAAAAAGTCAACTGTGCACAAAATTCAACTTTGAATTTTTAAGATTTTTCACAATTATGGTTCTTTAACCCTAAAATGATGTTAATGTGTGATTGGAATCATCATTCATCAAGAAAAATCAAGAAAAGTGGGATAACTTGTAAAAGGGGTAACCATAAAAAACTTAGAAATTTTCTAAGTTATGGAACAAAGTGGCTAGGGTACCAACTTTGGAGGATCATAACTCCTAAACCACAAGGCCATTTTTCCCCATTCAAAGCTAGATTTGTAGCTCTCATGGCCCTCTACAAAAGCTTCAACTACACCTCATTCCAATTCATCATGGATTTTGAGTTATGGAATGATCAAAATGGCTAAAAACGTGAAATGCCACTTTTTCCAACACTTAGTGAAAATTTCACTAAGTCAGAATTTGTCTTGCTTTTTTTCCAAAAGTAGGGGGATTTTTCACTTGGATCCAAAAAGTATCAAGACCAACTATGATCACACACATGTTGTATCATATGAGGGCTTTCCAAAATGGCCAATAACTCCATGAAACTCCACTTAAGCCATGAGATATGACCATGCCAATATGCCTTGCTGGAAACTGTCATGGCAAGGAAGATTTGGGGATTTTGCTCGATTTGCTCAAATTTTGCAAAGGGAAAGCAAATATATCCATTTGAACACCTCAAGGGGGGACCAAGGAGGGACAAACACTGATCCATCAGCCTCCTAAGTCCTTGGAACCAAAAGTAGCATGCCAAACCTAGAAATTCCTAAAGAGGGGACAAGACTCCAATTTTCGTTTGGAGCATTTAATGGATGCACCAAGGTGGCATGGACTGAGCCATTTGCAACTGAATTCAGTCAAGACTTATCCAAGAACTAGGGAACCAGCAGCCTGTGCTCTAACCTCTAGTCAATGGCTAGAGGAGACTTGGATTCCCATTGATCAACATTGGCCAAACCTCTGCAGCAGTTACCATTCACTATTGTAGCCAAAACAAACTTGCTCTACAATAAATAGAGCCCATTTCATATCAGTTTGAGTACACCAAAGCCATCAAACAGATGCTTTCCTCAAAATCACCTTCTCACTTCCAAATTTGCCTTCCCAAGCAAGTCACTAGCAGGTTTTGAGCTTGAGAGAAATTCCAACCAAACCAATCACACACACCTCATAAACATCATATAGAGGTGATCCAAACTCTCACAAGTGACCTGTAACACCAAAATCACAAAGTCCCATCTCAAAACCTCAAAATAGGGCCTTTTTTCCATTTTTCAAGCCATGTCTTGATTCAGTCACTTTCCAAACCAGATAAAACCTCAAACACACTCCAAATATCATCCTTGAACTGTCCCAAATGGTTCCACACATCTGGAACATCATTTGAGAGAGTTGATATTTTGTCCATTTTTGCCCCTTTTGCAAGAAAGGGCCAATTTCCATTCCTGAGGTTTCCAGCTGGTTCCAACCACTCTAAAAACTTCTAAGGGATCATTTAAGGGTGTCCAAAGCATCAAAACCTTTCTGGAATAAAGCACTTGGTAGATAGCCCAAAATCTCCAAAAAGAGGTAAGCATCACAACTTGAACTCTCTGAAATATGCCTTGCTTTTAAGTCCACTGATCATGCATCTCTTCTACATGTAATATGTGTTGTGTTTGCACCAATTTATCATGTAATTCATACCTGTACCAAGAGGTAGCACAGAAAATGCAAAACATGGCCTATTTCAAAACCACTATCGGGTTTTGAGGAGGATTTGTTTTCTGGGAAAACCACCACCACCATTGGATTCCTTAGGAAATTCTAGGCCAGATGCATATAAATTTTGCCTCCATCCATGGAGAAATGAGAAAGTTATGACCTTCACGTTTCTAGCCAAAATCTTGCCTTGCCTTGCCTTGGGCCAGGCCAAAAACAAGGCAAGCCTTGTATATTTGTGGTTGTGTTTCAATATACGGATGTATCACCACCCCAGTGGTAAGGCGTGCATGCTGTACACAAGAGGTCTGGGGTTCGAATCCCCCTCGCCTCAGACCCTCATTTTGCTATTTTTTTTCCACTTTTTACTATTTTTCATATTATTTCTAAATGATTTGAAAAATTAATAACTTCCTCAATTTTAATTATTTTTTATTGGTTCTTTTTGCAAAAATTCACAAAAATATTGAAATATTTTATTCCACAAAAAAATCAAATATATATTATTTATTTAATATATTTGGTATTTTTGTGAATAAATTCATTATTAATTGTTTTTAAACATTTAAAAGTGAATATTTATTTTGAAAATCAAAACCAAATGAGTTATAAATCATCTTGTGATTAAAACCTCATTTTTTAAACCTTAAACAAAAATCACAAGTGGTTTATTCAAATCTATTTGGTATTTTTATCATTTTATTGATTTTCTTTAAATATTTACTTTTAAAGAAAAACAAAATTAGGGTTTCTTAGATTTTCACCCTCACAAATTTTTTTTCAAACTCTTTGGGCCTCTAATAGAGTGTAAGACTCAATCACGCTTTGAAACCAAAATAGTTTGGGCCTCAGTCATTGTATAAGTCCCAACACATTTTCAAAAATCCTGGCGCGATCGCCATTTTTCAAACAACTTAATGGGCCTCTCCTTGAGCTGTAAGCCCCACCACTTGTGCAAAAACAACTTAGTGGGCCTCTAATAGAGTGTAAGACCCAATACTTTTTGAAACTAAACCAATTTTGGGCCTCAGTTATTGTATAAGACCCACTGCGATTTCAAAAATCTTGGCGCGATCGCCATTTAAAAACTTTTTGGGCCTCCCCTAGTGTTATAAGCCCCATCTCTTTTCTTTAAAAAGAACTCTTTGGGCCTCTAATAGAGTGTAAAACCCATCCTCTTTGTACATAAAACTAATTTGGGCCTCACTTATTGTATAAGTCCCTCTGTACAGTTTACAAAACAACGGTGCAATCATCGTTAATCCTTGGGCCCCTCCTCGAGTTGTAAGCCCCAACAACGTTTCAAAGCACTTTCTCCTTTGATTTTGAATATATGTTGTTACCAAAACTTTCTTTGTTGAACAACTAACCAAACAGCATGGAAGCTCTACAACGGGTAAGTGTTTATCCCCTTTCATTTACTGCTTTCATATATAACTGTATTGTGGGGTTGTTTCACTATAAGTCTTCTTTCACAAACTTTTATATACTTGTCCAATATCCACTATGTAATACTAGTATAGTTATTTAGAGTTTTCCCTGGAAACTACGTATAGCACTAGGTAAAGCCCTGTTGGTCACTCTTAAATACAAACGAAACTAGATCCCCATAGGATTTTCAGATACAGTCTTCCCTCCTCTTGGGGTTAAACAATATGGAGACGTGAAAGGCAGCATTCTCGGTGAACCCTTTCTCAGACTGTCACCCTTAGACATTGTCAAAGAAACTCTAACTCCCCAGAGATGATCTTTTCTCTGTGAATGGCATCTCTTGAGTTTCTTCCAAATTCTCGCACTTTCCGGGCTTGAACTATTCTCGGTGAATATCATGTCTTGCACTTCTCGGGGTTTGGGGACCCACAGGCTTCCTAAAAGCATCCCCACCTCCTCTTGGGCGTTGTACAAGGACCCGTCGACTTCTTAGAAGTTCTCATGCCTTCTCTTGGGCATAATACAAGGACCCTGACGACCTCTTAAAGGTATAAGACATAACTTAGTCATCCTTTGCTAGAGCAGTCTTTCCAGCGTCAAAACTCCGGCCAATTTAGGGTTGATACTCATCCCTTAATGCCCCGTGCCTCCTCTTGGGCATTGTACAAAAGATAAAACTCTAGACTTGGACAGTCTAAGACCCTTGAGTCTCAAAGACATTCTCAAGTTCCCTTCAAACATAGGAAAAAACCCGGTCTCACTCATAAGAGTTCCCTATACTTGGATTCCTTCAGGATCTCTAGAATCCATAGCGGTAAGACAGCCTCCTCTTGGGCTTTGTACAAATTATTCTCCCCAGCGGAGCTAACCTTTTCAGACTCTCTTGTTGAGTCAAACACCTTTTAGCCTCCGTCTTGGGCTTTGTACAAGACATATAAAAACACTCTCTTGTTGAGTAAAAAAAGGCTCTCTTGTTGAGTCAATCTCCTTTTAGCCTCCGTCTTGGGCTTTGTACAAGACATATAAAAACACTCTCTTGTTGAGTATAAAAAGGCTCTCTTCCTCCGTCTTGGGCTGCGTACAAGACACATAAACACTCTCTTGTTGAGTATAAAAGACTCTCTTGTTGAGTAAAACCCTTTTAAGCCTCAATCTCGGGCTTCGTACGAGACAACAAAACCCTCTCTTGCTGAGTATAAAAGACTCTCTTGTTGAGTCAATCACCTTTTTTAGACTCTCTTGTTGAGTCAATCACTCTCTTATTGAGTATAAAAGACTCTCTTGTTGAGTCAATCACCTTTTAGCCTCCGTCTTGGGCTTTGTACAAGACATATAAAATCACTCTCTTGTTGATTATAATAGACTTTCTTGTTGAGTCAATCACCTTTTAACCTCTGTCTTGGGCTTTGTACAAGACATATAAAGTCACTCTCTCGTTGAGTATAAAAGACTCTCTTGTTGAGTCAACTTCCTTTTATCCTCAATCTTGGGCTTTGTACAAGACAGAAAGAACATTTTCCCAGGAAAATTCAAACTTCTAGCCTCCTCTTAGGCTTTGTATAAGGAAAACCCCGGTTGAGACAATCAACCTTTTAGCATCAATTTTGTGTCTTGCTCACAGCATACAAACATCAACAACTCCTCTTTAGAGATGACAAACTCTCTCTAACCCTTTAGCTTCACATTTTGGGCTTTGAACAAGATACAAACCACCTTTAGCTTCACGTCTTGGGCTTCGAACAAGACACCAAAACATCTCTTTCCTCCCATAGAATAGGAGGAACTACGATCGCTCTGATTTCCCTGTTTCGGAAATACGTAGGCATAAGATTGCAAAAATCTTAGCGAGCATACTAATCAAAGACCCAAATCCAGTACCCCCATATATCAACCCAAAAGCACCAAGTCCTAACATCTTACCAAAAACCTCGCAAATGATCCAGACATTCTGATTTTAAAAATAATAAACCGAAGTGGGACCCACATCTTAATCGCATATGTAACCTAACAGACCGCTGTTCAAACTCAGTATGCAAGCAGGGTTAATTGGAGACATCCATTTTCCTTCCTTAATCAGCTTAACAGGATAAAAAATGAATCGAACTATAGTACCCAAGCGATCATGACTCAGGACCACAAAAATCGCGCTACAATGATAGGTAAAGTAGGAAGTTAGATTGTTTAGCTCATCGTCTTTATGTTTTTCCATAAGGTAAATGTTTTATCATTTGAAGAGTCCATATCATTGTCATCCCAAGTTATATATGTCTTATTTGTTTCTTTTTTAGATTTTATAATTTTCAGCTCTTTTATGGTTTTAAGGGAAATTTGTATTTATATGACATTTCTTTCCAGATTGATATCAAGTTGGTACTAATAAAGATCTTCCTTCAATTTTGTGCTGAAATTCTCGTTGCTTCTCATGCTTTACAAACTTTTTAATTTTTTCAGAATAATAGATTCTTATCTTCATCAGTTTCTAAATCTTTGAATTCTCCAACTTTGTGATTAAGATTTTTCTTCTTTTTGTCTCCATTTTCAGTTAGTCTTTTTAGATCCATTTCGTATTCCTGTAGTTTTTCAAACAAGATAGACAAATCCACATAATATAACTCCTTAGATTAATACATTATAGTAACTTTGGGATAACATACGTGATTTATGCGTCTAAAGAATTTGTTGATAAAATCCACATTTAGAAAAGGTTTTCTTAGAGTTTTAAAGGGATTCACATTGTGATTAAAGTGTTTTCCCATGTTTGAATGCTTTCTTTAGGTTTCATTTAAAATAACTTGTACTCATGGGTGAATTTGTTCATTCTATCCATTTTTTCCTCGGTTATACCCTCATGGATAACTTGAAGGTGTCCCACATTTCTTTAGTTGATCCATAATGAGAAACACATAAAAACTTTTTAATAATAAGATCATAAGTGATAATAGTTTTTGCCTTCAAATTGTGTTGCTAAACATCATCAACTAGATGTTTGGGAATAGAAGGACCATTTTTTTGTCTTGACTTCTCTAAATTTATTTTCCATAGAACCATAAACTATATGTGTGAGAACAAAATGACATTTTTTACAGCAACCTAAATATCACAACACATCCCGCTATATAGAGTTTCATCTTCTCTTTCTAATAAGCATACACCTCTCGATTAAAGGACGTGAGTTTGTTTAGTGAATCATTTGAAGTAATTCCTACCTCTTAAGATAATGAGTATTAAAATAGGAGTTAGACTCTGATGCCACTCATTAGGCTCTAATGCCATAAATGACTTCAAACACAAGAGGGGAGGGGTTGAATTGTGTTAACTGGTTTTTGAAAAACTTTTCACAAAAGGTAAATTTTAAGCTGACTGATTTTAATAAGGAAGTATAAGCGGAGATTAGGCAGCAGAAATATAAAAAACATCAGGGATAAATTTAGAGAAATCATACAAGAATTATACTTGTTTGACCTTAAACCACGTAGCCTACTCCAACTCCAAAGAGTTTTCCATTGAGATTTTTCAGTATCAACAACTTGCCTTTTATAAAGAATCGACCCAACAACCTTTGTTATACCATGGTATATACCAGATTTATCTTACAATCTCAAAGTCAATTATACATTCACAAAAGAATTAAACTCATGTATTATAATTTTAGCATAGTAACATAATTTCACAACTCTAAATTAAGTCTTTCACTCTTTTAGCACTAAAGTAATGTATACTGAATAAAATTGATTTCATAAAGATATTTTAGCTAAAAAGGCAACAATTAATGGGTGTGACCGCTCTCTAATTGATTAGGCTGCGACACTGATCGACTAGAATTAGCCAAGCTTGCTCGTTAATCGATTAATTAGCTTTCTAATCAATAAAGAGGTGAACTTGCTTATTAATGTGATTTAGGTCCTAATTTGATGCTTTATGAACGAATTTCTACTTAAATTTCTCTTTTTTTATTAGTTGTTTGTATTGAAGTCTCTACTCCTATATTAAAGTCTCTTACTTTGGCCTTCGACCTTCTTTTCTTCCAAAAAAAAAGTAAAAAACTAAAGACTTGAAAAATAATTTAATTTCACTATTGAAATGAAATTTTCATCACTCAGGAGAATTAAATTTTGAAAAAAAAAATGCTTGTCAGGTTATATTTCTCTTCTAATGTTTCTTTTATTTCCAATTTTTTTTATCAATTCCCTAATTAAATAATTAAATTTATCATAGGTTTAAATTTTACTCAATTAAATTTAAATTAAATATATAATAATTAAAATGACATTATTACAACAACAACAACAACAACAATAATAATAATAATAATAATAATAATAATAATAATAATAATAATAATAATAATAATAATAATAATAATAATAACAGTAATATCACAAATCCTTGGATAGTACTTGGAGACTTCAATAACGTATTGACCTGTCAAAATAGAATTGGTGGGAATGAGGTTCAAGAGACAGAATACAGAGACTTGAGAACCATGATGGCTAATCTTGGGCTGTTTGAGGTTATGACCAAAGGTAATCATTAAACATGGTCTAATAAACACACTTCAGGACTGATTTATTCAAGGATTGATAGGGATATTGGGAATTCAGCATGGTTTCAAAAATTTAATGAAGCAACTGTAGAGGTATTGCCCCCTAGTATTTCTTATCATTCTCTCATAAGGATAAACATGTTGGTGCAGAAACCCATGAGAAGACATCTGTTCAGGTTCATTAACTGCATAACACTTGAACCAGCCTTCTTGATGTTGGTCTCTAATTTTTGGCAACAAGAAATACAGGGTTCACCCATGATTAAACTCTGGACTAAACCCGAAAAATTACAATCAGTATTGAAACCATTGACTAGGAAAATGACAAACATCCAGATGCAAATTTATTAGGCCAGGCAGGAGTTGCTCCAAGCTCAGGATATCTTACAACATGCTCTCTTTGATCAAGAGGCTATAAAACAAGTGAATCATCATACTGAAAAATTGATAAACCTCAACCAAGTGGAGGAGACCATACTCATGCAGAAGGCAAAAGTTAATTGGCTTAAGTTGGGAGACCGCATAAATACCTTCTTTCATGCTGCAGTTAAAGAGAAAAACAGGGCCAAAGGATTGCATACTTTGATCTCAATGAGGGGAGAAGTGCTCAATAACCATGACAGTATTGAAAAAGAAATTATGGAGTTTTACACTGGGTTGGCTGGCACTAAGGCAAATACCTTGAAAAGCATAAACATCCTTAGCATGAGGAAGGGCAGCAGTCTGAGTAGAGAGCAAGCATAATTGCTAATCCAGCAGATCCAACAAAAGGAGATTTGGGAAGCCTTACACCACATTGGGGACACAAAAGCTCCAGGGCTTGATGGTTTCAATGCACACTTCTTCAAAAAACCTGGCCTATTGTGAAAACTGATGTGGAGGCTGCAGTAATGGAATTTTTTAACACAGGTACAATGTTCATGGCAGTCAACTGCTCCTTGGTTACACTCATCCCTAAGACACCTGCTGCTACTACTATCAAGGACATGAGACCCATTGCCTACTGCAGCACCATTTTCAAAATCATCTCCAAGATTCTTACAAGCAGGTTGGGAAAAGTTATTCATCAAGTGGTGGATAGATCTCAAGCAGCATTCATACCTGGTAGACAATACAAGATAATATCATCCTAGCTCAAAAACTACTTAGAGGTTACAACAGAAAGACAATCTCCTCTAGATGCACGGTGTAAATGGATATCACAAAGGCATATGACACGGTTGAATGGGATGCACTACACCAAATCATGACTGAACTTGGCTTCCCCCACATATTCATCATCTGGATAATGGCTTGTGTCACTAATGTATCCTACAGATTTTCCTTGAATGGCGCTCCTACTGGCATTCTAAGAGCAAAGAGAGGCTTAAGACAAGGAGACCCCATCTCACCTCTCCTTTTTGTTCTCATTATAGAATATCTCCATAGGACTCTCAAGAGCCTTAAAGATAACCCTGATTTTAATTACCACCCTAAATGTGACAAACTAAAAATCATTGATTTGTGTTTTGCATATGACATACTAGTTTTTCTGAGAGGTGATGTAGGTTCTTTGAAATTACTGATGAATAAAATGACTCAATTCTCAGAAGCTATAGGTTTGAAGATTAGTAACCCTAAGAGCAAGATGTTCTTTGGTGGTGTGGATGTTGAAAATCAAATACAGATGCAACAACTTACTGGTTTTGAGATAGGGACTATGCCTGTCAAATATTTGGGGGTTCCACTAAATAGCAGGAAGCTAACAATCAACTACTACCAGCCCCTCATTGACAAGATGCTGCAAAGACTCCACCATTGGAGTACAAGACTACTCTCATATGCAGGTAGAATGTAACTAATAAGAAGTGTACTTTTCTCTATTTTTAATTATTGGTTGCAAACCTTTCCACTGCCTAAATCTGTTTTGAAGCATATAGAAGGTATATGTGGAGGTTTCTTTAGACTGGGAACAATGAGCCTAGTAAGAAATCCCCTGCTTCATAGGATCACTTCTGTGATCCAAAAAATGCTGGAGGTATGAACATGTTTTCTCTAGTGGAATGGAACAAGGCCATAATTGGGAAACTGCTGTGGGATATTTGCCAAAAGAAAGACAAACTGTGGATTCAATGGATACAAATATACTATATGAAAAACATTGATGTAGGGCTATACCAGCCAGGTGTGAATACATCTTGGATCATAAAGGTCGTCTTCAAGGATCGAGACTTAATGATTCATTCTGAGGATTGGCGTGATCTACAGGGGAAGAAAACACGGGGAAAATATACCACATGCTGCGAGGACCTAAACCTAGAGTGCATTGGAGAAATATTTTTTGGAACAACTATGCCAGGCCTCGTGTGGTTTTCAACCTTTGGTTAACTTGCAATAATAAACTTCTCACGAAAGATAGATTAATCAAGTTTGGTATACCAAGGGACGGTGCTTGCGTACTGTGTTACCAGGTAGAATCCTGTTATCATTTATTTTTTGAATGCAACTTTACTAACAGAATTTGGAGTGCCCTTCTGAACTGGATAGGTTTCAACCGTAGGCCTCATGGTTGGGATGTGGAGTTGCAATGGTTGATACAAGTTGCGAAAGGGAAGGGGAGTAAGAGGAATTTGCTCAAAATTGCTTTGGAGGAAACTCTCTACAGCATTTGGAACCTGAGGAATAAAATTATATTTCAAGAAGCCAATAAGGAAAGTTTTAACCATGGGGAGATAAAACATAATATCATGAGAAGAGCTGAAACAAATTATAAGTTGAAAATGTATTGTAGTTATTTGAGTTAATTTGTTCTTGATTGTCAATTGGAGCCTGAATCATTTGATCGGCTGTACCTTGTGAGCTAACATGTATGACCATCCCATTGTGTTGAATTAAGATGATAGATGGATGCTGGAAATTATGAAAGTTAATAGTTTTACTTGTACACACTAGATAGCAATAAAGAACAAATGGTTCACCGATGCAAACAAATGAATTAATGATGAATTGATGTTAAGATGTTTTAACATTATTTAGTGTTGTGTGGATGTGTATTCGATGTGATTATGCTTTTTGGTGATGTTATACATGTTAATATGACTCATACTGTTATGACATGCATGATTATATGATGATTAATTATGTATTGGTGGTGAGGATTGTTGTTATTATTGGTGGATAGTAATTAAAAAGGGGGGTTATTATTGTGTGTCAATGCATGTTGTTTATGGCCAGAAGGAGGACTGTAAGCATTATTGTTATTGTTGCATTTATATTAATGGACCTGAATCATTGTGTTGTGTCGTTGAGAGAGGCATGTTTGCTAGTTCAGAAGGGGGGACTAGTGGCTTTTCCCAAGGTCAGAAGGAGGTGGGCTTAGAGCTCAGAAGGGGGGTTCATGGGTTCAGAGAGAACCAAATGTTGAGTTGGTACCACATGCATAGAGCCACGTTGTGTCGTGAGTCAAATTGAATATAAATGCATATTATTATGAACAGGTGTGAGACTATGGTGTTGTTGACTGTATATTGAATGTATGACATGTTGTGTGTTTCTATACCTTTGCATTCTTTACACCGTTTATATCAAAGTTTATTTCTCACCCCTTTTGCTTAATGTTGTCCACCACGAACATCTTGCAAATACTCATGAGTAAAGTTATTGTTGTGTGTGTAAGATGGCTTGTTAGAGCTATTCTTCGTTTTATTTATTGCTTAATCCTAATTTAGTGGTTTTAGTGCTTTGATATTGTAACATCGGGACCGGGGCATTTTTTATGTTTTGAGTTAATGTTGATTTGGTGTTTTAAAGTTTAATACTTTATTTATGAAGTTTGAAATGAAGTTGTTATGAAATGATTTTCCGGTGCGCGTTGTCACATGTTTTTAAGGAGTTTTTGGTGTTGATGGTTGGTGACACCTTAATTTGTCAATTAAACATTTTCATATAAGTTTTGGGGTTTAAGGTGTTACATTAGTGGTATCAGAACAAGTCGATCCATCCAGACAGGTTGTGTAGTTTTATCTTTTCCTTAGTATGCGACGTGTGTGTGAAACACTATCGGTGCTCATTTATTTTTCTAGTTGATTTATAGCGGGAGCAGAATCTAAACAAGTGGGGGAAAAGCTTCTACTTCTCTGAGATGTTTCAGGTGTGGAAGGTTGGTTCAGTGTGACACTGATTGAAAGTGTGTTGGTTTTTGGATGAGGTTCTATTGTTTCTTGAATCCGAGGAGACTATTGTAAGAACAAGATTTGGTTCTACATTTGGCCTTTAGTTTTGATGTTAACAATACATTATTTCTTATAGAACAATTTTTACCCTAACGGTTTTGTCTAGTGTGTAGATTTTGCTAACAGGTTCTGACTTTGAAGATTTGGGGTGTGAAGTCATCAGATCCTGGACTCAACACACATTGCCCCTAAAGAGATACAAAAGTGGGATTTACAATGATTAAGCCAAGTTTTGAAATGCTCTTAAACAACAATTCTGATGAACATTTGTGTTAAAGCTTCAGACTATGACTCTGATAGAAGAGCCTTTGAAGGTTTATCAAGTTCTCAAAATTCGGAATATCAAGTTTTGAAGACTCTGAAGACCAGGTTCTGAGGAACTATGTCAAGACTCTAAAGACAAGGTTCTGAAATTTCTTTCAACCTGACTCTTGATCCTTGTAAACATAGAAGCCTCTGAATATTAGAAGATAAAATCATAAGGTTTTACATGAGAAAAATAGTACACATTACAAGATCAATATTCTTTCCACTATGCTGATTTTGTGGAGTAAGGACTGTACTATTGTACTATTTTGTATCCCACCTTTGCAGGTCGTTATGAAAGGTGATAACTCATTTCTGATGATTTCAATTTTACCCTCTAACAGATCTTTTCATTGCCTATATAAAAAAGACTTGGGAAGAATGAATGAAGTTGTTACACTACGCTAGTTTACGAGAATTCGTGCTACATCAAAATGTTTTTGCTCGACATAATATTCTTGTGAATATAGTAAAGAAAACACACATAGATCTTTTTTTCGTATTTGTGTGATTATTTCATTGTACTTAAACTTTGTGTAATTTGCTTTCTTAGAAGTAACTTTGTAAATAGAATTCTTGTATCTCATTGTTTGAGGTTATATTCCTTGAGAGACTACGGTATAGTCAAGATTCTAGAGAAGACATTAACGAGTAGTTTTTGCGTGTCTGTAATTAGTTGATTATAGTGGATTAATTTCTTGTTGATAAGGCAAAATCACCTTGGCAGGTGGACTGGACTAGCTTCGTTAACAATGAACCAGGATAAAAATATTTTTGTTCATTTTTTTGTTCTTGTTTCATCTTTGAGTGTCTTGGATGTGAAAAAGTTGTATATTTGAAACCCAATTCAAACCCCTATTTCTTGTGATTCTTGTCACCTTCAAGTACGGAGTCGAGTTTCATGACCACTAGACAGGTATGGATGTCCTTGAGAGAATTTGCTCAAGTATTCATGGTGTTCGCTCCCTTGGCAAGGGGAAGCGAGAGAATGATTACAGATATACCTATAGTGTGTGATTTTCTTGAAGTTTTCTCAGATAACATTAGTGATTTGCCACCGGAACTCGAAGTTGAGTTCAATATAGACTTAGTATCTGGTACTAGTCCTGTGTCGATGGCTCCTTATAAGATGTATGGTTCAGAGTTAAGTAATTTGAAGAAGCAATTAGAAGAGCTACTTGAGAAGAAGTTTTTTCAACCAAGTGTTTTGTCATGGGGAGCACCGATGCTGTTAGTTATAAAGAGAGATGGTAGCATGAGGTTGTGTGTTGGCTGTCAACAGCTGAATAAGATCACTATCAAGAATAAGTATCTGTTTCTGAGAATTGATGATTTGATGGATAAACTGGTTGGTTATGTATTCAGTAAGATTGATTTACGGTCGATTTATTATCATATTCGGGTGAAACCAGAAGATATTCCGAAAAACTGTGTTTAGGACGAGATATGCTCATTTTGAGTATTCTGTGATTCCGTTTGGAGTTTCTAATGCGCCAGGTTGTTTATGGAGTATATGAACATGTTTTTCTATCCTTATATAGATCAATTTGTGGTTGTGTTCATCGATGTCATTTTGATATATTATAAGTCTGATGAAGAGCATACGAAGCATATGAGAGTTGTGTTGCAGACCTTGCAAGAAAATAAGTTGTATGTAAAGTTATCCAAATGTGATTTTTGGTTCTGTGAAGTGAGTTTCCTCGGGCATATAGTTTCTAGTGGTGGTAATGTTGTTGATATGTTAAAGACAGATGTAGTGTTGCAGTGGGAGACTCCGAAATCTGTTACGAAGATCAAAAGTTTTTTGGGTTTGGCTGGTTACTACGAAAGGTTTATTGAAGGATTTTTGAAGTTAGCATTTCCTTTGACTCAGTTGACTCAAAAGGGTCAAGCTTATGTTTAGGATGTGCATTGTAAGGAGAGTTTTCAAGAAATCAAGAAGCAACTGACGCCTGCTCCAGTTTTGATTATGCCGAATCCAAGTGAGTCCTTTGTTGTGTATTGTAATGCTTCTAAGATGTGTCTGGGTGGTATGTCGATGCAGAATGGTCAGGTTATAGCTTATGCTTCTAGGCATTTGAAAGTTCATGAGAGGAATTATCCTACACATGATCTAGAGTTGGCATTCGTGGTGTTTGTGTTAAAGATTTGTATGCATTATCTGTTTGATTCCATATTTGAAGTGTTTAGTGACCACAAGGGTTTGCATTACTTGTTCGATCAAAAAGAGTTGAATATGAGACAGAGGATGGATCAATTTTCAAAATCATTATGATTTTTTCTTGAGATACCATCCAGTAAAGCCAATTACGTGGCCAATGCGTTGATTAGGAAGTCGTTGTATATTTTGATGCTGATGGTTCGAGAGTTGGAATTGATTGAGAAATTTAGAGACATGAGTTTGGTGTGTGAAGAGACTCATAACCGTGTGAAGTTGGGCATGTTGAAGCTGACCAGTGGTATTCTTGATGAAATCGGAGAAGGTCATAAAGTCAACTTGGGATTGATCAACTGGTTAGGTTTAATCAATCAAGGTAAAAGAGATGATTTCATAATAAATGAGGATTGTGTCATGCATTTAAGAGATAGAGTTTATGTACCAGCTGTACCAAAACTCAATAGGAGTATTCTTGAGGAAAGTCATAGAAGTGGTATGAGTATTCATCCTGGTGCCACTAAGATGTACCAAGATTTGAAAAGGGTGTTTTGGTGGCAAGGAATGAAGAATGAAGTAAGTGAGTTTGTTTACACTTGCTTGACTTGTCAGAAGTCGAAGATTGAACATCAGAAGCCATTGGGTTTGATGCAACCATTGAGCATTCTTGTGTGGAAATGGGATAATATTTCCATGGACTTTGTGATGAGTTTGCCGAAGACGACGAAAGGATGTGACTCCATTTAGGTTATTGTTCATAGACTGACTAAATCGGCTAATTTCATTCTGATTAAGATCATCTATCTTTTGCAGAAGTTAGCCGAGTTGTATATTGATATGGTTGTTAGCTTGAATTATATTCCTTAGAATATTATTTCTGATAGAGACCTGAGTTTCACATTGAGGTTTTGGCAGAGTTTGCAAGAAGCATTGTGTACTAAGTTGAAGTTGAGTTTTGCTTATCATCTGCATACGGACGGTCAGACGGAAAGGACTCTCCAATCCTTGGAAGACCTATTGAGGGCTCGTGTCTTAGAACAAAAAGGTGCTTGGAATAGCTACTTGTTGTTGGTTGAGTTAACTTACAATAACAATTTCCATTCTAGTATTGGAATGACACCGTTTGAGGCGTTGTATGGTAAGAGGTGTAAGACTCCATTATGTTTGTATGAATCAGGTGAGAGTGTTGTGATTGGACCTGAGATTGTGCAGAAAACCTCTTATGAATCAAGTGAGAGTGTAATGCCCTGTATAATATATATCTAGAATAATACCATACAAGCATTTTATTTGGTACTGACACATCAAAAGTGCCTAATGGCATAGTTCACATACTTGTCTATTCTAAAACATAAATACAATCTATGGCACAAGTCATGGAAACTAGCCAAGAAAATAAAATCTAAGAATATACAATATCTACAATTGTATACAACAAACAGAATACAGCGGAATAAGCTCAACTAAGCTTCTCTTGAAACATCCGAGCATCGCTCCACTTGTAGCCAAACCTGCACCTGAAACAAAGCAACTATAGTGGGGTGAGATACATCAAATCTCAGTGAGTTCCCTATCCTTTAGATTCTCTCGGCTTTACAGGGTTCTATCAATCCTAACTCAAGTCAAGGGGAAGGGAAAAATGACCTTGAGTGCACAACCTCACAACTCACACTATATGGAAACATGTCATGAGTCTGTTAACTCACAAAGTTCACGCGGAAGGAATTACGTCCTGAGCCTGTTAACTCAAGATTCCTTATGAATAGATAACCGTACCAAGGCATCCCCTTTTCCCATCCGCTCCTACGTCTAGAAGTCGACCCGAGTCATGGATCCTTGTAGTTACTTGACATACGAATTGGATTCGGGATCATCGGCCCGTACACCGTGATCCGTCACTTCACACGGCCCGTACACCGTCACAAGTCTCTTTACCCGTAGGCTCCAATCGTACTATACGTGGGAGTCAAACCTGCCAAGTAATTGTGCATACGTTTCAGAGGAGGTGCTCGAGTCTCATGAAACTAAACCGCAAGATAAATGGTTACGATTACATGATCATATACACAACGTGATTGTATTCGACAATCACAAGGCCACATTCGCCTTAAGGCCTCTTTTGCCTTTAACAATAAAACATAACAATTACACATGTTCCATACTAGTGTTTCACTCATTCTATACCATTCGGTAATGGACACACGCCTCGGCCTCTTCTGCACGAGCGTTGTCCTCACGTTATCTACTCTAGGCCAGAATTCGTCAATGAATGCACGAGCGTTGCCATCCAGAGTTTCTATCACAATTATAATTACAACCTAGAATTATATAAATCTTAACTATGCCATTTGTTTTCGGGGTAAAGTTTCCTCACTCTCCCTAACTCGTTTTAACATGCATATTATCTCATTCATTTTAACAACAATATTAAATAGACATGGTATAATCACAAATATTACAAGTAACACATATAATAACATAACACATAAGACACCCCTTTCGGGTTCCCTCTGATTCGTTTAATCGGGTACCGAAACCAATATTTCTCACTCTTATCCCGTAGGATCTTTCCACAGCTTTACATCAGCTATAAATATGCCTCGATCAGATTTATGATCCAAAAGATGTCAATTCCGACATTTCACAAAACATTATTTTCCTTCATTTTCCACTAAATAAAATATCCCACATCATACCCAAGATTTTCACAAAACATTATCAGATAGAGGGTTGTCATAGCTTTCTAATGACACCAAGAACGTCCCGATCCGAGTTACGGATCAAAAGTTATGAAGGAAACAACTTGGGTCGTCATAGCTTTCTAATACGGGGTATTACAGAGAGTATTGTGATTGGACCTGTGTTGTGATTTCTCCTTACCAGATTATGAAGCGGGTAAGAGAAGTGGCTTAAAAAGTTGCATTACCGTCGTTTCTTTCGAATCTTCATGATGTCTTTCATGTGTCTCGCCTAAGGAAGTATATTCCTGGTCTGTCTCATGTGATTCAAGTGGACGATGTGTAAGTAAGAGAGATCTTGACCGTTGAGGCATCTCCATTGAGAGTAGAGGATCGCGAAGTGAAACACTTGAGAGGCAATGAGATTGCGCTGGTGAAAGTGGTGTAGGGAGGACCTGCTGGAGGCAGCATGACGTGGGAGCTGGAGAGTCAGATGAGAGAGTCGTATCCGACTCTATTCCTTTCAGGTAATTTTCGAGGGCAAAAATTCTCTAAGTGGGGGAGAGTTGTAACACCCTAAAATTTGATTAATTTATTTAATAAAATTATTCATATTTTATTTAATTATTTAGCATGTGATGCGATTTTAATTAAATATATTATGATTTATATGCATATGGGAGAGGAGTGGAGAGAACATTGGTAGGGTGGTAGAAGGATTAAAAGGATTAAAATAACTAAATTAATTGTAAATAATTAGAATTGATAATTTTTTAATTAATTAGCTAAATAAATAATAAAAGAGGTTTTTGGGTGAAAAATAAGAATTAAGAGGAAATAAGGGAAGTGGTAAACATTTTAAAAAGAGTTGGGCCTTAATGTAATTAACAAAAGATTAAATTAGATTTATTGATAAATAGAGGTTAGCAGAGATTTTAAAGAGTTAGTACGCGAAATAGAATTTTTGGGAGAAGAAAAAACTAGGGCTTGAAGAGGGAAGAACAAACCACCGTTCTTCATCAATTCTAAATTTTGGCTAGAAATCTGAGGTAAGAGGGAGAAAAGCTTCTATATGGGTGTTTGGCATGGAAGGGTAGAGAAGAGAAATCCTTACTCTCTTTAGGGATTATGTAAATTCTATTATGATTTGTTGTTGTTGTGGGATAATCTAAAAAATTGATGATTGATTGTGTTGTTGTGGGATAATCTAAAAAATTGATGATTGATTATGTTGTTATGTGATTTTTGTGAATGAATCCGTGTGTGTATTGTTCTGTTTATGAGTATGTGATTCTATTCCATTGTTAGAATTTTGAAGCTTTGAACATGAACATGAATTTGATGAAAATGATGAATGAATTGTGTTTCCAATTGTTATGATTCATGACTTAATTCGTGTGCTGTAACATGTTGAATTGTGATGATATTGTTATATGTTGTTAAATTAATGTTATGATGCATTTGGATGTTATAATGAGAATTGGTTTGATATATGAGGGGCAGGGAATGGGGAAGATGAAGTTAACATCTGAAAAACTGGGATTTTTGGAATTCAGGATGATGTCAATCAATTGCATGCGTGAAAATTTAGACAATTCTGAAAATTAAACCATGTTAATTGATTAATTCCCCGAATCAATCGATTTCTCTTAGCCAAAACGTGAAAAATTGGAAATACAAAATGTAATAAGGATTAATGTCAATCGGCTGGCCCTTGATGTAAATCGATTGATGCTAGTTGATTTTCGAAAAATTGCTGAGATGAATCATATTACTTTACCTGATTGTTTTTGTCGTGACTTTAGTTTCGTACGTCTAAATGAGGTGTGGTTTGAAGTGTTGGAAAACTAAGGCATATGAATATCCCATAGGGATGAATTAATAGGCTAGACGAGTCCTAGTAATTGTGAAAATTAATAGTTTTACTTGTTATGCACTAGTTAACAATAACGAATAAATGGTTCATCAATGCAAATGAAAGAATTAATGATGACTTGATGTTAAGATGATTTAACATGATTAAGTGTTGTGTGGATGTGTATTTGATGTGATTCTTCTATTTGGTGATGCTATATGATATGAATATAACTCTTATTATTATGAAATGCATCATTATATGGTGATTAATTATGTATTGATGGTGAGCAATGTTGTTATTATTGGTGGATGGTAATTCAGAAAGGGGGACACTACGACAGAAAACACATATCACAGCGGTTGGAAAAGGGATACCACCACGCTGGTCCAACCGTTGTGAGGTAACGTGTGATTTTATATATGATGATTTCCACCACGGATGTTCGACCGTGATTGTATCTATGTAGCGCGCTACCTACCACAACAGTTACTTTAAACAACCGTTAGTATTGAAACATATTTAACAACGGTTGTGCTAAATAACCATTGTGATATATAGACCTGAGTTTATTATAAATTATATGGAATACCTATTTCTCCAATGCTAAGATTTGATGTTATGGTTTTGTTTTGGGGTTTCCATATGAGAGAGACGAGTGAGAGAGTTGTTAGGGGTTCATTTTGAGATAGACGAGTGAAAGAGTTGTTAGGGTTTGGTTTTGAGAGAGACGACTGTTAGTATTGAAGCGAGAGATAATTTCGCTTATATATAAATAAGTATCACCTTTCATCATGGTTGGTAATAAAAACTGTGGTGATATACAAGGTCAATAACATATTTATCACGATAAATGGCTAATTGTTGGTGTTGGGATTCAAACCATTTCACTCTGTGTACCTTTCACTATGCTTGCTTCATTTTAACGTTGTGACATGCCCTCTAGTAAGTACCAAAAAGAAATGTGCCCAAAAACATACTATTACCACGGTAACATTATGGCCGTTGTAAAATTGGTGTTACAAAATGTCTATTTTGTAGTAGTGGGATTTCTATTGTGTGTCAATGCATGTTATTAATGGTCAGAAAGGGACCGTAAGTATTATCGTTGTTGCATTGATTTGCATGGACATGCATCATTGTGTTATGTCATTGAAAGAAGCATGTCCACTAGTTCAAAAGAGGGGACTAGTGGCTTGTCCCAAGCACAGAATGGGGGATTAGAGCTTAGAAGGGGGCTCATGGTTTCAAAAGGGGGGACTATTTGAATCGTACTATAGGTGGGTTTTGTTATCGTCTCCACATAAATTGTCTTGATATTTGGATGCTTGCCGTTCAATAGTTTACCATTTCAAGAAAAAGGGTTTTCAAAGTTTTGTTCATAAATTGTCACGTTTTTAGTAGCAAAGCTTATAAATTCTAAAGTGTTTGATTAACAAAGTATATCAAAAGTAGTTTTTATCTACCCTAACTTATACGTATTCTTTCAATCTTGCATGTGAAGTCGGATCAAATTAATATCGTCACACATTCTCTCAACACCGTCTATCTCTAGAGCGGTGTTGTGAGAAATACTGTATTCATCGCTACAAGAACTCTCCATATAACAACCAATATAGTAAGCTTTAAGTTCAACACAAAACAACTATCAACCATAGACCGATCTCTCTAATCTATAAATCGATATATGAATATTTTAGATCAAGTTCCACAAAATCTATGTCTAGATGTTTACAAAACAAGAATGGATCATTAAGAACAAAAATATTCATCATATATTAATCATCACTTGTTCAGATACAAGGCCAATCAAAAGAAATACATATAGCTAACGGTAGACTACCTCTACCTTTAATACAAAGGAAATTAGCTACCCATAACCATGGTAGCTTGCTTTACAAGTAATGAAAGAAGATGAATGAGTACCCACGTTGAAGAATCGAACTCGGATGCAAATCCAGCTTCTATTTGCAAAATATCACCTTTTTGTGAAGAAATGCTGAGAAATGAGGTTTCTAGGTGAAAAATGGGTTTTGATCCCCAAAAAGTGTGAAAAATACTTATATAGTACAACTAGAATCTGTCAAGTTCGCCCATCGAACTCTACTTTATGGCACCTGAAGTGCCTCTGAACAGTTAAACCGCCCCTGAGGAATTTACAAAGTTCGTTGTGCGACCAATTCTTCGCCCTGCGAACTACTTCGCTACAAGTTCGTACAACGAACTTATGGTCCTTTAGCTACTGACTTTAGTCTGAGATGGTTCACTGGTACTTCACTGTAACCTCGCCTAGCAAACATTAGCTACCAGTCGCCTAACGAACTTATTGCCCTTTTCCTACTGCCATCATTCTAAGATGGTTCACTAGGGCTTCGCCATGAGCTCGCCAACGAACATTTATTGCTACTCCTCGCTGGCTGTTCGCCCAACGAACATGCTGAATCTCCTTTTTTCCTTTGGCTTCCTTGTCCATTTACTTGTGTCTCGCACTTTGATTTTTTATGCCTAATTCCTGCATAATAAAACACAAATTAAAGCAACCAAAGGTATTTTCAACAATATTGAAGAATAGCATGAAAACATGGAGTAAATCCAATAAAACATAATAAATGAGATGAAAAATGCCAATAAATATGGATCAATTTAAAGCATGTTTGGCATTCAATAGGGACCCGATTCCAGATATAAACAAATGTTGAGTTGGTACCACATGCATAATGTCACGTTGTGTCGTGAGTCACATTACATATAATTGCATATTATTATGAACGAGTGTGAGATTATGGTGATGTTGGTTGTGTATTGGATGTATGACATGGTGTGTGTTTCCCTATCTTTGCATTATTTACACTGTTTATAGTGAAGTTTATTTCTTACCCCTATTTTTCTTAATGTTGTCTGCCATGGACATCTTGCAGATACTCAGGAGTAAAGTTATTTGTGTGTGTGGAAGGTGGCTTGTTGGAGCTATTCTTCGTTTTATTTATCACTTTATCGTAATTTAGTGGTTTTAGTGGTCTGATTTTCTGCTACGTGTTGTCACATGTTTTTGGTGTTTTTTTTGGTGTTGATCATAGGTGACACCTTAAATTGTCGATTAAACCTTTTCATATAAGTTTCGGGGTTTAGGGTGTTACACCCATCCATGGTGTGGCCAAACATAATAGAGAGAATGCATTCTCCATATCTCATATACTGAAGCTTGAGATCTTCATCGTCTATGTCCCTGGTATTTCGCATACCGGGGGTATGTATCAAGAAGATATGATCCAAAAGATCCTGAATCATCTTCCCAAAAAAGATAGTTTCTTACCTTATCACACAAACACGATGTTCATTATAAAGAAGACGTGGAGGGCATAAGCACAATGATGAATCCCCTTCTCATTGTCATCATTACTTATCTTTATTTGAAATACTTTGGTTCAAAAAATAGCTTCAACGTGTCCACCTTTTGCATTTAGAATTATCATATCCCCAAGGATCCTCAAAATCCCTTATAAATAGAGTCATACGGCAGAAATCAAACTCGTACGACTATATATATAATTTATGGACACCATTTTCACATTTAACAATGCTATATAACCCGCCATGTGCAATATTTTCATCCTTAACTTGAAGGAAAAGGCGATGTCATAATTAAAAAGCTTGAGGCATGGGAATGTCTACAGATGATTTAATCTATACATACTTCATGCCTCTCTTTGCGACGTTCAAGATATAGCCTAAGTTCCTGGGTAACCTGTCAGCCATATGGTAGAATATGAATTAGTTTCTACAAACTTATATCGAAATGTTTAACAAAGAAGTTGTCTTGGTGAAGAACAATGGTAATATGATGAACGATATCCACAGTGCCAAGGACTCCAAAAAGGAACTAGGTTAGATGAAAGCATTGAGATTAAGGAGCGTAAAGACATAAATGATTTGATTCAACAAAATATAATTCATCTAGTACGATGCGATATTGTAAGAAAACAAAATAATCTATGAAGGCTATAACAATTTAAGAACAAAGAATATAAAAGAAGGAAAGCTAAGGTTCGTCCCATTCCATATACAAGGAATACATTCCCTTAAATGCTCCTCGAGAACGCATATTGTAAGAGTACTCCAATGTAGAATTTTGTGAGGAAGGAATGAAATTTTCAAATAGGTTCTAAAACTACGTATGGGTAGATAAGTCGAAGAATTGTCGATTCTTCCAAAGCTATGGAAAAAACACAGAGAAATTCATCATACTAAGAAATGCAATCGAAGATTTTATTCTTAAGGGAAAATGTCTAAGTTCACACCATGTGATAAGAAAAAGATAAATAGCATAAATTGCGACAAGGGTCCCCTTTTACCAATAAGAGGGTTGATAATTCCAACATAGCTAAAGAGGAAAAGGTTTTCGAGGAGGAAGATAAGAGAGAGGTTTCGATATTAGGGTTTTAAGAGGAGTTTCTCAAAATTTATTCCTCTTGTAAAATATTCCCAATAAAAGAACCTCGCCTAAATCATTAATCACAAATCAAACATCAAATTAAGGATTAGAAGAATACCTTTTTAAGTGTGATTTAGCTTTGATCACAAATGCGAAAAATACTAGTGTCTCTACATAGTCTATACAAGCACAAAAATGTAACATGGTGTTAGTCATTCCACGAGAGAATATGACAAATACGATTAGTAACAGAGTGAGATCTTCTTCTATTTATATAAATGAGCAAATAAAATCACAATACTCATATTTTAGAGTTTTTCAAAATAAGCCTAAATATATTAATATTTAATTAGACTCATTTAATTGAATACAAAATATTAGTTAAATTAAATTTTATTTAATTGAACTAATTTTTGATCCTCAATTATTTAATAAAATCACATTTAGTTAAATAAATTATATATGTTAATGTATTAAATAATATTAAAAAAAATTAACATCTAATTAAATTAAATTTTATCTAGTTTAATCATTTCTTCCATTAACCTTAGTCCACGTCTGTGATCCTCTAGGTTGTCGTAACATTGATAATAATATTAAATATTTTGTTTAATATTATTAATAGTGAGTTGTATCTAACAACTCATCACTTCTACCCTAAGTGACGAGATTGTAGTGATTTGACTTAATGTTTATGTAATTATCATCGTGTACAATTATCCCTCTAACCTTATATCTATATTTAATGTAAAATATAGTGTGTGTCACCCTTTTATAATCCAATATTATATTATGTGTTAGTCAAAAAGTACAGGTGTGTGTGTTCCTCCAGCAAGGGTAAAGGGACTCAGAGGCCTTAGTATGTGTATAACGATGTGTGGTGGTTTGAGCTTGCCCACAATGGTGAAAAGCCTTGTATGATGGTGTTTTACCATGGTTTTAGGAGTCATGTTCATGCGAGGTGAAATACTCTATGAATGGTTATGAGCTTAGGTATAAGCTAATAAGAAGTGTGATCAGTAGGTTATAATCAAGCAATATACTTTATGGTGTAATGAATTGTCCCCCTCCTACAAGGGAGATGTATCTATAGAGGCTTTTCAGGCCTAGGATTCTCTTGGGAAGGGTCACCCCCCACTTAGTCAATGATGGATCATTGAATCCCTATTTCCAAGGAGGTTATGGGTCAATTAATGACCCTGAATTCTCTCTTCCCTAGACATGTATTTTCCCATGTTTACCACGCTTGGCGATAGAAAGACCTTGAGAGTGAGACAATACCTCCCCTTGGGAGATATGTTATCATCGCCTCTCCTTGGATGTCACTCTTGGAGAGTCCTACAAATATGACACTACATATTCCTTGATAGATATGACAATTTTATTTCTTCCTATTAAAGTCTTTACTATGTGATATACTTGTTTTAAAACCTAATCCAGTTTTATTCAAGGAAGGCCTTTGATTTGATAGAATTAAATCTAGGTTTTCTTTCCTCTTAGTAAATTTACTTGTTATTTCATGAAGATCTTTCACTTCCTTTTTAATCGAGACACAAGTCTCACAATTACTAGTTTGGTTTCTAAGATTAGCTATTCATATCTTTTTGTTTCATCGTTGTTATCTAGAAACTCAATGTAGTCTTTAAGATCAAAGTTACGCTTTTCAATCTTATCATGCTCCTCAATTAACTTAGCATTTAATTTAAAATTTTTCTTGTATGATAACATTGTTACCTCACAATCATCTTTCTCGTGAGAATCTTTCAAACAAACTTGTTAATTTTCTTCATTTGATGAAGGATCTTCGAAGATTCTACTAGAAATTGATTCTTCAAGATCCCTCCTTGATGTTGATCTATGAAGATATTGTTTGTTGAGATTTTTTTCTCATTTCTTCTTTCAAATAGTCCATTGGATGAAAATTCTTCGTCTTCTTTATATTTTATCCATTATGAAGTTTCTTCATTTGACGTTGAATCTTTCGAAGATCATTCGTTCACCGAGATTGTTCTTTCAAATAAAATTGTCGGAGTTGAGTTCACTTCTTCTTAAAAAGAGTTCTTGGATGAAGTTGCTAGACATTATTATAGGTTTCAACTTATCCCTTCATCCTTTAACAGTTGGCTCAATTCATTATGTTTCTCAATGATTTCTTCCTTCTTAGATATTTGTTGAAAATTGTAAATATTCCCATCTTTCGATTTAAGGATTGGATCAGGTCTCTGATTCCAGTTCTTAATTATTAGATATTTTTTAGCGACAAAAGTTATAACATGGCTTCCAAAGTTTCTAAAGTTGGAATACCATATGTGAAAGTTGTTGAAGAAATTGATTCACCAATCCAATTTGATCACTTCTACTCATGTTAACCATATTTAACTTGCAAAATAATAAACTATTAAACAACCTGAGGTGTGTAAACACCGTCCTTAAGGATTTATCTGCCTCATAAGCACAAAGCCCCCAGGATTCTACAGATTCTTCCCAGATTCTCAATAAGACTCTGAGGCATCAGAACAACAAGAAGTAATCTCCAAGATAATTGAAAGATGTAATCAGGAGAAAAATAAAACAAAAATAAAGAGAAATATAGAAAGTGATTTTGCGTTCTCTTATCCACGTATATTTCTTGTATGTCAAAAATCGTAGGGGACTTTATATAAGAAAGAGAAATATGGGGTCATGGATTTGACTAATTCAAGTCAAGCTTATGAAATTTCTTTGACCAATCATAAAACAAAATAAATAATAATAATAGTTACTTATAATAATAATATTAATAATAATAATAATTAATATTGTAAAAATATTTTTCTCATATTTATATTTCAAAGATATGACAAAATTTATTTAGAACTTTTGACATTTAATCAAAATTTGCAATAATAACATTCACAATCATTTGGTGTTTCGCCTCGTGTGTTCATTCTCTCTTGTTCGATACTTGAAGATACTCCATAGATCATTTCAAGAGTGTCCCACATTTCTTTTGCAGAATTACAATTAAGGACATAAAGAAATTGATTTTCATTTAAATACATAAATAAAAAATAATCTTTAAAATAAATTATAAACTTTCTCTTGTCTTCTTCGATCCAAAGGAAATCAAATTTATCTTCTACTTCATTATTAACATAGTGAGTAGGGATAAATAAACCATTGATTATTGTTTCCCACAAATCAAGATCAAAATTTTGAATGAATATTTAAATTCTAGCTTTCCACAATTCAAACCTATCATCATTAAATGGTGGAGGTGTGTTTAAGAAATTTCTATTGTTAAAAGAAGTGTTGGAAGTCATATTTCTCCTGAGATGAATAACCTTTAAATAAGAGTTATACTCTGATGTCACATATTGGATATGTGACTCTGTACATGAAATGAAGGGTGAATGGTGGAGGTTTGAGAAACTAATTTAAAACAAAATCATTTATAAAATCACAATTTAAAATCATTCTGTAAAACAAATAAATAAATTTATAGTAGAAAAAAAACTATAAATAAAAAGAGAAGGTGATCTAATTCACTACTTTAAACTACTACACAAATATGTTAAAGTAATAACAATGAATATCACTTGTGATAATGAATATATGTGCATTGTTGTTCATATCATAGAGGCTATTTTGAAATGATTGTTTAATCTTGTTGAATTTATTAATGAAAATAAAAAGATAAATCAAATTTATTTATTTATTTTTTTTGGAAATAAAGAATACTTTATTAACTTATAGAAGATGAGATACAATGTGACACAAAGGTCCACCTAAAATAACCAAGAGACAAATAAAAAACTAAACTAATTCATAATTAGATTAGTTGTGTTCTTTCTAATCCTAGGATTACATCAACCTCTATAAGTAAGAGTAGTAATCATTATACCCTCGATGTCTGTATTATTCACATTGTTTCCAAAACTAGTCTTGTTTCTATGCCTCTATATCTCAGAAAGCGTTTCCGCCACTGCACTACGGATAAGACAGGCCCTCCAGCCCTTGCCTTTACCAGTCTTGATGATCCATTTAAGCTCCTCTTTCTAACCATTAGGATTATGCACAACACACAACTAAGAGAGAACCTACTTCCAAATGTTCTTTAAATGAGGACACATAAAGAACAAGTGCTCAGTGGTTTCCACCTGCAAACAGAAGTTACATGTATCATCACTTAAAACTCCAAACCGCTTAAGTTGATCCTTAGTCGCCAGTCTGTTATGGCAGGCCAACCACAGGATAAACATCGCCCTAGACCTAGCAAAATTATTGTAGAAGAGGACTCTCCAATCAGCTTTTTTCCCAACATCCTTGATATTCTCATACACTTTACTAGTACAAAACTTTACTGTCATGAGTGGCCATCCAAGCATAATATGCATGACAACACGTTGTTTCAACACAGCTTTGATAATCCAAGACATAATCTGCACAACCTGCACATCACACAAATTTATTACTAAATTTGTACATTTCTTTTTTTTTTGAAATAAAGAATATATATATCTAAAAAAAAACAATACAAAGCCCATTAGGCGACCCAAACGGTCCAGCCGAGACACAAGGACTCAACAACCAAAAAACAACAAAAGACTAATTACATAAGGATATTAGCTAGATGACTCCTATATTTAGCCTTTTGCCAACCTCTAAACACTATACAATCTTTAATTTTTCTAATGACTATATCTTTCTCATATTGTCCTTCAAAAATAGTTCTATTTCTATAATTCCAAACCTCATAAACAACTTCTGTAGCTGCTAGTTTCAAAATGTCCTTCTTCCATCCTTTACCTTTTGTATTCTTCACTATCCAATGTAGTTCCTCTCCCCAATTCCTCGGGTTGTGTTGGATCTCCAACCACTCAAGAATAGTTTCCCAAATGCTCTTAGTATCAATACACTCAAACAACAAATGTTCAATGGTTTCCTCTTTATCTTTACACAGGCTGCATTTATCGTCGAGCTCCATTCCGATTTTCTTCAATCTGTCCTTTGTGGCAAGTCGATTATGACAAGCCATCCACATTGTTTGCACTGCCCTAGGCCTAGCCATATTGTGGTATAGCATATCATGCCAGAACACTGTGTTGGTGTTGTTGGTTAGCAGCATGTACACCTTCTTCATTTGAAACCTCTTCTTACTAACCATGTCATCCCATTGGTTTTGTATCTCATTTATCTCCTTTCTCTGCTGGATTATGGTCTTCAAAATCCATGAGCACCTGTTATCATTGTCATTACAATTCAGCACAGAATGATTTTTTAGATAGTAACTATGGACCCACTTGACCCATAAGTTGTCACTTTTAATGCAAATGTTCCACAAACATTTCAGTATTGCAACTCTGTTCCAAATCTCCAAGTTGATGATGTTTAGACCTCCATTTTTGACAGGGCTGCACATTTTTTTCCACGAGATAGGGCTTTTCCTACTGATGCTGTCTTTGCCCGTCCAGATGAAGGATCGACAAATGCTATCTATTTTGTGAAGCACCATTTTGGGGTACATTTCTTTTTTTATTTGTTAATAAACACAAAATAATGTAATTTCATAAGTTATTTCAAAATATGGTATTAAGAAAAGCAAAACAATCTGAAAAAACTTCGAGTCATTTTCATCTCTCAAATCAGACGGTCCAATTTTTCCGCCAAATTGAACTTTTCTTTAAAATTATAATCTATATAATTTTATTTTATTTTTAATTTGAAATTACATTATGATATGAGGCGTTGTTCAATTTTACTGCTCAACGCTCAATAATGTGGCGAGAAAACGACACAAATATTTAATAGGGTTAATAGCTAATTTGCCTCCTACCATATGTGTGAGTTTTGAAAAAAACCCTGTAAAACAAAAAATTTAGATTCCTCCTAACATTTGAAGATTCCATTGTTTTGATCGTCTTGAACCCATGACCTCTTTGTCACATGTAAGGGGAGTTACCACTAGGCTAGCTTGTTTCCACTATTGAAATATATAAATTGTATAATTGTATTCATATTTTATATTTTCATTATATTTTGTTGTTTAAACTATTGTATATATAATATTTCAATTCAAATTCAATACTAAATATACTGTAAATATTTCAGTTTTATATTAATAATTTACTGTAAATATTATTTATTTATATTATTAATTTTATAATCTAAAAACTAAAATTTTTAGTGTAAATACCATTTATTTATTTATATTAAAAATACATAATTTATGAAATAAATTTATAATATTAAATATTAAATAAAACATTATATATATATATATATATATATATATATATATATATATATATATATATATATATATATATATATTAATTGTAAAACTAAAACAATATTAATGTTGAATATTGAATATTGATTATTAATGTATTTAAATAATGAATTAAAATATTTAAATAAATCTAAAATAAATATATTTATTTATTGTAAATATTATTGAATATTGAATAATAAATTAATAATATATTTATTTACAGTAAATATTATTGAATATTGAATATTTATTTATTTATATTTTCGGTAACGTTTACTGTAAATAATATATTTATTTACTATAAATATTATTTATTTATTTATATTATTAATTTATTATTTAAATATTTATTTTAGATTTATTTAAATATTTGAGTTCATTATTTAAATACATTAATAATCAATATTCAACTTTCAATATTAATATATTTATTTATATTTATATTAAAAAATTAAAATAAATATTATATATATAATTTACAGTTTTAATATTTTTAATATTTTTAATATATCTTATTAACTGAAATAATGAATTGAAATTAAATAATAATAATAATAATAATAATAATAATAATAAACTAATAATAAATTAATTGAAATTAAATGATAAAAATGAATCTAATTTCAGTTTTATTAAAATTATTATTTAATTGTATGAATTGAAATGTTGTAATATTTAATACTTGATTCAAACAAGTAAACAACAAAAGCAGTTAGCTTAGTGGTTGGTGTTTCTCCTTGCAAGGATTATGTCATGGTTTCAATACAGATTCTATTGACCAAATCCATTGAGGATGCAAAATAGAGGAATCTTGAAATTGCAAGGTGAAAATTTAGTTTTTTTTACAGTTTTTTTTTAAAACTCGCTCATATGACAGGGGGCAAAATAGTTATTAACTCTATTTAATAATAATAATAATAATAATAATAATAATAATAATAATAATAATAATAATAATAATTACCGATTCACTTAAAATAATTTTTTTTTCAAATATTCAATAATTATATATGTTAATCTATAACAATATATAAAGTGAATACTTTGTTTTGGTGTATTTTATTTTTCTACCATTTTTATTCTTACTTTATTGTATAATTTATTACTTAATAACTTTCATTTAAACTATTAACTTTCACATAACTTCCATTGAAACTATTATTATTAACTTCCACATAATTTTCTACTATTAACTTCCAATTGATAAGCCCCAATTTCGAACTTATAACTTATAGTTTATAGTTTATAAGCTCATATGATAATTTAGACATGTTTGATAATTGTTTTTTGGGTTAAATATGTATTAGGTCCCTACAAATATCCCAACTTTCAAGTTTGGTCCCTCAAAAAATTTCCTTCAAACATTGGTCCTCTGAAAGTTTTCTGTCCCTAACTTTAGTCCCTCCCTTTAGTTTACACTAACGGAGGATGATGTGGCACGCCAAGTGTGTAAAAATCTCTTGCCAACTGTGTATTATTATTATGCCACGTCAGAAATGATTTTCTCCTTCTATTTCTTCTCCACCTTGTAAGAACAAGATTTGGTTCTGCATCTTGTCTCTGTGTTTTGATGATAACAATGAAGTATTTGTGTGAGAACAATTTTGGTGCTCTAACGTTTGTTATTCTGATTGTTTTAACAAACAGGTTCTAACTCTGATAAAGACCATGTGCTACGTCACTCTGGCATTCTCTATGGTCACTTCTGTGTGAAGAAGCAAGATTGGTTCTAATCTACTGTGCGTCAGAAAGATTATGAGAAGACACTATGTTGTTGTTGTAACGTCTCTTGGATTCTAATTTCTGAGTGTGACTCTGATGTTCTATTTATGAAGCTTGTATAGCTTCCGAGGTCGTTAACTTCTGAAGACTAAGTGCTGAAGATTCTGAAGACAAGGTTCTGCTGAACGAAGTTCTGAAGACTCTAATGACTTAAGGATTCTGAAGATTAAAGGTTCTAAAAACTAAGTGCTGAAGATTCTGAAGACAAGGTTCTTCTGAACGAAGTTCTGAAGACTCTGAAGACTTAAGTATTCTGATAACCAAGGGTTCTAAAGTAGAAGAGCTGAAGACTCTGAAGACAAGGTTCTGCTGAACAAGTTCTGAAGACTCTAAAGACTCAAGACTCTGAAGACTCAATGATTCATTCTTCTGATCATGCTTCAATCAAATCATCTCAGAAGCCTCTGATGAATAGAAGAAGATGAAATATTTGCGTGGGAAAATCGTACATAGTATAGATAAAGCACGTTCTTTCCCACTACCCTGATTTGGTGGTACAAGGGACAATTTCGGTGTACGATTTTCAACCCAGCATAACGGCTTTATTTCAAGTCGCTAGTACTCTTATCATATTACTGATATGCCCTTCAACGGATCTTTTTCTGGCTATATATAGGCTTGATCATTCAACAAATCTAAGATGCACGAGTGCATGTGTGCATACGAATGAATGAATATGAGTGAGCAACAAACGATGTAGTACTCAGTGTGAAAAGGAAAAATATCAAAAACACTGATTCACATGAAGAAAGAACTCAAGAAACAGAAGAATATATGAGTGAACAGTAAAGCACCACAATACAAAGAAGAAGAATATTTTTACTATATAGTTTCGTTCTAAGTTAGATTGAGCTTAAAAATGTATATTTACTCTGCTTGTGTAGAAGCATCATTATTGTAAACAAACCCTTGTTGCAAACAGTTGTTTGTGTTCCCTAAAGGACCAAGTAGGTCAGAAGCTTTAGGAAGACTAAGACAGTGAGTTTTAATGTTGTTAGTCACTTGCTGATGGCTTGTGCGGTGTATTCCTTAAGAGACCAGTTGGGTCAGAATTCTTAAGAAGACTAAGACAGTGTGTTTTAGTGTTGTTAGTTACCTGCAGTTGGCTTGTGCATTGTATTCCTTAAGAGACTAGTTGGGTCAGAATTCTTAAGAAGTCTAGGACTAGTGTGTCTTAGAGGTTGTTGTTAGTCACCAGCAGTTTGCTAGTGCAATTGTAATCAGTTTGGTTATAGTGGATTAAGTCCTTGTGTATAAGGCAAAATCACCTTGGCGGGTGGACTGGATTAACTTGATAATTTTCAAGTGAACCAGGATATATCGTGTGTCTTTCTCTATTGTTAGTTTATTTATGATCTTTGTTTGAGTTTCATAAAAAGCTTTTAAATTGGAAAACCCAATTCAACCCCCCCCCCTTTTCTTGTGTTTTTCTCACACCTTCAATTGGTATCAGAGCTCCGATTCTGATTGTGATAAACATTTTATCAGCACTTAACAGTGTTCAGTACCGATCTAGTATTTGTGTGAGATATCATGGCAGCTCTTGCTAAAACCACTACTGAAGAGAAAGGTTATTACAGTGCCAAACCACCTGTCTTTGATGGTGAAAAGTTTGACCACTGGAAAGACAAAATAGAAAGTTTCTTTCTTGGTTATGATGTAGATCTTTGGGACTTGGTAGTTGATGGCTACAATCACCCAGTTGATGCTACATGTGCTAAAATATCCAGAAGTGATATAATCAACCAACAGAAGAAAGGTTAGAAGAATCATAGTGTTATATGCTATCTCTTATACTAAGTATGAGAAGATGATGCAAAATCCATTTTTGATTCTTTTAGGATGACTCATGAAGGAAATGCTCAAGTTAAGAAGACAAAGGCACTTGCCTTAATCCAAAACTTTGAGGCATTCAGAATGGAGGATGATGAAACAATTGAGACCATGTTTTCAAGGTTTCAAATACTATTCGCGGGACTCAAGTTCTAGACAAAGGTTACTCAACTGCTGAACATGTGAAAAAGATCATCAGAAGTCCTCCTAAGAAATGGATACCTATGGGAACAACTCTAAAGCTATCAAAATATCTCAATAGCATAAGCCTTGAAGAGCGTGTTAGTTCTTTGAGAATTCATAAGATAGAGCTGAAGAAGAAGAAGAGTGAATCTATCGTTCTTAAGTCTAAACCTGGAAAGGCAAAGACTTATTAAGTTGAGGAAGAATCAGAAGATGAGCTATCGCTAATCTCCAGAAGAAGCATAACTCTGGAAAGAAGGTTATCTGTTACGAGTCTAATGAGCCAGGTCATTACAAGAACGAGTGTCCAAAGGTCAAGAAGGACAAGAAGCCTAAGAAGAACTTCTCCAAAGCGAAGAAAGGTCTAATGACAATTTGGGACGACTCTAAATTTGAAGAAGTAGAATATCTGATGAAGAACAAGCAAATGTTGCGCTAGTAGCAACAACCGAAGATGAAGTTTCTGGATAACCAGAAGACTAAATATCATCATAAACAGAATTAGACTCAGACTCTTGCTCAGAAATATAATTAGCAGCTCAGTTGAAACACCAGTCATGGTAACTGAACAGTAGTTGCTCGCGACTCATGACGAGAAGAAGGCATATGTTTCAAGTCTGGAACTTAAGCTTGGAGACTTCGCTAGGTTCTGAGGAAACCAGTAAGAAGAAAATCATTGGCTCTGGAATCGTTGCTCAAAAGTGTTTATTGTTGGGATATTATGAATGCTTTAAAGGCTACAAAATCTATACCACAGAAACACGAATTGTAGATGAATCAATTCATGTCAGATTCAATGATAAGTTTGACTCTGAAAAGTCAAAGCTAATTGAAAAGCTTGCAGATCTGAAGATCACGTCATCAGAATCTAAGATGTAGAAGATTTAAGAGAAAAAGACGAAGATGCAAATTCTCCATATCCAAATACAACCTTATCAGTAAGCTGAGAACAACTCATCTTATCAGAAGAAGAATATATTAAAGAACTCTCATTCTGAAGAATTGATTCCGGAAGATAAATCTGATCCAGTCAGAAACCGTTCATCCTTCAGACAATCCGAAGAAACTCTGCTGGGTCTAGTGTCTCTGATAGTGCCAACAACAGTTGATGCAGCTCTAAAAGAAAATGAGTGGATTCTAGCCATGCAAGAAGAATTGAATCAATTTACCAAGAATGACGTCTGGGATCTTGTTTAGAAACCCAAAGGTGTTCACGTCGTTGGAACTAAATGGGTGTTCAAAAACAAGCTAGTTGAGAAAGGCTGAATTCTAAATGAATCTGATGGACGAATTCAGATTCTTTCTGGGAATTCAAATTGATCAAAGATCAGAAGGAATGTACATTCATCAGAGCAAGTATCCAAGAGAACTTCTGAATAAATTCTACATGATGGACTGTACACCAGCTAAGACTCCAATGCATCCAACATGTATTCTGGAAAAGGAAGAGAGTACTCTCTTTCTGGTTATTGTGATGCAGATTACGCAGGAGATAGATTGGAAAGAAAAAGCACCTTTGGAAACTATCAGTTTCTCAAGAAGAATCTGATTTCATAATCAAGCAAGAGGCAATCAACAATTGCTCTCTCAACAGCAGAAGCAGAGTACATATCCGTGTCTCTGTGCAATACGTAGATGCTATGGATAAAGAACCAGCTAGAAGATTATCAGATACATGAGAGTAACATTTCTATCCTTTGTGATAATACTACTGCTATCTGTTTAAGTAAAAATCCAATCTTACATTCTAGGGCTAAGCACATAGAAATTAAACATCATTTTATTAGAGACTATGTTCAGAAGGGAATTTTATGTTTAAAATTTATAGATACAGACCATCAATGGGCTGATACTTTTACAAAACCCTTGGCTGAAGATAGATTTCTATTTATTCTGAAGCATCTGAAAATGGACTATTGTCCAGAGTAAGATTTCATCAGAACCAGATATGTTTAGTCAGAGTCTGAAGATATCAGATTTTCATTTAAACTTAGAAGCAATTATTTTTAACCTCAGTTATCAGAAGATGCTTTGTTAGAAGTGTCTCTGATCAGATGGAAACCTTTTAGTTTTCCAGAATCTGAGGATATCAAAACGTGTCACTTAATTAAAGGGTGATTAACACGTGAGCAGTACTTTTCTTGGAATTGGTTAAATCATGATTACGTTCATTTATTAATTCCCATTATTATGTTTAACATGTCACGTTCACTCAACTTCACTCTACTCACACGTTATATACCCACTCACACCACTTCACTTCTTTTACATCTTAGAAACCCTAAACCCTCTTTCTTTCCAAACTGCTCTCTGTGCTTTCTTCATTTTCAACAACAAACTTCATCTTCATCCCTTCTACCTCAACAATCAACATGATGACTACCTCTCAACAAGAAGCCGTGCGTTTCGCCGCTGAAATGGAAAAACCATTGAATCCCTCCACTGGGTTATCATCTTCATCAACTCTTCCGTCTTCAACTTCAACAACCACTGCAACTGTCACTTCAACTTCATCGTCACTCCCTGTGATTGATAAAGATCATATCACTCAAAAGGCTGCTTCAGTGAACTGCATTATTAATGCAAAAAATTTGGTTGTTCTTAAAGAACTAGATGTTGATTTTGAAAATCTTGCCGCAAATGGACACGACCTCTCTGCTGAACTAAACTTTCAAGGTTGGAGTCACTATTTTCAAAGGCTTAAAGGTCCTATCTTTGAAGCACTTGTGAAAGACTTCTGGAGACAAGTAGACTGTGACCGTCTTCATGTAGTTTCTCATGTTCTGGGAAAGAATATAGTCATTACTGAGAAATCAATTTCAGACCTTCTGAGAATGGAATTCTTGAAAAACAAACGAATCTATAGAATGAAAGGAAACTCCAAGTTTGTGAAAGAGACCATTGCCAAAGCTATCTTCACCATTTACTCTCCTGAGAAATTGAAGTATAAGAGTAAGGATCTACATGCTAATCAGAGAATTTGACACAAGATCATTCTGAGTTGCATCAATCCAAGACCTTCATCAAGTTCTTCTGACTACTTCAATGCAAATCAGAAGTATATGCTGTATTATCTGCTTACAAATCAGAAGATGTGTTTGCCCTCTATTCTGTTTTACTATTTACGGGATATGGTGAGCAAGACAAGGACAACAGCTTCACCAGATAAGACTGTTCACACTTACATTCCGTTTGGAAGGTTGCTTTCTGATATTTTTGTTGAAAGTGGCCTGGTGGAATTTCTAACTGAAGAAGCCAGGTATACAGAAGAGGATATCGACACGGGTCACGACTACTTACTTAATAAATACTTTCCCCGACCATCCCACACAAGAGGATATCGACACGGGTCACTAATATTTATTAATGGATAAAAACGGTTCCGATTACGTGATTTCACACACAAACGTGATTGTATTCGACAATCACAAGGCCACATTCGCCCTTCACAAAGAACGCAAGGTTCACACACATGTTCCATACTAGTGTTTTACTCTCTCCTAGACCATTACTCATCAAAGATGTACCTTTCTACATCGAATGCACGAGCATCGTCGTCTAGATTCTCTACTCTAGACCATTACTCGTCAAGGATGCACCTTTATACATCGAATGCACAAGCATAGCCATCTAGAGTTTCTATCAATTTCTAGTCACAACCTAGAATCATATCATTTTGTTTTGGGGTAAGGTTTCTCACTCTTCCTAATTCATTTTAAGCATGTTATTCTCTCAATCATGTTTAACAATAATTTTAGGCAAAGCATATTACAATTGCACATTTTAGAATTACATATAATAATTCAATCATAAGTTATATCACCCTTAGGTTCCCTCAGATTTATTTAATCGGGAAATGAAAACAATATTTCTCAATCTTATCCCATAGGATATTTTCACAGCTTTGCATCGGCTATAACCATGCCTCGATCGGATTTACGATCCAAAAGATATGGATTTTCAACATATCACCTAACCATTATTTTCATTCATTTTCCACTAAATAATTAATCCCGCATCATATCCATAAATTTCACTTTTCATTGGGTAGAATATTCTCATAGCTTTCCATCGGTACCAAGAACGCTTAAATTGGGTATACGAATCGAAAGTTATGGATTTTTAAAGAAAAGAGAGTTATTTGAAAACTCCCAAGAGCGCCCGGAGGTGTCCCCCTGCGCCTGATACTTCACCCGGCCGTAAGACTCATGCCAAAAAAATCAAAGTTCCAGAATCAAAACATGCTGCGCCTCTTGACTTTCGCCCGGCAGAGCAGCAGCGCAAGCCTGCGTCGCCCGTCGGTGCGTATCAGAAATAGAATTTCTCAGCTGCGTTTTTAGGGTTCCAAGGGCTTCAAAACCCACCCTTTCCACACTAGATTGTTTACCAACATCAAAACAAGTATCATCAATTGATCACATGCATATTACGACTACACTACGCAATTTATATCGAATTTCATCCGTTAGGTTTCATTTTCTCTCAAATCTAACCTAAGATCTAAATCCTTAATTCTAGAACTTAGAGTTTCTAACTAGAACCCACCTGGTAATCGAAGAGGAGGTTGAAGAAGATGATGATCCAAGCTTTTCTCTCTTCTTCCTCTTTCTCCACTTTTCTTCTCTTCCTTTCTCTTCTTTCTCTTTTCTTCTCTACTATCTTTCTTTTTGTTTCTCTTTACAAATATATATATATATATATATATATATATATATATATAATACTATTATTATACAATATAATCCAATAGAGTAAAACATCTCCAATTGATATTTTATCGTTTCACACCAATTGATCAATTATTATAGTTACCATAAAATTCTCTCTCGAACTAATAATTATTGATCCGTCTCTTTTATTAAATAATTGATCTCTTCAGAGCTCATTTGTTGCTCTAATGATTCTACATGTCAATACTTAATGCACTTAGAGGATTTCATTAATCCAATTATCCAAAGATAGAGTACACAAAAGCTCATATGATCTCATCTGAAATCCAATTGAGCATTTAGATAATATGGGGTATTACAATATACAAGTATGGCCAAGGTCAGTATTAACATATTAACCACAGTATGACACATTGTAAACAAGTACAGTATTAATCTTAAAAGTGGTTGAGGTCAGTACCCTACTACACAACACTATATAATCACATATCTTCTTGTCCTTACACACGACCCTACATCTATTTTTATCATTTTTTCAAACTTTACCTCTCTATCATTCAACACATTGTGTTCTAATATAGCATCCTTGAACTGCCTTAAAGTTGAAAACTCTATCCCAACTTTGAAAACATAATCTTTACACAATGAATCTTCCTCATTATACCTCAAAACACAAGGCCTTTCATCACAATTATCATCATCCCCACCACTGTCCAGCTCACCAGTCAAGTATTCATCCTCAATAACATGTTCCTTTCCTATCTCTTCAGTTATAAATACCTTCTTGTCTTGCTGAGTATTGACCTCTTCAGTTGCAACATCTTCATTTTTATGTTCTCCATCAGCCCTATTCACAAACACCTCATCAAGGCCTTCCTCAAAACCTTCCATTCTCTCCTCCTCACTATCTTCAAAATGCACATCTTCTACAGAATCTTCATTAGACTCTTCACTTGATTCACTCAAATTGTCAGCATTCTCATCACATTTAACTCTCTTTCTTTTCTCTCTAATCCTATCCATAAATGTGTCTTCTCCTTTAACCTTAGGCTCACAATAAATCTCAACATCACACTGATATCCTATGACATACATGGCTAACTCAAGCGCATCTCCATCATCCTTAAATACTTTTAAGTCTTGTTCAAGTAATCCTTCCTCGTGCTTCCACCACATCTTAACAGAAGTGTGATCAAACTCCTTAACTAAGTCACAAGCCTCAAAGAAGCTCTAATAATCAGGATCCTGCCCCTTAAAGGCATACACTTCCCCACCCTCGTATTTTAGGTTAGTGTCTTTTACAAAACAACCCTTTGTGTAAAAAACAATCGTGAACTTTTCCATTACCCTGTAGACAAAAGTTAACCTAACTTTAAATTTTACCATTTCTGGACAAAACATACTAACCCTAATTTTTACTAACCAAAACGTTTACTTACACTAACAATCAATACCACAAATTAAATACATGGGACCACTATTGCATACATCTATTAAAGAATAGAACATGGGACCACTATTGCATACATCTCCTTAAAGAATAGAACAAGAGAACAATGGTAGACAAAGTCACTTACCTGGGACCACTGATACGATACGAACGATGTCTCTTTGGGACCACTTCACACGGTTGCTTTCTTCCTTGAACATAGCGACACCAAGTTGACAAAGGACACAGTTCTTCTGCTAGGGCACAACGACTTTAACACTAAAATGAACACACAAGTTTATATTTTACACATTTTCTATTTTACACAAGTTGACTCTTGAGCTACCTTTCACACATTTTCTATTTTACATAATTTACAGCGTGGCCAAAATGAAACACGTAATCAAATTAAACGTTACACTTGGCGTGCCACATCATCCTCCGTTAGTGTAAACTAACGGGAGAGACTAGAGTTAGGGACGAAAAACTTTCAGAGGACCAATGTTTGAAGGAATTTTTTTGAGGGACTAAACTTAAAAGTTGGGATATTTGTAGAGACTAAAAACTTATTTAACCCATGTTTTTTATCACGTAATTATAGCTTATTTTACTAGCTTATAACTTATTTTTCAGACGTTATTTCAAATAGCGTTTTAACTTATAACTTATAACTTATCATTTTTTCTTCCATTTTAATCCTTATTATTTTAACAAAAACCCATTTTTATTCTTTATAATTTATTTTAGTTTAAAATAAAATAAATATGTAATAAATATCTATTATGTCATTTTACAATTGAACCGTAAATTTTACTAAACACTTCAATTAGCTTATCAGCTATCAATCATCAACCATCTGCTATAAACTATAAGCTATCAGCCATAAGTTATAAGCTATCTTATCAGTCAACCGTTATTTTTACTAAACAGAGTCTATATCTAAAAAAATTATATTTTAATAAAAAATATCACTTATATTTATTTTGATGCGCATTAAAAAAAGTGGACAGACAGTCACACGGCGTGCATGTGTGGACGCTAGTATTTTAAAATATCCCAAATAATGAATCAAGGATGACTGCATCGACATTATGATGAGGTTCATGAAAGACAGATTACTCTGTCTGACATTGTCACGATTTTAAAAAATGTGTGTGATTTAAATTTCATTTGTTGTGCATAGTTAGACATATTATTCATATCTCTATCTTATTTTAATTTTGATGCACATTAACAGTTATTATATATATATATATATATATATATATATATATATATATATATATATATATATATATATATATATAGTTTTGTTATAGTATTTGATGTTTTATATATTAATTGCGTTAAGACATGTGATGCATAATATACATTTTTAGGATCAAAAATGATATTCTGACACCCCACCCTACACCTACACCGTATGTACGGACGGTGAATAGTGTCGTCCGTACATGAACAGCTCCTGTTCGTACAATGAATAATGTCGTACGTATATGAATAATAACGTATTTCCGTACAATGAATAGTGTCGCCCGTACAATGAATAGTATCGTCCGTATATGAACAGTGTCGTCCGTATAGTACGGACATACGGTGTAGGTGTAGGAAAGGGTGTCAAGATAGCAAACCTGTTTTAGAATTTGCTATAGAAAATTTTTAATAGGAGAATGCTTTTTTGTGAAAAGCACTTTGAATATTTGCAAATTTAATAGTATTTTATTTTAGAATATTGCCCTCAATAATAACACTTTAACATCAATTTTGTATAAAAGCACATTACTTTCCATACAACAAAAAAAATTAATAAAATTTAAGAGCCGATTTTAAAGGCACTATCATTTTCTCAAGATTTTTTGAGAATCTGAACTTTTGAAGGTAAAAGACATCTATAACTTATCTGACTTAATAATGTCTGCTAAAAAGATTTAATACTTAAATTGTTGATATTTTTGCAAGATATGTATTAACTTGTTATCAATTAAATGAGATTTTATAGGCAACATTATATATTTTTTTAAATATCCGTATATAAAGTGAAAACCTTAATTTCATTGTAAAAGTCAAAGTGGTGTAGTGCGGTGCAAAGAGCAATGAATGAGTGGGTACACAGCTCATGTACCAACCAATCCTACTAAAAAAAGGGAAAGGGAGAAGCACTTAATACTTAATAGTCATTAACTTAAGCCACGGCGTGATGGATGCCGTACGTCTGAGTAAGAAGGCATGGTCACGTATCGTAATCAAAATAAACTAACACCACCTAGTTCATTCATGACATGCTCCTACAAAGAGTAAGGTATATCATTCAAGTAAAAAATCTCAAGCTCATAATAGGTGATTTGAATCCTTTCATATGAGTTGTGAATCACTACCATGTTAAAATTTGTTGGGGAGTTTGGAGAACGAGGTATTAAAATGTCAATAAATTAAATGTTCAAATTCAAGAGACTATGAGCCACATATTCATCTAAAAATTTAAGACAATAAATTTATAAATTCAACATTTTCTTAATTCATAGACGATGTAAGACTTTAACACTTTAACGTTTGAAACCCGATAATCTCCCTCACAAGTGTGAGTTACCCACATTACTAGTCTTGATCCACTTCCGCTCCCCCATTGAGCCAACCAGACTCTGATACTATTTGTTGGGAAGTCTAGGAAATGAGGTTCGAAAGTGTCAATGAACTAATTGTTAGGGATCCAAGAGACATTGACGTCAAATATCCACCTAAAACCTTAAGGCAATGGGGATATGGACCACCTCTCTTATAAACTCAATATTTTCTCTATTCTTTGTCAATGTGAGACTTTCTCACTTTCACACTTGAAACCCAACAATCTCCTTAATAAGTGTGAGTAACCCACATAACTAGTCTTGATCCACATTAGGATCCACTTCCACCCTCTCATCGAGCTAACCAGGCTCTAATACCATTTGTTGGGGAGTTCGGGGAGCCCCGAAAGTGTCAATGGGCCAAACATTAAAAATTCAAGAGACTTTGACACCACATATCCATCAAAAACCTTAAAGTAATGAGTGTATGAGTCTCTCTTATAGACCTAACTTTTCCTCCTTTCGTAGTCGATGTAGAACTTTAGCACTTTGACATTTGAACTCAATAATCTCCCCCGCAAGTGTGATCCACACTAAGTTCCACTTCCTCTCCCCATCAAACCAACCAAACTATGATACTACTTGTTGGGAAGTTCGAGGAGTGAGGCTCGGAAGTGTCAATGGGTCAAACGTCGGAGATCCAAGAGACCTTGACGCCACATATCCATCTAAAACTTTAAGGTAATGTGGGTATAAATCACCTCTCTTATAAACAAATATTTCACCAATTCCTAATCAATTTGGAACTTTAACACTTTTGCACTTAAAACCCAACACAATTTAATATTTTAGCAATGTACTAAAGAAAAACTCTTATGTTGAAAGATAATGAAATAGCTCACACGCAAGCTAACTCAAACCGCATGCAACATTTCATGATGCATATTCTTAAAAACATATAATCCATCAAATGACTTAGCATATTCCTTTCCTAATATTGCTAAATTTGAGTCTTATAAAAAAAAATTGTGAATTGACCTAAAATCTAAATTCTTGTAGAAAAGACATATGAGTTTGGCGAGAAAATGCAAATTTAACAACAACAAAAAAAATTGACCGAGAAATTTTGGAGCGTGTGTTGATTCCTATCGCACACAATCTATTGAGAATTTCTAAACCAAATAAATGGCATGGCATATCATGCTTTGTCATTGAAGTGCCAAATACTTAGTTTTCTTTTTATTAATTAAGAGTTCTCATGATGACCATATCGTAGAATACTTAAATTCTGAAGTATGCTCCTAATTAAAAATAACCTCAAATATTTGTCAATGTTTTTTAAATTCTTTTATATTTCTTGCAATTTAAATTTAAAAAACTCTACTTTTAAAGATAATCACTAGTACAAAAAACACATATTAAATTGGTTAAAAAAATTTTGTTAGGTCGGTTCTGCGCCCGACTTATTATTAGGCGATGTAACAAGTTTTGAGTTGTTAGGTCGGACTTTTAACCTGACTTAACAAAGTATTGTTAGGTCGGTTATTCCATAACTGACTTAACAAATAATGCATGCGAATTCAGAAGACTCAATAAGTCTTTTGTTAAATCAGGTCACTACTAACCGACTTAAGATGGTTTTTTTTAATGATTTTTCCCTTTTTCCCTATTTTTTTCATGCATATAAATATCAATTTATCCACTACAGAACTCAGTTTCATTCTACAACCATAAATCAAAAGATGACAATATACCAAAATTTTATATTGACTTATGAAAACATAACCATGTATATAAAGTCATAAAAAAACTAACATGAGTAATGTGCCTAAATAAACCATAAGTAACAAAATGGAACCATTTGCCATTTCATACAAAATTACAAATCCGGGTTATTGTTTTCACTTGCTTCACCAACCCACGTCATTGACCTCACTTGCTTCACCAATCCACATCATTGTCCTCACTTGCTTCAATAAGCTGAAGGATCATATTTGCACAACGTTCTTGAACGTCTTTTACTTCATCCTTAGAAAACGACTTTGAATCTCCAAATATCTGAATAATAAATGTTAACATTATATTATCATATCAATATAAACAAAATTAGTAATGATATTCTATAACTTATTGAAAATGTTATACGACATACTTGTTTCCATGAGTCAACAACACCACTAGATACAATGTTCAACATATGTATCATGACATAGTACCCTCATTCATAAGTTGAAGGTTGCCTTTGAGACTAATATAGAATACGATAAAACGTGAACATTATGTTAGTATATAATGTTTAATAGGTGATCATTTATGAAATTATTCACTTTCATTGTAAATAACTTACAGTGGGATAAATCCATTATGCTTTAGTTTTCTTTCTCACACCTTGTAACTTATTATAACCATCCAAAGCTCTACAACAAAAAATATATTCATTAGTTTTGTGGCATAAAACATATCACACCATTCATGTACAAAAAACAATTTGAATTCTTCCAATTCAACAATGCGAAAAATACTTTTATCCGGCTTTGTCTTTCCCAACGAACATAGAAGAACTACTTCATGTTTCTTAGGATTTATGATATTCAATTGCCAGTGATGACTACAAAGACAATAAAAAATTAAATATGAATTATATTCATTCCAATCTTGATGTATGAAATAATTGAATATTAAAACATTCTTACTTGCTGAGATAAGGAGCTAGGTTACAATCTTTCTGATCTTGGTGCATCTTGTTTTGTATAAAAGTTTGAACACTAACTTAATCATTTTCACTTTGAATGAGATTATTAATCTAAGATAAAATAAATAATTTACTTATCCAATGACATGCTTATACAAATTTAAAATATATCCTATAACAAAAAGTGCATGCACGTATAATCCAGTCAATACACTATGGTACTGTACTTGTATAATCACTTTACTAACATCAAAATTACAAAACATTCTCAATTAGAAAAAAATCTATATTTTTCACTCACACTTAACAATAACAGCTAGAGCAACAAAGACAATCATAGATCAAACACAAACCAAAATACCAATGACTTATTCTTTGGCTTAAAATATCTATATTTCACTCACACTAAACAACACTAACTAGAGTAACAAAGATAATCATAGATCAAACACAAGACAAAAATAACAATGACTTATCTTTTGCCTAAAATCTATATATTTAACTCACACTTAAAAACACTAACTAGAGCAATAAAGACAATCATAGATCAAACACAAGACAAAAATAACAATGACTTATTTTTTTGGATTTTTATATTGGATCTTTCATCATTATCACTCATTGATAACTTATAAACAAACTAGAAATGATACAAGAATAAGCATATTATATAGTGGTTGATTAATGTCTTTACTTGCGTAAACACGATATAGATTTCTCATAAACAATACCTATATTAGTATATATCCATGTACTTATATACAATATATTAATTCAACACCACTACTAATAGGGAAGCAAGAAATCTGTACTCTTTGTTTTTTTTCTTTAAGCATAACAATGGTTTTCACCTTAAAGATATTAAGATGTTAGTTTCTTTTCCTATATAAATATACTAACTAGTCTATTACTATCATCATAACATTCCATTACCATTTATGAACCAACTAACTACCATTCTTTCAGCATGTTTCTTCTCTCATCTCAACTACAACAGATTAAGTATAAGAAAGTAGTGAATTAAATATTCAACATCATGGATATTGCACACTTTTAGTTTGGCATATTTGGTGGGTTAACTAATTAATAATCCTTTTTAGTTTTATCAATTATTTGTTCTATTTCTCTGTTTTTCTTGATTGGTTCAGCTACAAAGAAAGCTTATACCTTGTTCCTCTGCTTGGCACTAGTGGAAACATACAAACCAATTTAAAATATTAAAAACATGATAATTAATACCAAATACAAACAATAAACTAAGACAATGCATTTCACTTAAAATTAGAGACTATAATTCAACTCTAGAAATATATGTCACTGTCAAGTCAAACATAGTCAAAATTCAATTGCAAGGCTCTTCAACAAGTGTTTGAGAAATCAAACCTGTTTAGACTTTGTAATGCTTGTGAAAGCTCACGATTTGAATCTGAATACTCGGAGATGTTTAGTTTCAAAGCTTGGCCCTACCAAATAGATTATGAGATCCACTAATTCAGTCAAACCTACATAGATTATTTATACATTATGTAGTATCTACACAGTTTTTCAAATATGGTTATCTTTCTTATAAAAAAACTCATTTGGTAGTTTTTACATTCATCACCAACTGAATCACCTACTAAAAACAAAACTCTTTCACAAGTAACCCATTTACTCTTGTTTTCATCATATTCATGATCATTTAAAAAGAAACACAACAGATTTTATGAGAGCTACAACTACATATACATTCTCAAAACAACTACGTATACATTGTTTCAGATATTTCAATCAAAATAACATGTTTAAAGAAAACCATTAACAATTTCTAAAATTATATACTTACCTATGAACAGAGAATGCGAAAAGATACAATGATGGCGAAGACCGAAAATACGGAGAACAATGATGCTCAGGAAAGACGACTATCAGTGGAGAAAGGAATGGCGGAAAATGGTGGTTGAAAAACGACAATCCTAGGTCGTCGAAGAAGAAGAACAGTCTTTGATAAAGTAGGGTAAATTGTTTTTGAGGTAAATGACACGTACATAGTGAAGCCTAAAAGTTACTTTTTTTTCTCTTTTTTTTTATAACTCTTTTGGCATAATTTTTTTGGAGTATTAATTTTTAAAATTAAAATAAAGATCTCTTAGATCAGGTCATTGAAAATCTGACTTTTTAAAACATTTGTTAAATCGGTTAGTAATATGACCGACTTAAGGTTATTAATTTAAAATAAATTTTATTAATTGTAAGTCGGCTAACAATGGAACAGATTTAAGAGAATAAAAAATAATTACGAAATTGCCACCGTCCTTTCTTTAAGTCGGGTAACACGACAACCGACTTAAGAACCTTATCTAAAAAGGTATTTTTGCACTAATGTGTCTTTCAAAGCTTTTTTTTTAATTTCCTTACGTTTCTCACACATTTAATTTCAAGTCATTTATCTATCTCTCACTTTGTATTTTAAGTCATTTACAATCTCATGTCATTTATATTATCTTTTACTTTTACACTCTTTTAGCTAACTTAACTGTGTGATTTTACTTCAAATTATTAAAAAACATTATGCAAATCAACCTTAAAACCTCTTTTAGTCCTTTTAGACCATAAAAATGCAAGTCCAATTTAAAGATATTCTTATAAAAACCATTAAGCGTGTTGTTAGCTTCTAATTTCGACGTCTGATATTGAATTAAGGGTTCTATTCTAAGAAATGGGATTTGAGAAGTTTTATGAGACTTCGACAGGAATAATACTCCTAAAAGATTTAGTCGAATACATCTTCATGCAAGAAGAAAGTATTTTAGGGACTTAGAAATATTTCTAACAATTTGGAGATGTTCTTCGACAGAAGGTTGATGGGTGGCGTTTGATTCAAGGATTCAAATTTAAATAATGGAGGGAACTTTGTTCTTATCCATTTGAAAGAAAGGACACGTGGTGAACATCTAAAGAATGAAGACATGCAGAATGCCATGTGTTTCGCTCTGATTAGTAGGCCATTAGTGGGTAGTTATTTTTCACCATTATAAATAGCAAGTCTTAGTATTAGGATTTGTGTGTGTTAAAGTTGTACAAATTTCTCAAGTCACTCAAAGTATCAGTGTGTAGCGAGAAACGAGTTGCTGAAGAAATGTACGTGTTATGTAACACCATTTTTCTTATTCAATGCAATCTAATTAATTTTCACTCAGAAGTTTACCTTCTTTCCTTTATTTTGTTAAGTTACTTTTCAATGCACTTTTAATTATTTCCTCGTATTACCTTCCTTTTAAGTATTGTCGAAATGCCTATGTTTCCAAATATGAACACAATCGAAATGTTCAACATTATTCTTGTCTCTTTTTAAATCGTTTTAGCACATGTCCTAGGATCTAGTTTGGTCGATCCTGCAAGTTACTCGCTTTTTTTATAAAATTGATAGACCAGAGGTTGTTTACTATTTTTCCCAGTAAACAAATTGTCACACCCGTTGGGACAAGTGCTAAATGAATTTCTTGTGGTTTTAAAAGAAATTTAAAATTTTGCATTTTTTATTATCTCTTCTCTATCGAAAACTTCGTTGTATGTTATTAAGAAGTGGTAAAGTAGCCACCACAAACGAAGATAGACCAAAGAGGAGATATACGAGGAAAATGACAAGTACTAATCAGCCAAATAGTTCGAATCTTCAAACTACGTCCAGTATCAATGTAGAACCTATCTCAGGGTCTTCGACTGGAGGACCCACGGTTTCTGCGCCCGTATCTGAAGCCATGCCATCTATGGCACGTTCGACCCCAATACATTCGATCGCTCATACTCAGCCCATTCTGAGTTATGTTGGATCAATGGGTCCACCAAGGACTCCTCCACCAGTGGGAAATGCTAACTTCCAACAATTTTCCCCCTGGATTTTTTATGTCTTTGCCTAGTCGAGACCCGCCTTATGGGATGCCAACTTCGATGATGGCGAACTTACAAAATGCTCCTCCAGTATTTACAGAACCCATAGTAACTTCACCTTTACAAGGGTCAGGATCTGGGGTTAACATGGGTCGAAATAACCAATCCTTAGGAATGGGATATTCAACCCAAATGCCAGGCTTGACGAATATTACTGCAGCATATTTAAGGCAACAAATGGATGAAAGTAACCATCAAATGGTCCAAATGATGTCCCAAACTATGGGAGAAATCTTTCAGCCTCTAATCCAAAATACCACCCAGACTAATCAGCAAGTGGCTACACAGATGTCGCGCCTTGCAGATTTCTTTGGTGTACCTAACCCTCCTCGACACCCTCAGAGAGAGTATATCGCAGGAAACCAAGGGGCAGTGTTCGAGGAGGACCCCACTATTAACCAGAACCGACAAAACCCAGGAAACATACCTCAGGGGAATTTAGCAAACCAGGGAATAGTCGAACCCCCTAGGAATCAACCACAAATTCATGTAGGAGAACAACCAAGGATGGTTTTGGTGAATAGAAACCAGGACGCTGACAACGTTATACAACAGGTTCGACGTCATGATGTGGCAGCAGATAATAATTTGGCAGCCATGGTCGAAAGGATTATGGTCCAAAATGGAGTAAACTTTGGCCTTTGAAGGCCAAATTATACATCTCCATTGTTAGAATATATTCTCCAGTTGGAGTTACCCCTTAGAACGAAAGTCCCTAAGTTCACTAAGTTTTCTAGGGACACCACTGAGTCAACTGTCGAACACGTGGCCAAATATGTGATAGAGGCTGGAGAAATTGCGAATAATGAGAACCTTAGGATAAAATACTTCCCAAGTTCTTTGACGAAGAATTCCTTCACGTGGTTCACAACTTTACCACGAAATTCGACCCACAATTGGACCCAGTTAGAACGGCTATTTCATGAGCAGTTCTACATGGGACAAACTATGATCAGTCTGAAGGAGTTGGCTAGTATAAAACAAAAATTCACTGAGCCAATAGATGACTACTTGAATAGATTCCGACTGCTCAAGGCTAGATGTTTTACACAAGTGCCAGAACATGAGTTAGTCGAAATGGCCGCTGGAGGCCTCGATTATTCCATTAGGAAGAAATTGGATACACAATATTTAAGAGATATGGCTCAATTGGCTGATAGAGTTCGACAACTAGAACGCCTAAAAGAAGAAAAAGTTAGGGCCAATAAGAATAAAAGGGTGGCATACGTCGAAATTAATGACGAAGACGAAAAATATTATAATGAGCCAGTAAGTTTCGACGAAGGCAGAGATTGATCTTGCTGAATTAAAACAAGGCCCACCTTATTTTTGTAAGCTATTGGCCCCTTCAAATGGGAAAAATCCCGTCGAACCATAAAAGAATGATAAATTCCCCAAGAAAACTTACACTTTCTACGTTACTAAATGTGACGAAATTTTTGATTTGTTAGTTAAGGATGGTCAGATGATAGTGCCTCCTAGTACTAAAATGCCTCCTTTAGAATAAAGAAAAAATAGAGGGTTTTGTAAATACCATAATTTCTTGGGCCATAAGACTTCTCAATGTTTTCTTTTCAGGGATCTTGTCCAGAATGCTATCCAAGAAGGAAGGCTCAAGTTCGGTGATAAGTCCAAAAGCCAGATGCAGATCGATTCAGATCCCTTACCAGTGGCTGATGCTCACTACGCAGAGCCAATGGAGGTTAATATGATCGAGGTCGCAGAAGGTCTCGACAACAATATCAACATGGTCGAAGTCGCTGATGACTTCAACAATGGAGCAGTCATGGTCAGGATCACTGAAGGTCTCGACCAAGAATTCATAAAGAGTTTTGCTAGCGGGGCTGTCTAAAGTTTCACCAAAGACACTACTGATGGTGTCGACATAGGGGTTACTGAAGACACCGACGAAGGATTCACTGAGGATTCTTAGTGGATGATGGTAACCAAAGAAATCGCTGACGGTTTCGTTCAGATGGACAAGGCTGCTAAGGGCCTTCAGATGGAATTTTGTAAGCTTGATATCACTGAGGATGCCAAAATGGAAATCAACATAGTGGATATTTCGCAAGAGACACCCATGGAGGTTGATGATGAATGTCGACAGGAAGAATACAACAAGTTGGCCTTCCAAAAAGAGGAGGAGAATCTGATTGACTTTATACACAGGTGTTAAAGGAAGATGTCAGAAGTCATGTTGTGTCCCAAATGTAGCACTGTATTTGACAAGAAGGCAGCACAAAATCTCAAAGGAATTTGAAAGGCCAAACAAAGGCGGGAGTAGAAAGCCCTTTATGGCCAGCGGGGTTTCGACCCAAGGAAGTCTGCTTCAAAGCAAGAACAACCGAAGACTAGAGTTCCAGGGGCAAGACCCGCTACTTTTAAACCATTTGCAGAACTTTCCAACGGCAAGTGGGTAAAACCGAATGAAAATAAGGAAAAGAGCCAACAAAAATGGCAGAGTTTTGATGTAGAAAGAGGCACTTCGATGACCTCAAAGAAACTAGCTTACGTCTCAGAGAACTACAAAGGGAAAAACCCCATGTATAGGTCCCAGTGGAGGAGGGAACGAAGACGAAGGAAAGCCCAGATAGAAGCTGAGGCGAAAGCAGAATCCATCACCAATGTACCAGTCGACGGGAAAAAGCCCAAGCCTGTCGAAAAGGCGCATGCCGTTACACCAGAATAAGCAAGCAAGGAAGAGCACGATCGAAAGGTTGTTGAGGATGAATTGCTCACTAATAATTTTGATTCAGGATCAGAGCAGTCTCTCGACATTTTGGTCAACGTGGTATCTGTTCTGCCAAGGGAATTCGACCAGGTATGTGAGGTTGAAGATACGGCAGATAACATTGATATAGAAATGGCCACACATAGGCCAGTTTGCTATTATGTGATGAATAACGGGTGTGTCGAAGAGCAAAATGCATTCTTCGAAAGGCCCAACGAAGCTATAAAAAGCCATCGGAAGCCTCTATTCATCACTGGGAAGATTGAAGACGTACCAGTTAACAAAATTCTGGTAGATTGTGGCGCTACCGTAAACTTGATGTCGCACTTCATGTTGAGGAAGATAGGAAAGTTCGATACTGACACCAAACCCCACAACATGGTGTTATCCAATTACGAAGGGAAGGTTGGCAACACGTTGGGGGTAATCCAAGTTGATCTGACAGTACGGACAATCACAAGGTCAACCATGTTTATGGTTGTAGAGACAAAGGTCAACTACAACCTATTATTGGGACGAGAATGGATCCACGGAATAGGAGTCGTGCCATCTTCGATGCACCAGAGAATCACCATTTGGCGAACAGATGATATTGTTGAGATCATTGAAGCCGACCAGAGTTATTTCTTGGCTTCGGCTAACCATGTCAATAGTCGAAACTTCGACACGGATTTGGCTAACATCGCTCCATATAACCCAGCCAATTTTGCGTTCACTCCAGATGACAACGCGTATTGTTCACTGTACCTACATTCAACAAGTGGATTTTAGTGGGATCGGGAAGTTGTAGGAGAAGATGACTTCGCTTATGAAGGGACATCCGGAGTTAACCCCACAGGGTAGGGAAGTGAATTCAACGATGATGCTTGAGTCTGAGGAGCTCGAAAGGATTTCGACTTACATATCCGAGAACAAATTGCAAGCGGCCCTGGAGGCCGAAGTTAAACATATGGCTGTCGAAGCCAACAAAAAAGTAAATCAATAAGGTCCTGGTTAGGACTTCGATCCAGAACCACCTGATAAGGTTCAGGACGAAATGCAAGGCCATAGGCTTGATGCAATTTATGATGACGAGCCTTTGGGTTTCGAGAAGGATCCGTTGGCAGCAAACATTAAAATGCTAACGCAAGAGCCTTTGGAAGAAATCGACTTGGGAGAAGGGGCAACGAAAAGACCAACATATATCAGTGCAAATATCAGCCCACAACTCAAGGTCGAAGTGATCCAATTGCTAAAGGAGTTTAAAGACTGCTTTGCATGGGATTAAGACAAAATGCCTGGTTTGAGCAGAGAGCTAGTCGTGTTGAAGTTGCCAATTAAATTTGGAAAGAAGCCAATCAAGCAAAATCCAAGGCGGTTTGCACCAACAATTCTCTCGAAGATCAAGAAGGAAGTCGAAAGGCTTCTTCGTTGCAGATTTATTCGAACGGCCAGGTATGTCGAACGGCTAGCAAACATTGTGCCAGTTATCAAAAAGAATGATACTTTGAGGGTTTGCATAGACTTTAGAGATCTAAATGTTGCGACCCCAAAGGATGAATACTCAATACCTGTGGCAAAAGTGCTAGCCGACTCTGCCACTGGCCATGAGTACCTCAGCATGCTCGACGCATATTTTGGGTATAACCAAATATTCATTGCTGAAGAGGATGTCCCTAAAACGGCGTTTCGATGCCCTGGGGCCTTAGGCACTTACGAGTGGGTGGTTATGCCTTTTGGCCTAAAAAATGCTAGGGCAACATATCAAAGAGAAATGAATACAATCTTTCATGATTGCATAGAGACTTTTATGCAAATTTACATTGAAGATATTGTTGTAAAGTCTGTTTCAGGGAAGAATCATATTGACCATCTTCGACAATTATTCGAAAGGATGCGAAGGCATGGGCTCAAAATGAATCCTCTCAAATGTGCTTTCTGTATGCAGGAGGGAGATTTCTTAGGCTTTATGGTCCATAAGAAGGGAATCGAAATAAATCAGAATAAGACCAAGGCCATTATGGAGGCGAAAGCGCCATCAACAAAGAAGGAATTGCAGTCACTGTTGGGAAATATTAATTTCTTAAGGAGATTTATCTCGAACCTCAGCGGGAGAACTCAAGCCTTCTCACCTCTACGCCGACTAAACAAGGAGGGATTCGAATGGGGGCAAGCTCAACAGGAAGCTTTCGACAAAATCAAAGAGTATTTGAATCATCCTTTAATTCTAGCACCACCTTTTAGAAATAGGAGCATGAGACTGTACATATCTGTATCGAACAAAACTTTAGGAAGCATGTTGGCTCAAAAGGGTGAAAATGGCATCGAAAGAGCCATTTACTACCTTAGTAGGGTTTTGAACGATGCAGAAACTAGGTATAACATAGTTGAAAAATTATGTTTATGCTTGTATTTTTCTTGTACCAAGTTAAAGCATTATATAAAACCAGTTGATGTTTATGTTTCGTCTCATTTCGATATCATGAAACACATGTTGTCTAAGCCAATTTTGCATAGTCGAATTGGTAAATAGGCATTGGCTTTAATTGAGTATTCCCTAACGTATATGCCTTTAAAGGCTGTTAAGGGACAAGTGGTAGCTGACTTCATTGTCGACCACTCTGTAAACATAAACACGTCAAACTATCTTGAGCTTGAACCTTGGAAATTGTATTTCGACGGTTTTAGTCATAAAGATGGTACATGTGTAGGAGTCCTGATCATTTCTCCTAATAGAATTCCAACAAAATTCAAGTATAAAGTCGAAGGGATTTGTTCGAATAATGAGGCTGAATATGAAGCCTTAATAGCCGGACTTGAGATATTGTTGGAATTGGGGGCAACTCGAGTCAAAATAATGGGAGACTCAGAGTTAGTCATAAAACAAATTACAAGGGAGTAAAAATGTGTTAAAGAGAATCTCATTATGTACTTCGTAATAGCCAATCGATTACTGAAAAAGTTTGAGGTATTGAATATTCGACACATACCTCGATTGGAATATCAAGTGGCAAATGACCTGGCTCAGATAGCTTCTGGATATAAGGTGTAGAAAGAAAGATTAGAAGATACAATCGAAGTCAGAGGAAGAGTTGTATCAGCCAGATTGTCCCCATCAGATTTGGAAACTATAAAGCTTGGATACGTTGATAAAGAAAATTTCAAAATCTTAGTTGTGGATAGCTTAACAGACGAAGATTGAAGAAAACCAATAATTGAATATCTGCAGAACCCAACGGCGTCCACTGGTCAAAAAATGAGGTATCGAGCTTTAAGTTACATTCTTTTGGGTAATGAGTTATTTAAAAAGACTCCTGAGGGAGTTTTGCTTAAGTGCCTTAGTGAGTCAGAAGCATACTTAGCCCTTTCGACTGTTCATAATATGGCATGTGGTGCTCACCAGGTAGGCCACAAGATGAAATGGCTTTTGTTCCGACAAGGGATTTATTGGTCTACTATGTTAAAGGATTGCATCGAATTCGCTAAGGGATGCCAAGAGTGCCAAGTACATGCAGGTGTACAACATGTCCCTTCAAGCGAACTACACTCCATAGTCAAACCATGGCCCTTTAGAGGTTGGGCTTTGGATTTGGTTGGTGAGATTTGACTAGCGTCATCTAAAAATCAAAGGCACATTTTGGTAGGCATTGATTATTTTACGAAATGGATCGAAGCTGTGCCATTACCAAATGTTGACCAAGGAGACGTGATCGAGTTTATTAAAAAGCACATTAATTTATAGGTTTGGAATCCCAGAATCCATTACGACAGATCAAGGATCAGTGGTTACTGGTCGGAAAATGCAAGAATTTACTAAAGAAATGTGTTTCAAACTCTTAACCTCTACGCCTTATTACACTCAGGCTAATGGTCAGGTCGAAGCAACAAATAAAGTGGTGATTAGCCTAATTAAGAAGCATGTGGGAAAGAAGCCTAGAAATTGGCACAAAACATTGAACCAAGTTCTTTAGGCATGTCGAACCTCCCCCAAAGAGGCGACTAATTCCACGCCTTTCTGGTTGACTTTTGGCCATGATACAGTATTACCAGTGGAAATCTATCTTCAGTCGGCAAGAATCCAGAGGCATCATGAGATCCCATCTGAGTCATATTGGAATATGATGTTAGACGAATTGGTGGACTTAGATGAGGAAAGGCTTAATGTTTTAGAATTGTTGAAAAGGCAGAAGAAGAGAGTATAACAGTTTTATAATAAGAAAGTTAAAGTTAAGACTTTTTCGCCTGAAGAATTGGTTTGGAAAGTAATTTTGCCTATGGATCGAAAGGATAGATCTTTGGGAAAATAGTCTCCAAAGTGGGAAGGTCCTTTTCAAATCATACAAGTTTTTTCGAATGGTGCTTCTAAGATCGAAGAATTAGATCAAGATAAGAGAATCTTGAGGGTAAATGGGAAGTACTTAAAGAAGTACAAGCCTGCACTTCGAGAAGTAAAAATAGCTAGAGAATAATCACGCATGCAAAACAATCGAAGCTAATATGGAAAAATAAAACATAGTGCCAAAATGGCTAAATTCGTTACATCAAAAAGTAAAATAAGCATTACGGAATCCAGGGAATAATGATGAAGCATAAAAATAAAAAGTCTTTGGAATTAGAACGGAAGGTTGTCTATCATATTGGAGTACTTTGCCTTCAGCAGTTCTAGCCGCCTCTCACAGAGGGATTGGTTCGACCTCATGGTCTCCAGTTCTGCTTCTAGTCTCTGACCTTTATCACCAAAATCCAGACCTATGTTAAGCTCTTTCGCCACCTGAGAGTTGTCAAAATTTTTGAGCTCAGCATTCTGCTTCTTGGCGTTCGAAATCTTTGTTTGTAGCTCTTTAATTTGTGTCTCCCAGGAGCTAATACTTTGGTTAATGGCTTCGATTTGAGTCTTGTTCTGTTCTTGGGTTTGTTCCAAATTAGCCAGTCGATTGGTGGATTCTGAAGCAGCCTCCCATGCAGTCGCGACTGACCCAATTTGATTTTCAATATCTTTCGAGATTTATTTGATTTTGGCAAGATCATCCGAAATTCGATCTATCATTGAGGTCAGCTCCAAGATGATATTTGCAATTTCTGGAGAAGTAGTTAGAATATCACTGGGAAAACAATTTTGTTTACTAGGAAAAATAGTAAACAACCTCTGGTCTATCAATTTTATAAAAAAATGAGTAACTTGCAGGATCGACCAAACTAGATCCTAGGACATGTGCTAAAACGATTTAAAAAGAGACAAGAATAATGTTGAACATTTCGATTGTGTTCATATTTGGAAACATAGGCATTTCGACAATACTTAAAAGGAAGGTAATACGAGGAAATAATTAAAAGTGCATTGAAAAGTAACTTAACAAAATAAAGGAAAGAAGGTAAACTTCTGAGTGAAAATTAATTAGATTGCATTGAATAAGAAAAATGGTGTTACATAACACGTACATTTCTTCAGCAACTCGTTTCTCGCTACACACTGATACTTTGAGTGACTTGAGAAATTTGTACAACTTTAACACACACAAATCCTAAAACTAAGACTTGCTATTTATAATAGTGAAAATAACTACCCACTAACGGCCTACTAATCAGAGCGAAACACATGGCATTCTGCATGTCTTCATTCTTTAGATGTCCACCACGTATCCTTTCTCTCAAATGGATAAGGACAAAGTTCCCTCCATTATTTAAATTTGAATCCTTGAATCGAACGACACCCATCAACCTTCTGTCGAAGAACATCTCCAAATTGTTAGAAATATTTCTAAGTTCCTAAAATACTTTCCTCTTGCATGAAGACGTATTCGACTAAATCTTCTAGGAGTACTATTCTCGTCAAAGTCTCCAAAACTTCTCAAATCCCATTTCTTAGAATAGAACCCTTAATCCAATATCAGGCGTCAAAATTAGGAGCTAACAAATTGCCCCCCAAAAATGTCATTTTCGACATTATTGAAGAAAAAGGCATTTTTTGAGAATGTCATTCGACGCCTCATTCAAACCTTATTCAATACTTTCCCCCCAAAAATTCTTGCATTTTCCGACCAGTAAACACTGATCCTTGATCTGTCGTAATGGTATTTGGGATTCCAAACCTATAAATAATGTGTTTTTTAATAAACTCGATCACGTCTACTTGGTCAACATTTTGTAATGGCACAAATTCGATCCATTTTGTAAAATAATCAATGCCTACCAAAATGTACCTTTGATTTTTGGATGACGCTGGTCGAATCTCACCAACCAAATCCAAAGCCCAACCTCTAAAGGGCCATGGTTTGACTATGGAGTGTAGTTCGCTTGTAGGGACATGTTGTACACCTGCATGTACCTGGCACTCTTCGCATTGTAACACCCTTTTCTACCCCACAATTATCGCAGTGGAATCAACATAAAATTATAGTAAAATCAGAATCACCTCAAAGGGTGTACATTTCTCAATAAATTCAAATAAACAAAATTTCTCCGTAAACAAAGGGTTTTCCTCAAAGTAACTCAAAATGCCTTCAAAGGGCAGCAGAACCACCATAACCACAAAAATTCCAGAAAAGGGTTTATTACAATAAATCATAGTCATCAAATAATCAATAAAATAACAGCCATATAAAGTTCAACATGGTTCAACTTAACGATCCAACCCGATGTTACACTATCAAAGCAAGACCCTCTACATCGACCAAAATGCAAAAAACTTCAAAAGTCCTCAAAAGCATCCACAGCTAATCCTGATCACCTGCACGTTACCCACGTGGAGGCAACATTCAAACAGGCAGGGTGAGTAATCACAATTCATTATAATCAATATAAAAATAAGATATGCATAAAATGGCGTCGTAATCATAAACAACATCATCAGAATCATCAACAGGGTCAACTGTCACAACATCATAAAATCACATCAATAATGCCACATAAATGCAATGCACAACAGGACTCATGCATGTGGTACCAACTGTCACCGTTGATGGACACTTAAGCCATCACCCTCCAAAGATCCCCGTCATTAGGATCGGTTCCACAAAAGAACCAGAGCACGTCATAAACCACTTCACATCCACACAATGGGATGGAAGCCATAAATAGACCGAAGTCTAACATCGTCACAGAAATGCTATGAATGCATGATACACAATGTCATAATCATCATCGTCAAATAAAGTCATTATGTGCATCATCATTCATCAAGTCTCATGTTAATCATGTCATCATATATTCGTCAAAACATCACAAATCATCATAATCAATATCATCAATAACATCATGGTAAATCATCAGAAATATCACAGCACCCAAACTTCAGAACATCACAGCATCATAAACAAAATTTCGCAAACAGCAGCAGTTTGCTGCAGAGTTCGCCGTGCAAACACATTCGCTGGGATGTTCGCTTTGCGAACTCCAGCGAATCCCTCAAATCCCATACACAACCAGAGAGTTCCCAGTATTTACCAACAAAATCGTCGCGCATTCGCTGCGCTGCTCGCTTTGCAAGCCTGGGCGAATGTTCGCCTTGCGAAGGAATGGTTTGCTTTGCGAACCTGCGATTTCTGCAATCACTGCTACGTACCAGTAGCATCCCAGCCCCAAAACCCTTATGATCCCAACCTCAATTCACCCCAAAACACTCCCAAAATAATCCTAAAGCATCAAGGCAATCAAAGGTATAAAATCTACGACTATTAGGTCAGTTAATTCCACTATCCTAACTCAAAATCACCTAAACCTTCACAAACTCTCAAGGTTCCCATAAACCCCATAATTCCTTTCTCATACAAGATCCCACATATCATCAAAGAAGGTTTTGCCTCGAAGGCTTATTTTTACCCGTATCAATTCAACCCTTAATAATCCATCACCGATCCTCAGAAATACCTATAAATCATCAATAACTCATAAACCCTTCAAAAACCCCAAAAACCCCAAAATCCACTTTAAACACATCACTTCCTATATTGAAAACAATTAAAGGCAATACTCCCCATACCTTAGATTGTCGTTCCGGAGTTTTCGCTACTGATTCTTTGGAAGCCTTCGCGAATCCTCGCCCTTTTCCTTTTCCTCAGAGCTCCGCACTTTCTCCTTATTTTCACGTTCTAACCAAAATGAATCCTATTCCTTTCCAATTCCTTTTTGTTAAACCCTTGGACTTCCAAAATGGGCTTTCCCCATAATACCCTCACTAATCCTCCTCAAAAGTCCACCTTACCCTTAATTCCTCTAATATTAATTAAATTAATAATAATACTAATATATTCATATTATATACTATTATTTAATTAAATAACCGAAACTCCACGAAAATGCCAACGTCAACACAAACCACCCAAAATTCACCGAAAATTCATAAATATTATATTTAAATAAATTAAATAAATATTCTAATAAATTTGGGGTGTTACAACTCTCCCCCACTTAAAGAATTTTTGCCCTCGAAAATTACCTCAAGGAAATAGAGTCGGATATGACTCCCTCATCTGATCTTTGCGTTCCCAAGTCCAACTTTCGCCAGCTGGTGCGCCCCACATCAACTTCACCAAGGTTATGCCTTTACCCCGCAGTTGCTTCATCTCTCGACCGTCAATCCGCACTGGTAAAGCTTCCACTGTCAGGTTATCCCTCACTTGTACATCATCCATCTGAATCACATGCGACGGATCTGGAACGTACTTTCTCAACTGAGACACATGGAACACGTCATGCAAATTTGCAAGTGACGGCGATAAAGAAATTCGATAGGATACCTCTCCTATCCTCTGCAAGATTTGGTATGGACCAACAAAACGTGGAGTGAGCTTCCTAGAATTTAAAGCTCGACCCACACCAGTCACTGGCGTCACCCTCAAAAACACGTGATCTCCTTCTTGGAATTCAAGTGTCTTCCTCCTCTTATCATGATAGCTCTTCTGGCGACTCTGCGACGCTCTCATCCTTGCTTGGATCATCTTAATCTTCTCGATCGTCTCTTGCACAATCTCAGGTCCGAGTACAACACTCTCGCCCGACTCATACCAACACAAAGGAGTTATACATCTTCTCCCATACAAAGCTTCATAGGGCGTCATTCCAATACTAGCATGAAAACTATTATTGTATGTGAACTCAATCAGTGGAAAATGGATATCCCAAGCTTCTCCGTGATCCAACACACAAGCCCTCTGCAAATCCTCTAAGGATTAGATAGTTCTTTCTATCTGACCGTCCGTCTGCGGATGATAGGCAGAACTCATCCTCAGCTTAGTACCCAAAGCATCTTGCAAACTCTTCCAGAACCTAGATGTAAATCTCAGATCTCTATCCGACACAATACTCGAAGATATCCCATGCAACTTCACAATCTCCTCAATGTACATATCGGCTAACTTATGTATAGAATGATTAATCTTCATCGGCAAGAAATGAGCCGACTTAGTTAATCTATCCACGATCACCCAAATTGAATCATTTCCCTTAGCAGTTCTCAGCAATCCCGATACAAAATCCATGGAAATGCTATCCCACTTCCATTCTGGAATAATCAACAGCTGCATCATACCAAAAGGCTTCTGATGCTCAATCTTCGACTTCTAGCAAGTCAAACACGCATAAACGAACTCTGCGATATTGTTAGCTCCTAATTTCGACGCCTGACATTGGGATAAAAATCTCTCCCAAGAGAGAGAATAGGTGGAGTTTTTGTGAAGCTTCGACAGAAGTGTGGCTGTGAGGAAAGTTGGTCGAAAGTTAGCTTTTTGCAGAAGAAAGAAGGTTTCAAGGACTTAGAAATATTTCTAAGAGTTTAGGAGAATTTTCGACCAAAGTTCAAGAAAGGGTCGTTCGACGCAAAAGTTTTGAATTCAAAAACAAGAGGGAATGGTTATTCCTATCCAATTCTGAAGTGGGACATGTCGCGTTCATCCAAGAGCCCAAAGCATGCACGACGCCAAGTGTTTCATCCTGCTTGATGACCCGCTAGTGGGTAGTTATTTTCTACCATTATAAATAGCAAGTTTTAAGAATAATTTTGGGTGTTCCATTTGTATACAAAATTCAGTGTGCTCAAAGTACCAGCGTAGAGAAACGAGCGTGTGAAAATGTATGTTGGAGTAACACCATTTTTTATGATTCAATGCAATTTACCAAGTTCTTTTTGTTAAAAGTCTTTTTTCGTTTCATGCAAGTTACCTTTACGTATTTACCAGTCTTTTCGACTTAGTCCTTTTAAAGCTTTTTACTTTTCAGTTACGTTAAGTTTCTTAAAGAAATCCTTACTACACTTCTTTACTCTGTCGAAATACACACGTTTGTAAAAGAAATATTTAGCACATGTCCTAGGATTTGTGTGGTCGATCCTGTAAGTCACTCAGTTTCACGTGAAATTGATAGACCAGCGGTTGTTTTCTATTTTCACTAGTAAACAAATTGACACGCCCAGTGGGACCTGTGCTGAATAACATTTAGAATTCTATGATTTGAATATCCTTTTTGTGTCAAGTACTTCGTTGTATGTTATTAAGGAGTGGAAAGGTAGCCACCACAAAAGAAGAGAGACAAAAAAGAAAATATGCGAGGAAAATGGCAAGTACTAACCAGCCAAATAGTTCAAATCCTAAAACTATGCCCAGTGTCAATGTAGAACCAACCCCTGGGTCTTCGATTGGAGGACCCACCGTTCTTGCGTCTGCATCTGAAACTATGCCTTCTATGACTAGTTCGACACCAACACATTCTATTCCCCATACTGAACCAGTCTTGACATATGTGGGGCCAAGGGGACCCCCAGTAACCCCTCCTCCGATCGGAATGTCTACTTATCAACAGTTTCCACCACCAGGTTTTTCAATGCCCTTAAATGGCCGAGAGCAGCCTTATGGGATGCCAACTTCCATGATGATGAATTTACAAAATGCACCCCCAGTGTATTCTGAACCCGTAATGACATCACCTTTACTAGGGCCAGGGTCTGGAGTAAATATGGGTTGAAATCAATCCTTAGGAGTAGGATATTCAACCCAAGTGTCAGGCTTGACAAATACCACCGCAGCCTATTTAAGGCAGCAAATGGATGAAAGTAACCACCAAATGGTCCAAATGATGTCTCAAACCATGGGGGAAATCTTTCAGCCTCTAATCCAAAATACTACCCAGACCAATCAGCAAATGGTTGCACAGATGACGCGCCTTGTAGATTTATTTGGTGTTCCTAACCCTCCTCAACACCCTCAAAGAGAGTATATTGCAGTGAACCAAGGGGTGGTATTCGAAGAGGACCCCACTATTAACCAAAATCAACAAAATCCAAGGAATATTCCTCAGGCAAACGTAGCAAATCAGGTAGCAGTTGAACCCCCTAGGATTCAACAGCCAGTGCCTATGGGAGATCAACCAAGGGTGGTTTTGGTGAATAGAAATCAGGATGCTGATGATGTCGTACAACAAGTTCGACGTAATGACATGGCGGCAGATAACAATCTAGCAGCTATGATCGAAAGGATAATGGTCCAAAATGGGGTAAATGTGGGCCTGCGAAGGCCAAATTACACATCCCCATTGTTAGAATACATTCTCCAGTCGGAGTTACCCCCTAGAATAAAAGTCCATAAGTTTACTAAGTTCTATGGGGATACCACTGAATCCACCGTAGAACACGTGGCTCGATACGTGATAGAGGCTAGGGAAATCGCAAATAATGAGAACCGTAGGATAAAATACTTTCCAAGTTCTCTGACGAAGAATGCCTTCACGTGGTTCACAACTTCGCCACCTAATTCGATCCACAATTGGACCCAACTAGAACGGTTGTTTCACGAACAGTTCTATATGGGACAAACTAAGATTAGTTTGAAAGAGTTGGCTAGTATTAAACGTAAATTCACATAGCCAATTGATGACTACCTAAATAGGGTCCGACTGCTCAAAGCTAGAAGCTTTACACAAGTACCAGAGCACGAGTTAGTCGAAATGGCCGCTGGAGGCCTAAATTATTCTATTAGAAAGAAGTTGGATACGCAGTATCTTAGAGATATGGCCCAACTAGCCGATAGGGCTCGACAGTTAGAACGCCTGAAGGAGGAAAAGGCCAGGGCAAATAAGAATAAGAGGGTGTCTTACGTCGAAGTTAATAACGACAACGAAAAATATCATGATGAGCCAGTTAGTTTTGATGAAGGCGAGATCAATCTTGCTGAGTTGAAATAAGGTCTACCTTACTCTTGTAGGTTGCTGGCACCTTCGAATGGGAAAAATCCTGTCGAAACTGAGAAAAATGACAAATTCCCCAAGAAAACTTATACTTTTGACGTTACTAAATGTGACGAAATTTTCGATTTGTTAGTTAAGGATGGTCAGATGATAGTGCCACCTGGTGCTAAATTGCCTCCTTTAGAACAAAGGGAAAAAAGAGGGTTTTGTAAATATCATAATTTCTTGGACCATAAGACTTATCAATGTTTTCTTTTCAGGGATCTTGTTTAGAACGCAATTCAGGAAGGAAGGATGAAGTTTGGAGAGAAGTCCAAAAGTCAAATGAAGATCGATTCAGACCCCCTGCCAGTAACTGATGCTCATTATACTGAACCAACGGAGGTCCATATGGTCGAGGTTGCTGAAGGCCTCAACAATGAGTTTGATATGGTCGAAATTACTGATGATTTCAACAATGCTGCAGTTATGGTTAGGGTAACTAAAACTCTTGACCAAGAAGTCCTGAAGAATTCTGCTGCTTTCGAAGGATTTACTAACAACACTACTGATGGTGTTGAGATTAGTAAAGACGTTAACAAGGGGATTGCTGAGGATTTCCAGTGGACGCTGGTAACAAAGGAGACTGCTAATGGTTTCATTAAGATGGACGAGCCTGCTGAGGGCCTACAAGTGAAATTGTTCAAACTTGACATCACTGAGGATGTTAAGATGGAAGTTAATATGGTGGAAATCTCTGAAGAAGTACCAACGGAAGTCGGTGATGAACGCCGACAAGAGGAGTACAACAAGCTAGCCTTCCCGAAAGAGGAAGAAAATTTGGTCGAATTTATGCACAGATGCCAGAGGAAAGGGTCTCAAGTCATGCTATGCCCCAGGTGTAGCGCAGTGTTCGACAAATAAGCTGCTCAGAATCTTGAGGGGTTACAAAAGGCTAAGAAAAAGTGGGAGAAGGCCAATCATGGCCCCATATGTTTTGACCCAATAAGTTCTGAGTCGAAGGCTAGAGCACCAGGAGAAAGGTCTGCTACCTTTAAACCATTTGCTGAACTATCTAACGACAAATGGATAAAGCCAAATGAGAACAAGGGCAAAGGTCAACAGAAGTGGAAGGATTTCGACGTTAATAGAGGCTCTTCTCTTACCTATCGCAAGGAGTATCAATTTTCTAACAAATTGGCCCATATTTCTAAAAATTACAAGGGAAAGAATCCTATGACGAGGTCGCAGTGGAGGAGAGAACAGCAGAGGAGAAAGGCCCAGAGGGAGGCTTAGTCGAAAGACAAAGCTGAATTGAGCACGAATTTACCTGCCGATAATAACAGAAGGGGACAGACAGGAGCTGTCAAAAGGTTTCCCATTGGGGAAAAATTACTCAAAACTGAAGTCGAAATGGCCAAAGAAAAACATGATCAGGCCATAGCAGAGGATGAGATGATGACTGACAATTTCGACTCAGATTCGAATGCTTCGTTAGACATTATTGTGAATGTGGTCTCAGTCCTGCCTAGGGAGTTTGACCAGATTACAGAGGTCGAAGAGATTGATGCATACAGAGAAGCAGAAATGGCGGCACACAAACCAGTGTGCTATGGCTGCGTCGAAGAGTAGAATGCCTTTTTTGAGCGGCCTGATGAGTCTATGAAAAACCATTTAAAGCCTTTATTTATCACTGGGAAAGTTGAGAATGTTCCAGTGAACAAGATTTTGGTCGACTGCGATGCCACAGTAAATTTAATGTCGCACTTTATGCTAAGGAAGATTGGTAAATTTAACACAGACACCAAGCCACACAACATGGTGCTATCAAATTACGAAGGCAAAGTTGGCACCACCCTTAGTGTCATACAGGTTGATCTAACTGTGGGAACGGTTACAAGGCCTACTATTTTCATGGTGGTCGAGACCAAGGAAAATTATAATCTGCTTTTGGGGAGGGGATTGATACATGGAATTGGGGCCGTGCCTTCCTCCATGCACCAAAGGATCACCATATAGAGGCCAGACGGCATTGCCGAAAATATCGAAGCTGATCAAGGGTATTTTAAGGCCCCAATAAATCATCTCGACAGGCGCCAGTTTGATAAGCACTTAGAAAATATTGCTCCATGTAGTCCTGCCAAATTCGGTTTTACCCCATATGATGAAGCATATTGCTCATTACATTTGCACCCTATCAATGGATTTCGATGGGATATGGAAGTAGTAGGTGAGGATGATTTCGCATATCCTACACCTGGAATATTGGGGAAGTGAGTTAAGTGATGATGTCTGAGCTCGAAGTAATGAGAAATATTTCGGCTTATATAGCCGAGAACAAGTTACAAGCGGCCTTAGAGGCTAAAGTTAAAAACATGGCCGATAAGGCCATCATTGATTCAAGCAAAGGAGGTCCTGGCAAGGACTTGGACCCAGAACCACCTGATCAGGTTCGGGATGAAGAACATAGGCTCGATGCTATTTATGATGATGAGCCTTTGGGTTTTGAGAAGGATCCGTTGGCAAACAATGTTCGAATGCTAGTGCAAGATCCTCTTGAAGAAATCAACCTAGGAGAGGGGGCAGTGAAAAGGACTACTTACATCAGTGCCAACATTACTCCACAACTCAGAGTCGAAGTAATCCAACTATTGAAAGAATTCAGAGACTGTTTCGCATGGGATTACGATGAGATGCCTGGTCTAAGCAGGGAGTTGGTCGAACTGAAGCTACCAATCAAGTCTGGGAAAAAGCCGGTCAAACAAAATCCCAGATGGTTTGCACCAGCGATCCTTTCGAAAATAAAAGAGGAAGTCAAAAGGCTTCTTCGTTGCAGATTTATTCGAATGGCTAGGTATGTCGAATGGCTTGCAAACATAGTACCTATTATAAAAAAGAATAGGACTTTGAGGGTTTGCACAGACTTCAGAGATCTAAATGCTATGACCCCAAAGGATGAATACTCAATGCTTGTGGCAGAAATGTTAGTCGATTCTGCCGCTGGCCACAAATACCTAAGTATGCTCGACGGGTATTTTGGGTATAACCAAATATTTGTTGCTGAAGACGATGTCCCTAAAACGGCGTTTCGATGCCCTGGGGCCTTAGGCACCTATGAATGGGTGGTTATGCCTTTTGGCCTATAAAATGCTGGGGAAACATATCAAAGAGCGATAAATACAATCTTCCATGATTTCATAGAAAATTTTATGCAAATTTACATTGACGATATTGTTGTGAAGTCTGTTTTAGGGGAGACCCACATTGGCCATCTTCGACAGTCATTCGAAAGGATGCGAAGACATGGTCTTAAAATGAATCCTCTCAAATGTGCTTTTTGTGTGCAGGCGAGAGACTTTTTAGGCTTTGTGGTCCACAAGAAGGGGATCGAAATCAATCAAAATAAGACCAAAGCCATCATGGAAGCGAAAGTGCCATCAACAAAAAAGGAACTACAATCGCTGTTGGGAAAAAATAACTTCTTGAGAAGGTTTATATCAAATCTCAGCGGGAAGACTCAAGCCTTTTCACCTCTACTCCAATTGAACAAGGAAGGATTCGACTGGGGGCAAGCCCAACAAGAGGCCTTCGACAAAATCAGAGAATATTTAAGTCATCCTCCAATATTGGCACCACCTTGTAGAAATAGGAGTATGAGATTGTACATAGCTGCGTCGGACAAAACCTTAGGGAGCGTGTTGGCTCAAGAGGATGAAAATGGCGTCGAAAAATCCATTTATTACCTTAGTTGGGTTTTGAACAATGCGGAAACTAGGTATAGCATGGTCGAGAAATTATGTTTATGCTTGTATTTCTCTTGTACAAAGTTAAAGCAATACATAAAGCCAGTTGATGTTTATATTTTGTCTCATTTAGATATTATAAAACATATGTTATCCAAACCTATTTTGCATAGTCGAATTGGTAAATGGGCCTTGGAATTAACCGAATACTCCCTAACATACAGACCTTTAAAGGGCGTTAAGGGACAGGTGGTAGCAGACTTTATTGTCGACCACTCTATAAATGAGAATGTGTCGAATTACCTTGAACTTGAACCTTGGAAATTATATTTTGATGGTTCAAGTCATAAAGATGGCACAGGTGTAGGAGTTTTGATTATTTCTCCTAATAAAATCCCAACAAAATTCAAATATAAAGTTGAAGGCACTTGTTCAAACAACGACGCTGAATATGAAGCCTTAATAGGCAGACTTGAAATTTTGTTGGAATTGGGGGTAACTCTAGTCGAAATAATGGGAGATTCAAAGTTAGTCATCAAATAGATTACAAGGGAATACAAGTGTGTAAAAGAGAATCTCATCATGTATTTTGTTATAGTCAATAGACTACTGAAACAATTCGAGATGGTGAGCATACGACATATACCTCGACTGGAGAACCATGTGGCCAATGACTTGGCTCAAATTGCATCTGGGTACAAAATTTTGAAGGAAAAGTTGCAAGACATAATCGAGGTTAGAGGTAGAGTTGTATAAACCAGATTATCCCCATCAGACTTGGAAGCTACAAAGTTAGGACACGCTGATAAGGAAAATTTTGAAATCCTGGCTGTGGATAATTTGATGAACGAAGATTGGAGGAAGCTAATAGTGGAATACTTGCAAAATCCAACATCATCCACAGAGCGAAAAACAAGGTATCATGCTTTGAGCTATGTTCTTATGGGTAATGAATTGTTTAAAAAGACTCCTGAAGGAGTCTTGCTTAAGTGCCTTAGTGAATCAGAAGCATATTTAGCCCTTTAGACTATCCATGGTGGGGCATGTGGGACACATCAGGTAGGCCATTAAATGAAATAGCTTTTGTTTCAACAAGGCATGTATTGGCCTACCATGTTAAAAGACTGTATCAAATTTGCTAAAGGCTGTCAAGAGTGTCAAGTGCATGCAGGCATACAACATGTCCCAGCAAGTGAATTACACTCTATAGTCAAGCCATGGCCCTTTAGATGTTGGGCTTTGGATTTGGTTGGCGAGATTCGACCAGTATCATCTAAGAGTCAAAGATACATTTTGGTAGGTATTGATTATTTTACAAAATGGATTGAGGCTGTACCTTTACCAAATGTCGGCCAAGAGGATGTAATCGAATTTATTAAGAAGCACATTATCTATAGATTTGGAATTCTAGAAACTATTACAACGGATCAGGGATCTGTTTTTACTGGTCGAAAGATCCAAGAATTTGCTAAAGAAATGGGTTTCAAATTGTTAACCTCTACACCCTATTATGCTCAGGCTAAAGGGTCAAGTAGAAGCAGCGGATAAGGTAGTGATTGGGTTGATTAAGAAACATGTGGGAAAGAAACCGAGAAATTGGCATAAGACATTAGACCAGGTTCTCTCAGGATGTCGAACCTCCCCAAAGATGCAACTAACACTACTCCTTTTCGTCTGACTTTTGGCCATGATGTAGTTTTACCTGTAAAAATCTACTTACAATCAACAAGGATTCAAAGGCATCATGAGATCCCTTCGAAATCTTATTGGAATATGATGTTGGATGAGTTAGTAGATTTAGATGAAGAAAGACTTAATGCCTTGGAGTTGTTAAAAAGGCATAAGAAAAAGGTAGAAAAGTCTTATAATAAGAAGGTTAAAGTTAAGACTTTCTCTCCTGGAGAATTGGTTTGGAAAGTGATTTTGCCTATGGATTGAAAGGTTAGGTCCTTAGGGAAATGGTCCCCTAATTGGGAAGGGCCTTTTCAGATCATACAAGTATTTTCAAATGGTGCTTATGAGGTTAAAGAGTTAGGCGAAGATAAGAGAGTCTTGAAAGTTAATGGTAAGTATTTGAAAAAATATAAACATATACTTCAAGAACTAAAAATTATCTATGAGTAATCGCAGAAAAAATAAGTCAAAGCCAACATGGTATAACATTGCCAGAATGGCTCAATTCATTACATAAATGCCTCAAAGGGCAGAGAAACATTGTGCTAGCAATAAATAGATTGAAACTATAAATTAAAAGGGGAGTTTTTTCTTCATCTCAAGGTACTCCGACTATTGGAGCTAAAGGCGTCTCTCGCATGAATTTTTATCAAGCTTTAGTGCTGCAACCTCTCCCTCCAACTGTCGAGCTTTGTCAAGAAATTCTAGAGCGAACTTTAGTTCTTTGACTATTTCAGATTGATTAGAGTCTCGCAGTTCAGTGTTGCGTTGTTCAGCCTTGGAGATTTTGGTTTGCAGTTCTTTAATTTGTTTCTTCCATTTAGCAATATCTGCTTTATTGCCCTCGATCTCCTTAGTATGTTGCTCTTTTATCTGCTCCAATTCTCCTACCCTAGCTTCTGACTCAGCAACCACTGTCCATGCAGCAGCCTCACTCCCAGACTTAGTTTCCAGTGCATCATTAATTTGAGGCAGTTGTTTTAGGTCGGTGGCAATTTGATCAATCATAGTGCCAAGTTTCAAAATGATGGTGACGATTTCAGGAGAAACAATTTGAAGATTGACTTGCTTAAGAAGGGTCTTCAATTCAAGCGACGAGTGGCCTCAGATTCCAAAAGATTGAAGAGGTTACCTTTGAAGATTTTTTTCTTTGATCTTTAAAAGGATCTCATTTGGAGGCTTGCTCGAAGGATGACCCCCAGAAGCCGTCAAAGCGTTCACACTGCTATCAAAGGAACTGTCCCATTTGCTGAGAACAATTTTTAGGTACTCACGAGGATTGGTGCCCTTGAGGTGTTTAAGATCTTCCTCAGAGTAAGCAAAAAGTGTTTCTGTCGAAAGTTTGGCACTCTCTGCAGTCACATTAACTTTGGGGGCAGCAATATGTTCTTTTTGGACTTGCTCCTTGGCAGGTTCACTGTTGACTTTATCTTCGACGCCCTTACCATCACCTTGTGGGTCACCATCATCATCATCATTGTCATTACCTTTATCATCATTATCATTTCTGCCAGCCTCAGTCTGGAACATTGAGTGTTCCTCATCTTCTTCTTCTATTTCCCCCTCTTAGACAACAACATCTAAATCAGCGTTGGTTAGGTCTTGGTCACCCGTGAGTTCGACCACTAGGGAGCCACTGTTAGAAGGGTTCTCACCCAGAGTGTGGCCTTCATCCATAGCCACTGTTTCTTTACTCATTGCTTCAGGATTATCTTGCTCCTGATTTTCCTGCTCAGAGTCACTCATTTGAGATTGCTGTACAGAGGAAGTTGGGACTTCTTTTGAAGCAGGTTTGTTGGCTGGGACAAGAAGAGTAGTAGTTGGAGGAGGAGGGTTGGTTGTTGGTCAGGTCGAAGTACCTGTAACCTAAAATGATAAGTAATTGAGGTTAGGAGTGAAATAAAAAAAATGTCAGTGAAAGTAAACAGTTTAAGAGAAATTACAATTACCTTAAGCTCTTCGACTCCAGGACTGGAGTTATCACTTTCGAGTTGAGTTGAGGTTACCTTAGAGGTGCCCTAAAATCATCTCACTCAGAAAAACGTCTCGACCATAATGGAGTTGGGTGGCAAGGGTGAGAAATTTTCAGGCCACTTGCAAGGACTTCTAGCAAAAAACGCAGCGCGACAGCCAGATAGTCAAGAAAGCTATGTGTTCCCGATCAGTAACAGTAGTTGTTTTGGGGTCATAGTAATGCTTGATAAAATTTGTGTAAGTAGGTTTGTCAGATGCAAAACCTATCTGGTCCTATGAATCTAACTCTGGGTAATAGGGTTTTCCAGTTGGTTTCAGCCCAGTGATAGCAGCTACGTCGAATAAAGTTGGGGTCATCATCCCACAAGGGAGATGGAAGGTATAATGGGTGCTGTCCCAGAAGTAAAGAGATGAGACCAGCATGGTCGAACAGTATGTGGGTCCTGTTTTCGACAACATGATCAGGTCATAAATTCCTAAGTCTTTCCAAGATTGAGCCTTAACCTTTTCTATTTTTGTCAACCAACTCAAATAGAGATCAGAATCTTTGAAAGACGAAGTTGCCCTAAAAATTATAGATTCGTCGTTCATGTACCACAAGTCAATGTTGTTAAGAGCTACAACATCAGGGGCGTCAGTTTCTACCTTAGCTTTGTTGGCTTGCCCTATTGGCTTTGTCTTATGCTATGAGGGAAAATAATCATTGATTATCACAGGGTCAGTATCTGGAGCGGATAAAGGACCAGATAATGCATGTGATTTTCCAGAAACAAGGATAGGAATTAATACCTGAGATTCGTAGATGGCCCTCTTCTCCTTCTCAAGTGATTATGGGATGCATTGCAAGTTTCTCACTATCTTAGGCCCAACAAGTGTGGCGAAAGGCGGAAGTAGAGATTGGGTCTTGGGCCCTTTGGGTTTCTGGGTTCTCCTGGAGTTTTGAACGTTTGAGGTTGAGGATGCCATGACTGAAGAACAAGGAGTTTGGGGTTTGTTTTCTGAGGAATTAGGAAGCTGAGAAGAAAGCAAAGAGTTTTGGAAGTGTGAAAAAGAAAAATGATTAGGAAAAAAACTATTTAAAGGCTGTAGAATATAAACAGACCTCAAATCAACATTAAGTGACTAATGCTGTAGTGGGACACGTGTCTCGTTGGGGATGATGGATGGGACGGTGGCAGTTACTGCCTATACCCCACTATCTCCTAGGTTTCAGGAGGTATGATGATGGCTAGTGATTTGATGTGCTTTAAAGGAATAGTTTTCAGAAATTGTCATGATGACCATGATGTCATGGAGTGGTTCAGAAGAAACTTAACAGTTAGAATGTGGGAGTTCTAATTGCATCAAGATCCATGAAAGTTGGAAATAAGGCGCCGAATGCTGCTATCAAAAAATGACCTTTTCTTCAGTAATGTCGAAAAAGACATTTTTGGGGGGCAATTTGTTAGCTCCTAATTTCGACGCCTGACATTGGGATAAAAATATTTCCCAAGAGAGAGAATAGGTGAAGTTTTTGTGAAGCTTCGACAGAAGTATGGCTGTGAGGAAAGCTGGTCGAAAGTCACCTTTTTGCAGAAGAAAGAAGGTTTCAAGGACTTAGAAATATTTCTAAGAGTTTAGGAGAATTTTCGACCAAAGTTCAAGAAAGAATCATTCGACGCGAAAGTTTTGAATTCAAAAACAAGAGGGGACGGTTATTCCTATCCAATTCTGAAGTGGGACATGTGGCGTTCATCCAAGAGCCCAAAGCATGCACGACGCCAAGTGTTTCGTCCTGCTTGATGACCCGTTAGTGGGTAGTTATTTTCTACCATTATAAATAGCAAGTTTTAAGAATAATTTTGGGTGTTCCATTTGTATACAAAATTCAGTGTGCTCAAAGTACCAGCGTAGAGAAACGAGCGTGTGAAAATGTATGTTGGAGTAACACCATTTTTTATGATTCAATGCAATTTACCAAGTTCTTTTTGTTAAAAGTATCTTTTCGTTTCATGCAAGTTACCTTTACGCATTTACCAGTCTTTTCGACTTAGTCCTTTTAAAGCTTTTTACTTTTCAGTTACGTTAAGTTTCTTAAAGAAATCCTTTCTACACTTTTTTACTCTGTCGAACTACACACGTTTGTAAAAGAAACATTTAGCACATGTCCTAGGATTTGTGTGGTCGATCCTGTAATCACTCAGTTTCACGTGAAATTGATAGACCGACGGTTGTTTGCTATTTTCACCAGTAAACAGATATCCTTCTTCATACCTGGCCACCAAAACAGCTTCTTTAAATCCTGGTACATCTTCATAGCACTGGGATGAATACTCAACCTACTTCAATGTCCTTCCTCAAGAATGCTCTTCTTAATATCTGGGACATCTGGAACACACACCCTGTCTCTGAACATCATCACACCAGTCTCGCCAATTCGGAATTCTCCTCCGTTACCTTGGTTGATCAAAGTCAACTGGTTAATTAATTTCAAGTCAGATTGTTTTCCCACTCTGATCTCTTCCAGAATACCACTAGTTAACTTCAACATTCCCAACTTCACACTGTCAGGAGTCTCTTCACACACTAAACTCAAATCTCGAAATTGCTCAGTTAATTCCTGCTCTTTCACCATGAGCATCGACATTTGAAATGACTTCCTACTCAATGCACCAACCACTATATTTGCTTTGCCCGAATGATAACTCAAATCAAAATCAAAATCCTTCAACAACTCTAACCACCTTCTCTACCTCATATTCAGTTCTTTCTGATCAAATAAGTACTTCAGACTTTTATGATCATTGAACACTTCAAACTTAGAGACAAACAGATAATGTCTCCAAATTTTCAACACAAACACCACAACGGCCAATTCCAAGTCATGTGTAGGATAATTCCTCTCATGAACTCGCAATTGTCTTGAAGCATAGGCAACAACTTGACCATTCTGCATCAGCACTCCACCAAGACCCGTCTTCGACGCATCACAATACACCACAAAAGATTCACTTGGATTAGGCAAAATCAACACTAGAGCAGTCGTTAATCTATTTTTCAATTCTACGAAACTCTCTTCACAAGCTACATCCCACACAAAAGCTTGACCCTTTCGAGTCAACTGAGTCAAAGGTAATGCCAACTTAGAAAAGCCCTCGATAAACTTGCGATAATAACCCGCCAATCCCAGAAAACTTCGTATCTCAGTAGCAGACTTCAGAGTCTCCCACTGTAACACAACATCAATCTTGGAAGGATCTACAACAATGCCACCACTTGAAATCACATGACCAAGAAAACTCACTTCTTTCAACCAGAACTCACACTTCGACAGCTTTGCATACAACTTCTTTTCCTTCAATACTTGCAACACAGTTCTTAAATGCTCGGCATGTTCTTCTTTAGACTTAGAATATATCAGGACGTCATCAATGAAAACCATGACAAACTAATCCAAATACTCATGAAAGATCCGATTCATATACTCCATGAACACACCAGGTGCATTGGACACACCAAACGGCATCACAGTGTATTCACAGTGACCATACCTCTTTCTAAAAGCTGTCTTCGAAATGTCATCAGGCTTAACACGAATCAGATGATAACCAGACCTCAAATCAATCTTACTAAACACACAGGCACCTACTAACTTATCCATCAAGTCCTCGATTCTCAGAAGTGGATACTTATTCTTGATAGTCACATTATTCAACTGCCGATAATCAACACACAATCTCATACTTCCGTCTTTCTTCTTCACTAACAGCACAGGAGCACCCCACGGAGAAACACTTGGTCGAACAAACCTCTTCTCGAGCAATTCTTCCAGTTGTCTCTTCAATTCACTTAACTCAGAAGCGGACATCCGGTAAAGGAGCCATTGACACTGGACTCATACCTGGTATTAAGTCCACTGCAAACTCCACTTCACGTTCTGGAGGCAAATCATTGATGTCATCTGGAAATACATCTGGAAATTTACAGACAACAGGAAACTCCACAATTGAAGCTTCACGATCAATCTGTAATGATGCAAACATTGCAAACACCAAGACTTCATCTTCCATAAGTTCGTCTACTTGCTTAGCAGACAGGAAGATCAACTCCCCACCATCGCCAAACTCAGGAAACTCTACAGTCTTGTTATAACAGTTGATATGAACATGGTTGAACTCCAACCAGTTCATTCCAAGGATTACATCGATTTGGTGCAAGGGTAAACACACCAAGTCCATCACAAAACTCTCCCAAAAAATCGTCAAAGGACATCTCAAACACACAAAAGTAGTAGTAACATAACCATTAGCAGGAGTCTCTATTAGCATACTACCATTCATATCAAACAACTTCAAACCCAATCTATTAGAACATTTAAGCAAGATAAAAGAATGAGTAGCATCAGTATCAATAATAGCAACCAACTCGATATTATTAATAAAACAAGTACCTCGAATCAGCTTGTCCTTCTCTGGCACTTCTACACCACTCAAAGCAAACACTCTGCCACTGGTCTGAGCAGCAGTAGCCGTCTTCTTCGGTTTCTGACACTTGGTCCTGAGTGACCCTTCTCACCACAATTGAAGTATGTTGGACCTTCATCCTTGCAATCATTAGCTCTATGACCCTTCTTACCACACCTGTAGCACCTCAACACATTATTAGTACAAACATCAGCACGGTGACCTTGCTCGCCACACCTATAACACTTCCCAGAAGCGGGAGCTGCTCCCCCACTTGTCTTTTTCCCCTCTGAAGCCTTCTGCTTCCCCTTGTCAGCTGAAGTCGTATAAGGTTTCCCCCTATACTGCCCTTTCTTCTCACTCAACTGCTTGTAGTGAGCAGATTGAGCTCGGCTATCCTCATCATAGATTTTGCTCTTGTCCACCAACTCAGCATACCTGCGGATCTGTTGGTACCCAATACCTTGCTTAATCTCTAGTCTCATCCCATTCTCAAACTTGAGGCACTTGGACATCTCAGTATCAACACGGTTGTAGTGAGGACAGAACTTCACCAGCTTCTCGAACTTCGCAGGATACTCTACAACAGTCATGTCTCCTTGCTTCAGCTCAAGGAATTCCACCTCTCTCTTACCACGAGCATCCTTTGGATAATACTTTCCCAAAAATTCTTGCTTGAACACAGTCCAGGTTATCACAGTGCCAACATCTTCCAGTCTCTGACGGGTGTTATCCCACCAATCCTCAGCCTCTTCCGACAGCATATGAGTTCCAAACTGAACTTGTTGCGCATCAGTACATCCCATTCCTAGGAAAATCTTCTCGATCGCCTTCAGTCACTTGTGTGCACTTGTTGGATCATGAGTACCCTCAAACTCCAGCGAATTGTTCCTTTTGTACTCCCCTAAAGCACGAAACTCATCCGGGACACCACCATTCAGATTGAGTTGCGCCACCACATTAGCAACTGATTCCAAAGCATCGGCAATAACATGATCATTTCTCTCAGCCATCCTACACACCACCAACAAGGTTAGAAGAACTAAAACATCGATAGTGTACACACACTTGTCGACCGACAGGGGAGTGACATCACGTAAAAACCTGGCCGGACGGACCGACCTACTTTGATACAACTAATGTAACACCCTTTTCTACCTCATAATTATCGCAGCGGAATCAATATAAAATCATAGTAAAATCATAATCACCTCAAAGGGTGCACATTTCTCAATAAATTCAAATAAACAAAATTCTCCGTAACACAACAGGTTTTCCTCAAAGTAACTCAAAATGCCTTCAAAGGGCAGCATAACCACCATAACCACAAAAATCCCACAAAAGGGTTTATTACAATAAACCATAGTCATCAAATAATCAATAAAATAACAACCAAATAAAACTCAACATGGTTCGACTCAACGACCCAACCCGATGTTACACTATCAGAGCAAGACCCTCTACATCGACCAAAATGCAAAAAACTTCAAAAGTCCTCAAAAGCATCCACAACTAATCCTGATCACCTGCACGTTACCCACGTGTAGGCAATATTCAAACAGGTAGGGTGAGTAGTCACAATTCATTATAATCAGTATAAAAATAAGATATGCATAAAATGGCGTCGTAATCATAAACAACATCATCAGAATCATCAACAGGGTCAACAGTCACAACATCATAAAATTACATCAATAATGCCACATAAATGCAATGCACAACAAGACTCATGCATGTGGTACCAATCGTCACAGTTGATGGACACTTAGGCCATCACCCTTCAAAGATCCCCGTCATTAGGATCGGTTCTACACAAGAACCGGAGCACGTCATAAACCACTTCACATCCACACAATGGGATGGAAGCCACAAATAGACCAAAGTCTAACATCATCACAGAAATGCTATGAATGCATGGTACATAACGTCATAATCATCATCGTCAAATAAAGTCATTATGTGCATCATCATTCATCAAGTCTCATGTTAATCATGTCATCATATATTCGTCAAAACATCACAAATCATCAACATCAATATCATCAATAACATCATGGTAAATCATCAAAAATATCACAGCATCAAAACCTCAGAACATCACAACATCATAAACAAAATTTCGCGAACAGCAGCAGTTCGCTGCAGAGTTCGCGGTGCGAACACATTCGCTGGGATGTTCGCTTTGTGAGCTCCAGCGAATCCCCCAAATCCCACACATAACCAGAGAGTTCCCAGTATTCACCAACAAAATCGTCGCGCATTTGCTGCGCTGCTCGCTTTGTTGTTTCCAAATCTTCGTTGTTTGAAATTTTCTTTATCAACGTATCCAAGCTTCGTTGTTTCTGATGGGGACAATCTGGCTGATACAACTCTTCCTCTAACTTCGATTGCATCTTCTAATATTTCCTTCAACAACTTATATCCAGAAGCAATCTGAGCCAGGTCATTTGCCACTTGATTTTCCAATTGAGGTGTGTGTCGAATATTCACTACCTCAAACTTTTTCAGTAATCGATTGGCTATTACGATGTACATAATGAGATTCTCTTTAACACATTTTTACTCCCTTGTAATTTGTTTTATGACTAACTCTGAGTCTCCCATTATTTCGACTCAAGTTGCCCCCAATTCCAATATCTCAAGTCCGGCTATTAAGGCTTCATATTCAGCCTCATTATTCGAATAAATCCCTTCGACTTTATACTTGAATTTTGTTGGAATTCTATTAGGACAAATGATCAGGACTCCTACACATGTACCATCTTTATGACTAGAACCATCGAAATACAATTTCCAAGGTTCAAGCTCAAGATAGTTTGACGTGTTTATGTTGACAGAGTGGTCGACAATGAAGTCAGCTACCACTTATCCCTTAACAGCCTTTAAAGGCATATACGTTAGGGAATACTCAGTTAAAGCCAATGCCCATTTACCAATTCGACTATGCAAAATTGGCTTAGACAACATGTGTTTAATGATATCGAAATGAGATGAAACATAAACATCAACTGGTTTTATATAATGCTTTAACTTTGTACAAGAAAAATACAAGCATAAACATAATTTTTCAACTATGTTATACCTAGTTTCTGCATCATTCAAAACCCTACTAAGGTAGTAAATTGCTCTTTCGACGCCATTTTCATCCTCTTGAGCCAACATGCTCCCTAAAGTTTTGTCCGACGTAGATATGTACATTCTCATGCTCCTATTTCTACAAGGTGGTGTTAGAATTGGAGGATGACTCAAATACTCTTTGATTTTGTCGAAAGCTTCCTATTGAGCTTGCCCCCATTCGAATCCCTCCTTGTTTAGTCAGAGTAGAGGTGAGAAGGCTTGAGTTCTCCCGCTGAGGTTCGAGATAAATCTCGTTAAAAAATTAATTATTTCCAACAGTGACTGCAATTCCTTCTTTGTTGATGGCGCTTTTGCCTCCTTAATGACCTTGGTCTTATTCTGATTTATTTTGACTCCCTTCTTGTGGATCACAAAGCCTAAGAAATCTCCCGCCTGCACACAGAAAGCACATTTGAGAGGATTCATTTTGAGCCCATGCCTTCGCATCCTTTCGAATGATTGTCGAAGATGGTCAATATGATTCTTCCCTGAAAAAGACTTTACAACAATATTGTCAATGTAAATTTGCATAAAAGTCTCTATGTAATCATGGAAGATTGTATTCATTGCTTTTTGATATGTTGCCCCAGCAGTTTTTAGGCCAAAAGGCATAACTACCCACTCGTAAGTGCCTAAGACTCTAGGGTATCGAAACGCCGTTTTAGGGACTCCTCTTCAGCAATGAATATTTGGTTATACCCAGAATACCCGTCGAGCATGTTGAGGTGCTCATGGCCAACGCAGAGTCGACTAGCATTTCTGCCACAGGCATTGAGTATTCGTCCTTTGGGGTCACAACATTTAGATCTCTAAAGTATATGCAAACCCTCAAAGTACCATTCTTTTTGATAACCGGCATAATGTTTGCTAGCCATTCGGCATACCTGGCCGTTTGAATAAATCTGCAACGAAGAAACCTTTCGGCTTCCTCCTTGATCTTCGAGAGAATTGTTGGTGCAAACTGCCTTGGATTTTGCTTTATTGGCTTCTTTCCTGATTTAATTGGATGCTTCAATTCGACCACATCTCTGCTCAAACTAGGCATTTCGTCATAATCCCATGCAAAGCAGTCTTTAAACTTCTTTAGGAACTGGATCACTTTGACCTTGAGTTGTGGGCTGATATTTGCACTGATATATGTTGGTCTTTTTGTTGCCTCTTCTCCCAAGTTGATTTCTTCCAAAGGATCTTGCGCTAGAATTTTAATGTTGGCTGCCAACGGATCCTTCTCAAAACCCAAAGGCTCGTCATCATAAATTGCATCAAGCCTCTGGCCTTGCATTTCGTCCTGAACCTTATCAGGTGGTTCTGGATCGAAGTCCTTACCAGGATCTTCTTGATTTATTTTTTTGTTGGCTTCGACATCCATATGTTTAACTTCGGCCTCCATGGCTGCTTGCAATTTATTCTAGGCTATGTAAGCCGAAATCCTTTCGAGCGCCTCAAACTCAGGCATCATCGTCGAATTCACTTCCCCACCCTGTGGGGTTAACTCCGGATGTCCCTTCATAAGCAAAGTCATCTTCTCCTACAACTTCCTGATCCCACTGAAACCCATTTGTTGGATGTAGGTGTAGTGAACAGTACACGTTGTTCTCTGGAGTGAACACAAAATTGGCTGGGTTACATGGAGCAATGTTAGCCAAATTCCTGTCGAAGTTTCGACTATCGACATGGTTAGCCGAAGCCAAGAAATAACTCTGGTCGGCTTCAATGTTCTTAACAATACCATCTATTCACCAAATGGTGATTCTCTGGTGCATCGAAGGTGGCACGACTCCTCTTCCGTGGTTCCATTCTCGCCCCAATAGTAGGTTGTAGTTGGCCTTTGTCTCTACAACCTTAAACATGGTTGACCATGTGACTGTCCCTACCGTCAGATAACCTTGGATTACCCCTAACGTATTGCCAACCTTCCCTTTGTAATTGGATAACACCATGTTGTGGGGTTTTGTGTCAGTATCGAACTTTCCTATCTTCCTCAACATGAAGTGCGGCATCAAGTTTATGGTAGCGCCGCAATCTACTAGAATTTTGTTAACTGGTACGTCTTCAATCTTCCCAGTGATGAAGAAAGGCTTCAGATGGCATTTCATAGCTTCGCCGGGCCTTCCAAAGAATGAATTTTACTCTTCGACACACCCGTTATTCATCACATAATAGTAAACTGGCCTATGTGTGGCCATTTCTATATCAATGTTATCCGCCGTATCTTTGACCTCACATACCTGGTCGAATTCCCTTGGCAGGACAGATACCACATTGACCAAAATGTCGAGAGACTGCTCTGATCCTGAATCAAAATTATCAGTGAGAAATTCATCCTCAACAACCTTTCGATCGTGCTCTTCCTTTCCTGCTTGTTCTGGTGTAAAGGCATGCGCCTTTTTGATAGGATTAGGCTTTTTCCCGTCGACTGGTACGTTGGTGCTAGATTCTGATTTCGCCTCAGCTTCTTTCTGGGCTTTCCTTCGTCTTTGTTCCCTCCTCCACTGGGACCTAGACATGGGGTTTTTCCCTTTGTAGTTCTCTGAGATGTAAGCTGGTTTCTTTGAGGCCATTGAAGTGCCTCTTTCTACATCAAAACTCTGCCATTTCTGTTGGCTCTTTTCCTTATTTTCATTCGATTTTACCCACTTGCCGTTGAAATGTTCTGTAAATAGTTTAAAAGTAGCGGGCCTTACCCCTGGAACTCTAGTCTTCGGCTGTTCTTGCTTCGAAGCAGACTTCCTTGGGTCGAAACCCCGCTGGCCGTGAAGGGCTTTCTCCTCACGCCTTTGTTTTGCCTTTCGAACTCCTTCGAGATTTTGTGCTGCCTTCTTGTCAAATACAGAGCTACATCTGGGACACAACATGACTTCTGATCTCTTTCTTTGACTCCTGTGTATAAAGTCAATCAGATTCTCCTCCTCTTTTTGGAAGGCTAACCTGTTGTATTCTTTCCGTCGACGTTCATCATCGACCTCCACGGGTGTCTCTTGCGAAATCTCCACCATGTTGATTTCCATTTTGATATCCTCAGTGATACCAAGCTTACACAATTCCATCTGAAGGCCCTCAACAGTCTTGTCCATCTGAACGAAACCGTCAGCGGTTTCTTTGGTTACCATCATCCACTGGGAATCCTCAGTGATTCCTTCGTCGACGTCTTCTGTAACCCCTATGTCGACATCATCAGTAGTGTCTTTGGTGAAACTTTCGATAGCCCCACTAGCAAAACTCTTTATGAATTCTTGGTCGAGACATTCAGTGATCCTAACCATGACTGCTCCATTGTTGAAGTCATCAGCGACTTCGACCATGTTGATATTTTTGTCGAGACCTTCAGTGACCTCTATCATGTTAACCTCCATTGGCTCTGTGTAGTGAGCATCAGCCACTGGTAAGGGATCTCAATCGATCTCCATCTGGCTTTTGGACTTCTCACCGAACTTGAGCCTTCCTTCTAGGATAACATTCTGGACAAGATCCCTGAAAAGAAAACATTGAGAAGTCTTATGGGCTAAGAAATTATGGTATTTACAAAACCCTATCTTTTTTCTTTGTTCTAAAGGAGGCATTTTAGCACCAGGAGGCACTATCATCTGACCATCCTTAACTAACAAATCGAAAATTTTGTCACATTTAGTAACTTTGAAAGTGTAAGTTTTCTTGGGGAATTTATCATTCTTTTCTGGTTCGACAGGATTTTTCCCATTTGAAGGGGCCAGCGACTTATAAGAATAAGGTGGGCCTTGTTTCAATTCAGCAAGATCAATCTCGCCTTCGTCGAAACTTACTGGCTCATTATAATATTTTTCGTCTTCGTCATTAACTTCGACGTAGGCTGCCCTTTTATTCTTATTCGGCCTAACTTTTTCTTCTTTTAGGCGTTCTAGTTGTCGAACTCTATTAGCCAATTGAGCCATGTCTGTTAAATATTGGGTATCCAATTTCTTCCTAATGGAATAATTGAGGCCTCCAGCGGCCATTTCAACTAACTCATGTTCCAGCACTTGTGTAAAACATCTAGCCTTGAGCAGTCGGAATCTGTTCAAGTAGTCATCTATTGGCTCGGTGAATTTTTGTTTTATACTAGCCAACTCCTTCAGACTGATCTTAGTTTGTCCCATATAGAATTGCTCATGAAATAGTTGTTCAAACTAGGTCCAATTGTGGATCGAATTTGGTGGCAAAGTTATGAACCACTTGAAGGCATTCTTCATCAGAGAACTTGGGAAGTATTTTATCCTAAGGTTCTCATTATTCGTAATATCTCCAGCCTCTCACATTTCTGGCCACGTGTTCGACAGTAAACTCAGTGGTGTCCCCAGAAAACTTAGTGAACTTAGGGACTTTCGTTCTAGGGGGTAACTCCGACTGGAGAATATATTCTGACAATGGAGATGTATAATTTGGCCTCCGAAGGACAAAGTTACTCGATTTTGGACCATAATCCTTTCGACCATGTGTTATACCCCAAATTTTGACCACTAATATTTCCCATCATTGTGCAAATCATCATCACAATATGGATGAACCATTAGTCTCCCCAAAGATGGGTGAGCATTCACTACAATCAGACTTAGGGTTTCAAGCCCTCTCAGAGCTCTTAGACAAAGGATCAATCAAGAAATGACATGATCTTCAACTTGTCTAGCCTCTCAAACATCCAAAAAGGATCGAGAGGACTCCCACTTCAAGGATTAAGTACAAGGCTTCTCCCTTCTAGGTGGATCAAGCCTTAAGATCGCTAGTGTCACCAAATTAGGGTTTGGTTGACCAGGGCCTCCAGATGGAAATTTTCCTCTGGGCATGATCCAATGCTTCAAAGCATAACCTATGATGCTCCAAGGGATCTCATGAACCCAATCATCAAGTCAATTTAGCCTCAGGGGATGTATTCATCAAAAAATCAAGAATTAGGGTTTCTTGACCTAATTCACCCCTAAGTTGACTTTTGGGACAAATCATGAGCCAAGACCTCAAGAGATGATTTAAGGGTCCCTAGCACACCACATTGGTCCATTTGTAACAATTGATTGAGCCAAGAAGCTTGAGCAACAAGTTTCAATTTCATCATAACCACAGTTAGGGTTTTGCCAAAAAAGTCAACTGTATCTTTGACTTTTGACCAGGACATGCTCCCAAACCCTAATACATGATTCAATACACCCTATAACACCTATGAAATCAATCCATCAAGTTTGATTTAGGTCAAGGACTTGATTTCATAGAGGATCGCACAATTTGGAATTCATCTGACAAAAAGTCAACTGTGCACAAAAGTCAAACTTTGACTTTTTGAGATTTTTCACAATTATGGTTATTTGACCCCAAAATGATGTTAATGTATGATTGGAATCATCATTCATCAAGAAAAATTAAGAAAAGTGGGATAACTTGTAAAAGGGGTAACCATAAAAAACTTAGAAAATTTTCTAAGTTATAGAACAAAGTGACTAGGGCCAACTTTGGAGGATCATAACTCCTAAACCACAAAGCCATTTTTCCCCATCCAAAGATGGATTTGTAGCTCTCATTACCCTCTACAAAAGCTTCAACTACCACTCATTCCAATTCCCCATGGATTTCAAGTTATGGAATGATCAAAATCAAGAAAAGTGAAAATGTCACTTTTTTCCAACACTTGGTGAAATTTTCACTAAGTCAGAATCTGCCTTCAATTTTTTCCAAATGTAGGGGCATTTTCCACTTAGATCCAAAAAGTATCAAAACCAAATATGATCTAACAGTTGTTGTATCATATGAGGGCTTTCCAAAATGGCCAAGAACTCCATCAAATTCCACTTGAGCCATGAGATATGATAATGGCAATATGCCTTGCTGAAAACTGCCAAGGCTAGGCAGAATTTTTCACTTTTACTCGATTTGGCAAAATCAGATAATTCCAAGTCTTGTCATCACTTTGGACACATCTGAGAATCAATTGTAAATGTAACAAACACTGATCCAAGCCTCCAAAGTCTTTGGAACAAGAAGTAGCATGCCAAACCTAGAAATCCCTAAAAGAGGGACAAGACTCCAATTTTGTATTGGAGCATTTAATGGATGCACCAAGGTGGCATGGACTGACACATTTGCAACTGAATTCAGTCAAGAATGATCCAACAACTAGGGAACCACAGCTCTGTGCTCTAACCTCTAGTCAATGGCTGGAGGAGACTTGGATTTCTATTGATCAACATTGGCCAAACCTCTGCTGCAGTTGCCATTCACTATTGATCCCAAAACAAACATGCTCTACTATAAATAGAGCTCATTTGTGCTCAGTTTGAGTACACCAAAGCCATCAAACAAATGCTTTCCTCAAAATCACCTTCTCACTTCCAAATTTGCCTTCCAAAGCAAGTCACTATCGGGTTTTGAGTTTGAGAGCAATTCCAACCAAACCAATCACACACACACACACACCTCATAAACATCATATAGAAGTGATCTAAACACTCACATAACATATGGAACACCAAAATCACAAAATCACTAGCCAATTGCTTAAGCCTTTGACAGATTTGCAGTTGGGGTGCCATCTCAAGTTCCAGATCATTTCAATCCATTCCAAGCATCCAGACACACTCCATGGCACCTAGGGAAGCTATCCAGATCATTGGAACCTAGATGTAACACCTCTAACCCAAAACACGATCACCAGTTGCAAGAGGTGAGCATGAGCTCTTCTAACTCTATGATCCATGCATTTTTTGTTGCACAGTAATTTGGCCATATGTTCATAATCATGCATAGAGTGTTTGCCCTCAATCAATTGCTTTGTATAAATCGTGTATGGAATTTCTGAACCTTCATGCATAATATAGGGTTCTTGAGGTTTCTCTTTGATTTCTTATTCCATGCTTAAAATAAATGAAATTAAAGACCATAGACATGATCGTGAGGTTGAAACGAGTAGATTGATATGTAGATTGCATGATATAATCAAGTATTCAGTGAGATTGGATAGAAAATGCAAATCTGCAGAAACAGAGGAAGGGCGCGTGTTCTTGTCATGTTCTTGGCGCCCTTTTTCAAATATTTGAATATTTGAATTTTGTGATTTTATTTAATTGATTCAAAAATTAATTTCTCTATGAGTTTTAATGATTTTGAGTTGATTCTTTTTTTAATAATTCACAAAAATGTTAAAATATTTTATTTTCCCAAAAAATCTCAAAAATATTATTTATTTCATATAATTGATATTTTTTGCAAAGAATTAATATTTTAATTATTTTTGACATTTAAAATATTTTTTCCTTCTTGATTTTGCAAATTTTAATGATTTCTAATCATTTTGTAGGTCAAAACATGATTTTTGAAACATTAATCCAAGATCACAATTTGTTTTCCACATGTTAAACAATTTTGATCATTTTAATTGAATTTTTTATTCAATTAAAATACATTTTGGAAACAAATTAGGGTTTTGATTAATTCAACCCTCATCAAACCTTTTAAAAACATTTTGGGCCTCTAATAGAGTGTAAGACCCAATCCTTTGTAAATACAAACCTATTTTGGGCCTCAAATGTTGTATAAGTCCCGTTGTATTTCAAAAGTTCGGCGCGATCATCGTCCGTTTAAAACAAACCATCTGTGCCTCTCCTCGAGCTATAAGACCCATTCAAAATCATTTTGGGCCTCTAATAGAGTGTAAGACCCAATCCCCTTTTGAAACCAAAAAATTTTGGGCCTCAGTCATTGTATAAGACCCACGGTGTTTTCAAAACCTGGGCGCGATCGTCGCCCTTTTCAAAATTAACCACTGGGCTTCTCCTTGAGCTATATGACCCATCTTTCTTCACGTTCAATCATTTTGGGCCTCTTGAGAGAGTGTAAGACCCATCCCCTTGTACAAAAAATATTTCTTGGGCCTCAGTCACTTGTATAAGTCCCTGTACAAAACGACAGTGCGATCACTGATTAAACCCTGAGCCTCTCTTTGAGCTGTAAGCCCCAATTTTCCTTTCAAACACACTTTCTCCTTTGATTTTGTAACATACTGTTATTTTCAATTTCTTTGTTGAACAACTAACCAAACAGCATGGAAGCTTTACAACCGAGTAAGTGTTTACCCGCTTTCATTTACCGCTTTCATATGTATATAACTGTATTGTGGGGCTGTTTCACTGTAAGTCTTCTTTCATAAACTCATATCGACTGTGTAATACTAGTATAGATATTTAGAGTTTCCCCGAAAACTACGTCTAGAACTAGACAAAACCTCGTCTCCTTACACCCGACGTTCTCCCGGATATTTCAACATAACCTAAACCATGAGATTTTTCTTTTACAACAATTTTAGATAACTAAATCTAAGAAATCTCCCCCTTGAACAGTTCATATACAGAAGGACAATGTTCCAAGTGAAACCCCTTCTGGAACTGTTCATCAGCCTCCTCTTGGGCTTAGTGCAAGGACCCATAGGCTTCCTAAAACCATCCCTGCCTCCTCTTGGGCGTTGTACAAGGACCCGTCGGCTTCTTAGAAGTTTTCACAGCCTCCTCTTAGGCTTCGTATAATGATTATTCCTCCGGGAAAATAGCCTCCTCTTGGGCTTCGTACAAATTGTCCCGTCGGCTTCTTAAAAGTTTTTCTCGCCTCCTCTTGGGCTTCGTACAAATTGTCCCGACGACCTCTTAAAGGTATAGGAACAAAAATTAGTCATCTTAATAGAACAGTCTTTCAAAGAGTCTAGATCTTCCTACGATGAACATACTGTCTCTTGATCTCTCTTAAGTATAGTACAAAAGATAAAACTCTAGACTTGGACAGTCTAATCTCCTTGAGTCTCGAAGACATTCTCAAGTTCCTTTCAAAAATAGGAAAAAAAACACCCGTAGACTTGGGCAGTCTCAATACCCTTATGATTCCCCGTTTCCTTAAAGAACAGGAAATAATCCTGGTCCTCAGATCAAATCCATGAGTATAACATTACCCATATAAGAACTGATTTTCTCTTTTAACCAACATACTGGACCTGTCACTCAACTGAAACAGTAACCCTAGCCTCCTCTTGGGCTTTGTACAATGATTCTCCCCATCAGAGTTAACCTTTGCAACCTCCATCTCGGGCTTCGTACGAGATACAAAATCACTCTCTTGTTGAGTATAAAAGACTCTCTTGTTGAGTTTAACATTTTTTAGCCTTCATCTCGGGCTTTGAACGAGATACAAAAACACTCTCTTGTTGAGTATAAAAAGACTCTCTTGTTGAGTCGATCACCTTTAGCCTCCATCTCGGGCTTCATATGAGATACAAATCATTCTCTTGGTGAGTATAAAAGACTCTCTTGTTGAGTTAAACCCGTTTAGCCTCCGTCTTGGGCGTCGTACAAGACACATATAAAAACACTTTGTTGTTGAGTCAACCCTTTTAGCCTCTATCTCGGGCTTCGTACGAGACACAAAAGCATCCTCTTGTTGGGTCAATAGCCTCCTCTTAGGCTTTGTATAAAGAAATCCCCGTTTGATTCAATCAACGTTTTAGCATCAAATCATGCTTTGGTCACAACATACAAACATCAACAACTCCTTTTCCCTTGTCTAATTGCTGTAAGCGGCAAGCCTCTGGATTATTTACATCCATGCCACTGTCCTTCTTTTAGCATGAGAAATTCCTAAGGAAAGATGGCATTGCTCTAAACTGAGTTAAAGTGTTCTCCTTCAGGTTGAAAATCCCCTATAAAGGAAATTATGGCATTGCTGGATTCGCATATCCCAGTTAAAGTAATTCTCCTTTATAATTATTCATCCAACAATTGTGACAAACAGACCCCTTTAGCGATGACAAATTCTCTCTAAAGTCAACACGATACAAATAGACCCTTCAGCTTCACATCTTGGGCTTTGAACAAGATACAAACCACCTTTAGCTTCATGTCTTGGGCTTTGAACAAGACACCAAAACACCCTTTCCTCCCATAGAATAGGAGGAACTACGATCGCTCTGATTTCCCTATCCCGGGAATACGTAGGCATAAGATTGAAAAAGAATCTTAGCGAGCACACTAATAAAAAAACCCAAAGTCCCCTACCTCCATCCAATCTGACGCAGGATCCCAACAAAATTCCCTATGAACAATCCCGGTATTTCGTTCTGAACAAAATAAGCAGAGAGAGGCCCACGAACTAAAGCCGCATCTGTAAACCAACAGTTTTGACTGTTTAACCTCAGTTTGTAAGCAGGGTTAGTTGGAGACATCTATTTCCCTTCCTTCATCAGCTTCAATAGGATAAAAAATGAATCAAACTGTAGTACCAAAGCGATCGTGATTCGAAACCACAAAAACCGCGCTACAGAAAAAAATGGCGACCACAGTGGGAGTCAAAGTAAGATCTAGTTATCGTCGTCCCCATTTTCCACAGAAAAATGGCGACCACAGTGGGAGTCAAAGTAAGATCTAGTTATCGTCGTCCCCATTTTCCATAGAAAAATGGCGACCACAGTGGGAGAGACCTGTTCTTCTCCCGTCTCTTAGGAGGAAACCTTAAGTTTAGACAAATTCACAGGAAAAATGGCGCCCACCGTGGGCCAAACAAAGGAATCTTGTCTCTCTTATCTCTCTGGTTGAAACCTTCTCTTAGGATGAGTCCTTGGGTTCACAAGGGATCACCGAGTGACAGTTCCATCGGGGAATGTCATTATTTCTAGGATCGGCCCTCACTAGGATCTTAGGTCAAAAACCTTTAAGTTGGGAAGGTACCACAGAATGGCGACTCCACCGGGGAGCCATTTTCTGTTAGGATCATAGAATTCATAGCTCTTAAAAAGTCTAGGACATTAGGACAAATATATATACTGCTTTTCCTAATTGATATTTGTGTTTATTTTTCTGCTAATGGGAATGCGTGTGATGCCGTATGTGGAAAGATTGAGTATACACCTAGGAAAAACCTCTTTCAGTAGTGCGGAAGCTATTGGAAATAGTTGTCACGCGATACTACCCTCTTCTGAGATTCTTCGAAATACATCACCTAGCACGGTTCCCGGCCCGCTGATGTTATCTCGACAAGAATCAATGATTTTGAGAGACAGGTACAAAAATCACTAGTATAAACCTTTGGGATGGGTAGAGCCTTGACTTCATGACACCGACCCTTTGACCCCATGTTTTTTCTATGTTTTTGTGTGCTGCATTCATACATTCATTTTAAAAAACATTAAGTAAAGAAAATTTTTCTCTTCTAGTCTCTCTTTTTCAAATTAAACTAAAACAATGATTGCAAATGTCAGAGAGAGAAAGATTGCGCTCATGGATTTCGGTAGACGAAAAACTCACAAGTATACCTTCAAGGTTCTAAAACTAGAGGATTTGAGAGGATTAGCAAGGATGATCACTAACCCTGACGCTTTCAGAGCCAAGTACGGAGGTCTTCTACCTCTGTTAAGGGTCCATGTAATTGAAGGAATCCTGGAGGCACTCGTTCAGTTTTACGATCTGGTCTATCACTGTTTCACATTCTCGGATTACCAGCTCGCACCAATGTTGGAGGAGTATTCTCATCTGATTGATCTACCCATTACTGATCAAGCTCCCTTTTCTGGACTGGAAGTAATTCCAAAGGATCAGACCATTGCAAAATCAATTTATTTGGACGAATCAGAAGTCAGGACTCACCTGACCACCAAGGAAGGAATCCCAGGTTTACCAGCCAAGTTTCTGGTAAAGAAGGCTCTGTACTTTGCTAGTATAGGGAACGTGACTGCTTTCGAGAGCATCTTTGTTTTTCTCACCTACGGGTTATTTTTGTTTCCCAACATTGATAACTTCGTCGATATCAACGCCCTTAAGATTTTCCTGATTGGAAACCCTGTACCGACCTTACTCGCAGATGCGTATCATTCTGTACACTTAAGGAATTTATACAGCGGAGGAATGATCATGTGCTGTGTACCCCTGCTATATAAATGGTTTATTTCCCATTTGCCTAAGTCTGCCACTTTTTGGGATCATAAGAGTGCCTTACGTTGGTCGCAGAAAATCATGTCTCTTACCAACTCTGATATCGATTGGTACAATCGAATCTACGACGGGATCAAAATCATTGACCGTTGTGGAAATTTCCCAAATGTACCTCTTATAGGAACTAAGGGGGGAATCAACTATCATCCGGTCTTAGTTCGTCATCAATTTGGATACCTGATGAGGCATGTCCTGCGTAATGCTCATCTGGAAGGTCTTTTCTTCAAGGAAGGAGAAAATGACAGGGCACTAAAGATGGAAATAGTGCAAGCTTGGAAACATGTTCATAAGAAAGGACGGGAGTCTCTAGGAAAACCGGATTGTGTCTCGGTGGAGCCTTATCTCCACCAGGTACAAACTAGAGCTCTTAAGCTAAAGATGCCTTATCCTCGTCACGGAGTTCTTTCGCCAAGGGAATTTGTCATGTACTTCATGACTAAAACGGAAAAACTTCAGGTTACTCTCAACAAAGTTCAACAGGAGAGGAGATCTTGGAAGAACAAGTACCACATTCTCAATGTGGAGTGTACCAAAATACAGCAACTGCTGAAAGATAAGGATGCTCTAATTGAGATTTTGGAGCAACATGCTGTAGAAAATCAGGATGACCAAAGGAATTTGCTCGCTCGTTTCACTTGGCAAAGGAATGACAACCCGACAATGGCCCAAGAGCCCCGGTCCAAGAAAAGGAAAGTACCAGAATCAGCACCCGAGTTCTCCTCAGAGAGGACTCGGGACCCATTAGCTTAGGTTTCTTTTTCCGCACCTTGTAATTTACTGTATTTCCATTTCCGTAATCCTTTGAATTCAATAAAACGGGGGTGTCTCCACTGTTTGATATTTACAATCTAATTATCTAAGTTTATTTTGATTAAACAAAAAAAACAATTAATATAATCATTACATTCATCATTCTCACGTCACGTATTCTTCTTACCTATGAATCTCACGTTTGTGTCTCGGTTCTAGAGTCAAACTGTCTCATTCGTACAATACTCGGGCCAATCGTCAGAAAAATATGGATGATCTCAAGGAAGAGAACTGAGAGTTGAAAGAAGAGATCGACGCTTAGAGAGAGGATATGAGAAAGCTTTGTAACGACATGCAAGCCATGGCAGAAGCTCAGCTACAAAGAACTGTGATCTCAGAGATCACCTCAATGCCCATAGTGGAGAAGTATGATCCTAGGTATCTAATGCTGAAAGATCGTCCCTGGGGCATGCCTGTTAACTATATCCCAAAAGGATATGTTCCGCCGATCACTGAAGAGAAGGGAGTCATAGCAGAAGCCGCTGGGCCTGAAGGTTACAAACTTCGGGAAAATGAGGATGCCAGAGGCATAATGAGGACCCCTGAAGGTGACAAATTTCGGGAAACGCCAAGATTCACTTCCGTAGTAACGGTACCACCCCCTATGGTGCACACTGTCCCGGAAGGACAGATTCCACAGATACCTTCAGGTAGAAAGGAAAGTATGTTCGATAGAATGGATGAATTCCAGGAGCAGTTCCTGGAAATGCAGAAGGAACTGCAAGCTATTCATGGTCAGGATTTATTTGGAAAGGACGCCGCGGACCTCTACTTGGTCCCCAATGTGAAAGTCCCGCACAAGTTCCAAGTACTCGATTTTGAAAAATACAAGGGTATCTCTTGCCTTCAAAGCCATTTGGTTATGTACGCTCGGCGAATGTCAGCTCAGACAAAGAACTAGGATCTACTGATTCACTACTTTCAAGATAGTTTAACCGGTGCTGCATTAAAATGGTACATGGGTTTAAACCGCACTACGATTAACACTTTCAGAGATCTTGGCACTGCCTTCGTCCAACAATATAAATACAATTTGGACATGGCACCAGACAGAGATCAACTCAGATCAATGTCACAAAAAGACAAGGAAACCTTTAAGGAATACGCTCAGAGATGGCGTGAAATTTCCGCTCAAATTTGTCCACCTCTTGAGGAAAAGGAGATGACAATGATTTTCTTAAAGACCTTGAGCTCATTTTACTACGATAGAATGGTTTCCAGTGCGCCCAGCGACTTCACCGAAATGGTCGGTATGGGAGTGCGTCTCGAGGAAACCGTTCGAGAAGGACGTTTAGTCAAAGACACTGGGTCGACAAGCGGTACTAAAAAATACGGTAGTGCTCTCCCTAAGAAAAAGGAGCAAGATATTTGGAATATCTCTCTCAGAAAGCAAAGGCGACGGTACCAACCAGTAGCAGCTGTAACTCCTGCTATCAACCCTGTGCCTGTTTCTACGTATCAACCTCAGGTTGCTCAAAGCCAACCGCAGTCGTAGCAATTTTAGCAAAGGACACAACAACCTCTTCAACAGGCTCGTCCTCAATACAACAACAACCGTACAACGCGGCCACCAGGATTTGATCCTATACCCGTATCATATGCAGAACTATTTCCGTTACTACTGGCCAAGGGGCATGTCCAGACTAAGTCTCCTCTTACAGTACCGGAAAATCCGCCTTTTTGGTTTAAGGTGGATCAGACTTGCCCTTACCATCAAGGAGGACCAGGGCATAACATAGAAAACTGTCTCAGTTTCAAGTCCGATGTGAAAAAGCTTGTTAGGAGCGGGGTCTTATCTTTCAAAGATACGAATCCGAATGTTCTCACGAACCCGCTGCCTCAACACGAGAAGGCTACTGTCAATTTGATAGAGGGAGAGTCTAACAACACCTGTCAAATTCACGATGTACTCTTATTGAGGGCCAATTTGGTCAAGATGCATTGTAGACAGAGTGGATATGGCCATGTGCCACCTCATAATTATCACCAGTGTGATATCTGCTCTAAAAGCAATCAAGGATGTTCTGTGGTGCAATAAGCTCTACAGGAACAGATGGATCTCGAATGGATCCAAGAACACCGAGTTCGTGGAGTTAACATGGTTTATACGAATTCCAACATCATTCAAAAGCACGATATCCGTGCGACGAATGTCAACCTGGTGGCAATGCACTCAAGGCAAAGCCAGTATCATAATCTGCCACGACACGATTACAATTCCTGTCTAACTTGCTCGGTAAACAAACATGGATGCTCTTTTGTACAAGAGGCCCTCCAGCGTCAGATGGATCTTGGATGGATTCAAGACTACCATGATAGGAATCATTATCAAATCAACATGATTCAAATCTTTGATATTCGCTTGATGAATACCAGCCTGGTGGAGTTACATGCTAAACAGGTTCGACTCGGGTTCCTGGTATCACATGATTATCAGGGCTGTAAAGCGGGTTGCGAAGACGATCAGGGTTGTGCCCTTGTCCAGGAAACACTTCAGTACTTGTTGAACCACTGGTGGCTTCCAATCTATATGGATGAAGACACCCAGCAAATTAGTATCACTAACGGGAATCCTACTAGATATCAAAGTCAGGATGTTCGGTCGATGGAAACAGACCTAGTAAGGTTACACTGTATTCAAAGCGGACGTGGCCAGGTGCCACTACACAACTATGAGCGGTGTGGAGTTTGCTCAGTGGATAATCAAGGATGCTACCTCGTGCGAGCAGCCCTTCAAAGTCAAATGGACCGCAAAGAGATTCAACCATGGTCAAGTTTTGGACCAGTCAACTATTTCGCTGATCAAATATAGGACGTTGTCATAATCTCTGATCATCAGAGGGCTAGGGATGTTTCTGCCATCATCCCTCTACTTGACAAATCGAGAGTTCCCGACCAGGAACAGATCGAAATTACTTACGATGGTCAGAAAAATCAGAAGGCTCCCATAGTCATCTATCTACCAGGACCACTACCGTATGAATCAACTAAGGCTATCCCTTACAAATACGGTGCAACAACAATTGAGAATGGAAAGGAAATTTCGTTACCCTCCGTCGTGAATATTGCAGACATCAGTCGAGTAACACAGAGTGGTAGAATCTTCAACAGAGCCCAACAAAGAAAAGGAACCTCAGACAGAAGTTCCTGATCCACCAGTCGGTCAATCCAGTAATCCCGATCTTTCGAAAAACAATGATGAGATGCTGAAGCTCATCCAAAGGAGTGAATACAACATTGTTGATCAACTGTTACAAACTCCTTCGAAGATCTCTGTGTTATCGCTTTTACTTAGTTCCGAAGCCCACAGAGAGGCTCTACAAAAAGTCTTGGAGCAAGCCTTTGTAGAACAGGATGTAACAATTAGACATTTCGATAGCATTGTCTCTAACATCACTTCCTGCAATAACTTAGAATTTAGTGATGAGGAATTACCGGAAGAAGGTCGCCACCATAACATGGCGCTCAACATTACAGTCAACTGCCAGGACGATGCTTTAGCCAACGTACTGGTAGACACAGGGTCAGCCCTGAATGTTATGTTGAAGTCCACTTTGATGTAATTATCATTCAAAGGACCTCCGATGAGAACTAGCGAGGTCGTCGTCAAAGCATTTAATGGATCCAGATAAACGGTTATCGGCGAAGTCGACCTTCCCATAACTATTGGTCCTCACACTTTCCAAGTCACTTTCCAGGTCATGGACATCCGGGCAACATACAATTGTTTATTAGGAAGACCTTGGATACACCAGGCTGGGGCGGTCACTTCGACCCTCCACCAAAAGCTAAAGTTCATCCAGAATGGCCAACTTATCACGGTTTGTGGAGAACAAGCCTTGCTCGTGGGCAACTTGTCGTTATCTACTTGTGTAGAACCCGAGGAGGTTGTTGGAACTCAGTTCCAAGCACTTTCGGTGAGCAATGAGAATCAATCAGAGAAAGGAACCTCGATTTCCTCATACAGAGATTCTCTCGAAGTGATCGAAAATAACAATGCAAAAGGATGGGGACAACTTGTCATTCCCACTGATAACAAAACAAAGAAGGTTCTTGGTTTTTCTGCAACCTGCACCCAGACAGTTGCTAACGATGAAAGTCTTCATCCCATTCAGAACTTCTTCCGCAGTGGAGGCTTCCTTCAACCAGTGACTCAAGACGTGCATACCATCAATAAAGATGATTCCTCCCATACAGAGGAAGAATGAAAGTCATATCTCAACGAGGACGGTTATACGACTCAGGGCAAAACACAGAATCCCTTTTTCTATCCCGCACAGAGTCCGAGATTTATACCGAGGTCAGATGTCGAAATGATAGTTTGTTGGCATGATAGTTTGTTAGTCTGATGCGAGAGTCGTATCCGGAGTTGTTCGTATCAGTTATATTTTCGAGGACGAAAATGTCTAAGTGGGGGAGAGTTGTAACGCTCTGATTTATTTAATTGTATTTATTTATTTCATTTATGTGAATTTTGTGAAATGTGTGAATTTATTGTATTTTACCTGCTAATTGAGTTAATTGGTTAATTTCCCTGATAGGTAAAATATTTACAATAACTTATAATTTCTTTTCAACTTTTATTTCCCGAAATATATTTCATCGCTGTTTATGTTTTATCGCGTTTTGAGAGCGTTTGGGAGATATTTGGGGCGTAAGGGTAAAATGGTCATTTGATTAGTTAGATATTTTAGAAAAAATTAGATATTTATATAAATAGAGATTTGAGAGAAAAAGAAAGAGAAAAGAAGAGAAAGAGAAAGGAAGGGGAAGAGAGGAGAAGAGGAAAAATGGAAGAAACTCTGTTTCAATCGCGATTAATCGGGTAAGGGTGAGAAGTTTCGATTATATCTTGCCTGTATATGTATATGTATGTATGTGGTTGAAGGTTTACTTGTTTTTCCATAGTTTTCATTTATAGGTTGAACATGAGCAATATGAGTAGAAATCGATATTTTCACGGTTGGAATGCGGAATAAGTTGTGTAGTATAGTCGGGTTAGGATAGGAATTAATCGGGAATGGTTGTTTGTGTGTTTTCGAGTGGTTTTGATCGAGTTTGGAGTTGGGATAAATTGATAAAATTATGTTTCAAAATATTTCAAAAATGGAAAATGTGTTGGATGGCTTTTTAATGGTGAAAATATTGTAGTATGTTGAATTCTAAGACTGGGGCTTTTTACGAAATCGAAATCGGAGGCCCGGAAGGCATTTAACGGTCGAAAACTGAGTTTTTAGCAGAATCTGCGCATTCATGCGCCGACCCCCAGGTTTATGCGTCGACTCATGATCTCGTGCACTGATTCCGGCAAAATTTCCAGGTTTATGCGTCGACTCATGATTCTATGCGTCGGCTCATGATCACAGAATTTTCCAAAATGTCAGATTTTGTTTTCTTCATAACTTTCAAACCGTAAGTCCGTTTTGACCCCTGTTCGAAGCGTTGGAAAGCTAATGAAATATTCTTTCTATTAAAAATGGTTTGGAGGGTAAAAGATGATTTAATAATTCGTGATTTTGAGAATTATTCGTGCTGTTGGATGTTCTTATCGCGTTAAATGCATGCGGTCGGTGTTTTACAATGTGTTGTGCTGTTGTTATATGACGTGGAGCTTTTATGTGGTTTATATGATGTTGAAACATGTGATAAGTTGTTGTAATTGTTGTGGCCTTATGGAAAAATACTTTGTTGAATTAAATACAAATGTATGGTATTAATGTATGTTGTTGTGGGTAGCCTTCGTGGCGTGAATCCTAGTGTTGTGAGTATCATTGTATGATTGTAGGATTGTTGTGGTTGATGGTGAGTAATTCTTGATGTGAATTGATATGAGTGTATATGCTAAAATGCTAATTGGTGTGGTTTGTGGATTATGATGAAATGCATTATTTATGTGAAATTCAATGTGTGTTATTTGGTGGCCTTATGGCAAGTAAATGCATTGTTTGAATTGATTTCCAATGCATGAATAATGACGATGAGATAATTCATATTGTTGATTTGTGAAGATACATTTGATTGTCATGAGTCATTTGTATGACAAGCATCATGATATGCATTCTTGTGATGTCGTGTGCCCTAGTGGGTGTGAGCGACGAAACGATTCCAGAGGAAATCTGCTGTAACGGTCGTGTGCCTTATACAAAGAGGACCTAAAGTGACATTATAGACGATCGTGTGCCTTATACAAAGAGGACCTAAAGCGATCAGATCGCGTGCCTTATACAAAGAGGACCTAAAGCGATCCATAAACATCGTGTGCCTTATACAAAAAGGACCTAAAGCGACAGGGAACATCGTTTGCCCGACGAGGAGTTACACTAAGTAACAAGCGATGATTCCAATAATTCCTGAGTGAATTAATGATGAGAATGATGGATGGATTGGTACCGCATTGCATTGCATAGAGTCTTTGTGTCGGTCTCTGTGCATTTGCGTAAATCATGAATGGATTGATTATGTGTGGAGAATTGTGAATTGATTGATTATGTGTTAAGCTTGTGATAGCATTGGTGATTTGATGTGCATTTGTGATAAATGCATTGGTTATGGATGATATGTTTTATGTATAGATATATGCTATGTTTTGTGGGGATATTGTACATTACAATGATTGTATTAATTCTCTATGGTATGCTATATATGAATATATGTGATGTGGTGGTGTGTTTCCATAGGTCCTAACCTTGGTATGCCTTATGTGTGAATATGTGATTATGTTGGTATAATTGATATATGCTATGTGGTTGGATTATTAAAAATATGTTATGTATCTGTGGCATGCTATCTGTATTAGTATGTGATGCTTGTGGTGAGAATAATTATGCATGTGAATTTATATGTGTTTGCATATTATTATGCAATCTTGATTTAGTTGTTATTTCTCACCCTTCTGCTGTGGTTTGTTGCTCTATGAGGCAATTGCAGATTAGTATCTTGGAGGCTTTAGTGAAGATTAGTTCTCCATCCTTTTGTCAGTCTGTCTGCTCTGATACGTAACACGGGAGTCGGAGAACGCTTTTGTTATATATGTATACAGATGTTGGATCTATTTTGTATTACCTTTGTATGGATATTTTGATGTTATAAAACAAGTTATTTTGTAAAACAAGTCAGTTATGGATCTTTCCGCTTTATTCCATAATTGAACTTTCCCTTTGTTGGAAAAGTTTCCCTTTTAGGTTTATTCCATTTTGTGTTATGTATCAAATTTATGAGCAGGGATTGTGTTGTTTTTCTTTAAATGTGGCATCCTTGTTTCTGTCTAAGAATAAAATTTTATTCACTCTGATTTATTTATGTATTATTTATTCGCGATGGGAATTGGGGTGTTACACACGACATCCTTTTGGATCACAATCTCCGTATATCATTTCGACGTCTGACCTTGGTATAAATCTCAAACTCTGCGTGGGATAGAAAAATGGCATAGGCACCTCTTCCTGAGACATATAATTGTCCTTGTTAAGATAGGACTTCCATTCCTCATCTGTGTCAGAGGAATCTTCTTCGTTGATGGTATGTACTTCTTGAGACACTGGGTGAAGGAAACCTCCACTATGGAAGAAGTTCTGAATGGGATGAAGACTTTCATCGTTAGCAGTTGTCTGGGTACAGGTTGCAGAAAAACCAAGACCCTTCTTTGTTTTATTATCAGTAGGAATGACAAGCTATCCTCATCCCTTTGCATTGTTACTTTTGATCACCTCGAGAGCATCTTTGTACGAGGATATTGATGTTCCCTTCTCTAATTAATTCTCACTGCTTACCGAAAGTGCCTGGAACTGAGTTCCAACAACCTCCTCGGGTTCTACACAAGTGGACAATGATAGGTTATTCACGATCAAGGCTTGTTCTCCATAGACCGTGACGATTTGGTCATTCTTGACGAACTTCAGCTTCTGGTGAAGTGTCGAAGTGACTGCCCCGGCCTGGTGTATCCAAGGTCTTCCCAATAAACAGCTGTATGTTGCCCGGATGTCCATGACCTGGAAAGTGACTTGGAAAGTGTGGGGACCGATATTTATGGGAAGGTCGACTTCGTCGATAACTATTTTTTGGGATCCGTCAAATGCTTTGACGAAGACATCACTACCTTTCATCGGAGATCCTTTGAATGATAGTCGCATTAGAGTGGACTTTGGCATAACATTCAGAGCTGATCCGGTGTCTACCAGTACGCTGGCTAAAGCATCGTCCTGGTAGTTGACTATGATATTGAGCGCCATGTTGTGACTTTTGCCTTCTTCTGGCAATTCCTCATCGCTAAACCCCAAGTTGTTACAGGAAGTGATGTTAGAGACGATACTGTCGAATTGCCTTATCGACACATCCTCTTCCACAAAGGCCTATTCTAAGACTTTCTGTAGAGTCTCTCTATGGGCTTCGGAACTGAGTAAAAGAGATAATACAGAGATCTTTGAAGGAGTTTGTAACAGCTGATCAACAATGTTTTATTCACTCCTTTGGATGAGCTTCAGCATTTCATCATTGTTTTTTGAAAGGTCGGGATTACTGGATTGACCGACTGGTGGATTGGGAACTTCCGTTTGAGGTTCCTTTTCTCTGTTAGGTTCTCCAACTCCTCTATTGAAGATTCGACCACTCCGTGTTACTCGACTGATGTCTGCAATATTCACGACGGAGGGTAATGGAATTTCCTTTCCATTCTCAATTGTTGTTGCACCGTATTTGTAAGGGATCACCTTATCGGATTTGTACGACACTGGTCCTGGTAGATAGATAACTACAGGAGCCTTTTGATTTCTCTGACTGTCGTAAGTAACTTCAATCAATTCCTGGTTAAGAACCTTTGATTCCTCAAGTAGATGGATGATGGTACAAGCATCTTTGGTCCTTTCGCGATCAGAGATCACGACAACACCCTTAATCTGATCAGCGAAATAGTCTGGCATCCAGTTGATTGATCCAGAACTTGGACACGGTCGAATCTCTTTGGGAGCCAACTGACTTTGAAGGGCTGCTCACACGAGGTAACATCCTTGATTATTTTCTGAGCAGACTCTGCAGTGCTCGTAGTTGTGTGGTGGCACCTGGCCACGTCCGTTTTGAATGCAGTGTAACCTTACTAGGTCTATTTCCATAGATCGGACATCCTGACTTTGATGTCTAGTAGGGTTCCCGTTTGTCACACTGATTTGTTGCGTGTCTTCGTCTAGATAGATCGGAAGCCACCAATGGTTTAACAAGTGTTGTAAAGTTCTTCGAACGAGAGCGCACCCTTGGTTACTCTTACAACATACTTTACAGCTCAAATAATCATGTGAAGTGAGAAAACTGAGTTGGACTTGCTTGGCGTGTAACTTCTCTAAGTTGGTATTCATCAAACGAATATAGAAGATTTGAATCATGTTAACTTGATAAGGATTTCTATCATGGTAGTCTTGGATCCACCCAAGATCCATCGGAAGCTGGAGGGCCTCTTGTACAAAAGAGCATCCCCATTTGTTTACAAAGAAAATCAAACAGGAATTGTAATCGTGATGCGGCAGATTATGATACTGGCTTTTCCTTGAGTGCATTGCCACTAAGTTGACATTCATTGCACGGATGTCGTGGTTTTTAATGATGTTGGAACTTGCATGAGTCATGTTAACTCCACGATCTCGATGCTCTTGGATCCACCCGAGATCCAATTGTTCCTGTAGAGCTGAGTGCACCACAGAACATCCTTGATTATTTTTAGAGTAGATATCACACTGGTGGTAATTGTGAAATGGTACATGCCCGTATCCGCTCTGTCTACGATGCATCTTGACCAGATTGGTCCTCAATAAGAGTACATCATGAATTTGATAGTTGTTGTTAGACTCTCCCTCTATCAAATTTACCGTAGCTTTCTCGTGTTGAGGCAGCGGGTTCGTGAGAACATTCAGATTCGTATCTTTGAAAGATAAGACCCCTCTCCTAACAAGCTTTTGCACATCGGATTTGAGACTGAGACAGTTTTCTATGTTATGCCCTGGTCCTCCTTGATGGTAAGGGCAAGTCTAATCCGCTTTGAACCAAAAAGGTGGATATTCCGGTACTGTAAGAGTGGAAACAATTCTGCGTACAACATGGGTATAGGGTCGAACCCTGGTGGTCGCGTTGTACGGTTGTTGTTATATAGGGGACGAGCCTACTGAAGAGGTTGTTGTGTCCTTTGCTGATGTTGCTGTTGATTTGGTTGGCTCTGAGTAACCTGAGGTTGATACGTAGGAACATACGCAGAGTTGATAACAGAAGTTACAGCTGCTACTGGTTGGTACCGTCGCCTTTGCTTTCCGAGAGAGATATTGCCAATATCTTGCTCTTTTTTCTTAGGGAGAGTACTACCGTATCGTTTTGTACTACTTGATGATCCAGCGTCTTTAACTAAACGTCCTTCTCGGACTGCTTCCTCAAGACGAACTCCCATGCCTACCATTTCAGTAAAGTCACTGGGCGCACAGGCGACCATTCTGTCGTAGTAAAATGAGCTCAAGGTCTTTAAGAAGATCTTTGTCATCTCTTTTTCCTCAAGAGGTGGACAAATATGGGTGGTAATTTCACGCCATCTCTGAGCATACTGCTTGAAGGTTTCCTTATCCTTCTGTGACATGGCTCTGAGATGATCTCTATCTGGCGCCATGTCCAGGTTATACTTATACTGTTAAACAAAGGCAGTGCCAAGATCTCTGAAAGTGGCGATCTTAGTGCGGTTTAAACCCATGTACCATTTGAGTGCGGCACCGGTTAAACTATCTTGGAAATAGTGGATCAGTAGGTGTTGGTTCTCCGTCTGAGTTGACATCCTCCGAGCGTACTTCACCAAATGATTTTGAGGGAAAGAGTTACCCTTGTACTTTTCAAATTCGGGCACCTTGAATTTGTGCAGAATTTTCACATTGGGGACCAAACAAAGGTCTGCGGCGTCCTTTCCGAATAGATCCTGACCGCGAATGGCATGCAGTTCCTTCTGCATCTCCAGGAATTATCCATGGAACTCATTCAATCTGTCGTACATACTTTCATTTCCACCAGAAGGTATCTGGGGAAACTGTCCTTCCGGGACAATGTGTACCACGGGTGGTGGTATAGTCATTATGGCATTGACTCTAGGCTATTCCCTCTCCCGAAGTTTGTAACCTTCAGGAGTTGCTGTCATGCTGTCATACCCCAAATTTTGACCACTAAGATTTCCCATCATTGTGCAAATCATCAGCACAATATGGATGGACCATCATACCTCATTAGTCTCCCCAAAGGTGGGTGAGCATTCACTACAAACATGATTTAGTGTTTCAAGCCCTCGCAGAGCTCTTAGACAAAGGATCAATCAAGGAATGACATGATCTTCAACTTGTCTAGCCTCTCAAATATCCACAATGGATCAAGAGGACTCCCACTTCAAGGATTAAGCACAAGGCTGCTCCCTTCTAGGTGGATCAAGCCTCAGGATCGCCAATGTCACCAAATTAGGGTTTGGTCGACTAGGGCCTCCAGATGGAAATTTTCCTCTGGGCATGAGCCAATGCTTCAAAGCATAACCTAAAATGCTCCATGGAACGTCATAAACCCCATCATCAAGTCAATTTAGCCTCAGGGGATGCATACATAAAAAATCAGGAATTAGGGTTTCTTGACCTAATTCACCCCTAAGTTGACTTTTGGGACAAATCATGAGCCAAGACCTCAAGAGAGGATTTGAGGATCCCTAACATACCACGTTGATCCATTTGCAACAATGGATTAACCCAAGAAGCTTGAGCAATAAGTTTCAATTTCATCTGAACCACAGTTAGGGTTTCGCGAGAAAAGTCAACTGTAGCTTTGACTTTTGACCAAGACATGCTCTCAAGCCGTGGGACACGATTAAATATACCCTATAACACCCATGGAACATGTCCATCAATTTTGATTTAGGTCAAGGACATGATTTCCTAAAGGATCACACAGTTTGGAATCCATCTGATAAAAAATCAACTGTGCACAAAAGTCAAACTTTGACTTTTTGAGATTTTTAATAAAAATGGTTTTTTAACCCTAAAATGATGTTAATGTGTGATTGGAATCATCATTCATCAAGAAAAATCAAAGAAAGTGGGATAACTTGTAAAAGGGGTAACCGTAAAAACTTAGAAATTTTTCTAAGTTATGGAATAAAGTGGCAAGGGTACCAACTTTGGAGGATCATAACTCCTAAACCACAAAGCCATTTTTCCCCATCCAAAGATGGATTTGTAGCCCTCATGGCCCTCTACAAAAGTGTCAACTACACTTCATCCTAATTCATCATGGATTTTGAGTTATGGTTGGATCAAAATGGCTAAAAACCTAAAATTGACATTTTTCAGCACTTAGCCAAAAATCTGCCTTGTAATTTCAGCACAATGTCCCAACTTCAAGGCTGTTTTTCTCCATGATCCAAGTTGAACCAGGTCTACTGTCAAACATCAAAGTTGAAGTACGTCATCTAAGCTTTTCGGAAAGTCCTAGAACGTCCATGTAGCATACTCGAGCAGGGAGTTATGGATCTTACAAAAAGGCTTGCTGCAGCTGAATTTTTCAGGGCAGATTTGCACATTTTTTGTGCCACACGAATTTTCAAGCCTTGTCATCATTTTGGACACATCCAAGGATCAAATCTAAGTGGGATGATCTGATCCATGAACCTCCCAAGTCCAAGGAACCAAAAAAAGCATGCCAAAACTTAGAAATCCCCAAAAGAGGGACAAAACTCCAATTTTGGTTTGGAGCATTTAATGGATGCTTAGAGGTGGCATGAACTGAGCTTCCTCCAACTGAATTCAGTCAAGATTCCTCCAACAACTAGGGAACCAGCAGCCTGTGCTCTAACCTCTAGTCAATGGCTAGAGGAGACTTGGATTTTCATTGGCCAACATTGGCCAAACCTCTGCTGCAGTTGCCATTCACTGTGGATACCAAAACAAACTTGCTCTACTGTAAATAGAGCTCATTTGTGCTCAGTTTGAGTACACCAAAGCCATCAAACAGATGCTTTCCGCAAATTCTCTCTTTCATTCCAAAATGCCTTCTTTAGTAAGGAAATTCTGAGTTTTTGAGTTAGAGAGCATTTCCATCACTGCTCATGATCCTAACACCTCATAAACATCATATGTAGGTGATCCAAACTCTCACAAGTGACCTATAACTCCAGCATCACAAAGTCACCTCTCAGAACCTCAAAATGACACTTTTTTGCATTTTTCAAGCCATGTCTTGATTCAGTCACTTTCCAAACCAGATAAAACCTCAAACACACTCTAAATATCATCCTTGAACTGTCCCAAATGGTGCCACACATCTGGAACACCATTTGAGAGAGTTGGCATTTTGGCCACTTTTGACCATTTTGCGAGAAAGTGCTCAAACTTGCTCCAGAGGTTTCCAGCCGATTCCAACCATCCTAAAAGCTTTTAAGATGTCATTTGAGGTTGTCCAAAGCATCAAATCATTTCTGGAATAAAGCACTTGGTAGGTTGCCCAAAATTTCCAAAAAAGAGGTAAAATTCACAACTTGAATTCTTTGAATCATGCTTTCCTTTGTTGTCCACATACATGCATCATATTGAACAATTTTTTAGGCAACAATGTAGTCCTTAATGTGTATGTTGTGACCCTCCTACCGTTTGCATTTTAACATGTTTATGTGTGGAATTTTGGTTGTTTTAAAATCATGTCCAGTTCTGGTTTTTTTGATTGATGTGTTCTGTACATTAAGTTTTAGTGTGCATGAGTAACACCATTGGATTCCTTGCGAAAAATCAGTCAAGATAGGTTTTTACGGATTTCAATTCCGATGAAAATTGAGAGAGTTACGCGCGTCGGAAATTTGACGCGAAACGACGTCGAATTAACGATAGCAGTTCTAGTTTTTTAATTGTTGCGTTTTGTGTGTTGATTTTCTGTGTGCGTGAGTAATACCATTGGATTCCTTGCGAAAAATCGGTCAAGATAGGTTTTTAAGGATTTCAATTCGGATAAAAATCGAGAGAGTTACGCGTGTTGGAAATTCGACGCGGAACGATGTTTTCAAAACAGTGCAGTTCTGGTTTTTTTATTTCTGCGTTTTGTGTGTTGATTTTCCATGTGCGTGAGTAATACCATCGGATTCCTTGCAAAAAATCGGTCAAGATAGGTACTTCCGGATTTCAATTCGGATAAAAATCGAGAGAGTTACGCGTGTTGGAAATTCGACGCGGAACGACGTTTTCAATTAGTAGCAGTTCTGGTTTTTTAATTGCTGCATTTTGTACGTTGAGTTTCAGCATGCATGTGCGATACCATTGGATTCCTCGCGAAAAATATCTCAAGATAGGCTCTTCCGGATCTTAATTCGGTTAAAAATCGAGAGAGTTACGCGTGTTGGAAATTCGACGCGGAACGATATTTTGAATTAAGTGCAGTTCTGGTTTTTCGATTTGCGTGTTTCGTACGTCGAGTTTCAGTGTGTATGTGTGGTACCATCGGATTCCTTGCGAAAAATCGGTCAAGATAGGTACTTCCGGATTTTGATTCCGATAAAAATTGAGAGAGTTATGAGTGTTTGAAATTTGATAAAAAACGTGTTGAAAATTAAAGTTTCGGTACTAGTTTTTACCCCATAAGAGATGTCGGAGATGATGTTGTGACATCTTTCCTCTTTTTCTTATTTTTATTTTCAAAACTCAACCAATTTTTTGACATAGCAAAAAATCATCATTTTCCAATTCATACCCCATAATATTTTAATCCACAAAAAATCACAAAAAAAGTATTATTTTTAATATATTTAAAATTAGTGTTTTAAATTGTTTTAAATGCTTTTAAAATGATTTCTTTTTTCTTGATTTTTAAAACCAAAATGATTTTAAATATTTATGTGGATAAAATATTTTTTTCATAAACTTTAATCATTATTTAATGATTTTATTTGATATTTTTATCATTTTTTACTTAATTTTTCTTGGAAAAATGCCCTAAAAAAATGAAATTGGGGTTTTCTTTGATTTTCACCCTAACAAATCTTTTTCAGACTCTTTTGGGCCTCTATTAGAGTGTAAGACCCAATCCCCTTTTAACCAAAACCTTTTTGGGCCTCACTTATTGTATAAGTCCTTCTGCGTTAAAAGAAAACCTTTGCGCGATCGCCATTTTCAAACAAAAATCAACTGGGCTTCGCTTTGAGCTGTAAGTCCCATTTCTTTTCATTTTTAAACACTTGGGCCTCTATTAGAGTGTAAGACCCAACTCTTTTTTAACAAAACAATTTTTGGGTCTCAGCTATTGTATAAGTCCCGATACGTTAAAAATCTCGGCGCGATCGCCATTTTCAAACTGAAAATATTTTGGGCCTCTCACTGAGTTGTAAGCCCCATATTTTGTACAAAAATACACTTTGGGCCTCTAATAGAGTGTAAGACCCAAAACCTTTTTTTTTTATCACTTTTTCATATTTTCTCATTTTTCATATTAATTTTTAATGATTTGGAAAATTAATAACTCCCTCAATTTTGATTATTCTTTATTGGTTCTTTTTCTGAAAAATCACAAAAATAGTAAAATATTTTATTATACAAAAAATAAAATTTATATTATTTATTTAATATAGTTGGTATTTTTGTGAATAAATTCATTTTTAATTGTTTTTAAACATTTTAAAAGTTAACATTCATCCTGAAAATCAAAACTAAATAAGTTTTAAATCATCTTGTGATTAAAACCTCATTTTTCAAACCTTAACCAAAAATCACAAGTGGTTTACTTAAACTTATTTGATTTTTTTGTCATTTTTTATTAATTTTCTTTGAAAAATTACTTTTAAAAAGTGAAAATTGGGGTTTCTTTGATTTTTAATCATACTCAAATGTTTCAAGACTCTTTGGGCCTCTAATAGAGTGTAAGACCCAATCCCTTTGTAAATACCTTTCTTGGGCCTCAGTCACTTGTATAAGTCCCACGGTGTTTCCAAAAACTCGGCGCGATCGTCGCCCTTTTCAAAATTAACCATTGGGCCTACCCTCGAGTAGTAAGACCCATTTCTTTTCTTAAAACTCACTTGGGCCTCTTGAGAGAGTGTAAGACCCATCCCTTTGTACAGAAAACCTTTTTGGGTCTCAGTCACTTGTATAAGTCCCTCTGTACAAATTCAACAGTGCGCTCACTGATAAAACCCTGGGCCTCTCCTTGAGCTGTAAGCCCCAAATCTTTTTATTTCAAAGCACTTTCTACTTTGATTTTGAATATACTGTTGTTTATAATCTTTCTTTGTTGAACAACTAACCAAACAGCATGGAAGCTCTACAACCGAGTAAGTGTTTATATGCTTTCATTTACCGCTTTCATATACATATAACTGTATTGTGGGGCTGTTTCGCTGTAAGTCTTCTTTCATAAACTCACATCAACTGTGTAATAATAGTATAGATATTTCGAGTTTCCCCGGCAACTACGTCTAGAACTAGGTGACGCCGTTTCGTTTATTCGTAGAAATAGACACCTAGATCCCCAATAGGATCACCAGATACAGTCTTCTCTTCGGTTGTCCTCATTAGGAATTGTCAAGAAACTCTACTCTCAGAGATGAATGTATTCTCCGTGAATGGCATCTTTGAGTTTCTTCCAAATTCTCGAACTTTCCTGACTTGATCTATTCCCTGTGAATAGCTTGCCTTGAATTTCTCGGGGTTTGGGGACCCATGGGCTTCTTAAAAGCATCGGCCTCCTCTTGGGCATCGTACAAGGACCCACAAGCTTCCTAAAAGCAACCCCGCCTCCTCTTGGGCTTAGTACAAGGACCCACCGGCTTCTTAGAAGTATTCACAACCTCCTCTTAGGCTTCGTATAATGATCTCTTCCTCCGGGAATGATAGCCTCCTCTTGGGCTTCGTACAAGGACCCGTCGGCTTAAAAGCTTCCAGCCTCCTCTTGGGCTTTGTACAAATTGTCCCGACGACCTCCTAGAGGTATAGGAACAGAACTTAGTCATCTGCATATAACAGTCCTTTCAAAGAGTCTACTACTGTTTCTCAAAGCAAAGTACAAAAGATAAGACTCTAGACTTGGACAGTCTAATATCCTTGAGTCTCAAAGACATTCTCAACTGACCCCTTCGTTAACTAGAAAGAAAACCCGTAGACTCGGACAGTCTCAATACCCTTCGGATTTCCCACTTCCTTAAAGAACAGGAATAACCCGGACCTTCGAATCAAATCCTTGAGTACAGCATTTCTCATATAAGAACTGATTTTCTCTTTCAAAATCAGTATACTGGACCTGTCACTCAACTGAAACAATCACCATAGCCTCCTCTTGGGCTTTGTACAATGATCCTCCCCAGCGGAGTCAAACAAAGTTTAGCCTCTCTCGGGCTTTGTACGAGACACATAAGAGACTCCCTCGTTGATCAATCACCCATTTCGCCTCCATCTCAGGCTTTATACGAGATACAAAAAGGTTCTTATTGAGTCAAACAAACAACAACCTCCATCTCAGGCTTCGTACGAGATACAAAAAACTCTCTTGTTGAGTCAAATAGCCTCCATCTCGGGCTTTATACGAGATACCTAAAGATTCCCTCGTTGAGTCAAAACCTTTTAGCCTCTCTCTCGGGCTTTGTACGAGACACATATTAGCCTCCTCTTAGGCTTTGTATAAGAAAACCACTGGTGGATCCAATCAACCTTTTAGCATCAAAGTTGTGCCTCGTTCACAGTACACAAACATCAACCACTCCTTCCCCTTCATCTAATCGCTGTAAGCGGCAAGCCTCTAGATCATCGACATCCATGCCACTGTCCCTCTTTTAGCATGAGAAATTCCTAAGGAAAGATAGCATTGCTCTATACTGAGTTAAAGTCTTCTCCTTCGGGTTAAAATCCCTTATAAAGGAAATTATGGCATTGCCGGATTCGCATATCCCGGTTAAAGTAATTCTCCTTTATAACCAGTCACCCAACAGTTGTGACAGACAAACCCTTCTTTAGAGATGACAAATTCTCTCTAAAGTCGAGGTCCTTCAGCTTCACGTCTTGGGCTTTGAACAAGACACAAATAGACTTTTCAGCTTCACATCTTGGGCTTTGAACAAGATACAAATCACCTTTCGCTTCACGTTTTGGGCTTTGAACAAGACACCAAAAACCAATTTCCTCCCATAGAATAGGAGGAACTACGAACGCTCTGATTTTCCTGTTTCGGTAAACGGGAATACGTAGGCATAAGATTGAAAGAAAAATCTTAGCGAGCACACTAAACAAAAAACCCAAATCCCATATCTCCATCAATCAAAAGCAGTAATTCAAAACATCAGTCCTAACATCCTAATCCTTGTTCCCCGCCAGAAACCTTCTGTCAAAATAAAAAGAAAGAAATCAGTATTGGCGAAAATACTAATAACCAGTACAAAGGCCCCCCACATTGATATCATCCGTAACCTAACAGACCGCTGTTTAAACTCAGTATGCAAAGCAGGGTTAATTGGAGACATCTATTTCCCTTCCTTATTCAGCTCACAATAGGATAAAAAATGAATCGACCTGTAGTTAAAGCTCAACCGCAGAGAGCGACCAGCGCTTAAGAATCGCGTCCAAAATCGCTCGTTACACATTCCCCTGGCATCTTCGCTTTCCCGAAGTTTGTAACCTTCAGGCCCAGCGGTTCCCTGATCTTCAGTGATCGGCGGAACATATCCTTCCGGGATATAGTTAATAGGCATACCCTAGGGACGATCTTTAGGCATGGTATACCGAGGGTCATACTTTTCCACTATGGGCGTTGATGTGATCTTTGAGATCACAGTCCTTTGTTGTTGCATCTGAGCTTCTGCTAGAGCTTGCATATCGTTATGAAGCTTTCTCAAATCCTCTTTCAGAGTGTCGATCTCTTCCCTCAACTCTCTATTCTCTTCCTCGAGATCATCCATGTTTTTATGTCGATTGACCCGAGTATTGTACGAATGAGACAGTTTGACTCTAGAATCGAGACACAAACGTGAGATTCGTAGGTAAGAAGAATGTGTTACGTGAGAATGATGAATGATATGCAATGATTATATTTTAATTAATCTTTTTTTCAAGATAAACTTTGACAATTGGATTGCAAATATCAAACAGTGGGGAAACCCCATTTTATTGAATTCAAAGATTACGGAATGGAAATATAGTAATTTACAAAGTGCTGTAAAAGGAAATGTCTAAGCTAATGGACCCTGAGTCCTCTTTGAGGAGAGCTCGGGTGCTGGTTCTGGTTCTTTCCTTTTCTTTGACCGGGGCTCTTGAGCCGTTGTCGGGTTGTCATTCCTTTGCCAAGTGAAAGGAGCGAGCAAATTCCTTTGGTCATCTTGATTTTCTACAGCATGTTTCTCTAAAATCTCGATCAGAGCGTCTTTTTCTTTTAACAGTTGCTGTATTTTTTTACACTCCACATTGAGAATACGATACTTGTTCTTCCAAGACTTCTTCTCCTGTGGAACTCTGTTGAGAGTAACCTGAAGTTTTTCTGTATCAGACATAAAATAAAGGACAGGGTCCATTAATGGAAGAACTTCTTGACGAGGGTAAGGCATCCTCAGCTTAAGAGCTCTAGTTTGTACCCAGTGGAGATAAGGTTCCACCGAGACACAGTATGGTTTTCCTAGAGACTCTCTTCCTTTCCTATGAACGTGTTTCCATGCATGCACTATTTCTGTCTTTAGTGCTCTATCATTTTCCCCTTCCTTGACGAAAAGACCTTCCAGATGAGCATTACGTGGGACATGCCTCATCGGGTATCCAAATTGACGACGAACCAAAACTGGATGATAATTGATTCCTCCTTTAGTTCCTATGAAGGGTACATTTAGGAAGTTTCCACAACGGTCAATGATTCTGATCTCGTCATAGATTCGATTGTACCAATCAATGTCAGAGTTAGTAAGATACATGATTCTCTGCGACCAACGTAAAGTATTCTTTTGATCCCAAAATGTAGCAGACTTTGGCAAATGGGAAATGAACCATTTGTACAGCAAGGATACACAGCAGGAGATCATTCCTCCGTTGTATAAACACCTTAGGTGTACAGAATGATAAGCATCTGCGAGCAGGGTCGATACAGGGTTTCCGATCAGAAAAATCTTAATGGCATTGATATCTACAAAGTTATCGATGTTGGGAAACAAAAATAACCCATAGGTGAGCAAAACAAAGATGCTTTCGAAAGCAGCCACGTTCCCTATACTAGCAAAGTACAGAGCTTTCTTTATCAAGAACTAGGCTGGAAAACCCTGGATACCACCCTTAATGATCATGTGAGTCTTGACTTCTGACTCGTCCAAATAGATTGCTCTTGCAATGGTTTGATCCTTTGGAATTTCTTCCAGTCCAGAAAAGGGAGCTTGGTCAGTAATGGGTAAATCAGTCAGGTGAGAGTACTCCTCCAGTGTTGGTGCTAGCTGATAATTCGGGAATGTGAAATAGTGATAGACCGGATCGTAGAACTGGATTAGTGTGGACAGGATTCCTTCAATTACATGGACCCTTAACAGAGATAGCAGTCCTCCATACTTAGCTCTGAAAGCCTCAGGGTTGGCTATCATCCTTGCTGACCCTCTTAAATCCTCTAATTTTGGAACCTTTAAGGTGTACTTGTGAGTCTTCCTTCTACCGAAATCCATTAGCAATCTCTTTATCTGACATTTGCAATCACTGTCTTAGTTTAATTTGAAAAAAAGAGAGAGTAGAAGAGAAGATTTTTTGTTTGTTTTAATGTTTATTTATGAAATGAATGCATGAATGCAGCACACAAAAACATAGAAATAACATGGGGTCAAAGGGTCGGTGTCATGAAGTCAAGGCTCTACCCATCCCCAAAGGTTATATTGGTGATTTCTTTGTACCTGTCCTCAAAATCACTGACCCCTTCTGGGATAACGACAACAAGCGGATCGCCAGCGAGCTGTAGTATCTTAGAGTAATCTCAAATGAGGGTAGTATCGTGTGGCAACTATTTCCGATAGCTTCCGCACTACAAAATGGTTTCAGTCTACTATAATCCTCAGCTTCTCAGATAACCCAATCAAACAATCTGCTTTCAACAACCAAAGTCGTATAGGCATTGAATCCGAAAAGGGCATCTCCACTTATTCGATGGTCGACCGAGACCTCTTATCTGGGATTCACTCCCCGTAAGATTACCCGTCTAGTGCCATCACTTATCTTAGGTGTATACTCAATATTTCCACATGCGGCATCACACGCATTCCCATTAGTAGAAAAATAAACACGGATATCAATTAGGAAAAGAAGTATATATATTTGTCCTAACATCCTAGACCTCTAGTCCTATGATCCTATACAGACAATGACTCCCCAGCAGAGTCGCCATTTCTGTGACACTTTGTGAATTTAAAGTTTTCTACCTAAGACTGTGAGAAAGAAAGGTCTTCTCTCACTGTAAAACTGCAAGAGATAAATATCTCCCACTGTGGTCGCCATTTTTCTGTAGCGCGATTTTTGTGGTTTCGAATCACTATCGCTTTAGTACTACAGTTCGATTCATTTTTTATCTTGTGAAGCTGATTAAGGAAGGGAAATAGATGTCTCCAATTAACCCTGCTTGCATACCGAGGTTAAACAGTCAAAACTGTTGGTTTATAGATGCTATCAAAAGGGGGGTTTGTCTTAGGTTATTTCGTTTAAGAATACAGTGTCTGGACTATTTGCGAGGCTTCTGGTAAAGTGTTAGGTCTGATGCTATTTGATTGATGTATGGAGGTACTGGGCTTTGAGTTTTTGATTAGTATGCCCGCTAAGATTTCACAATCTTATGCCTACGTATTCCCTTTTAACGAAAAAGGGAAATCAGAGCGATCGTAGTTCCTCCTATTCTATGGGAGGAAAAAGGTGTTTTGGTATCTTGTTCAAAGCCCAAGATTGAAGCTAAAGGTGATTTGTATCTTGTTCAAAGCCTAAGATGTGAAGCTAAAGGGTTTTGACTGAAAGGGAATTTGTCATCTCTAAAGAGGAATTGTTGGTGTTTGTATGCTGTGAGCAAGGCACAAATTTGATGCTAAAAGGTTGATTGACTCAACCGGGGATTTCTTTATACAAAGCCTAAGAGGAGGCTAAAAGTTTGACTTTTCTGGGGAAAATATTCTTTCTGTCTTGTACAAAGCCCAAGATTGAGGCTAAAAGGGATTTTGACTCCGTTGAGGAGAATGTATCTTGTATAAAGCCCAAGATGGAGGTGTAGCGGTAAAAATTGTGAGTGTAAGCTATTGATTAACTTAACTCATAAAGCAAGAGTCGCCACCGCACTTTTATTTTATCTACAAAGGGAAAGAAAAAAGAGCGAACAAAACCTAAAGAGTTTTAAAACAACAAGAACAAACAGAGAATGGGTAAGGGGGTTGGTTACGCAATGGGAAGGTGTTAGCACCCAAAACGTCTATAGTACCCTATAGGAGCCCTTTGAAAAATCTATCGCTTTTTGGTCTGAAAATGGTTTGTTTGTAAAGAGATTGAGGAGATGAGAGGAGAATTATTTTTTAAGATTTTTGTGTTTGGAGAGACTTATCGCCTCATGCCTACATACCCACGATGTGCAATGTAGGATCAAAACCTCGTAGTTCGTGGTACAAAGAACAAAAATTTGTAGGTTTCAATTGATTTTTAAGTGTAAAGACAAGTCGTCATTTCTAAGCGAATAATTTCGCTTAAAGAAATGAATCATGTCTAAACTTATGAAAAAGAGTTTAAAAGAAAAAAAGGTGCATAAAAGCACAAAAGATTTGAGTGAGTTTCATATTTTTTATGTTTTTATGAAACGGTCAAAGTATGGTTAAGATAGTTTGACATTTATTAAAGAAAAGAAAATTTTAAAAGTCACTTGACAAAAGTCAAGGTTTTATTATGAAAGCGGTTTTAAGTTGAAAACAATATGGTTTTGAAAAATGGGAGAGGATTTTGAAAATTTAAAAATGGGGAGGAGAAGAAGTGACTATCCTAGTGCATAAAGTAAAAGCTAGGGAAAAGAAGGATCTAACCGAAATGGAGCCACTTCAAAGCAATATTAAAAGAATTCCATCCTTAAGCAAAACGGCCAAATAAAGGCAAGTCTTCAATCAATACTCCAAGCAAAGGGATAAGAAGTCCTAAGTCTAGGTCCATAAGTCCAATATTACTTCAAAAAGAGGTCCATGAAGAGATCACTCCAAAGCATAGGATAGTAACCAATAGTCCAAGATGAAGAGAATTAAGTTTTTTATGGTTTAAGCCTTTATTAATGTTTTTGGTCCAAGTGGACAAAGAGAAAAAGGCGGAAGCATAAACATGTGTCCAACGGACAAAGTGAAAATTGCGGAAACATAAACATGTGTCCAATGGACAAAGAAAAAATTGCGGAAACATAAACATGATATGAAATGAAGCATAAAAATAAAAGAGATAGGGAGCGAGAAGGAAACATAAACAAAATTAATACAAAATATTGTTAGTAAGTTAGTGATTAGTTGTTAGTGCTAGTGATCAATAACAATTGAATAATTGCACTTAGGTCAAGGTTGATGAAACTCATTAGAGGATTGATAAGACCAAAGCCTCCTAACAACAAGTTTCATGAGTTTTGAACCATAAGACAAATAATCAACCATTCTTGATAGTTTTTCGATACGGGACAAATATTGCGCTATGTTAAGCAATCGCTGAGTAATTTACGTAGTAATTACCCTACAATGAGGCCGGTCAATAGCTCTTTGTGCTAATGTATGCTAGATGAACGATATATAGATCGTCATCCGAAAGCGATACCGCACGAAAAGAAAAGTGGTAGCAATCTAGTCTTGATCGAAATTCAACAACGGAATTCCTAGATCTTTGACTTTCATCGATCAAAACAAAAGAGAAATAGATGAACAGAAAGCCAAATTAAACCACACAATTATGTGGTCTAAGGCTAAGAACAAAGGAAGAGGGAAGAAAAAGGAAAAAGAATCAAAACAGTCCCAAAACAGAGCCAAAATAGCATTCTGGACACTGGTTAATCAGTTAACACATTTGGTTAATCGGTTAACCAGTGCAAATTTTAAATTTCTGTACAAAACAGGGTGTTAACCGGTTAACCATTTTACACTAAATCTGGTTAATCGGTTAACACTACACCAGAAGCAAAAAAATGTGAAAAATTCAACATGATCTTCTTTCAAAACATTTTTCAAACACCTTATGATCATGAATTGAATTGGCATAAATTTTAAAGTAAAAATAGACAGAGAAACCTGCAATCAAACAACAAAATACGATCCAAAGGATCAACAACAAGCAACACCAAGGATCTACATCTTGAATGATGAATATGAAGCTTTAACAATGGTGGAAAGTGAATTACCACTCCAAATCAGAAAATCCTTCCAAATTACAGCAAGATCTACACTCCAAAACCTTGATCTACTGTTATTGATGAACAAAAACAAGAATGGATGAAGGTTTAGCTCTAAATTAGTAAGAATTAATGTGAATTCTTACTAACTTATGAAAGAAAAAATTAAGCTTTTGGTGAATTTTGGTAGTTGGGGAGAGAAATTGCAAGGGATTTTCTGGCTATCAAAAGCTTGTGAAATGAATGAAATGAAGCCTCTATTTATAGAGTTTAGGCTTGGGAATTTGGTGGTTTGGAATTAGGCTTGGGTGATCAAAATTAGGATTGGAATTCAAATTTGGAGGGAAATTAAAAGAGTGATGATTAGTGGAGGTGTATGATAAGAATTAATATTGATGATGTAGGGAATTAGAACTGAGATGGAATATTCAAAAATGATGAAAATTGGTGCCAATTGCTGAAAATTTGAATTTGCTGCCCTTTTTTCAGAATTCGCACGTGTTAACCGGCTAACACTGTGAAAATTTGGAAATTTTGACTTTTTGGTGTGCTGTCTTGATTTCGGCTCGATTTTTCTTGCTCGTCAAAGAAGGCATGGAAATAAACACATGAACCTTAGAGTCCCTTGAATAATAATCAATTAAACCTTGGAAACTCTTGATCAGATGAAATTTTGAATTGTTTGCCGATCAACTTTGACTTTATTCAGATGAAATCCATTCAAGCTGCGGGATTGATTTTTTGGTATTTTTAACCTGTTCTTCCCCTGAAAATGTTAGTGAAAGAAAACAAAATATTTTTGGATTTTGATTAATGGTTAGTAAACATAAACAATTAATAATAAAACAACTAACAAACACACACAAACCCAAAGATTCCTGCAAGGCACAATCCTATAGAAGAGGGAACCAATGTACGATCTTGTTTGTGCCATGAAATGCAAATGAAAAGCAAAGAATCTTAGGGACAAAAATTAGGGTATTACAGCTGCCCCTATTTAAGTTTCTTCTATCCGGAGATACGAAGATGGGCATCTTTGTCTCTACGAGATAGAAGAGACTTAAATATAACAACAACCCAATTTTTGCCCCTAAGAGACCACAAGATGATATAATCATGCAAATGATATGTAAACACAAGACCACTGTGGGGAGAAAATGCCACAGGAGATAAACAAAAGCTGGGGAGCAAAAGAAAAGATAAAAGACTCCGCAGGGGAAAACACATCCCAACAAAGGGAGGAGACAAACTGGGGGTAAGTGTATGTGGGAATAAACCACATCACAACAAGGATAAAACCCAACAGGGAAGACTTAGCATAGCAAGGCTCCACTGGGAAAAACAAGACCTCAACAATGAACTGTCTCTAGCATACTGAAGAGACTAATCATCCATCAGAGCAGAAAACCTCAACAACGAACTGTCCCGTCAAACCGAAGAGACTTACCATTCATCGGAGTAATAAAATCTCAACAACGAACTGTCCCATCAAACCGAAGAGACTTACCATTCATCGGAGTAACAAATCTCAACAACGAACTGTCCCATCAAACCGAAGAGACTTACCATTCATCGGAGTAACAAAACCTCAACAACGAACTGTCCCATCAAATCGAAAAGACTTACCATTCATCGGAGTAATAAAATCTCAACAATGAACTGTCCCATTAAACCAAAGAGACTTACCATTCATCGAAGTAACAAATCTCAACAACGAACTGTCCATCAAAACGAAGATACTTACCATTCATCAGAGTAATAAAATATCAACAATGAACTGTCCCATCAAACCGAAGAGACTTACCATTCATCGGAGTAATAAAATCTCAACAATGAATTGTCCCATCAAAACGAAGAGACTTACCATTCATCGGAGTAATAAAATCTCAACAATGAACTGTCCCATCAAACCGAAGAGACTTACCATTCATCGGAGTAATAAAATCTCAACAATGAACTGTCCCATCAAATAGAAGAGACTTACCATTCATCGGAGTAATAAATCTCAACAACGAACTGTCCCATCAAACCGAAGAGACTTACCATTCATCGGAGTAACAAATCTCAACAACGAACTGTCCCATCAAACCGAAGAGACTTACCATTCATCGGAGTAACAAAAGGTATTAACTGTATCGCCTCAGGCGTCTCAAATAAAGGACTTCCATGAAACAATATTGAACTTTCCAAAAGGGTAATCATTTACAGATTTCAGCTGAAGGGCGCAAAATCCTCAAAGGTGCAAAATAAATGCACTCTCAATCTAGGTTTCACAGCCTAGAGATCCAAACAAATATCACAGGGGACCAAGACTCGTCCCGAGGAGGAAATATCTCAACTGGGGACTAAATCCATCCATTTAATGCACTGGGAAGGAAACTGAATCAAAAATCTTCCACGAGAATTAAGCTCAGTGGGGAATTAACAAAGATAGGCATTTTTCTGCTTACGGGTCGACACTCTAAATGGAGAGAGGACACACATGCTCTACGGGGATAACAACACCAGAGAGCAAAGAAGCACTGACACAAATGCAAAATGCAAAATGCAACAACAACATGCTGTGCACAACAAATGAATGCGTATGCAATGCATATGAGTATGAATATGCTGACAAAACAGACATAAAGGATAAGCAGAGGGTGGAAAAACATCACAACACCGCTGAATACTCGGCTAATCTCAACAAGACGAAGATATCATTAGCAACTCTGCTAGGCATTTAGCTGAAGAAATACTGCAAGAGATAAACAAAAACCATTAAAGGAAAATAAATCCCACTACAAGGCTCAAATCTTGCTGGAGAAAAGAAGATACTCCTTGGGGAAAGACCCGAATATCAATCTTCTAACATCGATGATCAACAAAGAGGATAACAACATAAACTCTACTTTGAGGATGGCAAGAAGTTGTTGGGGAATCACAACAACCAAAACTTTCTGATTCTTCCTGGGGATCATAAAGAATTCATAGGAACTTCCATGAAGAGATCTGCTGCGGAGAAATAATGAATCCGCTGGGGATTGCAGAAATTAAAAACATCTACGCAAAGCCCAATGGGAAAACAAGGAAAATCTGCTGGAGATACAAGGACACTCTCGGAGGATTAACCAATTCTGAGCAAAGCATCCTGAACTTGCTGGGAAAACAGCAAAAGGTCAAACTATGAGGAATTTTAGATCAATACTCATCATGAGTGAGAGAAAACCCAAACAGGTGACTACAAGAGATATCATCAGTGACTTCACTGGGGAATAGCCGCAATATAAATCTCTGGAAAAAACAATTCGGAGAGAAGTACATCCTGGAATTGCCGGGGGAAATGAGAAATTAACATCACTGCTCTATGCTTGGAAATGATAATACAATGCCTCCGTTGGGGAATCATCAAGGCTAAATCCCTGGGTAGAACAACCTAGAGAGAAAAACACCCACAAGACAAGATGAAACACGACAAGCGATCACCACGTCAATGTTTCTTAGAAGAGAATAACATTGCTCTCTGTTTGGGGACACCCAAAGCAACAACAACACGTCTTGAGGGTAAAACTCTGAGTGAAGATTCCTCATATGATTTTAGCTAGGGACATCACAAATGAATCTCTGCGTGGGAATAACCATTAAAGAGAAGTGCACCTCAAAACTACTCAACTGCCTGACCATAACATAATCAGCTGGAGAGGATTCATATCAAGACCTAGCTGGGGGGAGAAACCAAACAACATTGGATCTTATGAATTCCACACATCACAATAAACCTATCACCTTGTCAACAACTAAACACATTCATAGGACCAAGCTCTGCCAAGGAAATATCAACAAACTCTACTGGGGAAATATCGACAAACTCTACCAGGGAGCTGTCAATAAATTCTGCCAAAGGAGCGAGAATGAACCCTGCTGAAGAAAACATCGACCCTACCATCCTTGGAATAACCATTGACATTCTTTTTCATATTCATAAATCAAAGAAAAAGTTTTTATAATTTTCAAAAAATTTAAATCAATTATTCACATTTTGTTTCAAAAATCATCATCAGCAATAAATGAAATTTTGCAAACAGAAACAAAATAAGAATTGCAAACAAAGGGACATAGGCCCAAATTTTATTAATAGAATGGAAGTCCGCAAATGGCGTAATTCCATGGACATTACAAAGTTTGAAAAATGGTAAATACATGGAAAGGGTTACATTGAAATACAATGACCACTATTCTCCCTAACAACTTTGAATTCCCTGTGCCCAAAACTTCAGTTGAGGATGATTGAAGCAGAATCCTTGATAGACAATGTTGCTTTCAAATGATCAAGACTGGCCAGATACAGTTACTTGCCATAATCCCTAACTTTTTCCTAGATTGCCCTTTCGGGTTTTCAATCTACCGGGATGATTATTTCTGTTTTTGTCTCTAATTTTTGCCTGGACCGCCCTTTCGGGTTTTCAGCCCACCGAGACGCTCATTTTTGCCTAAGCCGCCCTTTCGGGTTTTCAACTTAGCGAGCTGTTCTTTTATTTTTTAGGCGAAGTATTTCTTGACTGCATCGGCATTCACAGGATGAGTGAACTCTTCATCATCCATAGTTGTAAGAAGTAATGCACTGCCAGAGAAGGCTCTCTTAACAACATATGGGCCTTCATAATTAGGAGTCCACTTGCCCCTAGAATCATTGGTAAAAGTCGAGATCTTTTTGAGCACGAGGTCGCCTTCTCTGAACACATGAGGTCGAACCTTCTTATCAAAAGCTTTCTTTATTCTCCGTTGATACAATTGGCCATGACACAAGGCCGTCATTCTTTTCTCCTTAATCAAATTCAACTGGTCATATCTGCTTTGGCACCATTCAGCCTCAGACAAATCAGCTTCCATCAAAACTCTCATAGAAGGGATTTCCACTTCTACCGGGAGCACTGCTTCCATACCATAAACAAGAGAGAAAGGGGTTGTCCCTGTTGAAGTGCGGACGGATGTACGATACCCATGCAAATCAAAAGGGAGCATCTCATGCCAATCCTTGTAAGTAACAACCATCTTCTGAACAATCTTCTTAATATTCTTATTGGCAGCTTCAACAGCCCCATTCATCTTAGGTCTGTAAGGAGAAGAATTATGATGCTCAATCTTAAACTCATCACATAATTCCTTCATCATTTTGTTATTCAAGTTCGACCCATTATCAGTGATAATCTTTCTCAGAACACCATACCGATGATTTGATTCTTGATAAACCGGACTACGACTTGCTTGGTCACATTGGCATATGATGCTGCTTCAACCCACTTAGTAAAATAGTCAATAGCCACCAATATGAAACGGTGTCCGTTCGACGCTTTAGGCTCAATCATTCCAATCATATCAATGCCCCACATGGAGAAGGTCCATGGAGAGGAGATAACATTGAGAGGAGTTGGTGGTACGTGAATTTTGTCAGCATAAACCTGGCACTTATGGCACTTCTTCACGAATTTGCAACAGTCAGAATCCATTTTCAGCCAATAGTAACTTGCCCTCAACATCTTCTTAGCCATTGCATGCCCATTGGCTTGGGTACCAAAAGATCCTTCATGAATTTCTTTCACCAACATGTCTGCTTCGTGTCTATACACGCATCTGAGCAAAACCATGTCATAATTTCTTTTATACAGCACATCATCATTCAAGAAAAAACTACCAGCCAATCTTCTCAAAGTCTTCTTATCCTTCTTGGATGCCCCAAGCGGGTACTCTTGATTTTGAAGAAAGCATTTAATATCATAATACCACGGTTTATCATCAACAACCTCTTCAACCGCAAATACATGAGTTGGCCTATCAAGCCGCATAACATCAATTTTGGGCACATCATTCCACCGATTCACCACAATCATGGAGGATATAGAGGCTAAAGCATCCGCCATTCGATTTGCTGCTCTGGGTACATGGTGAAACTCAACCTTATCGAAGAAAGTTAATAACCTTCTTGCATAATCTCGATAAGGAATCAAATCAGGTTGACGCGTCTCCCATTCTCCTTTAATCTAATTAATCACCAGGGCTGAATCTCCGTATACATCAATAATATTGATTCTTAAATCAATGGCTTCTTCTAAGCCCATAATACATGCTTCACACTCAGCCGCATTATTTGTGCAAGTGAACATCAACCTTGCAGTGAAAGGAATATGAGAACCATGAGGAGTAACAATTATTGCCCCAATACCATTGCCATACTCATTAACGGCTCCATCAAAAATCAAACCCCAACGGGATCCAGGCTCAGGCCCTTCATCGGGTTATGGTTCTTCACAATCTTTAACCTTTAGGTACATCACATCCTCATCAGGAAAATCAAACCTGATAGGTTGATAATCATCAATTGGCTGGTGTGCCAAATGGTCAGCCAAAACACTTCCTTTTATCGCTTTTTTAGTCCAGTACTCGATATCATATTCTGACAACAACATTTGCCAACGAGCAATCCTCCCAGTTAAAGCAGGCTTTTCAAAGATATACTTGATTGGATCAATTTTGGATATCAACCAAGTTGTATGATTCAACATATACTGGCGGAGGCGTTTGGCAGCCCAAGCTAAAGCACAACATGTCTTTTCAAGCATTGAGTACCGAGACTCACAATCAGTGAACTTCTTGCTCAAATAATAAATGACAAATTTTTTTCGACCAGATTCATCTTGTTGACCTAGAACACAGCCCATAGACTCTTCCAGCACGGTCAAATACATGATCAAAGGTCTTTCTTCCACAAGAGGAGACAAAATTGGAGGTTCAAGCAAATACTCTTTAATCCTCTCAAAAGCTTTCTGACAATCCTCTGTCCAGACACAACCCTGATCATTGCGAAGGAGCTTGAAGATCGGCGCACATATGGCAGTCATATTAGATATAAATCGGGAGATATAATTCAAACGTCCCAAGAATCCTCTTGCTTGTTTTTCTGTTTTGGGCGCAGGCATTTCCTGAATGGCTTTAACTTTACCAGGATCAACTTCAATGCCTTTTTGGCTGACAATAAAGCCCAACAACTTTCCAGAACGGACACCAAAAGTACATTTATTAGGATTCAAACGGAGCTTAAACTTTCTCAAACACTGAAACAACTTCAATAAGTACTCAATATGATCTTCTTCAGTCTTCGACTTACAAATCATATCATCCACATAGACCTCAATTTCTTTATGCATCATATCATGGAACAAAGTGGCATAGCTCTCTGGTACGTTGCACCAGCATTTTTCAAACCGAAGGGCATCACTATGTAACAGAATATTCCCCAGGGTGTAATGAATGTTGTTTTTTCCATATCCTCGGGTGCCATCTTTATTTTGTTATAACCGAAAAAGCCATCCATAAAAGAAAAGATACTGAATTTAGCAGTATTATCTACCAACATATCAATGTGTGGCAGTGGAAAATCATCCTTTGGACTCGCTTTATTCAAATCTCTATAGTCAACGTACATTCGGACTTTTCTGTCTTTCTTTGGAACAGGCACAATATTGGCCACCCATTGAGGATACTCAGAAGTCACAAGAAAACCAGCATCAATCTGCTTTTGAACCTCCTCTTTGATCTTCACAGCCATGTTGGGATGAGTTCTTCTCAATTTCTACTTCACCGGTGGACATTCAGGCTTCAACGGCAATCTATGCTCCACAATATCAGTATCAAGACCAGGCATGTCTTGATAGGACCAAGCAAACACGTCAACATATTCTCTAAGAAACTCCACAATCCTCTTCTTAACATCTGACTGAAGCAGTGCCCCGATCTTGACTTCTTTTACCTCATCATCTGAACCCAAATTAACCAATTTCATCGGCTCTTCATGAGGCTGAATGGCTTTTTCCTCCTGCTCAAGCAACCGAGAAATTTCATCTGGAATGTCCTCAATATTCTCTTCTTCAGCTCCAAACACAGGGAACTCAAAGTTGGGAGGGGCATAGGGTCATTGTTTTCAATGGGTTTAACAATCAATCTGCACAATGGTTTATGTTTGATTTTAGAAATATGAACAAGAAGTGCAAGTATTATGTAGATAAAAGTGATTATCACATTTTTGGTTTTTTATGTTACCATTTTTCAGAAATAAAGCAAAAAGGGAAAAACATAATATGGATAAACAAAATAACATTTTATTGATGATGATAAAATTTGAAACAAAGCCCTCACAAATTCACCTTCACCTTGGGCAGAGTGAAAGATTTTTGAAAGAAACAAAAACAAATTACATTGAAATATGAACAATAGTAGGAACATCAACAACTATCCAATTCTGGCAGGTTTGTCCATGTGTCACAAAATTGGGAAGCTCTTCCTCTTCATCATCTTCAATGATGGCAGTGGCTTCATATTCCGGTTCCTTAAACTTCTTCCGAGGGGAATAAAAAGGCACATATGCATCCTCTGGGGACATATACTCGGGGTCTTCCAAATAAGGCTCCCAGTCTTCAGCAGGAATGACATCATCTTCAGAACCAAACGGGATATAGCCTACAGGGTCATCTTCAAGAATTGCAGCCGTATAAAGATCTTCACTAAGGCAATCTTGAATCATATTGACAGACGCCTTGCCATGAGCTGATTCGATTGGACATTAGGGTTGGAATCTTTGAAAGAAAAAATACCACTCCTAGCCAACCTTTGCACTTCTATATTTAATGGATAACAGTTCTCAGTGTCATGCCCAGCTCCTCCCTGATGAAAAGCACAACGAGCTTCAAGCTTATACCACCATGGTGAATTTTTTGGAACAATAGGTGGTGGACGGGTCTGAACAAGATTCTTCTTAATTAAACAAGGAAGCAATTCCGTATATGTCATCGAAATCGGATCAAAATCTTTCTGAAAATGGCCCCGTTGATTGTTTGGCTGATTAGAACGTTGTTGCTGAGCAGGAGCTGCCTGAACAACAGGAGATGAACTGGTAACAGGAGTGACAGATGCAACATGTTGCTGACACTGATGAGGTCTTCTATACCTTTCTTGAGAAATGACATTGGTCTCTCCTTCTTTCTTTTTGGCAAATCCTCCACTATATTTTTTGGAACTTCCAGCAGAATTGCCATCTTTCGACAAACGTCCCTCATGGACACCCTCTTCCAATCTCATCCCCATATTAACCATCTTGGTGAAATCACTTGGGGCACTAGCAATCATACGCTCATAATAGAAAGGACTCAGAGTTTTCAGGAAAATCTTGGTCATATCCTTCTCTTCCAGAGGAGGGTTGATCTGAGCAGCAATCTCGCGCCATCTCTGCGCATATTCTTTGAATGTCTCCTTGTCCTTCTGAGCCATTGCTCGAAGCTGGTCGCGATAAGGAGCCATATCCACATTATATTTATACTGTTTCACAAACGCCTCACCCAAATCTTCGAAAGTGCGAATTCGAGCACTATCGAGTCCCATATACCATTTCAAAGCAGCACCAGACAAACTATCTTGAAAATAGTGAATGAGCAGCTGATCATTATCCTTCTGGGCCGACATCTTACGAGCATACATGGTCAAGTGACTTAATGGACAAGAGTTACCCTTATACTTTTCAAAGTCAGGAACTTTGAACTTATGCGGGATCTTCACATTTGGAACCAAGCATAACTCATGAGCATTCTTTCTAAAGAGCTCTTTACCTCTCAGAGCTTTTATCTCTTTCTGCATTTCAGCAAACTGGTCTTGAATCTCTTCCATTCTATCATACGCACTGGTATTCTCACTTAGAGCAGTATGGAAAATTTGCTCTTCACAAAAAGGAACAGTGTAAACCACAGGCGGTGGCACAGTCATCACAGGTTGAACGGTAGGAACAATTGGAACTTCAGGAGGTGGTGGTGGTTGATAACCCTCAGGAACAAAGTTATGAGGCATGCCCCAGGGGAAGCCAGGAGGCATGGAGTATTGAGGAACACTGGCAGGCGCCACAGAGATGGGCGTGGGGACAATCTCAGAAATGACTGTCCTTTGCACAGGAGTTGAAAGTGGAGGAGGAGGTGGTGGTGGCTGATTCTGAATAGCCACCAGAGCTTCCATCATAGCAGTGATTCTTTCCAAACCATCCTTCAGAGTTGATACTTTTTCACGAAGCTCACGGTTCTCTTGTTGCAATTGATCCATCTTCTTCTTTAGATTAGCTCGAGTATTATACTGGTGCGACAGCTTGGCTGAACGAAGACCAAAGGCAAATAATAAGACACCTGGAAAAGGCAAGAAACAAATGCAGAATGATGCTTGATGCAAATGCAATGCAATATGAATGCAGCAGACATGGGATCAAAGCTTCCATAAATTCTGAATAACTGTTGCGCTGATGACTGGATGAGCTCAAAGGTCTGCTCTGAAGAGAATACCGGAATACCAGGTCGATAAGTCTACACTGATAAGAAATCCAAAGTACCAGGCATGCTAAAAGTTAGGGTTTCCTGTAAACCTGTAAACACCTGCCCATTCTCACATGTGTGTACTAAAAAGTCGGGATCCTTAGTTTCAGATTCTTGATTTGAGAAACAATAGTACATTCATCCCTCGGGGTACAATACTATGGCCAAACAAAGAGGTCGTCCACTGATTCCCCAAAAAAGGATATCCTATAGCAAGTTCCCAGCATTGGGTCCTCGGATCGACAAGTGTAACGGGTTTGCCATTTCTGGTCTGCCATTATCACATGTCGGGAGGAGAGGCGTTACTGAGTTCTCGGGGAAACGATCGCCAGAGTCGACAGCTCTCTAGATCAACGCCCTGAAATGCACAAGACACGCACGTCAAAACATCTCCCAAGATAGCCTCGTCTGGATGTGAATTTCGTGAACACCAAACGTACCAAGACGGGGCGTAGGTCCCACTACTTTCCACTCTAGTCCTAAGTGTATACTCAAGCCTGTGTATTAAGCTTATCTCTCAGAACAAACAAATAACAAGCAAGTCAGACAAAAAGCAGTAAATAAATCAAAGTAGGCTAAACCCCTTAAGGGATGGACCAGCAAGAGGTCAATCTTTCCCCAGCAGAGTCGCCACTTTTCTGTAGCGGTAAAAATTGTGAGTGTAAACTATTGATTAACTTAATTCATAAAGCAAGAGTCGCCACCACACTTTTATTTTATCTACAAAGGGAAAGGAAAAAGAGCGAACAAAACCTAAAGAGTTCTAAAACAACAAGAACAAATAGAGAATGGGTAAGGGGGTTGGTTACGCAATGGGGAGGTGTTAACACCCAAAACGTCTATAGTACCTTATAGGAGCCCTTTGAAAAATCTATCGCTTTTTGGTATGAAAATGGTTTGTTTGTAAAGAGATTGAGAAGATGAGAGGAGAATTATTTTTTAAGATTTTTATGTTTGGAGAGACTTATCGCCTCATGCCTACGTACCCACGATGTGCAATGTAGGATCAAAACCTCGTAGTTCGTGGTACAAAGAACAAAAATTTGTTGGTTTCGATTGATTTTTAAGTGTAAAGACAAGTCATCATTTCTAAGCGAATAATTTCGCTTAAAGAAATGAATCATGTCTAAACTTATGAAAAAGAGTTTAAAAGAAAAAAAGGTGCATAAAAGCACAAAAGATTTGAGTGAGTTTCATATTTTTTATGTTTTTATGAAACGGTCAAAGTATGGTTAAGATAGATTGACATTTATTAAAGAAAAGAAAATTTTAAAAGTCACTTGACAAAAGTCAAGTTTTATTATGAAAGCAGTTTTAAGTTTAAAACAAGAAGGTTTTGAAAAAACGGAAGGATTTTGAAATTTTAAGAATGGGGAGGAGAAGAAGTGACTATCCTAGTGCATAAAGTAAAAGCTAGGGAAAAGAAGGATCTAACCGAAATGGAGCCACTTCAAAGCAATATTACAAGAATCCATCCTTAAGCAAAACGTCCAAATAAAGGCAAGTCTTCAATCAATACTCCAAGCAAAGGGATAAGAAGTCCTAATTCTAGGTCCATAAGTCCAATAATACTTCAAAAAGAGGTCCATGAAGAGATCAATCCAAAGCATAGGATAGTAACCAATAGTCCAAGATGAAGAGAATTAAGTTTTTTATGGTTTAAGCCTTTATTAATGTTTTTGGTCCAAGTGGACAAAGAGAAAAAGGCGGAAGCATAAACATGTGTCTAACGGACAAAGTGAAAATTGCGGAAACATAAACATGTGTCCAACAGACAAAGGAAAAATTGCAGAAACATAAACATGATATGAAATGAAGCATAAAAATAAAAGAGATAGGGAGCGAGAAGGAAACATAAACAAAATTAATACAAAATATTGTTAGTAAGTTAGTGATTAGTTGTTAATGCTAGTGATCAATAACAATTGAATAATTGCACTTAGGTCAAGGTTGATGAAACTCATTAGAGGATTGATAAGATCAAAGCCTCCTAACAACAAGTTTCATGAGTTTTGAACCATAAGACAAATAATCAACCATTCTTGATAGTTTTCCGATATGGGACAAATATTGCGCTATGTTAAGCAATCGCCGAGTAATTTACGTAGTAATTACCCTACAATGAGGCCGGTCAATAGCTCTTTGTGCTAATGTATGCTAGATGAACGATATATAGATCGTCATCCGAAAGCGATATCGCACGAAAAGAAAAGTGGTAGCAATCTAGTCTTGATCGAAATTCAACAACGGAATTCCTAGATCTTTGACTTTCATCGATCAAAACAAAAGAGAAATAGATGAAGAGAAAGCCAAATTAAACCACACAATTATCTGGTCTAAGGCTAAGAACAAAGGAAGAGGGAAGAAAAAGGCAAAAGAATGAAAACAGTCACAAAACAGAGCCAAAATAGCATTCTGGACACTAGTTAATCGGTTAACACATTTGGTTAATCGGTTAACCAGTGCAAATTTAGAATTTCTGCGCAAAACAGGGTGTTAACCGGTTAACCATTTTACACTGAATTTGGTTAATCGGTTAACACTGCACCAGAAGCAAAAAAATGTGCAAAATTCAACATAATCTTTCAAAAACATTTTTTAAACACCTTATGATCATGAATTGAATTTGTACAAATTTTAAAGTAAAAATAGACAGAGAAACCTGCAATCAAACAACAAAATACGATCCAAAGGATCAACAACAAGAAACACCAAGGATCTACATCTTGAATGATGAATATGAAGCTTTAACAATGGTGGAAAGTGAATTACCACTCCAAATCAGAAAATCCTTCCAAATTGCAGCAAGATCTACACTCCAAAACCTTGATCTACTGTGATTGATGAACAAAAACAAGAATGGATGAAGGTTTAGCTCTAAATTAGTAAGAATCAATGTGAATTCTTACTAACTTTTGAAAGAAGTAATTGAGCTTTTGGTGAATTTTGGTAGTTGGGGAGAGAAATTGCAAGGGATTTTTTGGCTATCAAAAGCTTGTGAAATGAATGAAATGAAGCCTCTATTTATAGAGTTTAGGCTTGGGAATTTGGTGGTTTGGAATTAGGCTTGGGTGATCAAAATTAGGATTGGAATTCAAATTTGGAGGGAAATTAAAAGAGTGGTGATTAGTGGAGGTGTATGATAAGAATTAATATTGATGATGTAGGGAATTAGAACTGAGATAGAATATTCAAAAATGATGAAAATTGGTGCCAATTGCTGAAAATTTGAATTTGCTGGCCTTTTTTAAGAAATCACACGCGTTAACTGATTAACCAAATGTGTTAACCGGTTAACACAGTGAAAATTTGGAAATTTTGGCTTTTTGGTGTGATGTCTTGATTCCGGCTCGATTTTTCTTGCTCGTCAAAGAAGGCATGGAAATAAACACATGAACCTTGGAGTCCCTTGAATAATAATCAATTAAACCTTGGAAACTCTTGATCAGATGAAATTTTGAATTGTTTGTCGATCAACTTTGATTTTATTCAGATGAAATCCATTCGAGTTGTGGGACTAATTTTTTGGTATTTTTAACCTATTCTTCCCCTGAAAATGTTAGTGAAAGAAAACAAAATATTTTTGGATTTTGATTAATGGTTAGTAAACATAAACAATTAACAATAAAACGACTAACAAACACACACAAACCCAATGATTCCTGCAAGGCACAATCCTATAGAAGAGGGAACCAATGTGCGATCTTGTTTGTGGCATGAAATACAAATGAAAAGCAAAGAATCTTAGGGGCAAAAATTAGGGTATTACAGGATGCTGAAATGGTTTGACTCAACAAGAGAGTACTTTTATCTGTCATGTATAAAGCCCAAGACGGAGGCAAAAAAGGTTGACTCAACAAGAGAGTCTTGAACAGGTGATTGACTTAATAAGAGAGTCTGAGGGTTGACTGACTCAACAAGAGAGTCTTTTATACTCAACAAGAGAGTGATTTGCTACCTCATACGAAGCCCAAGATTGAGGCTAAAAGGAGATTGACTCAACAAGAGAGTCTTTTATACTCAACAAGAGAGTGTTTTGTTGTCTCGTACGAAGCCCGAGATTGAGGCTAAAAGGAGATTGACTCAACAAGAGAGTCTTTTGTACTCAATAAGAGAGTAATTTAATATGTCTTGTACAAAGCCCAAGATGGAGGCTAAAAGTGGTTGACTCAACAAGAGAGTCTAAAAAGGTTAGCTCCGCTGGGGAGAATCATTTGTTCAAATCCCAAAAGGAGGCTGACTTACTGCTGAGGATTATTGAGATCCTAAAGCGGGTCCAAGTGTGGGGAAATCTCATGAGAGAGACCGAGTTTTTGCTGGAGATTGATCCAGAGTGATCGGTGTTTTTTCCTATGTTTGAAAGGAACTTGAGAATGTCTTTGAGACTCAAGAGCTTTAGACTGTCAAAGTCTAGAGTTTTATCTTTTGTACAATGCCCAAGAGGAGGCGCGGGCATTAAGGGATGAGTATCAACCCTACAATGGCCAGAGTTTTGATGCGGGAAAGACTGCTCTAGTAAAGGATGACTAAGTTCTGTCTTATACCTTTAAGAGGTCGTCAGGGTCCTTGTATTAAGCCCAAGAGAAGGCATGAGAACTTCTAAGAAGCCGAAGGTTCCTTGTACAACGCCCAAGAGGAGGAGGGGATGCTTTTAGGAAGCCTGTGGGTCCCCAAACCAAGAGAAGTTCAAGAAATGCAATTCACAGAGAACAGATCATTCCAGGAAAGTTCGAGAATTTGGAAGAAACTCAAGAGATGCCATTCACGGAGAAAAGATCATCTCTGGGGAGTTAGAGTTTCTTTGATAATTTCTAAGGGTGACAGTTTGAGAAAAGGTTCACCGAGAATACTGCCTTTCTCTTTGTTCCATATTGTTTAACCCCAAGAGAAGGGAAGACTGTATCTGGAATCCTACGGGGGATATAGTTTTGTTTGTATTTAAAGAGTGACCAACAAGGCTTTACCTAGTTCTAGACGTAGTTGTCGGGGAAAACTCTAAATAACTATACTAGTATTACACAGTGGATATGTGGCAAGTATATAAAAGGATGTGAAATAAGACTTACAATGAAACAGCCCCACAATACAGTTATATACATATGAAAGCGGTAAATGAAAGCGGATAAACACTTACCCGTTGTAGAGCTTCCATGCTGTTTTGTTAGTTGTTCAACAAAGAAATTAAAGAAAGTTTTGATGACAACATATATTTGGATTCAAAATTAAAGGAGAAAGTGCTTTGAAAATATTGTTGGGGCTTACAGCTAAAGGAGAGACCCAAGTTTTAACGATGATCGCACCGTTGTCTTGAAAATGGTATCGGGACTTATACAACGACTGAGGCCCAAAAAGTTTTTATGTACAAGGGGATGGGTCTTACACTCTATTAGAGGCCAAAAGATTTATTTTTGTACAAGAGATGGGACTTATAACTCAAGGAGAAGCCCAGGATTATTTGTTTGAAAACGGCGATCGCGCTGAGGTTTTTGAAAACACAGTGGGCGTTATACAACATGTGAGGCCCAAATCATTTTGGTTTCAAAAAGGGGTTGGGTATTAGACTCTATTAGAGGCCCAAAGAGTTTTTAAGAAAAACAATTGGGACTTATAGCTCGAGGAGAGACCCGGTTGATTTTATTAAAATGGCGACGATCGCGCCGAACATTTGAAAATATACAGAGGGACTTATACAAAGGGGTTGGGTCTTATAATCTTTTAGAGGCCCAAAATTATTTAAAGAAAAGAAATGGGGCTTATAACACGAGGGTAGGCCCAGATGATTTGATTTTTGAACTAACGATTGCGCCGAGATTTTTCTTTTAACGCAGAGGGACTTATACAATATCTGAGACCCAAAATTGTTTTGGTTAAAAGGGGATTGGGTCTTACACTCTATTAGAGGCCCGTGAGTGTTTGAAAATGATTGATGAGGGTTGAATTAATCAAAACCCTAGTTTTGTTTAAAAAAGGAATTAATTTTGTTAAAAAATTAATAAAAAGTGTTGAAAACATGTGAAAAATGAGTGGTGATTTTGGATCAATGTTTCAAAAATCATGTTTATATCCACAAAATGATTGGAACCCAATTAAATTTGGAAAATCAAGGAAGAAAAAATATTTTAAATGTTAAAAAACAAATAAAAGATTAATTCTTTGCAAAAATATCAAGTATATAAAATAAATAATATTTTTGGGAATTTTTGGCAAAATAAAATATTTTAACATTTTTCTGAATTATTAAAAAAAGAATCAACTCAAAATCATTAAAACTCAGAGAGAAATTAATTTTTGAATCAATTAAATAAAATCACAAAATTCAAATATTCAAATTTGTGAAAAAGGCGCCAAGAACATGGGCCAAGAACACGCGCGAAAGGAGTTTTGCTCAGATTTGCATTTTCTATCCAATCTCACTGAATACATAATGAAATCACACAATCCACATATCAATCTGCTTGTTTTTAACCCACGGTCATGTCTATGGTCTTTAATTTCATTTATTTTAAGCATGGAATAAGAAATCAAGACAAAACCTCAAGAACCCTAAAATTTGCATGAAGATTGAGAATTTTGATACACGATTCAAACAAAGCAATTAATTGAGGGGAAACATTCTATGCATGATTATGAACATTTGGCAAAAGTATTGTGCAAGGAAATATGCATAGATTAAGAGATGACCAAGTTTAGGCTTACTTGAAGGTCGTGACAGCCAGAGCAATGCGATTTTCGAGTTGGAGGTGTTATAGATGAGTTGTGATGATCTGAACAGCTTCCCTACACCATATGGAGTGTGTTTGAATGCTTGGACTTGATTGGAAATGGCTGGATCACTTCATGGCATCTCAACTGCAACTTGGTTGAAAACATGAGCAACTGGCTGGTGAATCTGAGAAATCAGTGTTACAGTTGTGTGTTTAGTGTTTGATCAGCTCACATGATGTTTATGAGGTGTTAGAGCAATTGGTTTGAGTGGAATTGCTCTCTACTCTCTACTAAAAAATTCGATAGTGACTTGCTAAGAAAGGCATTTTTGAGAGTGAGAAGATGATTTTGAGAAAGGCAAGTGTTGTAGGCCTTTGGTGTACTTAAACTGAGCACAAATGAGCTCTATTTATAGTGAATGGAAATTGCAGCAGCTCATTATCCAATTGCATCACTTTGGAATCTTAAGTCTCCTCTAGCCATTGACTAGAGGTTAGAGCACAGGCCTTTGGTTCCCTAGTTCAGAGATCATCCTTGACTCATTCAGTTGGAAAAGGCTCAGTTCATGCTGTCATACCCCAAATTTTGACCACTTAGATTTCTCATCATTGTGCAAATCATCATCATAATATGGATGTACCTTCATGCCTCATCAATCTCCTCAAGGATTGTTGAGCATTCACTACCATCAAGAATTAGGGTTTCAAGCCCTCTCAGAGTTCTTAGACAAAGGATCAATCAAGGAATGACATGATCTTTAACTTGTCTAACCTCTCAAACATCCACAATGGATCAAAAGGACTCCCACTTCAAGGATCAAGCACAAGGCTGCTCCCTTCTAGGTGGATCAAGTCTCAAGATCGACAGTGTCACCAAATTAGGGTTTTGGTCGACCAGGGCCTCCAAATGGAAATTTTTCATCTGGGCACAAGCCAATGATCCAAAACATAACTTAATATACTTCATGGGACCTCATGGACCCAATCATCAAGTCAATTTTGCCTCAGGGGACGCATTCATCAAAAATCAAGAATAGGGTTTCTTGACCTAATTCACCCCTAAGTTGACTTTTAGGGCAAATCATGAGCCAAGACCTCAAGAGAGGGTTTGAGGGTCTTTAAGGAACCATATTGATCCATTTGGCACAATGGATTAATCCAAGAAGCTTGAGCAACAAGTCTCAATTTCATCTGCACCACAATTAGGGTTTCGCGAGGAAAGTCAACTGTAACTTTGACTTTTGACCAGGACATGCTCCCAAGCCCTAGAACACGATTCAATATACCCTATGACACCCATGGAACATATCCATCAAGTTTGATTTAGGTTAAGGACATGATTTCATGAAGAATTGCACAGTTTGGAATTCATCTGATAAAAAGTCAACTGTGCACAAAAGTCAACTTTGACTTTTTGAGATTTTTCACCAAAATGGATTTTTAACCCTAAAATGATGTTAATGTATGATTTGAATCATCATTCATCAAGAAAAATCAAAGAAAGTGGGATAACTTGTAAAAGGGGTAACCATAAAAACTTAGAAAAATTTCTAAGTTATGGAAAAAGTGACACTAATGTGCCAACTTTGGAGGACCATAACTCCTAAACCACAAGGCCATTGTTCCCCATTCAAAGCTTGATTTGTAGATCTCATTGCCCTCTACAAAAGCTTCATACTGACCTATGTCCAAATTCCTCATGGATTTTGAGTTATGGAGTGATCAAAATCAAGAAAAGTCACTTTGTTCCAACACTTAGTGAAAATTTCACTAAGTCTGATTTTACCCTACTTTTTGCCAAATGTAGGGGGATTTTTCACTTGGATTCAAAAGAGATCAAAACCAAACATGTTCAAACAGTTGTTGTATCATGTAAGGGCTTTTCAAAATGACCAAGAACATTACCAAATTCAATTGGAGTCATGAGATATAACATTGGCAAGTTGCCTTGTTGAAATCTGTCAAGGCAAGGCAGATTTTGCATTTTTGCTCGATTTGCCAAAATCAGCCAAATCCAAATGCTCCTATCCACTTGGACACCTCTGAGGATTAAATCTAAAGGGGACAATCACTGGCCCAAGCCTCCAAAGTCTTTGGAACAAGAAATAGCATATTGAACCTAGAATTGCCAAAATAGGGACAAGACTCCAATTTTGGATTGGAGCATTCAATGGAAGCATCAAGGTGGCATGGACTGAGCCATTCTCAACTGAATTCAGTCAAGACTTATCCAAGACCAAGGGAACCAGCAGCCTGTGCCCTAACCTCTAGTCAATGGCTAGAGGAGACTTGGATTTTCATTTGCCAACATTGGCCAAACCTACTCAGCAGTTGCTTTTCACTATTCCTTGCAAAACAAACTTGCTCTACTATAAATAGAGCTCAATTGTGATCAGTTTGAGTACACCAAAGCCATCAAACAGATGCTTTCCTCAAAATCTCTTCTTTCACTCCAATTTTGCCTTCTAAGGCAAGTCACTATCGGGTTTTGAGTTTGGGAGCTTTTCCAATCAAACCAATCACACACACACACCTCACATACATCATATAGAAGTGATCCAAACACTCACATAACATCTGGAACACAGATTTCACAAAATCACCAGCCAATTGCTCAAGTTCTTGACAATTTTGCAGTTGAGGTACCATCTTCAGCTCCAAACCATTTCAATCCATTCCAAGCATTCATACACACTCCATGGCACCTAGGGAAGCTATCCAGATCATTGGAACCTAACTGTAACACCTCCAACACAAATCATGATCACCAGCTGCAAGTGGTAAGCATGAGCTCTTCTAACTCTATGATCCATGCAATTTTTGCTGCACAATAATTTGGCCATATGTTCATAATCATGCATGGAATGTTTCCCCTCAATTAATTGCATTGTTTGAATCGTGTATCAAAAATCCTAGCCTTCATGCAGAAATTAGGGTTCTTGAGGATTTTTCATGATTTCTTGTTTCATGCTTAATTTAAATGAAATTAAATACCATAGACATGATCGTGAGGTTGAAACGAGTTGATTGGTATGTGGATTGCAAGATATAATCAAGTATTCAGTGAGATTGAAGAGAAAATGCAAATCTGGGAAAACCCTGAACACGCGCGTGTTCTTGGTGTGTTCTTGGCGCCATTTTTTGAATATTTGAATATTTGAATTTTGTGATTTTATTTAATTGATTCAAAAATTAATTTCTCTCTGAGTTTTAATGATTTTGAGTTGATTCTTTTTTTAATAATTCACAAAAATGTAAAAATATTATTTATTTTATATAATTGATATTTTTGCAAAGAATTAATGTTTTAATTGTTTTTGACATTTAAAATATTTTTTCCACCTTGATTTTGCAACTTTTAATGCCTTCTAATTATTTTGTAGGTCAATACTTAATTTTTGAAGCATTAATCCAAGATCACAATTTGTTTTTCCTATGTTAAACAATTTTGATCATTTTATTGAATTTTTATTCAATTAAATACATTTTTGAAAACAAATTAGGGTTTTTGGATTAATTCAACCCTCATAAATCATTTTCAAAACCTTTTGGGCCTCTAATAGAGTGTAAGACCCAATCCTTTTTTGACCAAATCATTTTTGGGCCTCAGTATATTGTATAAGTCTCGATACTGTCAAAAACAAACAGCGCAATCGTCGCCTTTTGAAAAATAACCTTCTGGGCCTACCCTCGAGTAGTAAGACCCATTTCTTTTCTTAAAACTCTTTGGGCCTCTATTAGAGTGTAAGACCCAACCCTCTTGTACAGAAAACTTTTTGGGCCTCATTCGTTGTATAAGTCCCACTGTACATTTTCGAATAAACGACGCGATCATCGCCAGTTTAAAATTAACCAACTGGGCCTACCCTCGAGTAGTAAGACCCATTCAAAATTTTTGGGCCTCTAATAGAGTGTAAGACCCAACCCCCTTTTAACCAAAATCATTTGGGCCTTAGAGATTGTATAAGCCCCTTCGCGTTAAAAGAAAATCTCGGCGCGTTCGCCATTTTTAACGAAAAGTCAATTGGGCCTACCCTCGTGTTATAAGCCCCACTCTTTTTCTTTAAACCTTTTGGGCCTCTTGAGAGAGTGTAAGACCCATCCCTTTGTACAGAAAACCTTTTTGGGCCTCAGTCACTTGTATAAGTCCCTCTGTACAAATTCAAACAGTGCGCTCACTGATAAAACCCTGGGCCTCTCCTTGAGCTGTAAGCCCCAAATCTTTCTTTTTCAAAGCACTTTCTCCTTTGATTTTGAATATACTGTTGTTTTCAATCTTTCTTTGTTGAACAACTAACAAAACAGCATGGAAGCTCTACAACCGAGTAAGTGGTTATTGCTTTCATTTACCGCTTTCATATACATATAACTGTATTGTGGGGCTGTTTCACTGTAAGTCTTCTTTCATAAACTCATATCAACTGTGTAATAATAGTATAGATATTTCGAGTTTCCCCAGCAACTACGTCTAGAACTAGGTGACGCCGTTTCGTTTATTCATAGAAATAGACAACTAGATCCCCAATAGGATCACCAGATACAGTCTTCTCTTCGGCTGTCCTAATTAGGAATTGTCAAGAAACTCTACTCCCAGAGATGAATGTATTCTCCGTGAATGGCATCTTTGAGTTTCTTTCAAATTCTCGAACTTTCCTGACTTGATTTATTCCTTGTGAATAGCTTTCCTTGAATTTCTCGGGGTTTGGGGACCCACGGGCTTCTTAAAAGCATCGGCCTCCTCTTGGGCATCGTACAAGGACCCACAGGCTTCCTAAAAGCAACCCCGCCTCCTCTTAGGCTTAGTACAAGGACCCGTCGTCTTCTTAGAAGTATTCACAGCCTCCTCTTAGGCTTCGTATAATGATTCTTCCTCCGGGAATGATAGCCTCCTCTTGGGCTTCGTACAAGGACCGATCGGCTTCTTAAAAGTTTCCAGCCTCCTTTTCGGCTTCGTACAAATTGTCCCGACGACCTCCTAGAGGTATAGGAACAGAACTTAATCATCTGCATAGAACAGTCCTTTCAAAGAGTCTACTACTGTTTCTCAAAGCATAGTACAAAAGATGAAACTCTAGACGGATAGTCTAATCTCCTTGAGTTTTCCAGACATTCTCAAGTGACCCCTTCGTTAAATAGGAAGAAAACCCGTAGACTCGGACAGTCTCAATACCCTTCGGATTTCCCAATTCCTTAAAGAATAGGAATAGCCCGGATCCTCGAATCAAATCCTCTGGTACAGTGTTGCTCATATAAGAACTGATTTTCTCTTTAAATCAGCATACTGGACCAGTCACTCAACTGAAACAGTAACCATAGCCTCCTCTTAGGCTTTGTATAATGATCCTTCTCCAGTTACAATAGCCTCTCTCTTGGGCTTTATACAATGATTCTCCCCAGCGGAGTCAAACAACGTTTAGCCTCTCTCTCGGGCTTTGTACGAGACACATAAAGAGACTCCCTCGTTGAGTCAATCACCTTTTCGCCTCCATCTCGGGCTTTATACGAGATACAAAAAGGTTCTTATTGAGCCAAACAAATTTTAGCCTCCATCTCGGGCTTCGTACGAGATACAAAAAACTCTCTTGTTAAGTCAAGTAGCCTTCATCTCGGGCTTTATACGAGATACCAAAAGACTCCATCGTCGAGTCAAAACCTTTTAGCCTCTCTCTCGGGCTTTGTACGAGACACATATTAGCCTCCTCTTAGGCTTTGTATAAGAAAACCACTGGTTGGTCCAATCAACCTTTTAGCATCAAAGTTGTGCCTCGTTCACAGTACACAAACTTCAACAACTCTTTCCCCTTCATCTAATTGCTGTAAGCGGCAAGCCTCTGGATCATCTACATCCATGCCAATGTCCCTCTTTTAGTATGAGAAATTCCTAAGGAAAGATGGCATTGCTCTAAACTGAGTTAAAGTCTTCTCCTTCAGGTTAAAATCCCCTATAAAGGAAATTCGGATTCACAAATCCCGGTTAAAGTAATCCTCATTTACCGCCAGTCACCTAACAGTTGTGACAAACAGACCTCTTTAGAGATGACAAATTCTCTCTAAGGTCAACACTTTCAGCTTCACATCTTGGGCTTTGAACAAGATACAAACTACCTTCAGCTTCACATCTTGGGCTTTGAACAAGATACAAACCACCTCTAGCTTCACGTCTTGGGCTTTGAACAAGACACCAAAACAACCATTTCCTCCCATAGAATAGGAGGAACTACGATCGCTCTGATTTCCCTGTTTCGGTAAACGGGAATACGTAGACATAAGATTGAAAGAAAAAATCTTAGCGAGCACACTAAACAAAAACCCAAAATCCCATACTCTCATACATTCGTCCTAACATCCTAACCGATAGCCTAAAGCACCCCTTGTCAACAAAATAACCTAGGAGAAACCCCGAATCTTTGTAGCATCTGTAAACCAACAGTTTTGACTATATAATCTCAGTATGCAAGCAGGGTTAATTGGAGACATCTATTTCCCTTCCTTCATCAGCTTTAATAGGATAAAAAATGAATCGAGTTGTAGTACTAGAGCGATCGTGCTTCGCAACCACATCCAAAAATCACTCGCTACAGAAAAATGGCGACTCTGCTGGGGAGAATTACAGGTCTCTTTAGGGATCTTGTTCTTTTTTTTTGTCCCCTAGGTAGAAACCTTGACGTCATTAGGATCTTAGGTCAAAACGCCGTTAATTTGGAATGAAACCACAGGATGGTAATTCCGCCGGGGAACCCATTTTCTGTCAGGAACTTAGGATTCATAGCTTTAAAGGTCTAGGATGATTAGGACAAATATATATACTGCTTTTCCTAATTGCTATACGTGTTTATTTTTCTGCTAATGGGAATGCGTGTGATGCCGCATGTGGAAAGATTGAGTATACACTTAAGATAAGTGATGGCGACGAGGTCGACCATCAACCTCAGTGGAGGCTGACCAATACAACCCATTCTCTCACCTAGACAATGGGCCGATTGTGATGTCTGAGAAGCTGAGGAGCCAAACCCTTTTGTAGTGCGGAAACTATCGGGAATAGTTGTTACGCGATACTACCCTCATTTGAGGCTGGTGATCTATTCTCGGTGAATGGCACTTACTCTAAGATCGCTCTACAACTCGCTGGCGATCCACTTGTTGTTTTGCTTTCCTGGGAGGAGCTGATGATAATGAGTATAGGTACAAAAATCACCCTAGTATAAACCTTTGGGGATGGGTAGAGCCTTGACTTCATGACAACGACCCTTTGACCCCATGTTTTTCCTATGTTTTTGTGTGCTGCATTCATGCATTCATTTAAAAAACATTAAAACAAGAAAAAATTTCTCTTCTAGTCTCTCTGTTTTTTCAAATTAAACTAAGACTGTGATTGCAAATATCAGAGAAAAGGATTGCGCTAATGGATTTCGGTAGAAGGAGAACCCATAGGTATACCTTCAAGGTTCCAAAGCTAGGGGATTTGAGAAGGTTAGCGAGGATGATCACTAACCCTGAGGCTTTCAGAGCCAAGCACGGAGGTCTGCTACCACTGTTAAGAGTCCGTGTGATTGAGGGAATCATGGATGCCCTCATTCAGTTTTATGATCTAGTTTATCACTGTTTCACATTCCCGGATTACCAGCTCACACCAACGCTGGAGGAGTATTCTCATTTGATTGATCTACACATTACAGATCGAGCTCCATTTTCTGGACTGGAAGAAATTCCAAAGAATCAGACCATTGCAAGAGCAATTCATTTGGACGAGTCTGAGGTTAGGACTCACCTAACCACTAAGGGTGGCATCCAAGGTTTGCCAGCCCAGTTCTTGACAAAGAAGGCCCTGTATTTTGCCAGTATAGGAAACGTGACTGCTTTTGAAAACGTCTTTGTCTTGCTCACCTACGGGTTATTTTTGTTTCCTAACATCAATAACTTCGTCGATATCAACTCCATTAAGGTTTTTCTCATTGGAAACCCTGTGCCGAATTTGCTCGCAGATGCGTATCATTCTGTACATTTGGGAAATTTGTACAGTAGAGGGGAGATCACATGCTGTGTACCTTTGCTTTACAAATGGTTTCTCCCACTTGCCCAAGTCTGCTGCTTTTTGGGATTGCAAGAGTGTCTTACGTTGGTCGCAGAAGATCATGTCTCTTACCAACTCTGATATAGATTGGTGTAATAGGATCTATGATGGAATCAGAATCATTGATCGTTGTGGAAACTTCCCTAACGTACCCCTCATAGGAACTAAAGGAGGAATCAACTATCATCCGGTGTTGGTTCGCCGTCAGTTTGGATACCCGATGAGACACGTCCCACAGGGTGTTCATCTGGAAGGTCTTTTCTTCAAGGAAGGAGAAAATGATAGAGCACTAAAGATGGAAATAGTGCACGCTTGGAAACACGTTCATAAGAAAGGATAAGAGTCTCTAGGAAAACCGGACTGTGTCTCGATGGAGCCTTATCTCCATTGGGTACAAACTAGAGCTCTCAAGCTAAAAATGCCTTATCCTCATTACGGAATTCTTCTGCCGAGGGAATCTGTCATGTATTTCATGACGGAAACTGAAAAGCTTCAGGTTACTCTCAACAATGTTCAAAAGGAGAAAAGGTCTTGGAAGAACAAGTACCGCACCCTCGACATAGAGTGCATCAAAATACAGCAATTACTAAAAGAAAAGGATGCTCTGATTGAAATTTTGGAGCAACATGCTGTAGAAAATCAGGATGACCAAAGGAATTTGCTCGCTTCTTTCACCTGGAAAAGGAATGACAACCCGACAACGGCCCAAGAACCCCGGTCAAAGAAAAGGAAAGAGTCTGCACCCGATTTCTCTTCAGAGAGGACTCGGGACCCATTATCTTAGGTTTCTATTTCTGCACCTTGTAATCTACTGTATTTCCATTTCTGTAATCCTTTGAATTCAATAAAAAGGGGTTTCCCCACTGTTTGATATTTGCAATCTAATTGTCGAAGTTTATTTTGATTAAACCAAAAAAAAATTAATATAATCATTGCATTCATCATTCTCACATCACGTATTCTTCTACCCTACGAATCTCACGTTTGTATCTCGATTCTAGAGTCAAACTGTCTCATTCGTACAATACTCGGGCCAATCGTCAGAAAAAGATGGATGATCTTGAGGAAGAAAATAGAGAGTTGAAAGAAGAGATCGACGCTCTGAGAGAGGATATGAGAAAGCTTCGTAACGACATGCAAGCCATGGCAGAAGCTCAGCTACAAAGGACTGTGATCTCAGAGATCACCTCAACGCCCATAGTGGAGAAGTATGATCCTAGGTATCAAATACCGAAAGATCGTCCTTGGGGCATGCCTGTTAACTATATCCTGGAAGGATATGTTCCACCGATCACTGAAGATCAGGGAATCACAACTGAAGCCGCTGGGTCTGAAGGTTACAAACTTCAAGAAAGCGAAGATGCCAGAGGCATACTGAAGACTCCTGAAGGTTACAAACTTTGGGAAACGCCAAGACTCACTGCCGTAGTCACGGTACCACCCCCTGTGGTGCACACTATCCCGAAAGGACAGATTCCACAGATACCTTCTGGTAAAAAGGAAACCATGTTTGACAAAATGGATGAATTCCAGGAGCAGTTTCTGGAAATGCAAAAGGAGCTGCAAGCCATTCCCAGTCAGGATTTATTTGGAAAGGACGCCGCAGACCTCTTCTTGGTCCCCAATGTAAAAGTTTGGCACAAATTTCAAGTGCCCGACTTTGAAAAATCAAGGGTAAATCTTGCCCTCAAAGCCATCTGGTGATGTACGCTCGGCGGATGTCAGCTCAGACGGAGAATCAAGACCTACTGATTCACTACTTCCAGGATAGTTTAATCGGTGCCGCACTCAAATGGTACATGGGTTTAAACCGTGCCACGATCAGCACATTCAGAGATCTTGGCACTGCCTTCATCCAATAATACAAATACAATTTGGACATGGCACCCGACAGAGATCAACTCAGATCGATGTTGCAAAAGGACAAGGAAACCTTTAAGGAGTATGCTCAAAGGTGGCGTGAGATTGCCACTCAAATTTGTCCACCTCTTGAGGAAAAAGAGATGACAAAGATCTTCTTAAAAACCTTAAGCTCATTTTACTATGACCGAATGGTTGCCAATGCACCTAGTGATTTCACTAAGATGGTGGGCATGGGCGTACGTCTTGAGGAAGCCGTCCGAGAAGGACGTTTGGTAAAAGACACTGGATCGACGAGTGGTATTAAAAAATACGGTAGTGCTCTCCCTAAGAAAAAAGAGCATGATATTGGGAATATCTCTCTCAGAAAGCAAAGGCGACGGTACCAACCAGTAGCAGCTGTAACTCCTGCTATCAGCACCCCACCTACGTATCAACCTCAGGTTGTGCAGAACCAACCTGATCAGCAAAGGACACAACAGCCTCTTCAGCAGGCTCGTCCTCCATATAACAACAACCGTACAACACGGCCACCAGGATTTGATCCTATACCCGTGTCGTACGCAGAGGTGTTTCCATTACTACTGGCTAAGGGGCACATTCAGACTAAATCTCCTCTTACAGTACCGGAAAATCTGCCTTTTTAGTTTAAGGTGGATCAAACTTGCCCTTACCACCAAGGAGGATCAGGGCATAACATCGAGACTTGTCTCAATTTCAAGTCTGGCGTGCAAAAACTTGTTAGGAGCGGGGTCTTATCCTTCAAGGATACAAATCCTAATGTTCTCACGAACCCGCTGCCTCAACATGAGAAGGCTGCAGTCAATTTGATAGAAGGAGAGACTAACGATGTCTATCAAATTCACGATGTACTCTTGTTGAAAACCAATCTGGTCAAGATGCATTGTAGACAGAGTGGATATGGCCATGTGCCACCTCATAATTATCACCAGTGTGATATCTGCTCTAAAGACAATCAAGGATGTTCTGTGGTGCAAGCAGCCCTACAGGAACAAATGGATCTCGGATGGATCCAAGAGAAACGAGTTCGTGGAGTTACCATGGTCTACACGAATTCCAACATCATTCAAAACCACGACATCCGTGCGATGAATGCCAACCTGGTGGCGATGCACTCAAGGCAAAGCCAGTATCATAATCTACCGCGGCACGATTACAGTTCTTGTCTGACTTGCTCGGTAAACAAACAGGGATGCTCTTTCATACAGGAGGCCCTCCAGCGTCAGATGGATCTTGGATGGATCCAAGACTACCATGATAGGAACCCTTATCAGATCAACATGGTTCAGATCTTCGATATTCGCGTGATGAATACCAACCTGGTAGAGTTACATGCTGAGCAGGTCCGACTCGGATTCTTAATATCACATGACTATCAAAGCTGTAAAGCGGGTTGCGAAAACGATCGAGGTTGTACCCTTGTCCAGGAGGCACTTCAGCACTTGTTAAATCACTGGTGGATGTCAATTTATATGGATGAAGATACTCAGCAAATTAGTATCAATAACAGAAACCCCACTCGGTGTCAGAGTCAGGATGTCCGATCTGTGGAAGCTAACCTAGTGAGGTTACATTGTATTCAAAGTGGGCGTGGCCAGGTGCCACCACACAATTATGACCGTTGTAGAATTTGTTCGGAAAGTAACCAAGGGTGTTACCTTGTGAGAGTAGCTCTTCAGGGTCAGGTGGATCGTGGAGAGATTCGTCCATATCCGGGTTCTGGACCCATCAACTGGACACTGAACTACCTTGCCGATCAAGTTGAGGATGTTGTCACGATCGCTGGTCATCACAGGACCAGGATTGTTTTTGCCATCATCCCTCTACTTGACGAATCTAAAGTTCCCAACCGGGAACGGATCGAGATTACTTACGATGGTCAGAAAAATCAAAGGGCTCCCGTAGTCATCTATCTGCCGGGACCACTACCGTATGAATCAGCTAAGGCAATCCCTTACAAATACGGTGCAACGACAAATTGAAAATGGAAAGGAAATTCCATTACCCTCCGTTGTGAATATTGCAGACATCAGTCGTGTAACACGGAGTGGTAGAATCTTCAACCAAGGGGTTGGGGAAGCTAACAAAGAAAAGGAACTTCAGACGGAAACTCCTGATCTACCAATTGGTCAATACAGTAATCCCGACCTTTCGAAAAATAATGATGAGATGCTGAAGCTCATCCAAAGGAGTGAATACAACATTTTCGATCAACTGTTACAAACTCCTTCAAAGATCTCGGTATTATCATTATTACTCAGTTCAGAAGCCCACAGGGAGGCTCTACAGAAAGTCTTGGAGCAAGCTTTTGTGGAACTGGATGTAATGATTAGACAGTTCGATAGTATTGTCTCTAACATCACTTCCTGCAACAATTTGGGATTTAGTGATGAGGAATTACCTGAAGAGGGTCGTCGTCATAACATGGCGCTCAATATCACAGTTAGCTGCCAGGACGATGCTTTAGCCAGCGTACTGGTAGACACAGGGTCAGCCCTGAATGTTATGCCAAAGTCCACTTTAATGCAATTATCATTCAAAGGCCCTCGGATGAGAATCAGCGAGGTCGTCGTCAAAGCGTTCGACGGATCCAGAAAAACAGTTATCGGCGAAGTTGATCTTCCTATAACTATCGGTCCACATACTTTCCAAGTCACTTTCTAGGTCATGGACATCCGGGCAACGTACAGTTGTTTATTAGGAAGACCTTGGATACATCAGGCTGGGGCGGTTACTTCCACCCTCCACCAAAAGCTAAAGTTCGTCCAGAACGGCCAACTCATCACAGTCTGCGGGGAGCAGACCTTGCTGGTGTGTAACTTGTCATCATCTGCTGGTATAGAACCCAAGCAAGTTATTGGAACTCAGTTCCAAGCACTGTCGATGAGCAAGAATAATCAGTTCAAAGAAGGAACTTCCATTTCTTCATACAACGATGCTATCAAAGCGGTCGAGAGTACCGATACGACAGGATGGGGACAACTTGTCATTCCTACTGGCAATACAACAAAGAAGGGTCTTGGTTTTTCTGTAACCTGTACCCAGACAGCTGCCAACGATGAAAGTCTTCATCCCCTTCAAAACTTCTTCCACAGTGGAGGTTTCCTTCACCCAGTGTCTCAAGCAGTACATGCTATCAATGAGGAATATCCCTCTGACACAGATGAAGAATGGAAGTCCTACCTTAACGGGGACGGTTATATGTCTTAGGAAGAGGTGCCTATACCATTTTGCTATCCCGCACAGAGTCCGAGATTTATACCACGGTCAGATGTCAAAATGATCTATGGAGATTGTGATCCGGAAGGATGTCGTGCTCCGCCAAACTCATTAGAGGAGGACACTCTGATGAAAGACATTTTTGACTACACCTACTATGGCCCAATGGATGGTCTGCCAATATGGCAGCCTTACCCAGGAAACTTGGGGCAAGAGAGTCAGCCGAACAATGAAAATCAGCTGACCATCATTGAACAGAATACCTGTGTCCCCGCCATGTCATGGGATCAACACTCAGGTCATTCAGAAACTACTCAACATGAAGATGAATTCGCAACGTTTGCAGGACTTGAATTCATCAACTATGCTTTCCCGAGGTCAACGTCATCGAGAGAGATGACTCCTCCAGTTCCAAAGAAGTTTGGGACACCTTGGGACAACTGAGTGGAAAATACGACTATATGGTCAGGTACACCGCTCCCGAAAACTCTCGTATCAGGTTCGAAGATATCCAGCCTACTGGATGGGGAGATACAGCTGAGAGCACAAATACTATGCAAAATACAACTGAGGAATTCTCCTACGACAATTCAGCCTGGGAGACAGATTCCAATGATCCTGCTCCACCAGAAATCAGCGTCATTTCTGAAGACAAATCAAGGAAGGTGCCAGACTTTGTGATTCACCGAGGAGTTCGCCGCCAATGGGTTGCTGTTGATGCTCTGAAGGTCGTTCGTCAGTCAAAGTAATTGCCATCTTTAACCTTTCACCCTGCCCAGGTGAAACGGATGTTTTGATAGGGCTCGTTTTCTGTAAATTTCCCTCTTCACTTAGCCCAAAGCGACAGAGTTTTGTTTTATAGGGTTGTAGTTACAAGAATCGACTTGTTCATTAATAAAATAATGTCGTTCTGTAATTTCCGCATTAATCGCTGTTTTCTCTTTTTGCTTTTTCAGAAAATGGTAATCCTAAAAAACAATTCAATAATAAAAACAAGCAGTAAAATAAAACACTGCACACACTTGCATTTTCTCTATCTCTTCTAAACACGAATCATCACGTCATGCAGATTGCTTGTTTTAAACCCCGTTGAAACATACGATCCGATGCCTTCTCCCAACTTTGAGTTCTCGATATTCGAGGCTGAAGAAGAAAATGACGATGAAATTCCAGAAGAGATCTCCCGACTACTCAAACAAGAGGAAAGGTCCATTGAACCTCATAAAGAACCGTTGGAAACGGTAAACTTAGGTTCAGAACAAGAGAGAAAAGAAATCAGGATTGGGGCACTTCTCAGTCCAACTGCCAAAGAGAGTTTGATAAAGCTTCTCAAAGAATTCCCCAATGTATTCGCTTGGTCCTATCAGGACATGCCAGGGTTGGATACCAGCATCGTGGAACATCACTTACCGTTGAGATCAGAATGTCCGCCAGTAAAGCAGAGGTTGAGACGGACTCACCCGGGCATGGCCATCAAAATCAAAGAGGAGGTACAGAAACAGATTGATGCAGGTTTCCTCGCCACGTCAGAATATCCTCAATGGTTAGCCAATATCGTACCCGTTACGAAAAAGGATGGAAAGGTCAGAATGTGTATCGACTACCGAGATCTGAACAAGGCTAGTCCAAAGGACGACTTTCCTTTACCACACATTGACATGCTGGTAGACAGTACAGTAAAGTTCAAAGTCTTCTCCTTCATGGATGGATTCTCGGGCTATAATCAGATCAAAATGGCGCCGAAAGTCATGGAGAAACTTCGTTCATTACCCCATGGGGTACTTTTTGTTACAAGGTGATGTCGTTCGGTTTAAAGAACGTCGGGGCAACCTATCAAAAGGACATGACAACTCTTTTTCATGACATGATACACAAAGAGATTGAGGTATATGTCGATGATATGATTGCAAAATCTAAGACAGAAGAGGAGCATGTAACCCACCTGTCAAAATTATTCGAGCATTTGCGAAAGTACAAACTCCGCTTGAATCCTAACAAGTGCACCTTCGGAGTCCGTTCAGGGAAATTACTAGGGTTCATCGTCACCCAGAAAGGAATTGAGGTTGATCCTGACAAGGTCAAGGCCATTCAAGAAATGCCATCTCCGAAAACTGAAAAACAAGTCAGAGGATTCCTGGGACGTTTGAACTACATCTCCAGATTCATATTCCTCATGACTGCGACATGTGCGCCGATTTTCAAGTTACTCAAAAAGAACCAGGATTGCGTTTGTTCAGAAGACTGCCAAACCTCCTTTGACAGTATCAAGGAATATCTGTTGAATCCTCCGATTCTATCACCTCCAGTGGAAGTAAGACCGCTGATCATCTACCTCATAGTCTTGGAAGACTCAATGGGGTGTGTACTTGGCCAACAAGACGAAACCAAACGGAAAGAGTCTGCCATTTACTATTTGAGCAAGAAGTTCACCGACTGCGAGACTCGGTACACGATGCTTGAGAAAACTTGTTGTGCTTTGGCTTGGGAGCCAAACGTCTTCGCCAATACATGATTCGTCACACTACTTGGTTAATCTCCAAAATGGATCCAATCAAGTATGTCTTCGAAAAGCCTGCTCTCACGGGAAGAATTGTCCGTTGGCAGATGTTATTATCAGAATATGACATAGAGTACCACGCTCAGAAAGCTGTTAAGGGAAGTATTTTAGCCGATCATTCTGCTCATCAACCGATTGACGATCAAGAATCAATCGGGTTTGACTTCCCAGACGAAGATGTCATGTATCTAAAAATGAAAGATTGCGATGAACCGTTACCCAGTGAAGGGCCAGAACCAGGTTCCCAATGGGGACTTGTCTTTGACAGAGCAGTTAATCATTATGGAAACGGAATTGGGGCAATCATTTTTACCCCTCAGGGTACCCACATTCCTTTCACTGCCAGACTTACGTTCAAATGTATGAACAACGAGGCCGAATACGAAGCTTGTATTATGGGTCTCGAAGAAGCAATTGATTTAAGGATCAAAAACTTGGACGTATATGGCGATTCAGCCTTGGTTATCAATCAGATAAAAGGAGATTGGAACACATACCAATCAGGATTGATTCCTTACAAAGACTATGCAAGAAGGTTGTTACCTTTCTTTAACAGAGTTGAGTTTCATCACATCCCTCGTGATGAGAATCACATGGCCGATGCATTAACCACTCTCTCTTCCATGATTAGTGTAGGCCAATGGAACGACTTACCTAAGATCGACATAATGCGCCTTGAAAGGCCCGCTTACATCTTCACGATTGAAGCAGTCATAGATGACATACCTTGGTATCATGATATCAAATGCTTCCTTTAGAAACAAGAGTACCCACCTGGGGCACTAAGAAAAGACAGGAAAACCCTCAGAAGATTGGCTAGAAACTTCTTCCTGAGCGGTGACACTCTCTATAAGAAAAATTTTGACATGGTCTTGCTCCGATGCGTAGACAGACCAGAAGCAGAAATGCTGATGAAAGAAATTCATGAAGAATCCTTTGGCACTCATGCCAACGGACACACAATGGCGAGAAAAATTCTAAGAGCATGGTACTACTGGTTGACCATGGAATCCGACTGCTACAAGTACATGAGGAGGTGTCACAAGTGTCAGATATACTCCGACAAAATTCATGTACCTCCATCGCATCTCAAAGTTCTCTCTTCCCCGTGGCCTTTTTCCATATGGGGAATCGACATGATTGGCTTGATCGAACCTAAGGCTTCAAACGGACATCGGTTCATCCTGGTAGCCATTGACTATTTCACCAAGTGGGTCGAAGCAGTGTCGTACGCTAATGTAACCCGACAAGTGGTGGTCCGTTTTATCAAAAACAATATCATCTGCCGTTATGGTGTTCCAAGCCAGATCATTACTGATAATGGATCTAACTTGAACAACAAGATGATGAAAGAGTTGTGCGTTGAGTTTAAGATCGAACACCATAACTCATCTCCCTACCGACCAAAGATGAACGGAGCGGTAGGAGTGGCCAATAAGAACATCAAAAAGATCGTTCAAAAGATGGTTGTAACCTACAAAGACTGGCACGAGATGTTACCCTTTGCTCTTCATGGTTATCGCACATCTGTCCGCACTTCAACAGGGGCAACCCCTTTCTCTCTAGTATATGGCATGGAAGCAGTGCTCCCCATAGAAGTAGAGATCCCATCAATCCGACTATTGATGGAAGCTAAGCTCACCGAAGTTGAATGGTGTCAAAGCCGACACGACGAATTAAACCTGATCGAAGAGAAGCAAATCACGACACTATGCCACGGTCAGTTGTATCAGCAGAGAATGAAGTAGGCGTTCGACAAAAAGGTCTGACCTCGTGTCTTCAGAAAAGGAGACCTCGTGCTCAAGAAGATACAATCATTTCTCACTGACTCCCGGGCAAGTGGACTCCGAATTATGATGGCCCCTATGTGGTCACTAAAGCTTTCTCAGGCGGCGCCTTGAGACTTGCAACCATGGACGGAGAGGAATTTGCCTACCCCACAAATTTTGATGTAGTCAAGAAATACTTCGCCTAAAAAAAACATCTCGGTGGATTGAAAACCCGAAAGGGCGATCCAGGCAAAATTTAGAGACAAAATAAAAAAAATCATCCCGGTGGATTGGAAACTTCACAGTACAATCCAGGCAAAAGTTAGGGATAATGGCAAGTAACTATGTTCAACAGAGGCAGGTCCCTCAGCAGCAGTTACACCATCCATCGGAGGAAAACTCCAGTCAAGGTCATCTTCGACAGAAGCTCAGGATGCCCCGAATTCAAAGTTGGTAGAAGGATAGTGGTCGTTATGTTTCAACGTAGCCCTTTTCCCTGTAAATTACCATTTTCTAACTTTGTAAATACTCAATGGAATCACGCGTTTTGCTGATCTCCATTTTATCAATAAAATTTGAGCCCTTGTGCTTTTATTTGTAATTCTTATTTGTTTTAGCTTTACAGAATGACGTTGTTAACATGATTAACGATTCTTGAAATAAAACAAAAATGAATTTACTTGTTAAAACTTTTTATGCTTTTTAATAAAGACGGCAATTTCTTTTGACTGTTGAACATCAGAAGAACATCGGTCGCTTCTCCAGAAGTAATCGAACCTCAAAGTACGGAATCAAAGTACTCCTTCTACGCCAGTACACCTGAATGAAGGGATCAACTGTGTCAGAGACCTTGTTTCGTCTGACACGCTTCGGCCGAGTTCTCATATCCTAAGCCCGATCAACATAGCTCCCAACTGGGACTATCTCTCCTAAGAAAGGCAGAATTGCTATCTTGAACAAGCGGTACTTCTTCGCCCTGCAATGGTCGAGTATCCAGTCGTGTTCATCTTTTAGTTTGTATGTTGCATCAGTTTTGTCAGCATATACATACATGCATCATGCATTATTGATTTACATTCACAGTCATATTGCATCACTATTACTCTAGTCGGTCTTGTCCCCTAGTGATAACAGTCCTCTCAATCGAGTTGTAAGTTCTTACCTCATCAGGAAATGCTACGTCTGAACAATCTCTCTCCTCCAGTTTTATTTCTGGATTAAAGTTGGGTCCTCGACCACTTTGATAACTTGAACCTCTGAAAGACCAGAGAGGCCTCAGTTAACATCACTCTTCGCCATTGGAGATGATATCCTTGTTTTCCCGGATTAAAGAAAATCCCGAGAGAAAGCCTCCTAAATCGGAGATTCGGCAGTACGGCAGTTTTTCTCCAAAAAACCCACTGATGAAAAGGTCATCGGCACCTCAAAATTGGATCACATCATATGGCATTTCTCCGAGAAGATCTCCGTGAAAAGTATGATGTAAAGACCCCGAACGAAAGCAGTCTCTCAAGAGACTCGTTTTCCCCAGTAGATTCAACAAATGGCGTCTCCAAACAGAGAAGTTTGTGCACCTCTACAACTCAGACGACTGGGTTCCCCAGCAAGTCTGACATCAAAACTTTTTCCACTCAAATAGCATCTCCCCAGGAAAATTCGGCGAGAAGCTTAAAGGAAAGCCTCTACGAATAGCGTCCCTTGTCAGTAAAGTTTATTGACGAAAGAAACTAAGACCAGTTCCTTGGTAGGAAACCAGGATCGAGGGGAAGTTTACAACAGCAACTTAGACCAGTTCCTTGGTAGGAAACTAGGATCGAGGGGAAGTTGACAAAAGAAACTAAGACCAGTTCCTTGGTAGGAAACCAGGATCGAGGGGAAGTTTACATTAGAAACTTAGACCAGTTCCTTGGTAGGAAACCAGGATCGAGGGGAAGTTTACAACAACAACTTAGACCAGTTCCTTGGTAGGAAACCAGGATCGAGGGGAAGTTGACAAAAGAAACTAAGACCAGTTCCTTGGTAGGAAACCGGGATCGAGGGGAGGTTTGTTTCAAAAGAAAACTAAGACCAGCTCCTTGGCTGAAGACCAGGATCGAGGGGAAGTTTACCTTTTCTAAGCATCATTTCTTAGCAAAAAAAGATGAATGCGTGAATTACCATTCATGGACGCCGTCAAAATTTCGAGTATTTCAATATTTAATCCTCTTGCACCCCGAATGCCCGAATACCTTCGCCATTCACACCTTCGTGTCCAAGAAGACTAAATAGGGGCATCTGTCATACCCAAAATTTTGACCACTTAGATTTCCCATCATTGTGCAAATCATCATCATAATATGGATGTACCTTCATGCCTCATCAATCTCCTCAAGGATTGTTGAGCATTCACTACCATCAAGAATTAGGGTTTCAAGCCCTCTCAGAGTTCTTAGACAAAGGATCAATCAAGGAATGACATGATCTTCAACTTGTCTAACCTCTCAAACATCCACAATGGATCAAAAGGACTCCCACTTCAAGGATCAAGCACAAGGCTGCTCCCTTCTAGGTGGATCAAGTCTCAAGATCGACAGTGTCACCAAATTAGGGTTTTGGTCGACCAGGGCCTCCAAATGGAAATTTTTCATCTGGGCACAAGCCAATGATCCAAAACATAACCTAATATACTTCATGGGACCTCATGGACCCAATCATCAAGTCAATTTTGCCTCCGGGGATGCATTCATCAAAAATCAGGAATTAGGGTTTCTTGACCTAATTCACCCCTAAGTTGACTTTTAGGGAAAATCATGAGCCAAGACCTCAAGAGAGGGTTTGAGGGTCTTTAAGGAACCATATTGATCCATTTGGAGCAATGGATTAATCCTAGAAGCTTGAGCAACAAGTCTCAATTTCATCTGCACCACAATTAGGGTTTCGCGAGGAAAGTCAACTGTAACTTTGACTTTTGACCAAGACATGCTCCCAAACCCTAGAACATGATTCAATATACCCTATGACACCCATGGAACATGTCCATCAAGTTTTATTTAGGTCAAGGACATGATTTCATGAAGAATTGCACAGTTTGGAATTCATCTGATAAAAAGTCAACTGTGCACAAAAGTCAACTTTGACTTTTTGAGATTTTTCACCAAAATGGATGTTTAACCCTAAAATGATGTTAATGTATGATTTGAATCGTCATTCATCAAGAAAAATCAAAGAAAGTGGGATAACTTGTAAAAGGGGTAACCATAAAAACTTAGAAAAATTTCTAAGTTATGGAAAAAGTGACACTAATGTGCCAACTTTGGAGGACCATAACTCCTAAACCACAAGGTCATTGTTCCCCATTCAAAGCTTGATTTGTAGATCTCATTGCCCTCTACAAAAGATTCATACTGACTTATGTCCAAATTCCTCATGGATTTTGAGTTATGGAGTGATCAAAATCAAGAAAAGTCACTTTGTTCCAACACTTAGTGAAAATTTCACTAAGTCAGATTTTACCCTACTTTTTGCCAAATGTAGGGGGGTTTTTCACTTGGATTCAAAAGAGATCAAAACCAAACATGTTCAAACAGTTGTTGTATCATGTAAGGGCTTTCCAAAATGACCAAGAACATTACCAAATTCAATTTGAGTCATGAGATATAACATTGGCAAGTTGCCTTGTTGAAATCTGTCAAGGCAAGGCAGATTTTGCATTTTTGCTCGATTTGCCAAAATCAGCCAAATCCAAATGCTCCTATCCACTTGGACACCTCTGAGGATTGAATCTAAAGGGGACAATCACTGAGCCAAGCCTCCAAAGTCTTTGGAACAAGAAATAGCATGTTGAACCTAGAATTGCCAAAATAGGGACAAGACTCCAATTTTGGATTGGAGCATTCAATGGAAGCATCAAGGTGGCATGGACTGAGCCATTCTCAACTGAATTCAGTCAAGACTTATCCAAGACCAAGGGAACCAGCATCCTGTTCCCTAACCTCTAGTCAATGGCTAGAGGAGACTTGGATTTTCATTTGCCAACATTGGCCAAACCTACTCAACAGTTGCCATTCACTATTCATTGCAAAACAAACTTGCTCTACTATAAATAGAGCTCAATTGTGATCAGTTTGAGTACACCAAAGCCATCAAACAGATGCTTTCCTCAAAATCTCTTCTTTCACTCCAATTTTTCCTTCTAAGGCAAGTCACTATCGGGTTTTGAGTTTGGGAGCTTTTCCAATCAAACCAATCACATACACACACCTCACATACATCATATAGAAGTGATCCAAACACTCACATAACATCTGGAACACAGATTTCACAAAATCACCAGCCAATTGCTCAAGTTCTTGACAGTTTTGCAGTTGAGGTACCATCTTCAACTCCAAACCATTTCAATCCATTCCAAGCATTTATACACACTCCATGGCACCTAGGGAAGCTATCCAGATCATTGGAACTTAGCTGTAACACCTCCAACACAAATCGCGATCACCAGCTGCAAGTGGTAAGCATGAGCTCTTCTAACTCTATGATCCATGCAATTTTTGCTGCACAATAATTTGGCCATATGTTCTTAATCATGCATGGAATGTTTCCCCTCAATTAATTGCATTGTTTGAATCGTGTATCAAAAATCCTAGCCTTCATGCAGAAATTAGGGTTCTTGAGGATTTTTCATGATTTCTTGTTTCATGCGTAATTTAAATGAAATTAAATACCATAGACATGATCGTGAGATTGAAACGAGTTGATTGGTATGTGGATTGCATGATATAATCAAGTATTCAGCGAGATTGAAGAGAAAATGCAAATCTGGGAAAACCCAGAACACGCGCGTGTTCTTGGTGTGTTCTTGGCGCCATTTTTTGAATATTTGAATATTTGAATTTTGTAATTTTATTTAATTGATTCAAAAATTAATTTCTCTCTGAGTTTTAATGATTTTGAGTTGATTTTTTTTTAATAATTCACAAAAATGTTAAAATATTTTATTTTCCAAAAAAATCCCAAAAAATATTATTTATTTTATATAATTGATATTTTTGCAAAGAATTAATGTTTTAATTGTTTTTGACATTTAAAATATTTTTTCCACCTTGATTTTGCAACTTTTAATGCCTTCTAATTATTTTGTAGGTCAATACTTAATTTTTGAAGCATTAATCCAAGATCACAATTTGTTTTTCCTATGTTAAACAATTTTGATCGTTTTAATTGAATTTTTATTCAATTAAATACATTTTTTAAAACAAATTAGGGTTTTTGGATTAATTCAACTCCCATAAATCATTTTCAAAACCTTTTGGGCCTCTAATAGAGTGTAAGACCCAATCATTTTTTGACCAAATCATTTTTGGGCCTCAGTATATTGTATAAGTCCCGATACCGTCAAAAACAAACGGCGCGATCGTCGCCTTTTGAAAAATAACCTTCTGGGCCTACCCTCGAGTAGTAAGACCCATTTCTTTTCTTAAAACTCTTTGGGCCTCTATTAGAGTGTAAGACCCAACCCTCTTGTACAGAAAACTTTTTGGGCCTCATTCGTTATATAAGTCCCACTGTACATTTTCGAATAAACGACGCGATCATCGCCAGTTTAAAATTAACGAACTGGGCCTACCCTCAAGTAGTAAGACCCATTCAAAAATTTTGGGCCTCTAATAGAGTGTAAGACCCAACCCCCTTTTAACCAAAATCATTTAGGCCTCAGATATTGTATAAGCCCCTTCGCGTTAAAAGAAAATATCAGCGCGTTCGCCATTTTTAACGAAAAGTCAACTGGGCCTACCCTCGTGTTATAAGCCCCACTCTTTTTCTTTAAACCTTTTGGGCCTCTTGAGAGAGTGTAAGACCCATCCCTTTGTACAGAAAACCTTTTTGGGCCTCAGTCACTTGTATAAGTCCCTCTGTACAAATTCAAACAGTGCGCTCACGATAAAACCCTGGGCCTCTCCTTGAGCTGTAAGCCCCAAATCTTTCTTTTTTCAAAGCACTTTCTCCTTTGATTTTGAATATACTGTTGTTTTCAATCTTTCTTTGTTGGACAACTAACCAAACAGCATGGAAGCTCTACAACCGAGTAAGTGGTTATTGCTTTCATTTACCGCTTTCATATACATATAACTGTATTGTGGGGTTGTTTCACTGTAAGTCTTCTTTCATAAACTCATATCAACTGTGTAATAATAGTATAGATATTTCGAGTTTCCCCGACAACTACGTCTAGAACTAGGTGACGTCGTTTCGTTTATTCATAGAAATAGACAACTAGATCCCCAATAGGATCACCAGATACAGTCTTCTCTTCGGCTGTCCTCATTAGGAATTGTCAAGAAACTCTACTCCCAGAGATGAATGTATTCTCCGTGAATGGCATCTTTGAGTTTCTTCCAAATTCTCGAACTTTCCTGACTTGATCTATTCCTTGTGAATAGATTGCCTTAAATTTCTCGGGGTTTGGGGACCCACGGGCTTCTTATAAGCATCGGCCTCCTCTTGGGCATCGTACAAGGACCCACAGGCTTCCTAAAAGCAACCCCGCCTCCTCTTGGGCTTAGTACAAGGACCCATCGGCTTCTTAGAAGTATTCACAGCCTCCTCTTAGGCTTCGTATAATGATTCTTCCTCCGAGAATGATAGCCTCCTCTTGGGCTTCGTACAAGGACCGATCAACTTCTTAAAAGTTTCCAGCCTCCTCTTGGGCTTCGTAAAAATTGTCCCGACGACCTCCTAGAGGTATAGGAACAGAACTTAATCATCTGCATAAAACAGTCCTTTCAAAGAGTCTACTACTGTTTCTCAAAGCATAGTACAAAAGATGAAACTCTAGACGGACAGTCTAATCTCCTTGAGTTTTCCAGACATTCTCAAGTGACCCCTTCGTTAAATAGGAAGAAAACCCGTAGACTCGGACAGTCTCAATACCCTTCAAATTTCCCAATTCCTTAAAGAACAGGAATATCCCGGATCCTCGAATCAAATCCTCGAGTACAGTGTTGCTCATATAAGAACTGATTTTCTCTTTAAATCAGCATACTGGACCAGTCACTCAACTGAAACAGTAACCATAGCCTCCTCTTAGGCTTTGTATAATGATCCTTCTCCAGTTACAATAGCCTCTCTCTTGGGCTTTATACAATGATTCTCCCCAGCGGAGTCAAACAACGTTTAGCCTCTCTCTCGGGCTTTGTACGAGACACATAAAGAGACTTTCTCGTTGAGTCAATCACCCTTTCGCCTCCATCTCGGGCTTTATACGAGATACAAAAAGGTTCTTATTGAGCCAAACAAATTTTAGCCTCCATCTTGGGCTTCGTACGAGATACAAAAAACTCTCTTGTTAAGTAAAGTAGCCTTCATCTCGGGCTTTATACAAGATACCAAAAGACTCCATCGTCGAGTCAAAACCTTTTAGCCTCTCTCCCGGGCTTTGTACGAGACACATATTAGCCTCCTCTTAGGCTTTGTATAAGAAAACCACTGGTTGGTCCAATCAACCTTTTAGCATCAAAGTTGTGCCTCGTTCACAGTACACAAACTTCAACAACTCTTTCCCCTTCATCTAATTGCTGTAAGCGGCAAGCCTCTGGATCATCTACATCCATGCCAATGTCCCTTTTTTAGTATGAGAAATTCCTAAGGAAAGATGGCATTGCTCTAAACTGAGTTAAAGTCTTCTCCTTCAGGTTAAAATCCCCTATAAAGGAAATTATGGCATTACCGGATTCACAAATCCCGGTTAAAGTAATCCTCCTTTACAATCAGTCACCCAACAATTGTGACAAACAGACCCCTTTAGAGATGACAAATTCTCTCTAAGGTCAACATTTTCAGCTTCACATCTTGGGCTTTGAACAAGATACAAACTACCTTCAGCTTCACATCTTGGGCTTTGAACAAGATACAAACCACCTCTAGCTTCACGTCTTGGACTTTGAACAAGACACCAAAACAACCATTTCCTCCCATAGAATAGGAGGAACTACGATCGCTCTGATTTCCCTGTTTCGGTAAACGAGAATACGTAGGCATAAGATTGAAAGAAAGAATCTTAGCGAGCACACTAAACAAAAACCCAAAATCCCATACTCTCATACATTCGTCCTAACATCCTAACCGATAGCCTAAAGCACCCCTTGTCAACAAAATAACCTAGGAGAAACCCCGAATCTTTGTAGCATCTGTAAACCAACACTTTTGACTGTTTAATCTCAGTATGTAAGCATGGTTAATTGGAGACATATATTTCCCTTCCTTCATCAGCTTTAATAGGATAAAAAATGAATCGAGCTATAGTACCAGAGCGATCGTGCTTCGCAACCACATCCAAAAATCACTCGCTACACATGCCACCTTGGTGCATCCATTGAATGCTCCAAAACAAAATTGGAGTCTTGTCCCCCTTTTGGGCATTTTAGGTTTGGCATGCTACTTTTAGTTCCAAATACTTGGGAGGCTTATGGATCAGTGTTTGTTCCTCCTTGGTCTCCTCCTGAGGTGTTCAGATGGATAAACTTGTTTGTCATTTTCACAAATTGATCAAATCGAGCAAAATGCACAAATCTGTCTTGCCATGACAGTTGCAGCAAGGCATATTGCCATTGTCATAACTCTTAGCTCAAATGAGATTTGATGGAGTTCTTGGCCATTTTGGAAAGCTCTCATATGATACAACATATGTGTGATCATTGTTTGTCTTGACACTTTTTGGATCCAAGTGAAAAATGCCCCTACATTTTGAAAAAACTGAAACAGATTCTGACTTAGTGAAAATTTCACTAAGTGTTGGAAAAAGTGGCATTTTCATGTTTTTGTCATTTTGGTCACTCCATAACTAAAAATCCATGAAGAATTGGAGTGAGGTGTAGTTGACACTTTTAAAGTATGCCATGAGAGCTACACATCCATATTTGGATCAGCCAAAATGGTTGCTTGGATCTCAAGTTATGACCCTTGGAAGTTGGTACCCTAGCCACTTTGTTCCATAACTTAGAAATTTTCTAAGTTTTTTATGGTTACCCCTTTTACAAGTTATCCCACTTTTCTTGATTTTTCTTGATGAATGATGATTCCAATCACACATTAACATCATTTTAGGGTTAGGGAACCATAATTATGAAAAATCTCAAAAAGTCAAACTTTGACTTTTATGCACAGTTGACTTTTTATCAAATGAATTCCAAACTGTGTGATCCTCTATGAAATTAAGTCCTTGACCTAAATCAAACTTGATGGATATGTTCCATAGGTGTTATAGGGTGTATTGAATCATGTCCCAAGGTTTAGGAGCATGTCCTGGTCAAAAGTCAAAGGCACCGTTGACTTTTTCCGCGAAACCCTAACTGTGGTTCTGATGAACTTGAAACTTGTGAATCAATCTTCTTGGATCAATCCATTGTTTCAAATGGATCAATGTAGTGTATTAGGGTCCATCAAATCATGTCTTGAGGTCTTGGCTCATGTTTTGTCCCAAAAGTCAACTTAGGGATGAATTAGGTCAAGAAACCCTAATTCCTGATTTTTTATGAATGCATCCCTTGAGGCTAAATTGACTTGATGATTGGGTTTATGAGGTCCCTTAGAGTATTTTGGGTTATGCTTTGAAGCATTGGCTCATGCCCAGAGGAAAATTTCCATCTGGAGGCCCTGGTCGACCAAAACCCTAATTTGGTGATACTGGCGATCTTGAGGCTTGATCCACTTGGAATGTTGCAACCTTGTGCTTGATTCTTGATGTGGGAGTCCTCTTGATCCATTGTGGATGTTTGAGAGGTTTATACAAGTTGAAGATTATGTCATTCCTTGATTGATCCTTTGTCTAAGAGCTCTGTGGGGGATTGAAACCCTAAGTTTAATTGTAGTAGATGCTCACCCATCTTTGGGGAGACTAATGAGGTATGATGGTCCATCCATATTGTGATGATGATTTTCACAGTGATGGGAAATCTTAGTGGTCAAAATTTGGGGTATGACAGATTCTTCAAAGCAATTGGAGAAGTGGGGTCAGACTCGATGAGTCGAAACAAGCCACCCTTAAAAACCTTTTCTTTGATCTTTGACAATATCTGGCTGGAAGGATCAGCAGTGGATTCACCACCAGATACAGAGGGAAAATTGAGGTTTTTGTCAGATGAACTTCCCCTAGAACCAACTAAGACTTTTAAGTACTCACAGGGGTTGTTCTTTTTCAGAGCCTCTAGTTCTTCTGCAGAAAAGGTCGTGGAGGCTTTGCTCGAATCCTTCGTAGTTGACAGGTTAGGATTAGGAGTTGTTTCGACAATTATCTCTTCATGGATGTCTTCTTCCTCTTCTTTATCTTGGTCATTACCCCCTTCGACATTTTCATCGTCGTCCATAAACTCCTCAATAGGTATTGATTGGTTGGGGAACATAAAATGTTTACCTCCCTCTTCCATAACATCATCTTGGACGACATCTGAGGGTTCGACTCTTGGGGACCTATCATCAGCTTCGTCTTCGAATTGCACCTCAGGGCTATCCACCTCCATGTCAACCCCAACTGTTTCAACCTGTGTGTCTTTATCTTGATCATCTTCGTGATCAAATTCACTAGTGTGAGAAGCTTGAGTGGTAGTCTTGGGTGGTGAAGTTTCGCGTTGTTTCTCGACCACTTGGTTGATTTCGCTCAGTGAGCTCTTCTCAGAATCCTTTGCTGAAGTAGGGTGATATGTTGGTTCACCTTTACTATTGAGTATTGTTGGGATGGTTGATTCGGCGGCCGGTTGAGTTGAAACTCCTGCGTCATCCTAGAAAGCATAAACGGAGTTAGTGGTCGAACAGAAAGACTAAGGACGATGAAGTATATATGTGAATCATTTTGGTACCTTAGGAGCTTCTGCCCCAGGGCTTGAGTTATCACTTTCAGGTTGGTCTGCAGCCTTTTTTGACATCTCTTCAAGGGTTGGCTCCAAGATGGTTAGTTTGGTGGGTTTTTTTATCAAGACCTTCACGCCTTTCACCTGAGATTGAGCAATGGCTTCGTTTATCTTTGGTTGCCTTTTCTTCTTCTTCAGAGGTTGTTCAGCAGTTGGAGATAAGTCTTCATCATCAAATTCGACTATCACTAATGTGCCATCCTTGGCCTTCCTTTTCTGGGGAGTCGGAGGTTGCTTTCGAGCGCCCTGAAGAGGAAAACGTTAGAAAATAGTGAACATAAAGTGACAAACTTAATAAAGGGTGTGAAAACACCTTTGTTGTTGTTGTTGCTATCTTGCTCCCTTCCTCTTCTTTCACTTCTGCAGGTTTTCTAACTGGTGGTTCCTTTGGAGGAATCTTCACGGCTAAAATAAACAGAAAAACAGTCATTATATGTGAAAATAAATAGACAAGGAAATGTTGGGTCAAAATCCTCCCGTTCCACACCTTCATATATTTAAAATTCGATGCGAACATCTTCGATCCCAATATGAAGATGCCCTTTGAAACTGTCTAGTGTATGTTTGGTCGGAACCACCCGCTGTGCTTTTAGTTTTGATTGTTGGTGAAGGATTTTGATAGAATCCCCACAGACGAACCAGTCTGGAAATGGATGGGCAATGGCCACTCCAAAATCAGCGCTTGGCAGTCGAGGGAATTTTGGAGCAAACATATTGAATGTCGTTTCGTATCGTTTCTCAGGAGGAACGTACGAAGGGATTTTTAAGTTCTCCATTTTCTTTAAAAAAAAATCCTTCAGAGTAACAGCTGCGTCGCGGACGGTTCGACCAAGGTCAATTGGTCGATAAACAGTTTCAAAGTATTTTTGGAAGGTTTGGATTTCTGTAATGTGCGTCGAAGTACCTTTCTTCACTTTTTCCTGCACAGAGAGGAAAGCCTTGTTAATGTGGTATATAAATGCAGCCACGTCGAAATTTTTTCCAGCATAATAAGCCTTCCACCAATCATCAAATTGTTAAGTACAAAGGAAGCTTGGTTCGAAAGCTACTGGAAGAAACTGTGTTCAACCAGCATATCGTGCAATCTGCTTAATGGCCATTGCTTCACTATGATTGGCGTTGTAAAGAAAGAGAGCACTTTTCTTGTCATAGATCGGTCGGGGTAAGACCTGAACCAATCCAAACTGTCGAGCGACAAGATTTGGTTGGTAAGTAATTAAGTAGACTTGGCTTTTGGAGAGGTAAATCTGATGGTTAAGACCCTAGGAGTTAAGAAGGCTTCCCAAATCACAATGGATTCTGCTGCTTGAGCTTTCGACGGTGCTGGGAATGGCCGGGTGAACCACTCAGGACCACACTTCCTCGCAGCAAAAGGAACCATGTTGGGTGTAAAATCTTAATGTTTGGCGAACAACATGATGAAGTTGGTGAAAGTCTGTTGGACAGGTCGGCCATCATCAACAGGTGCCAATTTCGCCAAATGAGGGCCTTCTACTCTTTGATTCTTCACATCATCAGCATCTTCATTAATCTGATTATTGTGGGGAAGACAAGCTTCGAAAGAAGCATTCAACCACAGTTGAATCAGCCTGAAGGGTCCAGAAAGGAGTAGACTTCCCTTGTCAACTAGGCTTTTGAGTTGGGTGACCCCTCGCTCATGGACTCATAGAGGCTGGCTAAGATCAATTCGCTCAAATATAAGTCATGGCTAGAGTGTAATTGGTTCTCCATGGTCAGAAACTTTCTAGCAACTTGCAGTGACTTCGAGCAGAAGACACGGCGTGACAGCCACAGAGCTAGGAAAGTTATATGTTCGACATCTGACACTTCCTCTCTGTTTTTATCATGATAGTGAGCTATGTGGGTCGAATAAGTTGCCTTAGAGGTAGTAAAACCTATGTTATCCTCAGCCATAAAGTCAGGATCGTAAGTATTTCTAGTAGGTTTGAGCCCTGTGATAGCGGTTATGTCGAAGAGAGTGGGTGTCATCATGCCACATGGGAGATGAAGAGTGTAGTAGGTGTTGTCCCAGAAGTACAAGGACGAAATCAGCATATTTGAGCAGTAATCAGGTCCTACTTTCGACAGCATAATCAGGTCATAAATACCCATTTTCTTCCAAACATCATATTTCATTTTTTCCAATTTGTTCAACCACCCTAAATAATCATAGGGATCCTTAAAGGTCGGGCTTGCTCTAAAATCCTAAAATTGTTCATGTATCTAAGGTCAATAGCCTTTTCAGTCGGAGGATCGTTTGGATTAGCAAGATTTTCAATACTAGCCCTAGGTTTCCTACATTGTCCTACAGGTTTGTATTTATGGTAAGAGGGGAAGTATTCCTTAAGACTAGCAGGATCTACACTTAAATCAGATAAAGGACCAAATAAAGCTAATGGCTTATCAGAAACGATTAAAGGAATAAGTACCTGAGAAGCGTAAATTCTCCATTTCTCTTCATCAAGAGGTTCAGGTAGATATTGTTGGTTCCCCACCATCGTAGGTCCAGAAACAGAATCAAACGGAGCAAGTTGAGAAATTTTTTTTGGAGCTGTCGTAGGTTTGCCAGCATCCTTGGTGACCTTGGCAGCATCTTTGGTGGAGCGTGTGGAGGAAGCCATTTTTTGAAAAATGAAGAAGATTGAGTTTTTAGAATGTAAAGGTTGCTGGGAAATTTGAGAGGAAGAGAACGTAAAAGTGGTAACAATTGTTGGAAAAGTATTTATAAGTTGGGAAGTGGAAGCGGTTTAAAAAATTGTGAAATGTTTAGACTGATAGTGGGACACGTGTTTTCCCCACGTTTCTTGATGAAGCGGTGGTAATAAGTGCCTACTTCCCCATGATCTCCTAGACCCTAGGAAAAGGTAATAATGATTGAGATTTTTGCGTGATTTGAAAAGACATGTCAGAAGTAGCAATAATGGTTATGATGTCATAGGTCTGCTGAAAGGAAAGTGAACAGTTGGAGCCACGAGCATGCGTCGAAGCCATACAAGGTTTGAATGAGACGTCGAATGACATTCTAAAAAAATGCCTTTTTCTTCAATAATGTCGAAAATGACATTTTTGGGGGGCAATTTGTTAGCTCCTAATTTCGACGCCTGATATTGGATTAAGGGTTCTATTCTAAGAAATGGGATTTGAGAAGTTTTAGGAGACTTCGACAGGAATATTACTCCTAGAAGATTTAGTCGAATAGGTCTTCATGCAAGAGGAAAGTATTTTAGGGACTTAGAAATATTTCTAACAATTTGGAGATGTTCTTCAATAGAAGGTTGATGGGTGTCGTTCGATTCAGGGATTCAAATTTAAATAAATGAGGGAACTCTGTCCTTATCCATTTAAGAGAAAGGACACGTGGTGGACATCTAAAGAATGAAGACATGAAGAATGCCATGTGTTTCGCTCTGATTAGTAGGACGTTAGTGGGTAGTTATTTTTCACCATTGTAAATAGAAAGTCTTATTATTAGGATTTGTGTGTGTTAAAGTTGTACAAATTTCTGAAATCGCTCAAAGTATTTTTGTGTAGCGAGAAACGAGTTGCTGAAGAAATGTACGTGTTATGTAACACCATTTTTCTTATTCAATTCAATCTAATTAATTTTCACTCAGAAGTTTATCTTCTTTTCTTTATTTTGTTAAGTTACTTTCCAATGCACTTTTAATTATTTTCTCGTATTACCTTCCTTTTAAGTATTGTTGAAATGCCTATGTTTCCAAATATGAACACAGTCGAAATGTTCAACATTATTCCCGTCTCTTTTTAAATCGTTTTAGCACATGTCGTAGGATCTAGTTTGGTCAATCCTCCAAGTTTCTCATTTTTTTTATAAAATTGATAGACTAGAGGTTGTTTATTATTTTTCCCAGTAAACACGTGTAAGCATGCCTATTTGCTTGTTTAGATTCTCGTAGTTGCATTTAATAAACTTTTATTTTTTTTATTTCAGATTCAGTTAACTTTCTTCAACAAAAAGTTATTATAAAAAGATGGGTTAATACACTTTTGCCCCTACCATTTATGCCGAATTTGAAAAAGGACTCTGTAAAAAAACTTAGATTTTGTCTTCTCACTGGATTTAGTCAATAGAATCTATGACATGACGCTGTTTTTAGTGTTTTTTTTCAATGTAATGTGACCTCCAAATATATATATATATATAGAGAGAGAGAGAGAGAGAGTTTAGTTGATATGCACTAACAGTGTAAAATTATTTTACACTGTGATCCAATAAAAAATCAACAGTCTGCCATGTCATTATGTTTTTTTTAAATATCAGTGTAATGTGGCGGGATTCATGGTCGTCATTGGTTGACAGTGTAAAAATATTTTACACTGTCAGTGTATCACCTATTTTCTCATATATATATATATATATATATATGAGAATGTAATTTTTATGTGAGAACATGAGAATAAATCTGAACCATTAGATTTTAAAATAAATTATGGATAATATGTGTGGTTTTTTTCTCTCTCTCCTCCATTATTAAAATAAATGATGGAGGAGATAAAAAAAAATGACACATAATCGTCACAATTTATTTTAAAATCTAATAGTTCTGATTTATTCTCATGTTTTAACATAAAAATGGTATTCTCATATGATATGTTTCATATATATATATATATATATATATATATAGAGTTTAAAATGTTAAATTTCAAAACTTAAAAACTTTATCTCCAACAAGTGTTGACCTTATAAGACAAAACTTACAAGAGGTGCCTTATTCCACTAGGCTAATTGCTTCTTTTATTTAGTTGTTTGTATCACTATTTATATTACAACATTTCATATATATATATATATATATATATATATATATATATATATATATATATATATATATATATATATATATATATATATATATTACTTTGAGTTTATTAATGTAAATATTAATGTTAATATTTAATTATTTAATTTTGACTTTCAGTTTAATATGAATTTTAAATTTTTAATAGTAATTAAAATATTTATATTATAAATTAAAATTAAATAGTATTTGTTCTAGACTGGACCAATGGCTGGACATGGCTCAATCCGCTTCTGCTCCAGAGCGGCCCAAATTGTCTAAGTCCAATCCACAGAGGGGCAAAAGTTACCTTTCTGCCCCTCTAACCGGGCAAGGAATGCAACATTCCTCCCCGGAATCACTTCCCATTACGCACGACTTCGTTACTCCCCGAACAGCTGTGGGCAGGTACCCGGAACCATGCCTATGCCCGACATAACGGCTAGTTTTGGGCACCCTGCCCGACATAACGGCTAGTTTGGGTAGTTACCTATTCTTTGGGGAAAACGGTTATTTCGCCCCGAAAATAGGACCGTTGGCCATGTGCTGGGGGCTCTATATAAACCCTCTCGCTTGAGAGGGTCAGGTATCCAATATTCACCCTAAGAACTCATACTTTGTACTTGCCCATTTTCTCTGACCCTTTCTTACTTGAGCGTCGGAGTACCTTACAGGTACACCCCCTCCTCTCCATACGACCAGCATCCCTGACGCACTTGGCGGCCCAATTCTACAGGATCTGATCCAGCCTTCACGATCAGTGGCGCCGTCTGTGGGAACCATTGTTCTCCCCATCTTTCTTTCCTCAGAAACCGAAGATCAAAACAATTCTCAAACATCATCACGTTCATGGCCTCCCAAGATCGCACCAAGGATGCTCTCCAAGCCACCATCCTCCCCGTAAACAAATCTGACATTGACGGTCAGTCATCTCTCCTCCAAGATGTCTGTTTCCTCAGGGACGGAGCCACTGCTTCTCCTTCCCCTACCCCTACTGATCGCAGCAACGATCAGCCTTCACTTGACGTCCAGCACGTTATTGTTCCGCCCAACGCCGACCCGGCCGTGGCAGCCCTCCTGGAGGCGATCAACAAAACCAACACCCTGATCTTGCAGCAAAATGAGAGGATCGGGGCGTTAGAAGAGTCCAATCGTCCAAGATCCCCTCCTCTGCGGAGGAACCAACAACGGTCAAGGAGCCCGCAGCCCCAGAGAGACATCGACTGAAGACTGCGCCAAGAGTCTGATCCTCGCGCAACCCGGAAGCGCGAACAGATCTCCCCGCGTGACCAACACTCTCACGACCACAAGAGGACTCGATGGAACGAGCAATCTCTGCCAGTCAAGTCTAAAGGACAGGCCCGCTCACCTTCCCCGCGAAGGAACCACTCCCCTTCTCCCCGAAGGAACCGCCGCCACGAACATCCCGTTTGGTCCCCATCATACACCAGTTCAAGCAGCGACGATAAGCCTCGCGGCCCATTGTCCCAGGAGATCCTGGCTACCCGTCTCCCAAAAGGCTTGGAGAAACCCCCGTCACTCGGTACGTACGACGGAACCACCGACCCCGACGTGCACATCAAGAACATCGATGTACTGTTAGAGTACTGTGGCGTACGGGGCGCCATCAAATGCTGACTATTCCCGACCACGCTCTAAAAGGGAGCGATGACATGGTACAAGCAACTGCCCGAGGAGTCCATTACCTCGTGGAGACAGCTGGGCAGGATGTTCTCACAACACTTCACAGCATCTCGCCATCACCCCAAGACCGAGGCCTCCCTTGGGGCCATAATCCAAGGAAAAGACGAGCCTCTCCGCGCGTACATCAAGAGGTTCAACAAGGAAGCAGTACAGGTCCCTACAACGGACAAAATGAAGAAGTTTCTACTCGAGCAAGGGGTCCGCCTGGGCTCCGAGTTTTCTAAAGCCATTGGCCTCGCACCACCGAGGAACTTAGACGCCCTCCTCCTTAAAGCCTAATCACACATTCAGTACGAAGAAAAGGTTGCGGCCTGCAACGTCCGAGCATCACGCCATCAGGAGAACGCTCGGGCCTCCAGAGGAGAAGAAGCCTCGACATCTCGTCGGGGTGAACGGAAGCGCGAGGACCGTCCACGAGACTCCCGCGACAACAAGGGACCCACGTTTCCATGACTACACCCCCTTGACCGTCTCCAGGGAGAAAATATTGTCCGAATATACCAATTCGGAGTTCAAGCAGGTAGGGGTCCGCTTCCCTAAACAACTGTCGGCCAGACCGAACGTGGACAAATCAAAATACTGCCATTTCCACAAGAGTCACGACCACACTACTGAGGACTGCATCCACCTGAAGGATGCCATTGAGATACTGATCAGGGACGGCCACCTGAAACAGTACGCGAAGAAGAAGGACACTCCTCGGCAGGACGCCCAGGAGTCCAAGAAGATAGAAGAGGAAGTGCCCTCCTCGGAAGACGCCAACATAGAGGTCGCTATGTCCATATCGCGACCGGAGGACTTCTATGTCCCGGACGGGCTCAGCGCCCCTGCTTATTTCGCGGCCCACGGCCCGTGGGAGACTTTTCCCTCCGCCATGGTCATCTCTGGCGGGGGCTTCAACAAAGTCACTGTGGGCTCCGTGAAACACAAGTTCGAGCATCTGATCAACACGAGCTCCAATAAAGTGACCACGCTCTATCAGGCCCAGAAGGGCTCTGTCCCCATCTTCTTCTATCGAGAAGAGCTCCTCGGCAGATCTCCGAACTCGAGCATACCTTTGCTCGTCAGAGCCTGAATGGCGAACTTCGACGTTCGCAGAATACTCGTCGTCCAGGGCAGCTCGGTCAACATCATGTACTCCCAACTGTTCTCAACGCTTCAGCTGGAGGAATCACACCTTACCCCCTATGTAGGGTCCGATTTACAGGGATTCAAAGGATCAGTGACCAAGTCGTGGGGCTACATCGAACTGATCGTAACCTTCGGATCAGCTGAGACGGACAGATCTGTCAAGGTACAATTTCTGGTGATCGACTGCCCGTCGCTTTACAAGTTCATATTCGGAAGGCCAACTCTGGCCGAGTTGGTAGCGGTGCATTCAGCAGTCCACCTGAAGATGAAGTATTACACTTCAAAGGGGATGGTCGCCACCCTCCACGACAACATCGAAGCTGCACGTAGGTGTTTCGAGGCAGCTACAAAGGGGCTCAACACCATTGCGTCCAAGCCAAAAGCATCGGGCAAGCCAGCATTGCCAAGCAGCTCCGAGGAAGCCAAGCCTCTTCCCCAGGTCGACTCTATCGACCTCGACAATCGCTTCCAAGAAGAAGACCGGCAGGAGTAACGAGCAGCTTCAGCCGACCCGTCCACATCGTCCAGCAGCAACTCCCATCCGATGCGCCCGATCCCGGATGGCAACTTCGAGATCGTTCTATTCGGCGATGACCCTCAGTGGGGAGTAAAGATTGGAGCAGATCTTCCCGAAATTGCGAGGAAGCAGCTTAAAGCATGCCTCCGTGAGAATGCAGACCTATTCGCATGGAGCGCCACCGAAATGCTCGGATTGGATCCGTCCGTCGCCTGCCACCAGCTGACAATTGACCCGGCCATCAAGGTCGTAGCACAACGCAGGAGAAAGCAGTCTCCGGAGAAAGCTGTAAAAGCTGTAAAGGACCTCCTCGAGGCCAAATTTATTTCAGATGCCAAGTACACCACTTGGCTGTCCAACGTTGTACTAGTTAAAAAATCTAATGAAAAATGGCGCATGTGCATTGATTACACCGATCTCAATAAGGCATGCCCGAAGGCTGCCTACCCCCTCCCCAATATTGATAAACTCGTTGATAATTCCACTGGTTTTAAACTTTTATCGTTCATGGATGCCTACTCGGGCTATAATCAAATTCCGATGGCAATGTCCAACAAAAAATATACGGCCTTCATGACCGAGTCGGGCAACTATTACTACAACGTAATGCCCTTCTTCCTGAAGAACGCCGGAGCAACGTACCAACGAATGATGAACAAGGTATTCCGGGGAGAAATAGGAGACATGCTTGAAGTCTACATGGACGACATGATCGTAAAATCCCACGAGGAAACCGATCATACTGCCCATTTGAGAAAGGTCTTCGAACATACAAGAAAATACAAAATGCATTTTAACCCGGAGAAGTGCACGTTCGGTGTTCGGGCAGGAAAATTCCTCGGCTTCTACTTAACGGAACGAGGAATCGAAGCCAATCCCGACAAATGCCGACCATTCTCCGAGTTTCCTACGCCCAAGTCCAAAAAATCCATCAAGTCCCTCAATGGGATGCTCGCGTCACTATCTCGTTTCGTGGCCAAGTCTGCCCAGCACGCCTTACCATTCTTCAAACTCCTCCGCAAATAGGCAGCATTCGAATGGACCGAGGAGTGTGACGAGGCCCTTCTCCATCTGAAATGAGCACTCTCAGAGCCACCGGTCCTCTCTCTCCCGGACAATGGCGAAACATTGTACCTGTACCTCACCGTAGCAACTGAAGAAGTGAGCGCCGCTTTCATCTGCGAGACACCTGACGGGCAGAAGCCCATATATTTCACGAGCAAAGGGCTACAAGGACCAAAGTTAAGATACCAATAGATAGAGAAGGTGGCGATGGCCCTCATCAACGCAGCCAGAAGATTAAGAAACTACTTCCTGGCTCACACGATCCTGATTCGAACAGGTCAACCCATAAAGTAGCTGCTCGGACGACCAGACATAGCCGGTCGGATGCTCAAATGGTCGTTAGAACTGTCCAAATTCGACATCCTATACGAAAGTAGAAAAGCCCTCAAGGCCCAAGCTCTGGCCGACTTCGTCGTGGAAATGACATTCACAGACTCCCCCGCGAGCGAAGCTCGCAAATGGTCCCTTTTCGTTGACGGTGCCTCAAGCTCGGCAGGCAGCGGCGCGGGCATCATACTGGAAAGGGATGAAGGAATCATCGTCGAAGTATCACTCACCCTGTCATTCCCAACCTCCAACAACCAGGCTGAATATGAGGTCTTCCTCGCTGGGCTACGCCTGGCCAAAGACCTGGGCGCAGAAGAAGTATTCATTTGCACGGATTCACAACTCGTGGCCCTCCAGGTCCGGGGAGAATATCAAGCCAAAAACAACAACCTGACCGAATACTTGGCCCTGGTCAAAAAGGAGATGGCGAAGTTCGCAACAGTGGAAGTAAAACACATTCCCCGCGAACATAACGTGCGAGCAGACGTGCTATCCAAACTAGCTAGCACAAAGAAGAAAGGCGGAAACAAATCCCACATACAGGAAGTACTCCCTCGACCCAGCATCGAGAAAGCCTCCCCGACACTCGACGTGCAGGTGATCGGCGACAACAACTGTTGGATGACCCCTGTCTACAACTATCTCGCCAAAAACGAACTTCCGTCTGACCCAAAGGAGGCCAGCACAGTCAGGCGAAGAGCCTGCTCTTATGTCTTGCTCGAAGATAAACTCTATAGGCGGGGATTCTCCATTCCACTACTCAAATGCGTCGAGGAAGAGATGGTCGCGCACATCCTGCGCGAAATCCACGAAGGAATCAATACCCAACATCTCGGCGGAAGGTCGCTTGCCCGAAAGGCCCTCCGAGCAGGATATTATTGGCCAACCATGCAGCACGACGCGAAAGAGCATGTGAAGAAATGCGATAAATGCCAACGACACGGGGACATGCACCTGGCTCCGCCCAACGAGCTCAAGGCTATGTCCTCCCCGTGGCCATTCGCCTGGTGGGGCCTAGACATCCTAGGACCCTTCGTGGTAGGATCAAGTCAGAACAAATACCTAATAGTGGGCGTAGACTATTTCACAAAATGGATAGAAGCGGAAGCTCTAGCCAAAATAACTGCCCTCAACATCCTGCGTTTCTACAAACGAAACATCCTTTCACGCTTCGGTATCCCCCAAGCTATAGTAACGGACAATGGGACGCAATTCATGGACAGGAAGTTCCAATACTTCGTCGCCCAACTGGGCACGAAGCAGCACTTCACATCCGTAGAGCACCCTCAAACAAACGAGCAGGATGAAGCAGCCAACCGAGTCATCCTTCGAGGCCTCAAGCGAAGGCTGGATGAAACAAACAAGGCATGGGTCGAGGAACTGCACAGCGTACTATGGGCATACCGCACAACTCCACACTCGACGACCGGGGAAACACCTTTCCGCCTAGAATATAGGACCGAGGCTGTAATTCCCGTCGAAGTTTACATGCCCTCTAGGCGGACAGAGTCACCCCTAGACGAGGAGATGAACGACGAGTCATTAAGAGAAGAACTCGACCTCGTCGAAGAAATCCGAACCGGGGAAGCCCTCCGTGAAGCCTCACTGAAACAAAAAATTACCATCAGGCACAACGCCAAGGTGATACGATGAGAGTTCGACGTGGGAAGCCTTGTTCTAAGAAGAAACCACAAAGACTCTCGCGAAGGAAAACTACCAGCCAACTAGGAAGGACCTTATCGCGTCCGAGCAAAAACGGAAAATGGGGCCTACTACCTAGAACATCTCACCGGGGAAGAACTTGCTCGACCATGGAACGCTGAAAAGCTAGAACAATACTACAGCTAAATTCTCGGTTCGACCCGTCACAACAACGAACGTCAGCTACCGACCACTATGCACGTCTAGGTATAAGCGTCACATACGAATAAAGCAGAATCTCACTCAATAACGAGCCGGGTAACTGCTAGACAGCGGTCCTCGATCGAGCATCGCTGTCGTCAAAGTACCATGACTGGAAGAACCCTAGCTCGCGATGGGACACTCACGCTGCGAACTCAGGCCTCAAACGCGACCTGAGCTCCGCACCCCCGCCAGGATATTCCCTAGCCGTTCGACCAGTTCCCCTCACTGTCGAACACATCTACAACGAGCAATCCCCCTAAAATATTTGTTCAAGTCAAATACTCCCAATCACGGGCAGATACACATTCACAACGAGCATGAGTACAACACTTAGCAAAAAATAAAAGTAAGTAAATTCATGCAGATAACAGAATCGAACATATAATAACTTAACATAATATGTGGCCACAAGGACCACGATTATACTGAGTTACATCAAACGGGGGACACGCCCCCCAAAAATAAATTACAATAATACTCGGCACGCAGGCCGGACAGATTACAACAACATCAAAAACACAAACTCCTCACTCATCCACATGCTCGGCAAGCTCGAATTGAGGCCCCTGGTCCTCCGCGGGCTGATCCTCGTTATTCCCTTCAAGGAGAGCATCCGGCATAACGATCCGGCCATCCTCAACGTGCGCCAGATAGTGGGTGCCCTCGACAGAAAAGTCAAGCTCGGGGTCACCACCCGCAGTTGAGCCACGGCGTTCCCTAAAGACTCCTCCGCAACGACAATGCCATCATCCTCGGTCGTCAGCAAACGGGCAACCAGCTTGGATCTCGTCTTCAATTCCTTCACATCTTTCGGCTCATCATCACCCGGGGCATTGACCGCCCTCAGCCGCTGGACCAGCTCCTTGGCAACTTTCTTCTCCGCCGTCAGCGTGGAGTTCTCCTTCTTCAACCAAGCCACCTCCTCCTCATCCTTCTTCCGAGCATCTTCAGCAACCTTAGCTTCTTCTCTGAGGGATGCCATGGAAGCCCGAGCAGCGGTAAGTTCGGCCTCCAGCATCCTAACCAAAGCTGAAGCGTCCTGAGCCACCAGCGCTCTCTTGCTCGGGCGATCCATGCTTTCTTAGCGAAGAGACTCTGCCCGAGGCACAATCAGAGAGTTCCCCTCGAAGAATTTCCTGTCAAGGATACAAGGAGGAAGCTCGAACTTCCCTTTCTCAGGTACCCGAGTGAGATCCACAGCGTCCGTAATTCTTGGCCGCTTGGATCGACCGGTCAAAGGAAGAGGAGACCCCCAGGGAGCAGGAGTAGGAGAGGAAGAGGTCCCCGCAGCAGACTGCACCGGAAGAGGAGCACGAGCACAGCAAACCAAGACTTCGGAGGAGCCGCTCCGGCCTTGTTCCTCGCAAGAGCATTCCTCACAACCTGGTCATGAGCCTGAGGCATCTCACCTGCACAAACAAAATACGAGCACGTTAGATACGAGGAAAAGAAATAACGCAAACAAAGCTAAATAACTAAGACTACCCAGCAGCTTCTCGGCGTCCTCGGGAGTCTTGCACTCCAGCAGTGCCTTAATATTGATAAATCGACGCTCAAGCCTCTGACTCCCATCTTCCTCGAAGACCGAATTACCCTTGCTCGTCCAGCACTCAGCAAGCTGGAATGAGTTAACCCGCTTCACCAGCACCTCGTACGCCATGGTGTCCTGCCCACGTAGCTCGCTCGGTTGGAGAACATAGTCACTGGGCTTCTTGACGAAATGATCGGGTGCCTAATGGATGGGGAACTTATAGATTCTCTGCCCGATAAACCTCCCATCTTCGTCACGCAGGTCGTTCCCATCCTCACCCAACTAAATCTCCCAGACGTACGTACTGTCCTGGGCAGCTTCGGGCAGGGGCTCGACAACATAATAACGCTCCTTGAACGTACGTATTGACTCCGAGAAGGGCTTAAACAACTTGCGGGGCTGCTTCAAAGACACCCAACCATACTTCTTCCCCGACAGCTGCCTTTGAAGATGGAAGACAGTGAAGAACAGAGGGAGAGTATCCCCTATGGAAAGATGCTCGCATACCAGCTCAAACACCCGGATGAAGGCCAGCGAGTTAGGATGCAGCTGCGTGGGGGCCAATTTCTAATGCACGAACACTGACTGCTGGAAATCAGTGAACGACATCCTCAGGCCCAACTCCTTAAAGGCATATTCATACATCGTGAAACGGTCCCTGAAGTTCGTGCAGACCCGTTCATCCACGGAAGGGAAGTGCACCTTCCACTCTCTCTCCGGTCCAACCTCCGTAAAAACATCCCCCAAATACTTCACAAAAGAAGACACGTGCTTAGTGGGTTCGGCCACCTCCCATTCCTCGGCGGAATCCACGACGACGTCCTCGTCCATGTCGTCCATATCCTCTTCCTCCCCATCGCTGGGAGAACTCGAAGCCGTCGAACTCGTGGCCGTCGAGCTACTATTATCCTCGGAGCCTGTTTCTTCCTCGGACGTATCTATGATAACCTCTCTATCTGGCCCCGTCGCCATTACGATCACCTGAAAAGCAGAGAAGAAAGTGAATTCGACAACAAATCAAATCTACCCTTCCACCGCTAAGTCAAGTGAAAGGGCGCGCAAAGGGCTGAGGACAACGTCCCCGACCTAAGCCCTAACATCAAAGGAAAAACTGACACCTCCCTGCGAGGAGACGCTCGAAACAAATCATCCCCGAGCGAGGAGCTTCCCCGCACTCATACCCAGTTTCCGTTTGAAGCTTCGCCAGAAATCGCAAAGCTCCACCGGAATCTGGGAATGTCCTGCCGGAAAACTCATCACTCACTCAGAAGATGAACAGACACGACGGTCACACATGCATAGCTGTCGCAACATCGTCGTGAACCACCCTCCTCGCTGAAACACACTACTAACTCCGGCGACATATCAGAGGTAGAAAAATGGCACAACCACCATCCACCACCAACAATCGCCGGAAACTCACCCATTTCATCCTCTAAACCTAGCCCTAACCACATGCAACCTACCATCGACAACAAAAAGGAGTAAAACAAGCAAGGTATCAGAAAACTTACTTGATTTAAGTAGACGAAAGTAGCTGCTCGAAGCTTGAGGCGGTGGTTGGAGTAGGCAGACAGCGGTTACGGGCAAGAATGCTGAAGGAAGCGGAGAGAAATCAAAGCAAAAAGTTCCAAATGGAACAATTTTCCCCTTTTTATACAAAGGGGCACGTGCGAACACGCGCTCGTAGGACATGATGGCTATCCACTAGCCATCATTGCCTAGTAACTGCTACACAGAGCTCTAGGCACACGTGGCGTCCCAACGTTTCCAATTCTGTGTGACCATTAGTCTCCCCGAACACCGGACAACAATGTCACGACCATGAATCTCACGGACACCAGGGGTCACAAGCGCATTGAGACAATCCTTCTCGTCTTCAAACGAGGCTCTATGCTAGCTCCCCGGAGCAAGGAACTGCCCTTAAGTCATCACTCTCATGCCCGGGAGCAACGACTTAGGGGGCTCCTGTTCTGGACTGGACCAATGGCTGGACATGGCCCAATCTGCTTCTGCTCCAGAGCGGCCCAAATTGCCTAAGTCCAATCCACAGAGGGGCAAAAGTTACCTTTCTTCCCCTCCAACCGGGCAAGGAATGCAACATTCCTCCCCGGAATCACTGCCCGTTACGCACGGCTTCGTTACTCCCCGAACAGCTGTGGGCAGGTACCCGGAACCATGCCTATGCCCGACATAACGGCTAGTTTTGGGCACCCTGCCCGACATAACGGCTAGTTTGGGTAGTTACCTATTCTTTGGAGAAAACGGTTATTTCACCCCGAAAATAGGACCGTTGGCCACGCGCTGGGGGCTCTATATAAACCCTCTCGCTTGAGAAGGTCAGGTATCCAATATTCACCCTAAGAACACATACTTTGTACTTGCCCCTTTTCTCTGACCCTTTCTTACTTGAGCGTGGGAGTACCTTGCAGGTACACCCCCCTCCTCTCCATACGACCAGTATCCTTGACGCACTTGGCGGCCCAATTCTACAGGATCTGATCCAGCATTCACAATCAGTATTATTTATGTAATAATGTTAAATATGTATTATAACGTATTTAAAAAGTTAAAATTAAATTTTAGTTTATTTTTAAAATAATAAATATTAAAATATATATTTAATACAAACAATTAAATATTTTTATTACATAAAGCTTCATACAAATATTTTCAGTTTATATTATTACTAAATTTTTATATATTGAAAGTAATATTATTAACATATTATAATATTAATATTTTATTATTAACATTTAATAATATTCAATATCAAACAAATAAATATAATATTTTTTTATTAACATTTTATACAAATAAATTATTTAAAATTTTTATATTAAACAAATTAATGTTTTATTATTAACATTTTATACAAATAAAATATTTGAAATTATTTGAAATTATATTAATGTTTTAATATTTATATTAAACAAATAAATTATTAAAATTTTATAATATTTAATATTAAACAAAAATTAAACAAATATATTTAATATTAAATATATTTGTTTAATAAAATATTAGTATATTTAAATATATTTATTTAATAATATATTTAAATAAATATACTATTAAATAAATATATATATATAAATATATGTTTAAATAAATATACCATTTAATATTTTATAATATCTTAATTATTTCATTTTATTTCATCAAAATACGTTAATATTAATTTAGTTAAGTTTAGTTAAAATGTTAATATTATTTTTGTTAGTTTATTAAAACGTTAATATTAATTTAGTTTATTAAAAAGTTATTAATAATTTAGTTTATATTTACTTTCAATTTAAGATTAAATATATTTTAATATTTATTATTTAGTTTATGTTAAATATTTAAATGTTTATGTTACAGTAAATATTTAATCAATATTAAGTCTTGAACCCCTTTATTTTTAATTATTATATAATATTAATTTAGTTTATTAAATGTTTATGTTACTATTATAAACAATGTGTAATATTTATATGGAATTAAATGATTTATTTGTTGTAATATATATTTGAAGCAAACAATAAATAAGAAAAGTGTGATAGCTCAATGGAAGGTGGCACCCTTTGCAAGTACTAAGTCTTGGGTTCAACCCTTATTGGATGCAAATTTTTAAGTTTTGATATTTTTAATATTTCAACATGCAAATAATAAAATAATGATAAAAACACCATGTGTAATTAAAAAAAAGAAAAAATATATAAAAATCCAACAAAGTAGTAAACGTCACATTAAAAAAAAAACCAACAAAGCAGCGCCACGTCACAGATTCTATTGACTAAATCCAGTGAGGGGTCAGAATGAAGGAATCTTCAAATGGCAAGGACGAAATCTGTGGCGTTTTTACAGGGTCCTTTTTTGAATTCGACCCAAATGGCAAGGGGCAAAAGATGTATTAATCCTAAAAAGATTGGTACACTCGGTTGGATAAAAGTAAAGTAACTTATACATTGTTTTTTTTTAACAATTATTATATATTTATATGTTTTTAATATTGGAAATACGTTTGATTTCCGCTCAAGAATTTCGTCAAAATTTGATGAATTCTAAAACAAATATTGTTGAATAAGAATAAATATTTCGGATTGATTACTCTTATTGTTCTTCATTCTTCACTTGAGTGAATCAACCACTCTTGTTGCAACATTATATCGCTGCACAATTGATAATTGAAGGAAGAAAAGAAAACTGAATTTGGGAAAGAAAAATTTAGGGTTTCAATGAGAAAAGAAGGAAGAACTTATTTCTGCAGAGCTTTCTCTCTGCTCTCAAACTGAGATATTCAACTGTGTAACTGCACTTATGTATTATGATACAAGTTACAATCAATAATAGGGTAACTCCCTATTTATAGGTTGAGTTTGTTGCACTCATTTCGTCATGATATCTACAATCCGATTCTTAGTTCTACAGTGTTTCAAGTTCATCTTCACTTCTGCCATTTGTTCTCGAAGATAATGGAATATTATTTCGACGTGCTTGCTTCTTCCATGTGCTATTGGATTCTTTGCCAGATTGATAGTAGACATATTGTCGATCTTTATGGTAATTGGTCCATGATTTTTTGCTGTAATCTCTTTGACCAAATTCACCATCCATGTTGCTTGACATGCACATAGACAATTAGCTATGTACTATGTTTCAAACAACGACAGTGCCACTATTGATTCTTTTCTTGAGTTCCAATCAACTGGTGCACCACCTAGCATAAACACATAGCCAACTGTGAATTTTCTACCATCAGCATCACTACACCAACTTCAGTCGGTGTAACCCATTAGTTTGCATTATTTTCCTTCATCAACTGCAGGAAACAAAATGCTATAGTCGAGAGTTCCTTTCAGATACCTTAGTATCCTCTTCAACGCTTCTAGGTGTGATACCTTTGGCTTCTGCTTGAATCTACTCACCATACCTACATTGTATGCTAGATCAGACCTCGTGTGACAAAGGTATCAAAGTGATCTAATGAGTCTTCTGTAATGCGTTGGATCGACATCATCTTCATCTGTGTCTTTCGATAGTTACATTCTGGGCTCAGATGGAATCGAAGTTGGGTTGCAATCTTGCATCTCAAATCTCTTGAGTATTTTGCTTGCATATCTTTTTTCTACATCATTAAGCCTCAACTATTCATGCAAAATTCGACGCCAAGGAAATATGAGAGATTTCCCAAGTCTGACATTTCAAAATCCTAACTTAAGTCATGTTTGAAGTCTTCGATCTCCTTCTTGCAACTTACTGTTATCTCAGGATGATGCCCGGGATCACGGATTGATCTTCCTTCATCCCCAGATGTCTTGGTTAGGTTATTTTACTATTGATTGGGGTAATTTTTTAGGAATATTTCATACTGGTGAAACCTATTACTCATAAAGCTTATCTTTCCTTTGTTTGTCTTAGGCTCCAATATAGTGTGCCCATTCTTGTAGAATTTGTTTTCAGAAGTATTGGTCTAGAGCGTATTTTCACTGACATCTTTCTTCTTACCATTTATGGACACATCCTCTATCTCTCGAGGAGATGAAAATGAATAAGGATATGTAAGCCTGATATCAGGGGCTCGGTTATGAGGAAGGATTTGGTCTTGGTGAAGTACTCTCTTTTCTACAAAAGAATAGACAATTAGATAATTATGTGATTGTTAGTGCGCCTGATCATTCTCAGAGACAAAAACTCTTTGGTGAGGATAGGGATCTGGTGCGCCCCTTTTTCTACAGTGTTACTCATTCCTTACAGGCATTATGGATAAGTTACAGAAGGCTCTTGCGCTCGCCAAAGATCTGGGTCTTACAACTGACTTATATGGACGAATGTTGGTTGCTCATGTTGTTGCATCTACTTCTGCTTCGGGGGTCCGGATACCGATTGTAGTGACTACCCCAAAGGTATTTGCAAATTATACCTCGAGTATAACCCCTGAGGTAGAATAATTGACTATTGTGGTGACTGGCTTTTTTATTCATGAGCCTTTGGCATCTCCATCTTCTTTCAAGAGGAGTTGGGATGATAGCCTTTCCACTCCTGTTCAAGAAGGTTCTTCTAAATAGGATCTCTTATTGGAGGGCGGTAAATAGGAAACTCTTACTCCTTTCTTCCAGCTTCCTTCCGTTCTTTCATCTCGGTTACCAAGCACCCTAGAGGAATTTGCTCCTGTTGTGACTAATGAAGACTTGGATTTTGTCTGGAGCTTATCTGCAACTTACATAAGGTGTCTCTTAGTAGATGTTTCTCTTACATTGTTTTGGGTCAGATCCATGGTTTCTAAGGCAAAACCTGAGTCTTTCGACTCTTTGCAGGAGGAGGCAGATCAATACGATCTTTCATCCACTTTGGTTGCTCAAATAACAAGGTTGAAGGCTTCTCTTGCTGAGGGATTGAAATGTTGAAAGAAGGCTTCTGAAGATGCGGTGGAAGTGTGTCAATTTTTTTTAGAGGATTGGAAAGTTCTTTAGGAAAAGAAGATGACTATATCAATGCTTTGAGAGGCCTCAGTGAGGAAATGGATGTTGCACGAGAGAAATCTTAAGAGTCCCTTTAGCGGACTATAGATGTCGTGTATAGGGCCCGAGATCAAATTTTAGAGCAAGTGTGAGAACTTCGTCCTGACCTTTTTGTTACTGCTGCTTAGTTGTATCCCTTTATGGGGGTTCCTAGAGAGGACGCCAGAGGTGGCCCGGGTGCTTCGGAGTCAGGCGTTGATGTTTGAGGGTCTTTTTGTTCCCCTTTATTTTTATTTTTATTTTTTCATGTAAGATTGTCGTAGGACCTTTAAGCCTCAGTTTGTAAACAACATTTATTTTAATTTATATATTTACCTTTCGCATGCTTCTGGTTTTTATTTTTGTATTGAGCTCTTTTCAACCATTTTTTTCTAGCTGGCTGAGATCTAAGGAGAGCTCGGGCTTGCTTCCGAGCTCTAAAAATTGCACAATATGTTTGCTCTAGAGAGCAGTAAATAATATTCAATTAAAGTGTAAATAACCTCAAGTTTTTTCCAAGGCCATGTATTGATTTAGTCGGATGTGCAAAGCTTCTTCAACATCACCCTTGAAACCTTAAGTTCGGTGTCAACTGCATTGGTTGTACCCTTGTTTATTGTTACGTACATTTGTGTTTAGGTGCTCTGAAGAATGGATAAGGCAGAAAGTAAAGCAGTAAGAATATATATATATATACATATATATATATATATATATATATATATATATATATATATATATCATCTTATTATTATATCAATAATTTAGAAATACATTAATTAAATCTTGCAGTTGGCCGCAAGTGTATACCGACCATTCTCCCTCATATGTGTTGTCCGGGTAGCTTGATGGTCGACTGATAAGGAGAACTAGGTCCTTGGCTTTGAAGATAGTCGATCTCTGATGGATGTATCCGGAATTTCCTTAGGGGTTTAGGATGAACCGACGTGGTTGAACCTCGAGCTTCTTTAAGGTATCTGGGATGCCTGGCTGGCTTGGGAAATGGGGGATAATGTACTCTGGCTTGGACATTCCTATATGTTGCCCTAGAAATCTTCACCGACAATTCTGAATGAAGGTCTCGCAGGTCCGACCTGGCTATACTTTGAGCCATTTGAGGCGCTTAGCTTCACTTCACTTCACATCTTTAGAAGATGATTCTAAGGGCAGGCGTCGAGCCCCTCCTTCAGAACGTGGTCGACATGTGGCTTGCATGCTGGTTTCAGGATTGCGACTTAGTCCCCTGATTTGCCTGCCTTCGCGTGCTTGTCATCGCTCAGCTCCATAACTTCATTCTCTGCAATGGTTATGTGGCCGGTAGTGGGTATTTATGATGATAAGATATCTGGCTGGGATCGATCAAGATGATCATGCGTGTGTTGAGTTGTAATTCCTTGTGTCAAAGCAGTTTAGCTCGATAGAAGCAAGGAGCAGACGAATTATGATAATGTGTGTGTCAAGTTGTAATAGTGTGTCGAAGTGTCGAAGAAGGTCCCTTCACACAGGATTTTGTCTTAGGCCTATTTTAGTAATGTTAACTATTTTGGGCTTTTATAATTTTGGGCCTTTGCTTGGGGTGCAAGCTAACCTAAATCTATAAATAGGGAGAAACCCTTATTTTTTGTAAGTAGAAGTATAACAGACTCAGATTTGAGAACTTATATTCACAGTTTGCAGTTGCAAGTGAAATAACAGAATTTCCACAGTTTGTGGGCAGAGAGTTCTCTGCAGAAAATTGTTCATCTTCTCTTCCAACGATTTTTTCTTTTTTTTTTATTTCTTTTTTTTCTCAACTATTTTCATTGACATTGCTTGTTTGTTAAAAATCTTGAGATCAAGATTGAATAGGAATTCCCAAAAGGTTTTGGGTTAATTCCAACATCTGGTATCTAGAGCTCCGGTTGCGATTCAAGGAAGGAAAATCGTGATGGCGATGAATCATCCGAACGGGCACTTTCCAGCGAGTCTTCCGATTCTCAAGAAAGACAATTATGATAATTGGTTCAAGCATATGAAGGTGGTTTTCTGTTATCAAGATCTTTGGGATCTTGTAAAGGAATGAGTAACACCACTTGCAGAGAACGCGACGGATCAAGAAAAGGCTGCACACAAAGAGTTGAAGAAGAAAGATTATAAAGCTCTCTTTATAATCCATCAGTGTGTTGATCCAGATAACTTTGAAAAGGTTAGTGATGTAGAGTCAGCGAAGGAAGCGTGGGAGATTCTTGAAAAGTCATTTGGAGGCGCAGAGAAGGTGAAAGAGGTGAGGTTACAAACTCACAAGAGAACCTATGAGTTGTTTCAGATGGAAGACAATGAAAGTATAACAGATTTCTTCACTAGAGTTACAAAGCTGGTGAATCAAATCAAGGTATGTGGAGAGGTGTTGACATCAAGATCAGTTGTTGCAAAGATCTTGAGGGCATTGGCTCCAAAGTTTGACCACGTCGTAGTAGCCATAGAAGAGTCGAAAGACTTGTCAGTATTGACGAAGGAAGAGCTTCAAGGGACGCTTGAGTCTCATGAACAAAGGATGCCTGAAAGAGCTGCAGGAAAGTCGAAGAGTGATATGGCTTTGCAGGTGCAGTCAGAAAAGGAAAGGAAAGGCAAAGGAAGCTGGAATGGGAACAAAGGTAGAGGAGGCTACAACAATTCGACTGGTCGAAATCAGAATGAAGGGAACTGGTCGAATAAGAGAAAACCCTGGAACCAAGGCAACCAAAGAGGTGGTGCTGCAGGTAGAGGAAGAGGTGGTGGTCAAAAATCTGACAAGAGTCACATTCAATGTTTCAATTGTCATAAGTATGGACACTATTTTAGTGACTTTCCAGAAAAGAAGAAAAATCAAGAAACTGATGCAAAGCTGGCAAAACATGAAGAACAAGAGACGTTGCTGATGGTCACAACAAGAGATGAAGAAAGATTCCAAGATCAGTGGTACTTGGACTCAGGATGCTCATCACACATGACTAGAAGTAAAGATTGGTTTATTAACATGAAGCCCTCGTCGAAGAACACGGTGAAGTTTACAAATGACAACACTCTAGAAGCTGAAGGTGTTGGTGATGTTCTGATTATGAGGAAAGATGGCAAGAGGTCAACAATTTCCAATGTGTTGTACATACCAGGCATGAAGAGTAATTTGCTCAGTATAGGGCAGTTGGTCGAAAAGAACTACAAGGTAGTTGTCGAAGACAAGATAATGAGAGTCCTCGACGCAAGTGGTAAGTTGATCTTTAAGGTTCCAATGTCCCAGAATAGGACCTTCAAGATTGAACTCAAGGTGATGGAGCACAAGTGCCTAGCAACTGTAGCCAGCAGAGATGGGTGGTTATGGCATTTTCGACTTGACCATCTCAACTTCAATGACATCAGAGAGTTAAAGAGAAGAAATATAGTTTCAGGATTACCAGAAATCGACATTCCAAGTGAAGTCTGTGAAGAGTGAGTTCAGTCGAAACAACACAAGAATAACTTCAGCAAGGATGCGGGAAGGAAGTCGAAGGTAATTCTGGAAGTCATATACTCTGATGTATGTGGTCCAATTCAGGTGGATTTGATTTGTGGCAGCAGATACTTTGTCACGTTCGTAGATGATTACAGTCGAAAGCTGTGAAATTACCTCATCAAGAAGAAAAGTGATGTCATCGAGGTATTTGCCAGATTCAAATCCATGGTCGAAAGATAGAGTGGTCGAAAGTTGAAAATTCTGAGGACTAATGGTAGTGGAGAGTATGTTTCGAAGGAGTTCAATGCAATATGTGAAAAAGAAGGGATTGTGCATGAGGTGGTGCCACCCTACACTCCACAGAAAAATGGAGTTGCATAACAAAAGAATAGAACCATCATGAATATGGTGAGAAGTATGTTAAATGGAAAGCACTTACCCAAAGAATTATGGGGAGAAGCGGTTTCAACAACAACATATATTTTAAATAGATGTCCGGCGAAGAAGCTTGAAGGAATCACACCAGAAGAATGTTGGTCTGGTGTCAAGCCTAGCCTCAATCACTTTAAGGTGTTTGGATCTATAGTACATAGACATGTGCCAGATCAGTTGAGAAGGAAGCTTAATGACAACTCGAATCAGATGATCTTGATAGGATATCATTCGACTGGAGGTTATAAACTGTTCGACCCAATGAATAAACAAGTAGTGATCAGCAGGGACCTGATCATAGATGAGCTTAAAGAATGGGATTGGACTGAGAATGCCAAGAAGGATTCAGTGAGAATCTCTTGTGAAGAACCAGCCACTGAAGTCGAAAGAGAAGTTCGACAGGAACGAGTCATAGATGAAGCAGGTCCAAGCAGACCTCGACGAACAAGACACATGCCTACAAGGTTGTAAGAATGTGTAATTACATCAGATGATGTGGTCGATGAAGAGGGTGAGCTAATACATTATGCTTTCTACACAGATGTCGAACCAGTCAATGCATCTGAGGCATTGAAAGATTCGAAGTGGGTGAAAGCAATGAATGAGGAGTTAGAGTCCATCGAAGTCAACAACATCTGGTCACTTATTGAATTTCCTCAAGGAAAGAAGGCAATTGATGTGAAGTAGGTTTACAAGGTGAAGGTGAATCCTAGAGGAGAAGTAACTTGACACAAGGCAAGACTTGTGGCGAAAGGATTTCTACAGAAGGAAGAAATCGACTTTGATGAAGTTTTTGCACCTGTTGCTAGGATCAAAACAATCAGGTTGGTTTTTGGTCTAGCAAATATGAACAATTGGCACATATGTCAGATGGGCGTGAAGTGTGCATTCCTTAATGGCCCCTTAGATGAAGAAGTTTTTGTTGCATAACCAGCTGGGTATGTGAAACGAGACGAAGTAAAGGTGTACATGTTGCACAAAGCCTTGTATGGACTTAAGCAAGCTCCAAGAGCTTGGAATAAGAAAATCGACAGCTTCTTAAGGGAGAAGGAATTTGTGAAGTGTACGACTGAGCATGGAGTGTATGTAAGGAGAAGAAATAATGAATTGTTTATACTATGCCTCTATGTCGATGACCTGTTGATAACAGGGAGTTGCAAGAAAGAGATCGAAGATTTCAAACATGACCTAAGCGAGGAGTTTGAAATGTCAGACTTGGGAAATCTCTCATATTTCCTTGGCATCGAATTCTACAAGACTAGTAGAGGTTTGATGATGCACCAAAGAAGATATGCAGGCGAAATACTCAAGAGATTTGAGATGCAAGATTGTAACCCAACTTCGACTCCAGCTGAGACCAGATTGCAATTGTCGAAGGATTCAGATGAAGATGATGTCGACCCAACCCAATACCGAAGACTTATTAGGTCACTTAAATACCTTTGTCATACAAGGGCTGACTTAGCATACAGTGTGGGTATGGTAAGTAGATTCATGCAGAAGCCAAAGGTATTACACCTAGCAGCAATAAAGAGGATACTGAGGTATCTGAAAGGGACTCTCGACTACGGCATTTTGTTTCCTGCAGCTGATGAAGGGAGAGAATGAAAGTTATTGGGATACACCGACTCTAGCTGGTGTAGTGATGTTGAGGATAGAAAATTCGTAACTGGATATTTGTTTATGTTAGGTGGTGCACCAGTTGCTTGGAGTTCGAGAAAGGAGCCAGTAGTGGCATTGTCATCATGCGAAGCAGAATATATAGTTGCTTCTCTTTGTGCATGTCAAACAACCTGGATGGTGAACTTGGTCGAAGAGATTAAAGGGAAGAGTCATGGAGCAATTACCATGAAGATCGACAGCATGTCAGCTATCAGCTTGGCGAAGAATCCAATAGCACACGGTCGAAGCAAGCACATCAAAATGAGGTTCCATTATCTTCGAGAGCAGGTAGCAGAAGGGAAGATGAACTTGGAACACTGCAGAACTGAGAATCAGATTGCAGATATCATGACGAAGGGAGTGCAGGTCAAAAATTTTAGAAGACTAAGAGCCATGTTAAATGTAGACAGCTTAGATATAATGAATTAGGTGGTGTGTTGAGTTGTAATTCCTTGTGTCGAAGCAATTTAGCTCGATAGAAACAAGGAGAAGACGAATTGTGATAATGTGTGTGTCAAGTTATAATAGTGTGTCGAAGTGTCGAAGAAGGTCCCTTCACACAGGATTTCGACTTAGGCCTATTTTAGTAATGTTAACTATTTTGAGCTTTTATAGTTTTGGGCTTTGGCTTGGGGTGCAAGCTAACCTAAATCTATAAATAGGGAGAAACCCTTATTTTTTGTAAGTAGAAGTAGAACAGACTCGGATTTGAGAACTTGTATTCACAGTTTGCAGTTGCAAGTGAAATAACAGAATTTCCACAGTTTGTGGGCAGAGAGTTCTCTGCAGAAAATTGTTCATCTTCTCTTCCAACGATTTTTTCTTTTTTTTTTCTTTCTGTTATTTCTCAACTCTTTTCATTGCCATTGCTTGTTTGTTAACAATCTTGAGATCAAGATTGAATAGGAATTCCCAAAAGGTTTTGGGTTAATTCCAACAGCGTGGAAATTCCTTTTGGACACGGTGTCTAATATTTTTGCTCGGGCCTAAGTTGTACTTGAATCTGAATTCCCATAAGTTCACTGGTGAGTCTCGCCCGAAATTAGAGATCAAAGTTCCTAGTCATCCTGGACTCAAATCAGAATTAATCGGTCGAAAACCAGTAGTCCTACATCTGGATATGTGGATATCTACGTGTGTTTTTTCACGATGGTCCGACATCATTATCAACGATCGTCCGAAGCTTGATTGGAGTTCAATGGACTTCAACGTCGTATATCTGAGGTCTCAACTCTGTAAGACCTCGACTCCTTCTCTTAAGATGCTTTCGAATTCTAGATCTGAGAATTGTACTTGACCTCATGGAAATTGTAGGAATCGAAAGTTGATTCCCACATATGGTACCACTCTTCCGTTGCGAAACTAGAAATGGAGGAGATCACAGAAGCTACGAAGGAACGAAGCTTCATGAGTGATTCCGTTTGTCGTACTGTGGATCGAATGTTGCGGTCATTGTGCTTCTTGAACTAGTTGATCTTGAATCAATGTTGTTGATTGGTGTCGATCTTGAATCGTCATTGCTAATCTCTAATACGAATGTTCAGAGGGGGTACCTGCATGGTTAACACTCTAACGCTCAAGTCAATTTAGAGTTTAAAATAACTGTAATGGAAATGGATATTAGAGACTATGTCCCTGAAAATCCTTTGTGAATGTATTTATACCTTAGACTCAATGAAACATGTTGAATAAGCAGACCTCTTGTAATTGTGCTTTTGACCGGCATATAGGTGTGCATTAGCAACATACACCTTAGTATATATATGAGTTATGCTAATGCACACCCATATAGGTGTGCATTAGTAACATACACCTTAGTGTATTTTTATGTGGGGCCCACCAATTTTGGGTAGGACCCACATTAGAAAAATGAAGAAAAAAAATAGATGTAGTGTATTTTTGTGTGGGGCCCACCAATTTTGGGTGTATGTTAGCATTTTCATATATATATATATATATATATATATATATATATATATATATATATATATATATATATATATATGGGTTAAATATGTTTTTAGTCCCTATAAAGTTTGAAATTTCATTTTTAGTCCCTCCTGGGTTTTGGCAACGGTTTTAGCTGGTTTTGGCAACGGTTTTTTTGTAAAAACCGTTGCCAAAAGGTAGGGAAGGACTAAAAATGAAATTTCAAACTTTATAGGGACTAAAAACATATTTAACGCTATATATATATATATATATATATATATATATATATATATATATATATATATAAAGAAAAAGGTGAAACAAATGAGATAGGCTATTAAACTAGTGTAATATTGACTTTCACAATTGTTGTTTGACTTGCTTGGTACGTTCTCTTTTTATATATATATTTAAATGATAAAGTTTATAAGTTTATGGTTGTAAAAGTTAGGAAAAATAATACACTTTTTCTTAGTACATGTCATGTATAGGAGGAATAGGGATAGGTCGGTCCGTCAATCTAAAGTTTGGCTTAGCCTATTTAGTTAAGGATGAGAGATCAAATTAAATTAATGTAATATTATATGAATGCAACACTGTTAAATAGAGGTTCGTGATGCAGTTTGTATTAGTCTTAAGGTAAAAAAATTATTCGATTTCACAAATAAAATCATGTGTGGTTTTATTTGGTTTAAATTTTTCACAAAAAGATAAATATGAATTGATCTGATTTTAAAAATTGCAGTTTAATATGACCTGATTCAATAAATTGCAGTTTAATCGAACTGATTTTAAATTATTAAATTTAAATTATAAATATAATTTTATTAATATTAATATTATAAAGATACAGTAAATTAGTACATTTTATATAAAAAGTAATATATAATATATTTAAATTAGCATTACGAAATGATAATAATCAATTATGTTTCATGAAAATAAACATTAAATTTGTCTAAATTAATAAGTATTATTTATAAAAAAATTAAATAAACAAACAATTGATTATTGGAATATATCATACCGATCTCAAGGATCTAGATGATTAAACTAAGATGAACCCTTCAAAGACGGTCGTTGTGTGTTGATCTCGACACCAAAGTGTACTTGTAAAAACTTAACAATCAAGCCAGTAGTTGTCATTATTGTGAAGTTTAGAGTTTTAGATTAGTGTACACTTGAGTCTGGACCATTCATTAGATTTCATAGTATGTTTTAAGGTTTAGAGGCTCTAGAATAGAACAGGACAAACATTTTAAGTATTGAACAATTATTTGTCATGTACAATGTTTGATAGATAATAGACAACACAAACAAAATAAAGTAAAGTGAAATTAACTACAATACTCTTTATGAATATAAATATTAATATAGTAGATCTAGGAAGAGAAAGAGTGGGGGAATAAAAAAAGAATAGATATATATAAGAGAGAGAGAGAGAGAGAGAGAGAGAGAGAGAGAGAGAGAGAGAGAGAGAGAGAGAGATGCTATATTTTTAGTAGAAAATAAAAGGGTGTGTTGGTATTTTAAATAATTTGTATTTCGCACAAAAAGTTGTCTCATGGTTTGATGAGTGACAAAATTTTTAATTTTTGTCTAATTACTTATCTTGTCCCATAAATAATTTTTAAATCAAAAGTGAGACAACGAGAGTTGTGTTGTCCAGTCCCTGATTTTTCAAAAAATCATATGCACCCTAAGAGACAACTGTCTCAGAGGATAATTGTCTTGGAGGGCAGTTGTTAGATAATCCTAAAAGCCTTGCTATCTAATAGTGTCCAGGGTCCTTTAATTCTTGATCATTGCATTTCTAAGTGGTACTTATTTTCTTGTTCACTTTGTGTGATGGGATTCTAGTGGCATTGTCTCGGGTGTTTTGGGGTTTAGTCCACTTCAGAGCATTTTTCTCCCAAGTCTTAGATAGTTGGACCAATATATGGCTTGCTTGTAGTCCCTTACCAGCATGATGTTAATCGTCAGTCGTGGACAATCCTTCTCTGGGATGCAAACATCAAGGGTTTTAATTTTTGAGTTGATGGTGAAGCAATATTAGAGTTGGCGTTTCACGTTGGTATCCTTTCAAGATATTCGTCAAATTCATTTCTGATCTTGTGTTACAGAAACCATATGATATTTACTACTCTTTAGAATTTGTATGAGTTTAGATGTCGTGTTAGTTCTCACCATCATACATGTTCATGTTCATCATCAAGGTATGGTAAGGATATGTCCCAAACTTTGGATCACATCTCTTTTTTTCCACTTTGATGTTGTAAAACCATATTAGGCACATGGTTTTCTATCATCGCACAAGCTGGAATATGGGTTGTATGTCATATTTGAATATTTTCAAGATGATTAACAAATATTGAGTTCCTAGGGAATTTTTCATAAATATATTGACCCCTATAATAAACATCTGATACAACATTAGCAATAATTGATACCACTATTATTGATTGTGATACTGCCACATTGGGTCGATAGTTGGATATTGTAGTTAATGTCTTGATCATATGAGTTAGGTGAGAAACTTGAGTTTCCAAAGTAGTATCTTTTAATACTTCATGAATGACTAATACCTTTCTTTTTGTGACCATCCTCTCGATTGTCCATTGGTAACTATTAGTAGTTATAACTTCTGTTAGGTCAAATCATTCTTGATAAGACTTGTTCAACGAGGTTTCTCCTTAAGATGTCCTTGTAGAGAAATCATGATTAAAATATGCAGCTTAAAATAAAAATTCCCTTAAGATGATCCTTTTAAATGATCATGATCATTGATAGCATGGTTACCTCTTATGACGATTAATCGTTGATGCATAATCAGGAGAATGATCATTCGTGTTGAACGAACAATAACACTTCTACTCAGTCCACACGAACAGTGAGAGAGAAAGAGAGAGTGAGAGAGAGAGAGAGAGAGAGCACAGCTAGGATTTCACAAACCAAATTTCATTAAGTGTGAATACTTCAGCACAAGGATTATATTTATAAAATTGCTTGTGTGTGCTACAAGCTCAATAATCCCACTTAGGTGTATCATACCTTATGGTGTACTATATTTCACTTAAATTCATTGTACCTTATGGTGTTTCGTATTCCACTCAAGTATAATGTACCTTACAATGTTTCATAGTTCACTTAAATACATTGTACCTTACGGCGTTCATAATTTAACTTAAGGATACTGTATCATACGATGTACCACATTTTTGTAGTTAACACTAGTGCTTCACAAGATCGCATAATCGAAAAAGTTTCACTTATTCCTTTTATCTCTCAAATCACACTAATTTTCTCATTTTTTTTGTATGGCTCTATCCAAATTGACTCGAATCAAGATTTATACCTAACTCGAATCATGAGCCTTCATGACTCGAACCAAAGATATAAGGTGACTCGAATCACACAAAAAATGGGTCAATTTCTTTATGAGATATTGTTTCACTCTACTTACTCATTTGACTCAAATCATGAAATGTTCTTGAGTCGAATCTAACTAACTCCTTCCATCCATTTTTCTGTGCTTAATCTCAATCACATATAAATTCATTTTGTTATATTATTTAAAAAAAATCGTAATCTACATTGTGATTTTGTGTAATCAGCATCCTCTCATTTTTGAAAATTCAAAAACTATTTCAAAAAAATTCTTTCATCTTCAACCTCTAGTTTGATTTCAGATCTTGATCATGGAGATTTGTAATTGTTGAGGGATATGTGACTTGAAACTAAACGTTCCTGAAGGTTTGGTAAAGAATTTCAGGAAGCTTACAAGATTGAGGTCGTTGTCATTGGTAGTGATAAATTCCAATAAAAAGAATGAGGTTATTCTCTCCAGCTGACCTTGGTAGTGACTGTGTGAAAGGCTACAAGTAAGGTGGAGTTCTTCTCAATATTTGGACAGTTCATCGCTCAAGAAATCGGTGGAATCAAGTGGTGATTTAAACACACGAAGATTATAAGTAGTGATCTTACCTGATCAGAAAGAATCCAGTGGCCAGTAACGTCGTGAAATCAGCAACTCCTGTGATGGTGAAAAGGTGGGGGGTGTACCTGCAAGGTACTCCGATGCCAAAGTCAGGAAAAAAGGGAGTAAGCAAGTACAGAAAAGCAGTTATGAGTTAGAATTGTGTGTAACCTAACCCTCTCAAGCGAGAGGGTATTTATAGGCTGCCCCCACCGCGGGGCCAACGGTCCCCTGCAATGGGTTGGATTGCAAGGCCCAATCCAGGTGACTGCCAGGGCTTACGTGGCGTAAGGAAGGCCAGCACATGGTCTTTTCCCTAGGATAACGGCCCCTAGATCTCCGAAAGAAGGGCAGACCGATTCTTTCGGAGGTGGGAGGTTACAAGATGACGTGTCCTCGCGGGGAGGAGCACGTGGGGTTCGAGGAGAGACGTGTTCCCCAAAACTCGAAACCTCTACTCGACGATACATGGCCAACACGTGCCCGACGAGGTGGAGGTCCGAACATGCCCGACACTGGATAAACGTGGGCCTTGTTGGGCCACCTCAGATCATTGGGTTGGGCCTGCCCGACCAATGGGCAGGCGTCGGTCCAATCCAAAACAGGAGCCCCCCAAGTCATTGCTCCGAAGTGTCGGAGTAATGACTTAAGGGTCAGCTCCCATGTCGAGGACACAATAGGCGTGCTCGAAGCACCGGGTTGAAAGTGGTTGTCTGTTACCAGTAGGTAATCCTTTGTTGCGGAGACTCGTTGAACGGGGCAGTATCCCCGCTATAACGGGCTCATAGTAATGGAAGGGCCACGAGCAAGGGATGCTAAACGGGCAGGAATTTTGAAGTCTGCTCGAACTTCGTATGTTGTTGTGGGGCGACGTTGCGGGGAGATGAGAGGTTGTGGACTCAAGCACCAAAGAAAACGAAGGGTCATACGCGGGAATCCATGTGCCACGCGTCACCCGTCATTATTACCTAGGGCGACTAGGCTAGGGCTAGGGTACTCGAGTGCCTAAGGGAGCCTCGAGTCCCAGGAGGGCTCTATAAGTAGGAGCCAGCCTGTGCCATTTGCACGTTTCGCTCTCTCTTACTCAGAGTCTCTCTCCCTTTCTCTCTAGGTTTCTCTCTCCTTCCGCCGCCGTTTCACCGCCACACACCGCCGCGCTGGACTCTTCTAACCACTGTTTTCAAGTAAGTTCCTGATCTTTTCCTTTCCGCTTGTGTTTTTTATGGTGGCCCTTCGGTGAACTGATGAAGTTCTCGGGGAGGTCACGGAGTTTCCAGCGAATACGGCGGAACTTCTTTATGTTTTTGATGAATCTCGCGGGGGAGATGTGATGAATGTCCCGGGGACCTGAGGAAGGTCCCGAGGACGTGGGATGATTACCCCGGGGACCTAGGAAGAAGGAACCAGGGACTTGAGGAAGATCCCAGGGACACCCGCTTGACGTCGCGAGGACGTTGGAGAATGGGATAGATGTGCATCCCCAACGCTCTTGGGAGGAGGGCGTCACTCACGCAGTTCCCCGTTCCATTTCTTTGCCCCTTTCATTTGATCAACGGTGGAGGGGTGAATTTGATCTGGATTGTCAAATTCACCAGTTTCTTCTGCTTTTCAGGTAAATGGAGGTCGTGGCCGCGGGATCGATAGATATTGACGACCAGCCTGACTCCCCGATGGCGCCGATCACCAGCGTTGAGGGACGGCCGCCCGAGGATTGGGTTAGCGATGAGCCTCTGAACTTTGAATCCCAGTTTGTCGCGGGTGACTAGGATGATATCTTCACCACTGTCGAGCATCGCCTTGAGGGCTCCTCCAAAACTTAGATGGTGTGCAGACCTCTGTACCACCACCGTATATGCTCGACGTACAGGGGGATGAGATTTCCCTTGTACGAGTTCATGTTCGACGAGGCGGGGTGGCGCCTGCCCTTCACCGATTTTCAGCGAGAGGTGTTCATTTGGCTGCGCCTGGCACCGTCGCAACTCCACCCCAACGCCCTCGCCTTTATTCGCGCTTCCGAGCTCGTCTGTCAGTATCTCCGCATCAGGGCAACCCTACCTCTGTTCTTCCGTATATTCCACTTGCAAAAGTAGACAATTGATGGAAGACATGGCTGGGTGTTTTTCAAGCAGGTGAGCAGGTTGTTCCAGACTTACATGGACTCTGTTCGCCACTTTAAGTCCCGGTTCTACATTGTGAAACCCATCTCGTTCGAGGCCGTAGAGTCGGTGTACAGACGGGTGCACCGAGAGATAGACGGGCAACATAAATAGGTCCTCGAAGCAAAGTTTCTCTTATTCTGGACGGAGGAACATTTCAAAAGGGGCACGGATAGTTATATATTCAGTCCCGGCAGACTGTGCAAAGGGGATCGTCTGGATCACGAGGAGATAGTCAAATTCGTCGCCAGTTTCTCCCCGGCAAAGCTCGTGACACCGGACGGGAAACTCATCCTCGGTGATGACGGGAGGCCTCTAGAGCATGCCCGATTGATTAATACGAGGGCCCTCCTCGAGACGTTTTCTGACGAGGACGCCCTTAAGTTGTTATATGGTGGATGCCTCTTTAATTAGATCCTCCCGTGCACTTTGCTCTTCGACTTACTGACGTACTTCCATTTTATTTTGCAGGCACCATGTCGAGCGCAGAGGAGCGTATCAAGAAGCTGACAGCTACTCGAGTTTTGAAGAAATGAGGAAAAGGGCGTGTCGAGCAGATCCGGTCACAGTGCCCAGGCCCCACCCCGGCGATCGAGGACTCTTTCGGCTCTCCCCAGGGTAGCCAATCTCCAGTCACGCAAGGGTCCCCAAAGAGACAGCGACTCTGCAAGCACGTGGACGTCGATCTTATCGAGAGCGAAAACCCTTCCGCTGTGAAGTTCGTGCTCCCGCCTTGTCACTCGAAGCCGAATTTTTTTACGGGGAACAATTCCCTGTGCGTTGATGGACATGAGGCTCAGACCATCTTGGGCGATGACCGGGCTTCTCGGAGAAAGGCTTTGGTGGAAGACGTCTCTGCGGTGATGCGGGTTTGTGCTACTGCCCTGGTCCTGAACAACGAGACCTGCCCAACAGTTGAGCTGGCCAAGCTGTTGGAGAGCTTCACGTCGGTCGCAACCGAGATGGAGAAGGTGGGCAAGGACCTGTCAGAGTGCAAAAAACATAATGAAGCCCAGGTCGAGCTCCAGAGGCAGTTGGAGGAGAAGCTGAAGAAGGCCGATGCTGAAAGGAAGGGTCTATTGGCGAGGATCGCCGAGTTGGAATAAGTTGTACGTCCTGCCAAAGAGGAAACTGAGGACGACCGACTATTGAACTCTCGGGCAGAACTGATCGGGAAGCTCAGACAGACCGAGCAAGATGTCCTCGTGGCCGCCGAGGTGGGTTTTAATAATTTCGTGAAGCAGCTCGGGATTGTGAACCCTAACCTCGTCACTGAAGGGACTGATCCGTACTATGAGGTGGTCGAGGGTCAGATTGTTCGGCCAGTGTCTGAGGAGGATGATGACGGCCAGGCCACGGGAGACGAGCACCCGGAGGAAAACGCAGCCGTCTAGTTTTCCATTTGTTTACTTGGTTTGGCCTGTGAGCCATGTTTTTTTTTGTAATGATTTGACTATCTTTGCCCGGCCTGCGTGCCAGGGGCCTGATGACATCGTTGTAATATTTTCACAATGGGCTCCTGCCCGGCTTAATGCCTTGACTTTTACTTTTTTGTGTGTGATGCTTGTATGCTTGATATACTTATTATTTTTTGTCTAAGTAATTTGTCTAGGTTGGGGGTTTGCTCGACTTTGTTGATCCTCGACAGCGTGGGGAACTGCTCAATTGGTCGGAGCTGGATTCTGACCTTTGGCGAGGCTAAGAGCTCGGTCGAGGTCTTAGCTTTGTGGCGTGAACCTCCCATCGTGAGCTGGGTGTTCTGCCTGATTGGTACGGCGGCGACGAAGCTCGATCGAGGTATCCTCGTCGGATCGAGGGTCCTCACGCACACACAACGCGGGCCTTGATCTTCTTGTTTCGTGAAGGGGATTCGCGCTTGTACCTCAGTGCGTCCCCGTAAACGCGACGTGGTCGTGTCGCAGGCAGTGCTTAACTATAGTATTGTTTAAGCTTCTCAGCGTTCCATGGTCGAGCAAGTTCCACCCCGTGCAGATTTTCGAGGTAGTAGGCTTCTGTCCCTGTCTTCGCGCGGATGCGGTAGGGGCCCTCCCAGTTTGCGGCGAGCTTGTCTTCTCGCGAATCTTTCTGGTTCCTTCGTAGGACGAGGGTGCCTACCTGAAAATCACATTTAATAACTTTGTTGTTATAACGTAGAGTTATATTTTGCTTAAGTGAGGCTTCCTGGAGGGACGCGCCCGACCTTATCTCTTCGACAAAGTCGAGCTCCTCTCTGAGGGACGCATCGTTCGTCTCCACGTCAAGGGGAGATTCTGTTCTCCTCGAGGGTTCCCTTATTTCCACGGGGATCACCACTTCTGTTCTGTAGGTTAAGCAAAAGGGGGTCTCCCATGTCGTGGAATATGGGGTTGTCCGGTAGGCCCAGAGGACGCTATGTAGCTCCTCGACCCATCTTTGCTTGGCGTCGCCTAGTTGGCATTTCAGTCCTCACAGGATCACTCTGTTCGCCGCTTCAGCTTGCCCGTTCGTTTGAGGGTGCTCGACCGACGTGAAGTACTGCTTCATGCCCAGCTTGGTGACGAAGTCTTGGAAGTTCTTGTCGGTGAACTGTGTCCCGTTATCGGTGACAATCGCCTGGGGTACGCCGAATCGGGCGAGTATGTTCCTCTTGAAGAAACGTAGTATGTTGTGAGCCATGATTTTGGCCAGGGTTTCCGCCTCGATCCACTTCGTGAAATAGTCCACGCCGACGATCAGGTACTTGTTTTGGTATGACCCTACGATGAAGGGACCTAGGATATCCATTCCCCACCACGCGAACCGCCACGGGGACGATAGTGTTTTGAGCTTACTGGGCGGGGCCAGGTGCATGTCCCCGTGTCTTTGGCATCTGTCGCACTTCTTGACGTGCTCCTTGGTATCCTGTTGCATAGTGGGCCAGTAGTATCCTGCTCGCAATGCCTTGTGATCTAAGGACTGTCTGCCGAGGTGTTGTGCATTAATCCCCTCATGGATCTCCTGGAGTATACCGGGGACCTTGGCCTCTTCGACGCACCTGAGGAGGGGGATCGAGAAGCCACATCGGTATAGTTTGTCTTTGACAATTGTGTATGAGCACGCTCGTCGCTTACCCACTCCGGCTTCCTTGGGATCGTTGGGTAGCTTGCCAGTGGTCAGATACTCGTATACCGGGGTCATCCAGCAGTTGCTGTCCCGGATGGCGTTCACGTCCGTCGCGGGGACGGGTTTATCGATGCTTAGGCGCGGAAGTACTTCTTGTATGACAGATTTGTTCCCGCCCTTCTTTTTCGTGCTCGACAGTTTGGACAAGATATCTGCTCGAGTGTTGTGCTCGCGCGGGATGTGGGTTACTTCTGCTGAAGTGAAGTTCTTCATCTTTTCTTTCACCAGGGTTAGGTATTCGATGAGGCTGTCGTTCTTGGCTTGGTACTCTCCTCGGACCTGAGAGGCTACGAGATGAGAGTCGGTGAAAATTTTGACTTCTTTGGCGTCGAGGTCCTCAGCCAACCGTAGCCCCGCGAGGAAAGCCTTGTACTCAGTCTGGTTGTTCGATGTCGGGAAGGATAATTTGAGGGAGACTTCAATCAGAATGCCTTCCTCGTTTTCGAGGATTATGCCTGCCCCACTACCTTTCGAGCTGAATGCCCCGTCGACGTAGATCGTCCACTTTTTGGATCCGTTGGTCGAAGGTGCCGGGAGGGTCATTTCTGCCACGAATTCGGCTAGTACCTGAGCCTTCAGGGCCTTTCTTCCTTCATATTGAATGTCGAAAGACTCTTATCCCTTGCCTAACATAGACCAATTGGTCGAAAATTCTGCAGGTTTCAAACTATTGTCCTTCATGGACGCCTACTCGGGATACAACCAAATCCCCATGGCTAAGGCCGACAAGCAGCACACTGCCTTCATGACCGAGTCGGGAAACTACTACTACAACTTAATGCCTATCGTCCTAAAGAACGTCGGCACGACCTACCAACGGATGATGAACAAAGTCTTTCGGGGAGAGATCAGCGACATGCTCGAGGCCTACATGGATGACATGATCGTCAAATCCAAGGAAAAAGTCGACCACGCTGTCCATCTCAAGAAAGTCTTCGACACAACGAGGAAATGTTGGATGAGGTTCAACCCCTAAAAATGCACCTTCGCCGTTCGGGCGGGCAAGTTCCTCAGTTTCTACCTCACTAAACGAGGAATCGAGGCAAACCCCGACAAGTGCAGGGCTTTCTCCGAGATGCCGACCCTGAACTCGAAGAAGTCAATATAATCGCTGAACGGGATGTTGACCGCACTTTCTCGCTTCGTCGCCAAATCCGCACAGTACGCACTCCCATTTTCAAGCTTCTACGACAGAAAGGCACGTTCGAATGGACCGAGGAATAAAGGAAGAAAGGCCCTGAAGCCTCAGGTACTGGCCGAATTCGTGACATTCAATATGTATATATATATATATATATTAGGGATGGCAATTTGACCCATTCCCAATGGGCACCCGCAAAATTACCCATAATGGGTAGGGTAAAAACCAGCAAAAATGGGTATGGTCACGAGCTCGGGTAATTACCCACAAAAATAAGCGGGTATGGGTGCGGGTATGGGCAACTTGATACCCACCCGCCACATACCTGCACAATATATATTTATGTATTTTAATTTATATTTATATTTTTTAATTTATATTATTGTATAAAAATGTATGTCTATCAGTTTTAAAAAATATATCAATGTTAATAGATTACGTATTTAATATAAGTATTCGTTTATTTCAACAATAAATTTTTTGTAAAAACTTAAAATGATATGATATTTTATAATTGATCTATTTATTTTTAATAGGAATGCGGGTAACGGATACGGATATGGGTACCTATATACCCATAGGGCACAAGTACGGGCGTTAACTATAGCACCCAAGCGGGTATGGGCTCGGGTACGGGAATTTTTTCAAATTGCCGGTATGGGGATGAGTATTATACTACTCTATCCAAACCCTACCCATTGCCATCCCATATATATATATATATATATATATATATATATATATATATATATATATATATATATATATACGCCAAATTAAGGTAAGGGGTTTCAAATACAATTTCATTTCGCTCTTCTTCTTCATATACTGACTTGAGCGTTGTAGTGCTAACCTTGCAGGTACCCCCAACCCCACCTCATTGGAGGTTGCGATTAGTCTTTAATAAGATTTAGGCTCTGATGCCACTTATTGGACAAGTGACTTTAAGCACAAGTGGGATGGTGATTTGTGGTATTTAAAAATTACAAGTACTTTAGTAGTTTTCTCAAATATACTTCAAGTTATGTTAGTAGTTTCTTAAGGATAGAGTAAATAGTAGCTGAAATAAACATAGTAAGTAAATAGTGGAAATTAAAGAGGATGAAGGGTAGAGAGATTGCACCAAAGATTTATCCAGATTCAGCCAAACATTGGGCTACTCCTATCCCCAAGAGATATTTTTAACATTAATATAATCTGATCTTGAGATTACAGAGTTATCTTAAGCCAAACATTATTTTTCCCCTAGCTAAGCTAACAAACTATTTAGAGATTTTCCAGGCTTACCTCAATATCCAAAATAGAACTTTTTCGGAAAAGCTCCATAAACCAAGATAGAGATTTAATTTTATGATTGGTTTATCTCACGAACCAAATTCAATTTTCCAAACAGTCTCGCACTCTTGAGAATTAAAACAACAGCACGATGTCGCGGTGAGAATCAGATACCAAAGCTATAGAATTAGCTTGGCTCGCAAAAATAAGATATCACTACCGAACTTTTATTTTTCCAAGGGAAAGGGAGAAAAGATCGAAAAAAACCCTAAGTAAACATGCAAAGCAAAAAACAAGGCCTAAAGTTAAGCAAAAAGAGATCAAAGGTACGGGGTTGGTTATACTAAGGAAAGATACTAGCACCCTAAGTATCTGCAGTACTCTACAGGAACCTCTTGAAATATTTGTGTTTTGGCTAAAATTTTTTGCTAAGGATAAAGATGAGCAAAGTAAAGAGACAAAGGGGAAAAAGGGAAAAGGTAGAAAAGAAAAAAAAATATAGAAAAAAGGTAGCTCACTAGGATCTCGCAATCCTATGCCTACGTATCCTTAATAGGAAGTCAGAGCAATTGTAGTTCAGAGACTATGTGTTAGGTTCTAAGAATCAAGAATAACAGTAAAGACAAGTAAAGAAACAAACATGCAAGGAACGTGCACAATGACAATAAGTCAACAAACAGACCCTTCCCTTGGATTAGGTCAACAAGGCATAGAAATAAAGCAAAAGATACATGGAAAATCAACATGTAAATGACATCAAATAAAGACACATACATAGTACATGACAAGAACATCATGCATAGTCAAACAAACAAGAGATCACAAAATACACATGGCAAATCATCATGGTATCAGACAACAAAAAGTCAACAAAGATACATGGCAAAAACATCATGTGTAAATGAGATCATCAAACAGAAAGTACATGGAAGAGCATCATGTGAAAGCTAGCAAGTCGCAAAGTAAAATCTGGCAACAAGAGAATTATTAATTAACTTAAATATAAATATTTAATAACAATAATTAATAAATATTAAATAAAAATATTTAAATTAATTAATAATCGTAACATTTTTTTAATATTTTTTATATAATACAAATAACTAATAAAATGAATAATTTAAATCTTTTTAGTCTTTTAGAAAATATGAATTAAAAGAAGCAAATAATCAAAATAAACAAGCAAAATATATATTGTCTTTACAATTTATAATAAATAAACACATAAGGAACAATTCCTAAAACAAAAAACAAAACCAAAATTTAAAACAAGAATTATATTATAACTTAATAAAGCAAATATATATAAAAAAAAAACAAGGTCAATGGGCCTAATGGGGTGTTTGAAGTAAATCACAAACTTGAAGCCCAAAATAAACACATTTAAACTTTAATTAAAATTTAAAATAAAATAAAATAACAATGAATAAACAAAAAAAAAAAGAGAAACATGCTGCTACGTACAGGTAGGGCTGGCAATGAACCGAACCAACTCGAAAATAGTTCGAAACTCGGTTCGACAATTAAATCGTTGAACTAGGTTCATGAACCAAATGAGCTGAATATGAGCGAAAAACTATGTTCGTTAACTAAATGAGCTGAACTTGAACTATACATAGCTCGACTCGTTAGGTTCATGAGTCAACTCGATTATATATGAGAATGATTATATTATCTTTAAGAGTATGTTTAAAGATTTACTCCAAAATTGAACCCTATATTGTCCTTTATGTACTAGTTATGGAAATAAAGATGAGAATTGCATTTATAGTCGTTCTTTTGGAGACATTATGACATTGGGTAAAATAACATGTGTAATGAAGGTTGCAAGTAGTGTAATTCTACTATAATGAAAATGTATCAATTTCTAATATTTTTTTGTACTATTTCATTAAATTTGTAAGTTTCCTAAATATTTGATGAAGTTATGGGTTTTTTAGATAAATTTAAACTTCAATTGAGTGTTTTTTAAATAGACTTTCAAATGTGTCTCTTGAAAGTTGTGTAGTTTTTGAATTAGTAGATTTTTGAAACAAAGTTAAATTTCATACGCATAAATTTTATTTTATCTCAATATTTTCTTTTTTAAAAAAATATTAATTTAAAATGTCAAATATATATAAAAATAAAATAGACTTTAAAAAATTGATTTTAAGTCCGTAAAGCAAATGAGTTGAACCTACTAAGATAAACCTAACGAGATGAACCGAATAGTTCGTGAACTTTTAACGAGTCGAGTTTGAGCTTAAAAAAAGTTTGTGTCGAACTCGAACCGATATTTAAGCTGAACCAATTCTTAACGAGTCGAGCCGAGCTAAGGCGAGTTCGATTCGACTCATTTCCAACCCTACGTAGAGGGAAAAAATTTAGATAGATACGTACATAACACTTGGCTATACAAATAACCAATCATAATTTTTTTATTAATTAAAAAATAAAATTAAAATATTCTCCTTCTTTCATTATCACAACGACCCATGATTCCAATTAAATTTTAAATAAATTAAAAAAATTCTCTATTTTTTATTGGTTATTTAATTTTTAATAATAAGAATTTAGGTTCGTTTCCATGAAAGTTTTTCACCTACCTACAGTGGGGAGGCGGTGCAATTGTTTATCATAGAGAAAGGAAAAAAAATCAAACATGCACTTAAGCATAACACACATGCATATTAATTATTATGACAATTAGAACTTTATAATAACATGAGAAATGATAGGATGACACTTAAATTGACAACTACACCGTATCAATATACCATTACATATATCCTTTATTATTTTAATATTTTTTTCCTTACTTTGGTATCTGAGTCACCCTTAAAATGTCTTGAAAAATTTTCGGTGTGTGAATACGGTGTAAGAATTTCGGTGTCATCATAGCAAAGCTCTAATAACATTGCCCCACAAACACTATTTCCTACCTCACAACTTACAGCAACAAGATCAATAGTACACAAAGCATATTACAAAAAGTCTGCATACAATTCATAAAAACACTACACAATATATATCATGCAACTCTCTCATTATAAGAGTAACTAATACATACTACATACACACGTATGCTACCGTTCACACCACACCAACACACACAAGTTTTAACACTTTAACACAATACAACGCTACATTGAAACAAGAAATGTGAAAAGAAACAAAAGAGCTTATACAAGTAAAACTAATCAACTACCTACCAAAGATTAGGGCATGCTTAGGCATCCCCATTTTTTCCCTTCACTCCTTCATTACTCCAAGACCATTTCATGCCCTTTTTGGTAATTTGCTATCTCAAAATTACCACTTCCCTTCTACACCTTTCTTGTCCACGTGGCTTCCTTTCTTTTACCCATATCCCACTTACCGGGACACCTCACCCCACTTCACATCACTCCACTTCATTTCTTCATCACTTCCCTTCACTTCTTCATCATTTCATCGCTGCTCTTGTTCTCTCTCCTTTTTCACCTTCCTTCATTGCAACCCATTTTCACTGCAAACGGAGAACAAAAGTAATCGAAGCTTCCGAAAAACATCACGGTAACATCCTGGCTTTAATATTCATCTTCGTTTAACATGCATGGTTAAGTTTCATCGTCGTTCAAGGGAATCGGTGGTTTGGGTTGAAAAAACATGTTAGTATTGTTATATTGTTGTTGTTGGGTTTCTTCAATGTTACAAAGATGAAGAGTTTTTCAGGGGTTGATGTTTCTATGAAAAATCAACTTTCACGGGTTGAATGTTACAAGCTCTGACTGTTTTGCATGCGTTGCTAGATGAATGTATTTCAAACACTAACTTTATCACGACCTGATGTTTACTGTTGTTAAATGTGTTTTAACTTTTGTTAGCTGCTTGTGGTTTAGTCGGTTGAAGGTTACAAAGTTGTTGTGGTTTGCATGCGGTAATGTTTTATACTTTTTCTGCTGTGAACTGTTTATGGGACAAAATGATATTAACTTTGTATTTGTTGTTGCATTTTCATAACTTGCATTTTCATGACTTTCAAACCCTAACTTGCTCATAAGCTGATGTGTGCTATCTTCAAATGTGTTTTAACTTGTCTTAGATGCTTGTGGTTTAGTCAGTGGAATGTTACAAAGTTGTTGTCGTTTGCATGCGGTGATGTATTGATTTTTCCGCTGTGAAGTGTTTATGGGAGAAAATGAATTTAACTTTGTATTTGTTGTTGCATTTTCATAACTTGCAAGAAAGATGTCACGACCACCCATCCTGATCAGTGAGTTGAAGCCTGATAACAATGTTTGGAAGCTGGCTGTACGTGTTGTAGATCTGTGGTTCGTGAAGGAGCGCAATGGACAGCAGCATATTGAGGCTGTTATTCAAGATGGGAAGGTATTGCTTATGTCTAATGTTTTGTTTTTTAAACCCTTGGTAAATTTAGGCTATTCTGTTGTGGCTTACAAAATTTTATTTTAAACAGGGAGATCAGATACAGGTGATTACGCGGTCCCGAGAATTTGATGTCTGGAGCAAACTATTACAGGAATATAATACGTACATGATTTACAATGGAGAACCCGTGCTGAATGACTTACCATTGAAAGTATGTGACAACGATTACAAACTATTTTGGAATTGTGCTACCACTGTGACGGCCACAGACATCCCAGATATCCCACCACACACATTCAAATTTAAACCGTTGCAAGATTTCATAAATGGGAATTTTATAGTTGATCGTCTGTATGGTATGCTGAGTGTATTCATGTTTATGTATTATTGTACTTCATTTCTTAAAAACCACACAACCTAACATTTCATTGTGATGTAGATGTAATTGGTGTTGTTATGCAAGTGGTTAGGACACAGCATCCAGGTGCAGGAAAAAAGGCTTGCGTTAACCTGTCTCTTGCTGATCAAAGGTTTCATTCGTAACTTTTATGTTAACATTTGGAATGCATGTTTTCATAATACAACACATAATTCATTGTTTCTTATTATTTGTTTTCAGTGGGGCTGAAATTGATGTTACGTTGTGGGAGTCATATGCCACTCAATTTATGTCTTACAATGACGATAGTGGTCAGCTGGTAGTCGTCCTCACTCATGCATGGTGTCGCCAGGGTTCATGTAATTTGAGTTGTTGTCTGAATGTTCACATTACATAATTTGGCTACCCAATATAAATATATGTAATTGTTTGACCCCGATGCAGCATCTGGACGGCTGAACTTGTCTAATTCATGGCATGGATCAAAGCTACTACTTAACCATGAACATCCTCAAGTTGCTGAATTCATGAAAACGTATATACCTTAACACAGGTTTGATTGATTACATATACATTCTAATTTTAATTTACTAACCATAGATGCATACTTTGTTTTCTGACACAGATTTATTGATGTAAATCCTACACCTGATGCCTCACAAAGTAGATCTCTAACTTCGGGTTCACAAGGGACATTTGATGACAGGTCCTTCTCCTTTACGAAGGATGTCAGGAGCATAAGAGATATGCTTACTCTTCGTGAAGTAATTACGTTTATTCTCATTTTATTATAACGCCATTATTTATTATACGGTTTTCGGTGTTTTCATCGTTTTCGGTGTTTTCTAATGATGTGGAGTCTTTTTTGTAGGAATCATTCTGCAATACGATTGGTACAACAAAATGGTTCAAGGCCAATCCGTTTGGATGGTACTATGAAGTATGTTCAAAGTGTAACAAAACTAATCAATGCATGTGTGGCGACAATGCGACACCAATTACAAAGTATGTAGTGCCATTCAAGCTATGGATTTCGTTACACATTTCATGTTCCTGTTGTTTATAGTGGATTAATTGAAAAACTTCTGTTATGCCTTCTAAGTGTACGTTTCGTGTTATTAGGAACAAAATTGAAATAGAGGTGGAACATGATGGTGTGTATGCGAATTTTGTCTTCTGGGACAAAGAATGCATACCAATTGTTGGTATGTCTGCCCATGCTTTAAGGGAGATCATGCGACCTGTGAGTATTCTATAACCTTTCGTAATGGGTGCAACTTACACCCGATGTCTCATAACATTGTTTCATTACCCACTAATATGCCTAATATTCTCAAAATACTCCATAAATCTGTGGTTAATGCATAGTAATACAAATACTTCCCAATATTATTATTTGCCATAAATCGAGAATAATCAACTACCTACCAAAGATTGGGGCATGCTTAGGCATCCCCATTTTTGCCCTTAACTCCTTTATTACTCCAAGACCATTTCATGCCCTTTTTGGTAATTTGCTATCTCAAAATTACAACTTCCCTTCTACACCTTTCTTGTCCATGTGGCTTCCTTTCTTTTACCCATATCCCACTTACCGGGACACCTCACCCCACTTCACATCACTCCACTTCATTTCTTCATCACTTCCCTTCACTTCTTCATCATTTCATCGCTGCTCTTGTTCTCTCTCCTTTTTCACCTTCCTTCATTGCAACCCATTTTCACTGCAAACGGAGAACAAAAGTAATCGAAGCTTCCGAAAAACATCACGATAACATCCTGGCTTTAATATTCATCTTCGTTTAACATGCATGGTTAAGTTTCATCGTCGTTCAAGGGAATCGGTGGTTTGGGTTGAAAAAACATGTTAGTATTGTTATATTGTTGTTGTTGGGTTTCTTCAATGTTACAAAGATGAAGAGTTTTTCAGGGGTTGATGTTTCTATGAAAAATCAACTTTCACGGGTTGAATGTTACAAGCTCTGACTGTTTTGCATGCGTTGCTAGATGAATGTATTTCAAACACTAACTTTATCACGACCTGATGTTTACTGTTGTTAAATGTGTTTTAACTTTTGTTAGCTGCTTGTGGTTTAGTCGGTTGAAGGTTACAAAGTTGTTGTGGTTTACATGCGGTAATGTTTTATACTTTTTCTGCTGTGAACTGTTTATGGGACAAAATGATATTAACTTTGTATTTGTTGTTGCATTTTCATAACTTGCATTTTCATGACTTTCAAACCCTAACTTGCTCATAAGCTGATGTGTGCTATCTTCAAATGTGTTTTAACTTGTCTTAGATGCTTGTGGTTTAGTCAGTGGAATGTTACAAAGTTGTTGTCGTTTGCATGCGGTGATGTATTGTGATTTTTCCGCTGTGAAGTGTTTATGGGAGAAAATGAATTTAACTTTGTATTTGTTGTTGCATTTTCATAACTTGCAAGAAAGATGTCACGACCACCCATCCTGATCAGTGAGTTGAAGCCTGATAACAATGTTTGGAAGCTGGCTGTACGTGTTGTAGATCTGTGGTTCGTGAAGGAGCGCAATGGACAGCAGCATATTGAGGCTGTTATTCAAGATGGGAAGGTATTGCTTATGTCTAATGTTTTGTTTTTTAAACCCTTGGTAAATTTAGGCTATTCTGTTGTGGCTTACAAAATTTTATTTTAAACAGGGAGATCAGATACAGGTGATTACGCGGTCCCGAGAATTTGATGTCTGGAGCAAACTATTACAGGAATATAATACGTACATGATTTACAATGGAGAACCCGTGCTGAATGACTTACCATTGAAAGTATGTGACAACGATTACAAACTATTTTGGAATCGTGCTACCACTGTGACGGCCACAGACATCCCAGATATCCCACCACACACATTCAAATTTAAACCGTTGCAAGATTTCATAAATGGGAATTTTATAGTTGATCGTCTGTATGGTATGCTGAGTGTATTCATGTTTATGTATTATTGTACTTCATTTCTTAAAAACCACACAACCTAACATTTCATTGTGATGTAGATGTAATTGGTGTTGTTATGCAAGTGGTTAGGACACAGCATCCAGGTGCAGGGAAAAAGGCTTGCGTTAACCTGTCTCTTGCTGATCAAAGGTTTCATTCGTAACTTTTATGTTAACATTTGGAATGCATGTTTTCATAATACAACACATAATTCATTGTTTCTTATTATTTGTTTTCAGTGGGGCTGAAATTGATGTTACGTTGTGGGAGTCATATGCCACTCAATTTATGTCTTACAATGACGATAGTGGTCAGTTGGTAGTCGTCCTCACTCATGCATGGTGTCGCCAGAGTTCATGTAATTTGAGTTGTTGTCTGAATGTTCACATTACATAATTTGGCTACCCAATATAAATATATGTAATTGTTTGACCCCGATGCAGCATCTGGACGGCTGAACTTGTCTAATTCATGGCATGGATCAAAGCTACTACTTAACCATGAACATCCTCAAGTTGCTGAATTCATGAAAACGTATATACCTTAACACAGGTTTGATTGATTACATATACATTCTAATTTTAATTTACTAACCATAGATGCATACTTTGTTTTCTGACACAGATTTATTGATGTAAATCCTACACCTGATGCCTCACAAAGTAGATCTCTAACTTTGGGTTCACAAGGGACATTTGATGACAGGTCCTTCTCCTTTATGAAGGATGTCAGGAGCATAAGAGATATGCTTACTCTTCGTGAAGTAATTACGTTTATTCTCATTTTATTATTACGCCATTATTTATTATACGGTTTTCGGTGTTTTCATCGTTTTCGGTGTTTTCTAATAATGTGGAGTCTTTTTTGTAGGAATCATTCTGCAATACGATTGGTACAACAAAACGGTTCAAGGCCAATCCGTTTGGATGGTACTATGAAGTATGTTCAAAGTGTAACAAAACTAATCAATGCATGTGTGGCGACAATGCGACACTAATTACAAAGTATGTAGTGCCATTCAAGCTATGGATTTCGTTACACATTTCATGTTCCTGTTGTTTATAGTGGATTAATTGAAAAACTTCTGTTATGCCTTCTAAGTGTACGTTTCGTGTTATTAGGTACAAAATTGAAATAGAGGTGGAACATGATGGTGTGTATGCGAATTTTGTCTTCTGGGACAAAGAATGCATACCAATTATTGGTATGTCTGCCCATGCTTTAAGGGAGATCATGCGACCTGTGAGTATTCTATAACCTTTCGTAATGGGTGCAACTTACACCTGATGTCTCATAACATTGTTTCATTACCCACTAATATGCCTAATATTCTCAAAATACTCCATAAATCTGTGGTCAATGCATAGTAATACAAATACTTCCCAATATTATTATTTGCCATAAATCGAGAATAATACATATTAATACAATGCTTCCAATCTATTTCATAAATTCCTTTATGAAACGCTACTTGTAGACCAATGAGGACCACCCACTGATTTACCCCGCCGACCTTGATAATCTCCTGGAAAAGACTTTTGCTTTTCGGGTGAAATATCAACCATTTTACAAACAAGCATCTGTAGTGAGACTCACTAGAGATAAGGATGTTATGCTACAGATTGGAGATGCCATCATGCTTAATGAAGTATGTTTTTCATTATCCAACAGAATTCATTGTTTGGTTATATGATGTATATTCTTATATATAATCATGTTTACTGTATATAACATTGACAATAAGTTTTTTTTATAAAGGATGCCCCAATTATCCCACCAAAAGATGAGGATAGCAAAGGAAAGGCCCCACTTATAGATGAAGATGATTACAACAATATCAGTCTCACACAAACCTCAAATCCCACTGTAAGCTTTGATATACTGTATTAACAAAGAAATTCATAATATTGCAATGTAAATTACAATTATATTACCCTCTTGTAGAGTAATGCTTCTGCTGCACAAAACTGGAGCCCGAAACCCAAGTTCACCCATAGCCCGGCTAAAAGATTGTCGCCGGATGTTGTTCTAAATGATGATACGGATTTTTCAGAGCTTTTGGCACCAAAACAATCTGCCACCAAATGTTCAAGACCCAAAAGTGCAAGACACTCGAAGAACAAATGATATCATCATGCATGCCATGCAACATATTCCCTAATTAATGTTTAATCTTTTGAACATCTAACTACTATCTCTTTTTGTACAATCTAATATCCACTCCATTTCTCATGAATATTAACTCTTGGAGTGGTATTTTTGTATCTTAATATGGAAGGATGTGTTCCTTTACTTTGTTATGACTATCAATGTATGAATATCAATGGTAATGGAAATATTTAGCTCACATTTTTATTACTTCAAACGTCAACTACAATAATATATGTTAAAAATACAAGTATTTAATACAACAACTTTAATTACTTATAACGTTTAAAATACAAAACATTTACCAATTATATGTTCAAGTACTTTATTACGCAACTGTAATTATTTCTAATTTTTTCTAAATGTTGCTGTAAACAATCTTTACAACTGCACCATCATTGTTGTAATATTGTTTTATATAATGTTGATGTAATTATTTTATTTTAATAGGCAACTTTAATAATAATATATGTTATAATAATATTGCAGGTTTGACTTATATACATGTAATAATAAAACTTGTGTCATGTTGAACTCCTTTAGTTTATACCAACTTCTGACACAAGCCCATACAAAAAGTAATCATTTTTACAACTTTCACATCCTTAAATAAAACACAGCAAAAACTTGTAATAAATAATAATAATAATGTTGCAAAAAGTAGTCATGAAAAGTAGTGATTAATCTAATGTGTAATAAATAATAACCTAATGTTGCAAAGAGTTGTGTAATGTTGTAACATGCATGTATTATTTACCACATATTTTATTCGCAAGCTTGTATTTAATGCAGCTACAACTCTTTTGCCAAAGTCAAACTTGCTTCTATCATTACTCCCATATTTTATTCGCAAGCTTTGATTAAATGCAGCTACAGAAAGTAATTATCATTGCAAGCTCAGCTGCTGCAACACTAGCCTGAAGTTTCCAATATTTACTTTTCCCATGCAACTACCACCACTACCTGCGCATGAGATCTGCAAAGCATCCACTTCACTGTAGCTGCATCAAATCACAGCCAACTTCACTGTGCGGCTATTATTTGTACCACCACTGCCAGTTTTATCTTTCTCAATGCTCACAACTCAATTTTTTATACTATCACATTTACCACTACAACAACAAAACTATTATTAATTCCTCTTAATACTATTATATATCTCTTTTTAAATATTCAATTACAATAATTGCAACGTTTTTCCTTACTTTATTCTCATTAATCTTGCAACTCAATAATACTATAAAAAATGAGTTTGTATTTACTATTATAAATATTATTATTATTTTAATTACTATTTCCTATTCAGTTCAACAAAATTATTATCACTTAGGTTTGTAATTATAATAATAATAACAATAATACAAATAATCTTTATTTTATTATTATTATTATTATTATTATTATTAATATTATTATTATTATTATTATTATTACTATTATTATTATTATTATTATTATTATTATTATTATTATTATTATTATTATTATTACTGCTCTATTGCTGTTAACATATCTTATGAACATAATAAATTTTTTCTTATAAAATTATAAGATTTTATTTAGTTATTCTAATTGTCAAAGCTTTGTTATTCTAATATTTTTCATTTTACAACTCAATAATACTATAAAAAATGAGTTTGTATTTACTATTATAATTATTATTATTATTTTAATTACTATTTCCTATTCAGTTCAACAAAATTATTATGACTTACGTTTCTAATAATAATAAGTATGACTTAGGTTTGTAATAATAATAATAATAACAATAATACTAATAAACTTCATTTTATTATTATTATTATTATTATTATTATTACTGCTTTATTGCTGTTAACATATCTTATGAACATAATAAATTTTTTCTTATAAAATTATAAGATTTTATTTAGTTATTCTAATTGTCAAAGCTTTGTTATTCTAACATTTTTCATTTCAACATTCTTCCCTTTTTCATTCACACCTTTTTCAAGTTCATTCTTTGTTGTTATTCTCAAGTGGTGGTTACAGTGCTTGCTTGACTTCAAATTCTAAAGCATCTCCTCTCAGTTGCACCATTGGTTATGTTACATAATGCAACAACCACAACATAAAAGGTTAGGAATAATGTAGTATATTTCCGTTAATATTTTATAAATATTCCATATTTATGTATATGACATTCTGTAGAATGTTTTAAATTCATGCAAAACCTATTTACTATGTCATTCTCTTTTTTTCGGTTAAATGTAGAGCAAGTTATTACAATGCAACTCCTGATGATCTTGCACTCTGGAGGCAATGTGCAACCAAGCGGAATCGGTTCCGTAGATTTCAAATACTGAAGCATAAAAAATCAAAACGCATCAAGCATGACTGCCACACCAACAGTTTTACCCCATCCAACATTAGGATTCCCTTATCTGAAATTCCTTTACAATGCATAACCCAACCTTTCAATACCAACTCTACACATACACAGCCTGATCATTCCAAACATGTACAACATATTCCACCCAAACGGTTCAAACTTAATAACATCGGAATAAACCTTCTAAGTCTGTTCTCAAATGTACAACACACAAGTGGTGATGAAAATCATAATTCAAACATACTGCAACATCCACATGGACGACAACCTCATCCTCCGGCTAAACAGACTCCAACACCAACATTGAGGTAACTAATCACTTCGCAATACACAATACGTTATTCTAAAAACAAAATTGTTTTTCCTTATGTCATTTTATGCTTTAGATTATGCCAGAATTTACTGTGCTCAATTCCGGAACAAACTACTCTGGCAAGAGGCCGACCTAATAAGAGTCTCCGTTTACCAGAAAGAGCACAAGTCCTTATGAGCCGAGAGAATTTGGATGTCGAAGTGACTCAGGCTCCAATCCCAACAGTGTAACTTATACTCTACTATTTAACTTACCCTACCGCACAAGTCATTATTATACGTTATAATATAATGTTGTTATTTCCAGCTTTGATAATAACAAGGCCACCGAATTTTCCCCACTTCAAATTAAACGCGGCAGAGGCCGCCCAAAAAATCCTGTTGTTATAAATAATTTGCAAGTCAACTTACCAACAATTCGTTATCCGGTTAATAGTATTCCTGTGTAAGTATATACATATTGGTTCAATAATTTCTTTTGAAATAATATGTCAGAAAATGCAGTGTGTTGAAGCTATAGTATTTCAGGACTCCTGCTAATGTTGTTGAGCCGCCTGTTACCATTGAATTAAATACACCAATGTCCACACAAGATACCTCTACACATGTTATTAATCCTACTACAAACCTGGACTTTGATAGTGAAAGTAAACATGACTCTGACTATGACCCTTTCCTAAGTATGTGGTTTTTTTTTATGATCCCTTTATAATTTTTAATATATATCACTTCCAGTCAATATTCATGAAATGCTAACTATTTGCACCTGTCATTTGGACAGGTCAACACTCGGATGACGACTCAGCCTTCGAAAATGATGACATTGACGCGCCGTTCTCAAATGCAAACATAAACCACGTTGACAATCAAGGTATACCACATGTTTTTCATTCTACATTTTTCACCGTCATTTTACTATACGAATTTCATTATTTTAATATATTCCTATCTTTATAGAATATTCTGATTTGGGTGACGCCATGATGGAGTGTCAACATTGCAAAGCCTTAATGTGGTATCAAGAGAGGATTGATAAACATAAGCATACACCAAATCCCAAGTACACTTTATGTTGTGGCAATGGCAAAGTCGAACTTCCATACTTAAAACACCCTCCAGAAATATTATCCCATTTGCTATTTCATAAAGATGCAAAGGATAGTAAAAATTTTCAGGCGAACTTGCGAACCTACAACATGATGTTTGCGTTCACTTCACCTGGTGCAAAGTTGGATAACAAATTCAAAAACGGACGTGGACCACCGACAGTAAGAATTCAAGGTCAAACTTGCCATCGGATAGGGAGTTTATTACCACCTGAAGGACATCCTCCAAAGTTTGCCCAATTGTATATATATGACACAGAAAACAAAATAGCTCATAGAATGAAAGGTCTACGGTAAGCACTTTTGCCACTTTTAACATTCGAATATGCTACTCAGACAGCTTTGTATTTTTTTACTTTTTTCTTTAAATATTCTCTTTTCCCATATCTACAGAGAAAACAACAACATTGATCCAAACATTGTCAAACAACTTTCGGAAATGCTGTACAGCAACAATACACATGCAAAGAGTTTTCTAATGGCAAGACAAAGACTTAACCAAGGGAATGTCCACAACTTGCAACTACGACTAATTGCAAATAGAACTACAGATGGTAGAGTGTACAACCAACCTACTGTATCAGAAGTAGCTGCATTAGTTGTTGGGGACATTGACACGGCAGATGAAAGAGATATAATTATGCAGAGGCAAGGAGGAAAGCTAAAACGGATTGATGAGTATCATGCAAGCTATATGGCTTTTCAATATCCATTGATATTCCCATACGGAGAAGATGGTTATAGACCTAATGTTGCACATCGAGATCTTGACATTTTTGAAGACGATCTAAGAAACAGGCTTACTATTCGAGAATGGCTTGCATTCCGAATTCAAAACAGGTGTCACGAGGGTAGGACACTTTTATCATCTAGGAGGTTGTTCCAATAATTTTTGGTGGATGGTTACACAATGCTAGAGGGGGAACGGTTGAAGTGGCTAAGAAACAACCAATCGAAACTTAGAGTATCTAAGTATAACAACCTTAACCAAGAAACAAACGAACCTGGCACAAGTGGTTCATCCATTGGCAAAAGAGTTGTCCTACCATCTTCGTATGTTGGAAGTCGAAGATTTATGGATCAGCTATACTATGACGGAATGGCCATTTGTAGTAAAGTAGGATTCCCAGACCTATTTATTACTTTTACTTGCAACCCTAATTGGCCTGAAATCAAAAGAGCTTTGGATCCCCTAAACTTGAAGCCACACGATCGACCAGACATCATTGCGAGAATTTTCAAAATGAAGTTTGATAACCTCTTATCAGACATTACAAAAAAAGGTTTCCTTGGAAAAGTTCTTGCTTGTAAGTTTCCTTATAAAATTACAAAAAAAGGTTACCTTTGTGTCTCTATTTAAATTGTTCAACAGTATCCTCCACTGATGTTGTTCTTTTCTTTGTTTAACAGATATGTACACAATAGAATTCCAAAAAAGAGGTTTACCACATGCTCATATCCTTATATTCTTGGATCCATCCAACAAATATCCAACACCTGGTGACATTGATAAAATTATATCTGCTGAGGTCCCAGATCCTTTGAAACATCCAAGATTGTATGATTTGGTTAAAAACCACATGGTCCACGGTCAGTGTGGTGTTGCAAACCCAAAGTGTCCATGTATGAGGGATGGAAGATGTTCCAAGTATTACCCAAAGAAATTTCAAGATGTCACTATAGTTGATCAAGATGGTTATCCGGTTTATAGAAGAAGACAAAATGGGCACACTATCGAAAAGAATGGAATACAACTTAACAGTAGCCACGTTGTCCCACACAACCCAAGCTTATTAATGAAATATGAAGCACACATAAACATGGAATGGTGCAATCAAAGTACTTCAATCAAGTATCTATTCAAATACATCAACAAGGGTTCTGATCAAATTTCAGCGGTTATTATTCCAACAACAACCACCGGTAATAAGCATGTTGATGAAATAAAACAATACCTTGATTGCCGATACGTTTCTCCAAGTGAAGCATGTTGGAGAATTTTTTCATATTCTATCCATGGGAGAAAACCAGCTGTAGAAAGAATGTTCTTTCACTTGGAAGGCGAGCACTCAGTTTACTATAAAGATTTTGAACAAATTGGAAATGTGCTTTTAAAAGCAAGTGTCACAGAGTCAATTTTTACTTCATGGTTTACGGCAAATAGGGAATATGACGAAGCCAAGACATTGACATATGGTCAGTTCGTGTCCAAGTTTGTATACGTCAGAAAAACTAGAAAATGGAGACCGAGGAAAAGAGGTTATACCATTGGTCGCTTGATTTGGGTTCCTCCAACAACTGGTGATTTGTATTACTTGAGAATGTTGCTAACTGTGAAAAAAGGACCAACATGTTATGATGATCTCAAAATAGTTGACGGTTTTAAACATGCAAATTTTAGAGAGGCGTGCTACGCTTTGGGCTTTCTTCAGGATGACAAGGAATTCATTGATGCTATAAAGGAGGCTTACAACTGGGGGTCTGGTATATTCTTGCGAAAGCTTTTCGTAACTATGTTGTTATCAGCTTCGATGAATCGTCCTGAACATGTTTGGCGAAAAACATGGACATATTTATCTGACGGTATTCTTTACGAGGAAAGAAGATTGACAATGAATCCAGGTACCTAGCCACTCCTGTCCTTACTTTGTTATCTCATCCATTAATATGTTTTCAAAATGCCATAATGATTTTTCTTATTTCTTTTTAACATATTATGTAGATTTATCTTTGACCGATCATGAAATACAACAACTAACATTGATAGAGATCGAAAAGCAATTACAAAAAAACAAACGCAGCTTGAATGAGTTTAAACCAATGCCATACCCCGATGCTTACATCCTGGATTTTCTTGGAAATCGATTGATATACGATGAAAGGCAATATGATATTTCTGAGCAAACTTCAATGTACCAAGACTTGTTTCATAAATTAACAGGTTCTATTTAAAATACATGCACTTTACTTTTTATGATCGGTGAATTATGCATGCTCTGTTGTTTTATTTTAGCCTGTGGTAACCTATTCCTAACCAAACAATATTCATTACACATACATTCATGACGTTTGTTTTCTCTACGTGCTATGTCACTTTCAATGATACCCCCAGCAGTACACATGAAATCTTCATTTACCAGTTATAATTAAAACAACACAATCACAATGCTAACAAGATAAACACCATGCTGCTGCCGATACTACATTTTTATAAGGCTTACATAATAATACTTCCAACATTACATTTCACAATCATTCAAAACTAAACACCATGTTGTACTACCATGCTGCTACGTGCTACCATATTTTTATAATGCTGCAACTTAATATAACTGTCTTAAACACCACTTAGTACCACTATTACGGTAAATAACTCCATCACATAATGTAACTTATAATACGACATGCATAACCAACCATCTTTTTTAAAACCCAACATCACTTCATCTATCCTTAACTTGAACATACAGCCTATATGGGGGATTAACTAAAGTGAAATAAACCACATTTCCTCTCTTTAGTTTTCTTGTCCGGACGAAGTTGTACCACGCTTTGCCGATATACTTCTCAAAAACGTTTCGGTTTGCACTTAAAATTTCACATTCATATCTGTAATACCCCAAAATTTGCTCTCCCTCTTTGTCATCATAGCATGGCATTATCATTTATCATATCATATCCACCTCATTAACATTACATTGCATTTAACATAGAAAAATGAAGCATAGCATCCTTCTTACCATCAGGGCATGTGATCAGGTGGAAGGTGGACAATCAAGGGATCATTCAAAGCACAAAAAGGTCAATCAAGTTTCCTTAAAGCAAGCCAAGAGGTCTTTCATGTCTCATACCATCTCAATTGATCATCCACAACCTCAAGGATGAGAGATACAATGGGAGATTGAAGCATTACATCTTTCACTATGCAAGAGCTTCAAAAACTGAAGGAAAACCCTCAAAAGAGATAGTTCATTGACCCAAAATCATCCTCAAATGGTATATCTCATCATCCTTTAAGGGGATACACAACATACTCTGAGGAATTTGAAATGGAAGACTGCACATTTTTCTCCTAGGAGGTGGGCACCAAAACTAGGGTTTCCCATTAAATCAGGGAATCTTTGATTTTTTGGACAAAATTTGATGTCATGGTATTCTACATGTTCTTAAGTGTATGTGTATGGAAAATTGCCTCTCAATTGGTTTTGGAAGTGTTTCAATTGGGAGAAAAATCAGAAATCAGGAAAATTGGGGCCAAGTCAAATAATCAGAGGAAAAAGTCAACTCTTGACTTTTTGAGCCCAAAATCATGAAATTCATGTTACATATGTCCAATGTACAAAATTTGGTCAAGAAACTCCAAAGGAATCATGAAAAAATCAAGAGGTGGAAAGTTGCCATTTTTGGAAGAGGAAGGGTTACTAAAAATAGCAAGTTTTGGCCATTTTGCATCAGAGTTTGAACCAAGGCCATTTAAAATTGAAGCACCAAATGAAAATTCCACTCGGCCACAACAAAAGATCTTGTTTTAAGCTTCACATCCATATGTGGAACATCTCTATTGGATAAAAATTGAGTGAGATATGATTGATCAAAGTTTGAGCAAAGTAGGTTCAAAACTAGGTCATGACCAAGACTTTCAGGGCACGCGCGCAGTCATTTTAACAAACATGTGGTGGGCCAAATGTCCACTCATTTTTCTCATGGTTAAATGCCTCAAATGAAAAACTTTTCAACATCAAAGTTGTTCCTTGTAGTGTCATCTTCAATACTCATGTTGGACAAAATTCCATTTGATCAAGTTATAGTGGAGATATATTGGTTCAAGGTCATGTTGATTGTGCTGAAATTTTGTGTGCCAAGTTGCCATGCCATGACTTGCTTGCCACGTCCACAAATCAGTTCCAAACCCTGATGTTCCAAGCTATTTTTCACCAACTTCCAAGCCTTAATTCAATCCAAAATCAACATCAATCATGTTCTATGATGTTCTATCTTTCATTTGGCACCGAAACCTCATTGAATCATTCACTAACAAGAGAGAAAATCCTCTTCAAACAACCACTGCTGTATTTGTTCTTAACTGCCATGAAAAACCAAAAAAAACAAATGTTGTTGTTGATTGTCATAGCACTCACCCGTGCATTGCTCATACTGTCCAACCATTTCCTCTTTCAACCAAACACATTTCACCTACACTATGCACACTAGCACGTGCCTTGCATGAAATTGGAAAAAGCAAACTTGCTAAGCAAGTTTCTGATATAACAGCCATGCTCTCACCTTTTCAATTCCACCATAACTGTCATGAACCACCACCACCTTATCATTGCCAATCTAACTCGCCCCCTAACTAACTTGACTCAGTTAGTTAGGGTGGACTCACTTTAACCACCTTAACTCACCTTAACCAACTCACTTAACCACTGTGGTTCATTTCTAACTCATGCTATAAATCAAAATCTCACCTCACAAATCCATGGTCAGCTTCATTTTTTACTCTCCCTCTCCAATACTTCAAACTTTTTCTCTCAATCTCTCTTTGTTTTCTCTCTGATTTCACTACATTTCCGCCATCTTCTTTCACATTTCGCCTCTATTATCTTCATTGTTTCATTCTGAGCCAAGAGTAAGAGCAAACAAATCCAAATATTCAAGTTCGGTTTCAAGAGATTGGAATTTTCAGTGTGATTCTCTGCACGATTTCAAGATTCTCGAGCCTTTATTTGGCCAAGAGTAGCTCAAAGAAGAGGCACGATTCTCTGGTTTTCTGTTCAACTCCAGTTTGTAGCATTTTCAGGTTTCATCTTCTCAAACTTTTCTAGCATGATTTATAGTTTTTTTTTAGCTTATTTTGATGATATGAGCTCAATAGGAGCATTTGAACTCTGGCTAGTTGATAGAGCTTCTTAGAAGCTTAGATCCAAAAACTTAGGGCAATATGTTCGTGCTTGTTTCTTGCTGTATGTGAATGGTTTGATGATTTCATTGATGGATTTGGAATGTACGTGATTTCCTCTTTATTTTGATGTATGCCACGTGATTTTTTTGGATGGTTTGGAAGTTGCAGTCGCCGGAGAGTGGCCAGAGAAGGTGACCGGAGGTCCCTCTCCGGCCGGTGAGGGTTTGAATTAGGGTTTAGTGCATTTTAAGTCGTGACCGTTGGATGTGTGTGATCGTGTGGCTACCATGTTGACAGCACATTAAAATTCATGTGCAAGTCATGTGCCTAATTTCTGATTTTACTTAAACATTGTGTGATGCAGTACATGATAATTTGTGTGTGACCTCATGCGCGTGTGTTGGATCTGTGTACTTTGACTTTTGTTTGACTATGACTTCATCTGATGGCTTGGATTCCTTTGACTATGTTGACTGAAGAACATGCTAGTTATGGTGTTTTGCGCGCTTATTGGACCTAAGCCAGATTGATATCCACACCCCATGTTTTCAAGGCCCAATGATTTTGAACTGAATAATTACTAGTCATGCACCCCCATTCCTTTTTGCATTGCATTTTATTTTTCCTTTTTTCTACACGTTTGCTTTTTAATTTTTAAAAATACTAAATAGTATCATAAAATTCCACAAAAATTCATGAGTATCATTAAAACATTTAGAAAATTTTTGGTGATTTTATTTTCTGATTTTATGACCTTTTTACCCCTACTCCATAATTTTCTTTGAATTTCTTTGGTGTGCATTCTTAATGTGGTACATGATCTTGTTTAATTTTGTTCATGATCATTAAAAATTGTTTTGATGCTCTTCTTTTTGAATTGAGTCATTAGCATCTTGAGGTATGTTAATTGATTTTTATTTGATTTTTTAGGTCATTTTATGGCATGTTTGGTGTTCACTTTTGTGCTACTTTGTATGATATGTCTATTTGACCTAAGTGCATTGTTTGACATCATTTTGCCTTGGTTCCTTGCATGCTACTTTGATATGTGATTCATCTCTGATTAGTGAACTTCAATACCATGTTTTCATAATTTTCATGAGGCCATTTGATTTTTTTTTGATGCATTTCATTTAAAGCATTATAACATGTCATATCATTGTAATCTTTTGTGCATGTTTACATGTTTTCTTTTGTGTATACTTGCATGATCATTTGCCTATTGGGTGAGCTACACTCTTGACATTATAGGTCATTGGTACATATTATATGTCATCTTTGCTTGTTGATTATCATTTGAACCTTGTGCACCTTTAACATGTTGTGTTTGCACTTTCCTTTGTTTGGAACTTCCATTTCAATTCTACTTCTTCTATCACTTCTTAAATGTCTTGATGTGCTTCATGAATACTTGTGAGAGGTTTGTGAATCATTTTTAATTTCAATTCTGATCCATGGATTACATGTTCCATTTATGCACATTTCTTCTTTTCTCTTTCATCTTTCATTCTCCCTTTTCTTATGATATCATGTTCTAATGTCATGGAGGATGTTTGTTGCCTATCCACTTGAGTTTGATTGATAATAACCATTTGTTTCCATATGATGTACATTCTGGTTGTGGCTCTAGGATTTGGTTTCTCATTTAATTCTTTTGAGTTTTATGATGCATTACATGTTCTTTTACTTCTTATACTTCTTATACATGTTTACTAACCATGTAGGGGCTTTGGTAAGTTTCAATTGAGTGTGGATAAGGAATCCACATTCAACTTCTATCCTTTCTCTTTTACAATTCCATTTTATGTTTTGTTAAGCACTTATGTGCTTTCTTTTAATAACTCATCACTTTCCCTTTGTGAATTACAATTCATCTTCTACTTTAGAAGTGAATTGTTTAATTCACTCTTTCTTTAGACTTTAGGTTGAAACCTCACAAACCATTAGGACCACTCCCTTTAATCTTCAATTAGGATTGAGTCTTAGTCCACATAGGTTTTACCTTTTCTCCTCTCTTGAGTCTCTCTTCTCATCTCTTAAAGGAAACTCAAAACATCTAATAAAGGTAGGCATTTATTGCATTTAGGCCTTTCATATAAAGAAAAGGTTATAAGGGGTCTTCTCTTATAATCTTAGAATGTATAGCATATAGCCCATCTTGGGTCAATGTGTTAAACATTTGATCTTGTATGAGGGACTTAAATGCAATACTTGTTGAAGGTACAAATAAAAAACACTTCTTCATTTCTTAATCAACAAAAACATTTAATAAATACAAGTATGCTAGTGTGTTTGAACCTTGACAATTGGAACTAAGTGTGGGGGTCTTTTTCACCCTTAGTGTGCTTTCTTACTCATTCCATCTTGGAATGTGAGAATGTACACATTCCAATGATTAAGATTTAGATACACTATCATATGCAAACAAATAAAAAACTTCTAAAAGACAAAAACAAACAATAACGTCTTTCCTTCGGGAATTCTTGTCTCACCTCATTCACTCTCAACGTATGAACGCGCTTCTACTCGTTCTCTTGCAAGATGGTAACGCACTCGGACCAGCGAGTCTGCAACACCTGAGCTAGAACGTAAGTCGTTCTCTAAAAAACACGATCCATCCCTAGTGAGGGGAACTATGTCGCTCTGATTCTCATGTTCCCGATGAGATACGTAGGCAGTGGGGTAGGGCCCATGCGAGCACTTCTTTTATTTTCCCTGCATTTGTTTCTCGTTCCTCTTCCATTCTTTCTCCTTTATTTCTTTCAGTTCCTTTTCCAGTATTATTTCCTTTACACCCTTTGATCGAGACAAGCAAGCTTGGATCCCATCGGGTACGATGGACGCGAGGGGGTGCTGATACCTTCCTCTCGCGTAACCGACTCCCGAACCCATTTCTCTTGGTCGCGAGACCATGCTTTTCCTTTCTCTCAGGTTTACGCGGTGTTTCCTTTCCCTCTCTTGGGATAAATACACATTGCTGGCGACTCTGTTCGGTGCCACTTTCGCGTTTGTACTAGGATGAAAATCCCGGGAGCGACAGCTGGCGACTCTGCTGGGGACCAGGTTGACCTATTGCTGGTCCATCCTAAGCGAGTCAATCCTAACGCTTGTCTGTTTTTCTTTCATTGGGTGTTTATTGTTGTGCTGTATTTACCGTTTTACTGTATAGTTATTTACTATTTATTACTGTATATTACTGCATTTACTGCATTTTACCATGTTTATTCCATATGATATATTATGCTATGCTGGACTGTGCTGTTTTCTGTTTGGCGGGATGGGATTTCTGAGAGATAAGCCCATTACACAGGCTTAAGGATACACTTAGAATTAGAGTGGAGAGTAGTGGGACCTACGTGCCGTTTGGAGTGCGTTGAGTGTTCACGAAATTCACAGCTAGACGAGGCTATCTTGGGACACGTCGTGGCATGCGCATCTTGCGTATTCCAGGATGTAGATCTAGAGAGCTGTCGACTCTAGTGACCGATCATGAGGACCTTAGTGGAAACATCCCTCTTTAGCGGTGACAATGGCAGACCACATTCTGTGGCAAACCCATTCGCACCCGAGGGCCCACTTTGGAACTTGCATAGGATGACTTTTATTTTCTAAGGGGAGTCAGTGGACGACCTCTTTGATTGGCATAGCATTGTATCCTACGGGCTGAATGTGCTATGGCTTCTCAAACCTCCGAAGCTGACAAGCCTTATTTTCTAAGAACCACATGTGAGTATGGGCGGGATGTTTACAGGTTTGCAGGAAACCCAGCCTCCTACCTACCTTACTTGTGATTCTATGATGATTTCAGACATTGTATCCTATGACAGTGGTTTAAGTGTTCATCTCAGATATTGCCAGATTCAGTACAGAGACACAGTGCACACAGTTCAATACAGACACAGACACTTGATCACATGCCCTTTTGCATTGCATTATCATATCATAACAGTTATGTTTGTCATTTTCAGGTGCATAATACATTTCTGATTCCAATCCATGGGTTCAACAGAGATCGTTGCCGAGAGAAAGAACAATGTGTCTTACAAGTTTCCAGATCCTGTTTTGGATTCATTGCTCAAAGTTATAGATATGGCTGGTCCGGGTATTCTTGATAGGTTTCAGAAGAGCTACGGGAATTTGGTTGGGATGGTCCGTACAATCACCAAGTATGAACATGATGCTTTGCACACTCTACTGCAGTTCTACGAGCCTTCGTTGAGATGCTTTCTTTTTTCAGATTACGTTTTGATGCCAACACTGGAAGAATTCTCATTTATTTTGGGAATTCCGATCACGCCGGCAATACCATTCTTCTCTGGTAGTTCTCCCAGCGTAAAAGAAATTGCTGCTGCGTTACAAATGGGTCAGGCAGTGGTAAAGAGTGGTGTGAGCAGTAAAAATGGAGTTAGCGGATTTCATTTAGAATTTCTGTCTGGACAAGCCCAAGAGGCTGCAAGTGCTAAAAATTGGACGGTTTACAATTCCATTCTGGCTCTCTGCATATATGGCCTAGTTTTCTTTCCCAATCAGCAAGACTTTGTGGATATGCAAGCAACGAGAGTTTTCGTCCTTAAAAATCCAGTCCCTACTTTGTTAGGAGATTTTTATCATTCCGTGCATTACAAGAATGAGAAAAGGAGGGGAGGATCTGTTAGTTGTTGTACTCCATTGCTGAGTCATTGGTTTTTCAAACATTTGCCTCAGACAGGTGCCTTTGTGGAAACCAAAGATGTGGCGAAATGGTCTAAACGATTGATGAGTTTAACTGCTGATAACATTGTATGGTTTGACCACCGGTTATTGAGAACAGAGCTTGTCACAAGATGCGGAAATTTTCCAAATGTGCCTTTGATTGGCAGAAAAGGAGGGATCAATTATAATCCAGTTTTGGCCATCCGACAGTTTGGGTATGCTTCCAGGGATCCTCCTACAGAGCAAGATGTAGAAGAATCTTTATTCTTTATAGGAACTAAAGATGCGAAGGTGGTAGAAGTAGTGAATGCTTGGAAAGATAAGCACAAAATTGGAAAAGCAGTTTTTGGAAAAGGGGATTGTAGATCTTATCCTGAATATGACAGGTGGATTGAGACGAAAGTAAAGGAATTGCTTTTACCCTTTTCAAGGGGACCTCTTTTATGTTCAGTACAGCCAGAACAACCCACTATGGTGGCTATTGAAGAATGTGAGAAGTGGAAGAAAATGGTCAGAGAGTTGCAGATAGAGAATTCTGGAATGAGCAGATGTCTTCAGAAAGCTCTAGCTGACAACAAAGAGTTGGAAAAGAGAGCCTTGAAAGCGGAAAAAACCTTGGCTGACAAAGAGGAAGATTTTGATGACAGAGCTCGGTACTTTCGGAAACTTACTTTGGGAGCAGATGACACTAGTCAGGCTCACAAGATTACAAAACAGGCTTTAGCCCGAAGCAAGGATTCATTAGCTCAACTTCGTCAAGCTTGGGATGAAGTCAGAATTGAAAATGCCGAGTTAAAGGATCAGTCGAAGACTAAAGACGAGGAGCTTAAAAAGGCACATGAGCAGAGGAGAAAGTATCGGGAAACTCTTGGTAAAAGTCAAGAACAGTTAGAAGAAGCTAGAAGCCAGCTGAAGAATACCAAGAAAGAGCTTGAAGAAGCCATGATAGAAAGAGAGATACTCAAGACGCAAGCTGGCGTAAAGAGACACAAAGGAGTGCATGATGACGAAGCTCTTATGCTGCATATGGGTTCTTTAACTGAAGCTCTTGAGAAAAGGGATGTCTTGATCAAAGACATGATTGAAAAGCCGAATCACCAGCGTACCCGTATACTTTTTGAGGAGATCAAATACTCAAGTGACAGGCTGAAGGATGTGGAATTGTCAGATTGATGTTCTTTTCCTTATTTTTTGTTATTAATGGTTACCATCAGGCTTGTTGATGGATCCATTTTTCCTTGTATCGCATTTGCGGTTGAACCTTTCTTAAATGTACTTGAATACTTCGTTGAATGAGTATGAGCAGTTTTATTCAGAATTATTCCTTATCAGATAGTTGCACACAAGCACATGACCACTACACGTCTCTTTATATCACGATTTCTGGTCTTCAGATTTCCGTGGTTTGGATTGGAATCAGGGTGTAAAGCACTTTGGAAATGATAAACATAACATTGCATGGCATTGCATAACATTCTGCATTTATGTTACTTGCTTTTCAGGTACTCGTTGCAGGGTCTCTAACCTTTATTTGGTTTCAGGCAGTATAGCGGAGAGTCATATTCACCGATATTCGACGCGAAGAAATCAAGTAAGAATCATGGATCAAGTGCAAAGTGATTTGGCCGAAATGAGGGCGCGTATGGACCAGTTCATGACCCTCATGACTGGCATGGCGCAAAATCAGGAGAGATTGAGGCTTCTGGTCGAGCGTCCAAACAATGGGCCCGAAGGTGATCAGCATGACAATTCACAGGGACATGGCATCCCTCCTCCCGGTGGCATCCCTCCTCCCGGTGGCAACCCTCCTCCTGGTGGTAACAATCGGGGTAATGGAAATGGTAGGCATGCTGGTGTTACTCTTGAAGATACTCTGGAAGACCAATTTACTCTACTAGATGCTGATGTGGGTAATCAAGGTGATCGAAGGTATGATGAGTTAGCAGAAAAGATCAGGGCCATAGAATGCAAGAACTCTATGGGTATTGATGTTACCAGCTTGGGGCTGGTCTCAGGAGTCAGAATTCCCCCTAAATTCAAACCTCCTACTTTTGATAAGTATCACGGCAATGCGTGTCCCCAAACGCATCTTCAAGCTTACTTTGGGAAGATTGCAGCCCATACGGATGACGAGAAGCTATGGATGCACTATTTTCAGGACAGTCTGGCTGGGGCGTCCTTGACCTGGTATATGAAGTTGAATAGAGCTGTTGTGAAGAGTTGGAAAGATCTGGCAGAAGCGTTCTTGAAGCAATACCAGTACAATATTGACATGGCGCCCAACCGCACTCAGTTGCAGGGGTTGTCACAAAATGCCAAGGAGAGTTTCAAAGAATATGCACAGAGGTGGAGGGAAATGGCTGCCCAGGTTCAACCTCCCTTGTCAGACAGAGAAATGGCAGATATGTTTATGGGCACCTTGCAAGGGGCCTATCTTGATAGATTAGCTGCTTGTCCGTCAACTGGATTTGCTGATATTGTGATTGCGGGAGAAAGAATAGAAAGTCTGTTAAAGCTTGGAAAGATCCAGGATGTGAGTGGGGCTGGCTCTTCGGGGACGAAGAAACCGTTTGCTAGTAACCAGAAAAGAAGAGAAGGTGATACGAATGCTGTGTTTAGAGGACGAGGCAGAGGGCGTTCTCAAGCTTATTATCAGGTAGATGCTGTAACAATCCCCACACCGTCTGTTCAGAAACAACAACCCCAACAACAAGTTCAACAGCAACAACCTTTTTTCCAACAAAGGTCTAGGCAGAGGGATCGTAAGATGGATCCTCTCCCTATGACTTATGCCGCGCTGTTGCCCCGACTACTCGAGTTAAAGTTGGTAGAACTCCGTACTATGAAAGCTCCGGTTGCTGGAAACCTGCCACCTAACTTCGATGCTAATGCTCGTTGTGAGTTCCACTCAGGTGCTCAGGGGCACTCCATTGAAAAATGCTGGGCTTTCCATCATAAAGTACAAGATTTGATTGATGCTAAAGCCATCAATTTCTCTCCCGCTCCTAATATTACTCAGCATCCCATGCCTGATCATAGTGCAGCAAATGTGTACGCTATTGAAGATGGGAGGAGATTGAATTTGGTGACAGATATCCATCAAGTGAAAACTTCTTTGTTGGTTGTAAAAGATCGTTTATTGAAGGGACAGGTGTTCCCGGGCTGTAATCAAGATTGTTCCGAGTGTATGAATCAGGAGAATGGCTGTAATAAGTTGAAGGTGGGTTTACAGAATCTGATCGATGAAGGATGTCTACAGTTCGACAGAGTCGTGAAAGACACTAATGAGATATCAACCGTGACCATCTATTACACTCCCGCTGAGATTCAAATGCCGGTCAATGCAGTTCCCGTGGCAAGTGTTGCGCCAGAAAGGCCCAGTCCTGTCACTATCACGGTGCCAGGACCAATTCCGTTCACGTCTACGAAGGCTATCCCATGGCACTATGGGGCAGATGTATATTACGAAGGTAAAAAGCAGGAAGTTGAGTCGTCAGTCAGCCCAAATATTGATAACGTAGGGGGTGTAGGGGGCTTTACAAGGAGTGGAAGGTTGTTCGCTCCCCAAACCTTGAGAAGTGATAAAGAGGCAGAAGCCGCAGCAAAGGCTAAAGGTAAACAGGTGGTTGAAAATGCGCCTACACCTGAAGCAGAGACAAAGATTACTTTTGATAAGGAAATGGAAGAATTTATGAAGATAATCAAGAAAAGCGATTATAAGATTGTGGACCAACTGAATCAGACCCCTTCAAAGATTTCAATCTTGTCACTATTGATGTGCTCTGATGCGCATCGGCAGACGTTGTTGAAAGTGTTGAAGAGTGCATACGTGCCACAGGAAATTACTGTTAATCAGCTCGAGGACGTAATCTCTAATGTTAATGTTAGCCATGGCTTGGGATTTACAAGTAGAGATCTGACTGTTGAAGGAAGAAACCACAATAAGGCTTTGCATATCACGATGGAGTGTAAGGGCGCAGTGTTATCTCATGTACTGGTAGACACTGGTTCATCACTCAATGTCTTGCCCAAGAAGGCATTAATGAAGCTGGAAGTTGATGGTTTGATCTTAAGGCCTAGTGAATTGGTGGTCAGAGCATTCGATGGAACTAGACGATCTGTGTTTGGTGAGGTGGAATTGCCCGTACAAATTGGACCACAGGTATTCAAATCCACGTTCCATGTAATGGACATACAACCTGCATATAGCTGCCTATTGGGACGCCCTTGGATTCACAGAGCCGGGGCTGTTATTTCTACTCTACATCAAAAGCTGAAGTATGAGTTTGAAGGGCAGGTTGTGACGGTGTGTGGGGAAGAAGACATCTTTGTGAGTCACTTGTCCACGTTCAAGTACATTGAAATGGATGGGGAAATTCATGAGATGCTGTGCCAATCATTTGAAGCAGTCAATATTGACGATGCACCTGAGTCTTCTTCTGTACCAGCTGGGGCCGGTACCTCCATTTCATCTTACAAACAAGCTGTCGAAGTCGTCAGGGCAGGCAATGCCCAAGGTTGGGGCAGGTTGATAGAGACCCCAATGAAGGAAGACAAATTTGGTATTGGTTATCATCCCTCTACAACTTCAGATGCGGGGAGCAGGGGACCCATTACTTTCAATAGTGGGGGAATTATCTACACGGACCAGTCTTGTGCAGCCACAGAGGATAGTGTTGACAGTAATTGTGACATGGACAACTGGGTACGCCCTCATGCTCCGGGACAACAAGTGCAAAACTGGTCCGTTGAAGAAGTCATCCGGGTTACTCTTCAGACAGAGTAATTTTTCTTTGTTTTTTCTCTAACCATAATGCATGTCAAAATCTTGCGCTCTTCCCAAGGCGTATAGATTCAATTGTAGGGCCACCATGGTTGCATTTGCAATGTTTAATCATTAATAAAGGACGTTTTGCAATCAAATTTTGTTCTCTGTCTTTCAGTTTTTATTTTTGCACAAAAAAATAAAATGGCAATGTTTCATTTTCTTTTGTTTTGCTTAAAAATAAAATTCTAAAATAAGGCATGAACCCGTTCATGCAGACTTGATCCTCCGGATACCACTGATAACGATTTTGATATGGCTATGTATGACTTTGACAATCCGATTTATCAAGCCGAAGAAGGGGATGAGAAAGATTGTGAACTCTCTGAAGAACTGGCCAGATTGTTGAAACAAGAGGAAAGGGTCATCCAGCCTCATCAGGAGACTGTAGAAATCATCAATATTGGTACCAAGGACGCCAAGAAAGAGATCAGGATTGGTGCCAGCTTGCAAGCAGATGTGAAGCAAACTTTGACGGAAATGTTGCGCGAGTATGTTGACATCTTCGCCTGGTCGTATCAAGACATGCCGGGGTTGGATACGGATATTGTCGTGCACAGGCTGCCATTAAGAGAAGAATGTTCGCCAGTCAAGCAGAAACTTCGTCGGACTCACCCCGACATGGCTTTAAAGATTAAGGAGGAAGTCCAGAAGCAGTGGGATGCTGGGTTTCTTGCTGTGACAAAGTATCCTCCGTGGGTAGCCAACATCGTGCCAGTACCGAAGAAAGATGGAAAAGTGAGAATGTGTGTGGATTATCGAGATCTTAATAAAGCTAGCCCGAAAGATGATTTTCCACTACCTCATATTGATGTACTGGTCGATAATACAGCTCAATTTTCAGTGTTCTCCTTTATGGATGGGTTCTCCAGGTACAACCAGATCAAGATGGCACCTGAAGATATGGAGAAGACCACGTTCATTACTCCGTGGGGTACATATTGTTATAAAGTAATGCCTTTTGGGTTGAAAAACGCAGGGGCAACGTACCAGCGGGCGATGGTGACATTGTTTCATGACTTGATTCATAAGGAGATCGAATGTTATGTAGATGATATGATTGCCAAGTCGAGAACAGAAGAGGAACATCTGGTTAACCTGAAAAAGCTGTTTGAAAGGTTGAGAAAGTTCCGTTTAAGATTAAATCCAAACAAATGCACGTTTGGGGTGCGTTCTGGAAGGTTGCTGGGTTTCATTGTGAGCGAAAGAGGAATCGAGGTTGATCCTGCCAAGGTGAAAGCAATACAAGAAATGCCTGAACCGAGAACAGAAAAAGAGGTTCGTGGTTTCTTGGGTAGATTGAACTACATTGCAAGGTTCATATCTCACCTAACAGCCACGTGTGAGCCAATATTTAAATTGTTAAGGAAAGATCAAACGGTCAGGTGGAATGACGATTGCCAATTGGCATTCGATAAGATAAAAGAATACTTGCAGGAACCTCCGATTCTAATGCCTCCAATTGAAGGGAGACCGTTGATAATGTATCTGACAGTGCTTGAAGGTTCCATGGGTTGTGTTCTCGGTCAACATGACGAGACAGGTAGGAAGGAGCATGCTATTTACTACCTGAGCAAAAAGTTCAATGATTGTGAGTCCCGGTACTCCATGCTTGAAAAGACATGTTGTGCGCTTGCATGGGCCGCTAAGCGATTGAGGCAATATATGGTTAGGCACACGACCTTGTTGATTTCAAAAATGGATCCTATCAAGTACATTTTCGAGAAACCAGCATTGACAGGCAGAGTTGCACGGTGGCAAATGGTCTTGACAGAGTATGACATTCAGTACACTTCACAAAAGGCCATCAAAGGAAGTATCTTGTCCGACTACCTTGCGCAACAGCCGATTGATGATTACCAACCCATGAAGTTTGACTTCCCTGATGAGGACATCATGTTTCTCAAAGCTAAAGACTGCGAGGAACCACTCCCGGAGGAGGGGCCAGACCCTGAATCCAAATGGAGTCTGATGTTTAATGGGGCTGTCAATATGAATGGGTGCGGAGTTAGAGCAGTTCTTATCACGCCGGAAGGTGTTCATATGCCTTTCACTGCACGAATAACTTTTGGATGCACCAACAATGAAGCAGAGTACGAAGCTTGTATAATGGGGATCGAGGAGGCGGTTAATCTACGAATTAAAACCCTTGATATATTCGGTGATTCAGCTTTGGTAATCAATCAAGTGAAAGGGAGTTGGTACACGCACCAAGCAAATCTAGTGCCGTATAGAGATTATACAAGGAGATTGCTGACATTTTTCACAACAGTGAAACTGTACCATATTCCTCGAGATGAGAATAGGTTCGCTGATGCCTTGGCCACTTTGTCTTCCATGATCAAAGTGCAAGGATGGAACCATGTACCTAAGATTGAGGTATCCCGCCTTGACAGACCAGCATTTGTGTTTGCGGTCGATGCAGCGTCTGATGACAAGCCATGGTTTCATGACATTGAGTGTTTCTTGAAAAGTCAAGAGTACCCGTCCGGGGCATCGTCCAAAGACAGGAAGACGTTGAGAAGGTTAGCTGGTAGTTTCTTCTTGAACAAAGATGGCGTGCTATATAAAAGAAATTTTGACACGGTCCTGCTTAGATGTGTGGATAGACATGAAGCAGACTTGTTGATGATTGAAGTGCACGAAGGCTCTTTCGGTACTCATGCCGGAGGGCATGCAATGGCTAAAAAGTTGTTAAGATCGGGATATTATTGGTTGACTATGGAGTCAGATTGTTGCAAATATGCCCGCAAATGCCATAAATGCCAGATCTATGCAGATAAGGTGCATGTGCCTCCAAATCCGTTGAGTATCATGTCGTCGCCTTGGCCGTTTGCCATGTGGGGCATTGATATGATCGGAAAGATTGAGCCTACAGCTTCCAATGGTCATCGTTTCATCTTGGTGGCAATTGATTACTTCACCAAATGGGTTGAAGCCGCATCCTATGCCAGTGTTACAAAACAAGTGGTCGCTCGTTTCTTAAAACGGGATATCATTTGCCGATATGGAGTTCCCGAAAGAATCATTACTGATAATGGTTCTAATTTGAACAATAAGATGATGGGGGAGTTATGCCGGGACTTCAAAATCGAACATCACAATTCTTCTCCGTACCGCCCAAAGATGAATGGCGCGGTCGAAGCGGCCAACAAAAATATCAAGAAGATTGTGCAGAAGATGGTTGTCACGTACAAAGATTGGCATGAGATGTTACCATTTGCTTTGCATGGGTATCGAACGTCGGTACGCACGTCCACTGGGGCAACCCCATTCTCACTTGTATATGGTATGGAGGCAGTACTACCAGTTGAAGTGGAGATTCCGTCCCTCAGAGTCATGATGGATGTTAAGCTAGATGAGGCTGAATGGGTACGAGCCAGATTTGATCAGTTGAGCCTTATTGAGGAAAAGCGATTGGCGGCTGTATGCCATGGGCAACTATATCAGCGCAGAATGAAGCAGGCATTTGACCAAAAGGTGCGTCCTCGGGTTTACAAAGTCGGAGATATGGTACTCAAAAGGATCCTTCCTCCCAATACAGATCACAAAGGCAAATGGACTCCTAACTATGAAGGTCCATTCGTGGTTAAAAAGGTATTTTCGGGCGGAGCTTTATTGCTTACAACCATGGATGGCGAAGACTTTTCATCCCCTGTCAACTCGGACGTAGTCAAAAAATACTTCGCATGAATAGACCCGCTGGATAATAAAAATAAAAAAAATCCAGGCAAAAAAGGGCATCTCGGCGAACCAAAAACAGAATAAGGTTCGGGCAAAAATTAGGGATATAATTGAAAAAATTGTACACCCGGTAAGTTGAAAACCCGAAAGGGCAACTTAGGCAAAAAAGGGTATCCTGGTGGATCGAAAACCTGAAAGGGCGGTCCACACAAAAGAGGGATTTAAGTGAATGACTACGGTCTGAGTTATCTGTACCCCATTATCGTTTGAACAACTGACATTCTGAAAGATAGGAATCGGTCTGATCATTCCTCAGAAGGCAAGGTCGGGGAGTTTTGAAGACATACTGGTCATAACAGAATGGAAACTCAGTGGAAGTCCGTTTTCACATTGCCATTAGGATAGTTTCTTTTCTCAATTTTCAGCGATCACCTCTTTCCAGGGATTGCTTCCGGATGTAATTGCCTATTCTGGGCTCTCAGTCAATAAATTGAATTTCAATAAAAAAGCTTGTTTTTTTTTGTTGTTTTGCTTTGTTTGCAAAAACGTCCTAATTTTTTTATAAAACTTTGCATTTGAAAACATGGCGGCCTTGCAATAACATGCGCGAAAAAAACATTTGAAATTACTTTGAATGTTGAATATTCCCGGATGGTGGATTCTAGCCACGCAATATTCGGGGCATGTGTGCATATTCTTTTGTTGCAGGTAGTACGTGCAGATGATGTTAAGCACAAGACCAGTAATAAATCACCCGACGCAAAAGACTGGGACAATTATGGGTAAGAAGATCGGCGTTCATCATTCGGTCGACGATTGTTCATAACGGGTCGATCTCAGTGAATTAAGTTCAACTGGGTACCGTTGTATCTTATTAAGTCGATTCTCTCATACAGTACTTCCAACAACTACAAGCTTTTCTGTGTCGATAACGGTCACAGGTTCCCCAAAAGAGTGGTCTCGTCGACACCGAAACTGATGGTCATTATCCCCAGCGAAGTCGCAGGAGTTTGAAGAGGCTAAATCTTCTGTAAAATCCTCTTATGACATCTTCTTCGGGGATAAATTGTTGGTTTGTCCAAGCATGGGGCATGTTTGTTTCCCCATCATGAAGTGTTGATCATCCCCAGTAGAGTTCGAGGACAGTTGGTCTTCTGTAAAATCCTCTCAAAAGGCATTCCCCAACACGAGACGTTTTAAAGCAGTTTCCTCCAGCAGAGTTTGTTATAAACTCGTCATCCCTAACGGAATTGTCTAAAGGGAAGCTCGCCTAACAGGGTGCATTGTGGTGCTTATCCTAAGCTCGACAGTCATATTCTTCAGCAGACTACTGTAGATTTGCTTTGGGTTTCCCCAACAGATCTCTAAGGACTCTTTCTAGCAAGTTGCAGTGGAATGTTCTAACCAGGATTTGCATATCCCTGGTAGAGTGGCCATGACACCGAGCAAGATTGTGTCTCTGCTAATGATCCCCCACAGAGGTCAGCATCGAATCTTGTCAGCAATACTCCCCAGCTGAGTTGTTGTTCTCCTCGCAGAGGTTTATAGGATCGGCAGAATCTATTCCTCAACAAGGATGGTACGGTCTTTCCCCAGCCGGGTCAGAAGGTTGATAACCCCTACAAAGGGTCTTGGATTGGATAGATCCTCAAGCAGAGTTTTTTACGACTTTTCTTCCTTAGCAGGACGCTATGCAAAGAAATTCTTATCCCCAGCGGAGTCGTTGTGACCAGAATTCATTCCCCCAGCAGATGAAGTGATTACTGGCAGATCTATTATTCTTCAAGTCCAATTTATTTTTGGCAAACTTGACAATTCGGAGCAGACGGATTGTTCATTCATTATCCAGCAGAGATGCTATCCTCTCAGGAACCTCTAAAGTCAAGTCATTGATCATTGTTCCTCAGCAAAGTCGGCAGAGATGTCTGACACGGATGCAGAGTGTAATCCAGTATTGGAATTTTGCGAAAGTCCACCCGTAGTGTGGCAAGCCAGTAGTCGTCTGGAATTGTTAAAAGACGTTAGCAAAGTCCAATAGTGGATTGGAAAAAGTCCGTCTTCGGGTGGCAAAAGTCCAACAGTGGATTGGCAAAAGTCCGTCTTCGGGTGGCAAAAGTCCAACAGTGGATTGGCGAAAGGTCCATCTAAGGGTGGCATATTCTAAAAGTCCAACAGTGGATTGGCAAAAGTCCATCTTCGGGTGGCAAAGCAGCTAAAAGTCCAACAGTGGATTGGCAAAAGTCCATCTTCGGGTGGCAAAAGTCCAACAGTGGATTGGCAAAAGTCCGTCTTCGGGTGGTAAAAGTCCAACAGTGGATTGGCGAAAGGTCCATCTAAGGGTGGCATATTCTAAAAGTCCAACAGTGGATTGGCAAAAGTCCATCTTCGGGTGGCAAAAGTCCAACAGTGGATTGGCAAAAGTCCGTCTTCGGGTGGCAAAAGTCCAACAGTGGATTGGCGAAAGGTCCATCTAAGGGTGGCATATTCTAAAAGTCCAACAGTGGATTGGCAAAAGTCCGTCTTCGGGTGGCAAAAGTCCAACAGTGGATTGGCAAAAGTCCATCTTCGGGTGGCACGAAGCTGCAAAGTCCACCAGTAGCGTGGCAGGCCAGTAGTCGTCTGGAGTTGCATAAAAAACATTATTAAAGTCCACCAGTAGTGTGGCAGGCCAGTAGTCGTCTGGAGTTGCATAAAAGACATTATTAAAGTCCACCAGTAGTGTGGCAAGCCAGTAGTCGTCTGGCGTCGTTCAAAAAGACATTTCTAAAGTCCACCAGCAGTGTGGCAGGCCAGTAGTCGTCTGGAATTGCATAAAAGACATTGTTAAAGTTTACCAGTAATGCGGCGAGCCAGTAGACGTCTGGTGTCATTCAAAAGGCAGATTTCTCCGACAATGTTTCATTGAAGATTCAATCCAGCAATGTCGGGGGGTTTCTTTCTCACCATCCAGAGAAAATTTTTGGTTATATTTGGTATTCAATCACTATATACCTTGAAATTCCGAAAGCAATTGCTTTCAGGCATTCAGGTCTACAGCGCTTGAATAGGGGCAGCTGTAATACCCCAAAATTTGCTCTCCCTCTTTGTCATCATAGCATGGCATTATCATTTATCATATCATATCCACCTCATTAACATTACATTGCATTTAACATAGAAAAATGAAGCATAGCATCCTTCTTACCATCAGGGCATGTGATCAGGTGGAAGGTGGACAATCAAGGGATCATTCAAAGCACAAAAAGGTCAATAAAGTTTCCTTAAAGCAAGCCAAGAGGTCTTTCATGTCTCATACCATCTCAATTGATCATCCACAACCTCAAGGATGAGAGATACAATGGGAGATTGAAGCATTACATCTTTCACTATGCAAGAGGTTCAAAAACTGAAGGAAAACCCTCAAAAGAGATAGTTCATTGACCCAAAATCATCCTCAAATGGTATATCTCATCATCCTTTAAGGGGATACACAACATACTCTGAGGAATTTGAAATGGAAGACTGCACATTTTTCTCCTAGGAGGTGGGCACCAAAACTAGGGTTTCCCATTAAATCAGGGAATCTTTGATTTTTTGGACAAAATTTGATGTCATGGTATTCTACATGTTCTTAAGTGTATGTGTATGGAAAATTGCCTCTCAATTGGTTTTGGAAGTGTTTCAATTGGGAGAAAAATCAGAAATCAGGAAAATTGGGGCCAAGTCAAATAATCAGAGGAAAAAGTCAACTCTTGACTTTTTGAGCCCAAAATCATGAAATTCATGTTACATATGTCCAATGTACAAAATTTGGTCAAGAAACTCCAAAGGAATCATGAAAAAATCAAGAGGTGGAAAGTTGCCATTTTTGGAAGAGGAAGGGTTACTAAAAATAGCAAGTTTTGGCCATTTTGCATCAGAGTTTGAACCAAGGCCATTTAAAATTGAAGCACCAAATGAAAATTCCACTCGGCCACAACAAAAGATCTTGTTTTAAGCTTCACATCCATATGTGGAACATCTCTATTGGATAAAAATTGAGTGAGATATGATTGATCAAAGTTTGAGCAAAGTAGGTTCAAAACTAGGTCATGACCAAGACTTTCAGGGCACGCGCGCAGTCATTTTAACAAACATGTGGTGGGCCAAATGTCCACTCATTTTTCTCATGGTTAAATGCCTCAAATGAAAAACTTTTCAACATCAAAGTTGTTCCTTGTAGTGTCATCTTCAATACTCATGTTGGACAAAATTCCATTTGATCAAGTTATAGTGGAGATATATTGGTTCAAGGTCATGTTGATTGTGCTGAAATTTTGTGTGCCAAGTTGCCATGCCATGACTTGCTTGCCACGTCCACAAATCAGTTCCAAACCCTGATGTTCCAAGCTATTTTTCACCAACTTCCAAGCCTTAATTCAATCCAAAATCAACATCAATCATGTTCTATGATGTTCTATCTTTCATTTGGCACCGAAACCTCATTGAATCATTCACTAACAAGAGAGAAAATCCTCTTCAAACAACCACTGTTGTATTTGTTCTTAACTGTCATGAAAAACCAAAAAAAAACAAATGTTGTTGTTGATTGTCATAGCACTCACCCGTGCATTGCTCATACTGTCCAACCATTTCCTCTTTCAACCAAACACATTTCACCTACACTATGCACACTAGCACGTGCCTTGCATGAAATTGGAAAAAGCAAACTTGCTAAGCAAGTTTCTGATATAACAGCCATGCTCTCACCTTTTCAATTCCACCATAACTGTCATGAACCACCACCACCTTATCATTGCCAATCTAACTCGCCCCCTAACTAACTTGACTCAGTTAGTTAGGGTGGACTCACTTTAACCACCTTAACTCACCTTAACCAACTCACTTAACCACTGTGGTTCATTTCTAACTCATGCTATAAATCAAAATCTCACCTCACAAATCCATGGTCAGCTTCATTTTTTACTCTCCCTCTCCAATACTTCAAACTTTTTCTCTCAATCTCTCTTTGTTTTCTCTCTGATTTCACTACATTTCCGCCATCTTCTTTCACATTTCGCCTCTATTATCTTCATTGTTTCATTATGAGCCAAGAGTAAGAGCAAACAAATCCAAATATTCAAGTTCGGTTTCAAGAGATTGGAATTTTCAGTGTGATTCTCTACACGATTTCAAGATTCTCGAGCCTTTATTTGGCCAAGAGTAGCTCAAAGAAGAGGCACGATTCTCTGGTTTTCTGTTCAACTCCAGTTTGTAGCATTTTCAGGTTTCATCTTCTCAAACTTTTCTAGCATGATTTATAGTTTTTTTTTAGCTTATTTTGATGATATGAGCTCAATAGGAGCATTTGAACTCTGGCTAGTTGATAGAGCTTCTTAGAAGCTTAGATCCAAAAACTTAGGGCAATATGTTCGTGCTTGTTTCTTGCTGTATGTGAATGGTTTGATGATTTCATTGATGGATTTGGAATGTACGTGATTTCCTCTTTATTTTGATGTATGCCACGTGATTTTTTTGGATGGTTTGGAAGTTGCAGTCGCCGGAGAGTGGCCGGAGAAGGTGACCGGAGGTCCCTCTCCGGCCGGTGAGGGTTTGAATTAGGGTTTAGTGCATTTTAAGTCGTGACCGTTGGATGTGTGTGATCGTGTGGCTACCATGTTGACAGCACATTAAAATTCATGTGCAAGTCATGTGCCTAATTTCTGATTTTACTTAAACATTGTGTGATGCAGTACATGATAATTTGTGTGTGACCTCATGCGCGTGTGTTGGATCTGTGTACTTTGACTTTTGTTTGACTATGACTTAATCTGATGGCTTGGATTCCTTTGACTATGTTGACTGAAGAACATGCTAGTTATGGTGTTTTGCGCGCTTATTGGACCTAAGCCAGATTGATATCCACACCCCATGTTTTCAAGGCCCAATGATTTTGAACTGAATAATTACTAGTCATGCACCCCCATTCCTTTTTGCATTGCATTTTATTTTTCCATTTTTCTACACGTTTGCTTTTTAATTTTTAAAAATACTAAATAGTATCATAAAATTCCACAAAAATTCATGAGTATCACTAAAACATTTAGAAAATTTTTGAAGATTTTATTTTCTGATTTTATGACATTTTTACCCCTGCTCCATAATTTTCTTTGAATTTCTTTGGTGTGCATTCTTAATGTGGTACATGATCTTGTTTAATTTTGTTCTTGATCATTAAAAATTGTTTTGATGCTCTTCTTTTTGAATTGAGTCATTAGCATCTTGAGGTATGTTAATTGATTTTTATTTGATTTTTTAGGTCATTTTATGGCATGTTTGGTGTTCACTTTTGTGCTACTTTGTATGATATGTCTATTTGACCTAAGTGCATTGTTTGACATCATTTTGCCTTGGTTCCTTGCATGCTACTTTGATATGTGATTCATCTCTGATTAGTGAACTTCAATACCATGTTTTCATAATTTTCATGAGGCCATTTGATTTTTTTTTGATGCATTTCATTTAAAGCATTATAACATGTCATATCATTGTAATCTTTTGTGCATGTTTACATGTTTTCTTTTGTGTATACTTGCATGATCATTTGCCTATTGGGTGAGCTACACTCTTGACATTATAGGTCATTGGTACATATTATATGTCATCTTTGCTTGTTGATTATCATTTGAACCTTGTGCACCTTTAACATGTTGTGTTTGCACTTTCCTTTGTTTGGAACTTCCATTTCAATTCTACTTCTTCTATCACTTCTTAAATGTCTTGATGTGCTTCATGAATACTTGTGAGAGGTTTGTGAATCATTTTTAATTTCAATTCTGATCCATGGATTACATGTTCCATTTATGCACATTTCTTCTTTTCTCTTTCATCTTTCATTCTCCCTTTTCTTATGATATCATGTTCTAATGTCATGGAGGATGTTTGTTGCCTATCCACTTGAGTTTGATTGATAATAACCATTTGTTTCCATATGATGTACATTCTGGTTGTGGCTCTAGGATTTGGTTTCTCATTTAATTCTTTTGAGTTTTATGATGCATTACATGTTCTTTTACTTCTTATACTTCTTATACATGTTTACTAACCATGTAGGGGCTTTGGTAAGTTTCAATTGAGTGTGGATAAGGAATCCACATTCAACTTCTATCCTTTCTCTTTTACAATTCCATTTTATGTTTTGTTAAGCACTTATGTGCTTTCTTTTAATAACTCATCACTTTCCCTTTGTGAATTACAATTCATCTTCTACTTTAGAAGTGAATTGTTTAATTCACTCTTTCTTTAGACTTTAGGTTGAAACCTCACAAACCATTAGGACCACTCCCTTTAATCTTCAATTAGGATTGAGTCTTAGTCCACATAGGTTTTACCTTTTCTCCTCTCTTGAGTCTCTCTTCTCATCTCTTAAAGGAAACTCAAAACATCTAATAAAGGTAGGCATTTATTGCATTTAGGCCTTTCATATAAAGAAAAGGTTATAAGGGGTCTTCTCTTATAATCTTAGAATGTATAGCATATAGCCCATCTTGGGTCAATGTGTTAAACATTTGATCTTGTATGAGGGACTTAAATGCAATACTTGTTGAAGGTACAAATAAAAAACACTTCTTCATTTCTTAATCAACAAAAACATTTAATAAATACAAGTATGCTAGTGTGTTTGAACCTTGACAATTGGAACTAAGTGTGGGGGTCTTTTTCACCCTTAGTGTGCTTTCTTACTCATTCCATCTTGGAATGTGAGAATGTACACATTCCAATGATTAAGATTTAGATACACTATCATATGCAAACAAATAAAAAACTTCTAAAAGACAAAAACAAACAATAACGTCTTTCCTTCGGGAATTCTTGTCTCACCTCATTCACTCTCAACGTATGAACGCGCTTCTACTCGTTCTCTTGCAAGATGGTAACGCACTCGGACCAGCGAGTCTGCAACACCTGAGCTAGAACGTAAGCCGTTCTCTAAAAAACACGATCCATCCCTAGTGAGGGGAACTACGTCGCTCTGATTCTCATGTTCCCGATGAGATACGTAGGCAGTGGGGTAGGGCCCATGCGAGCACTTCTTTTATTTTCCCTACATTTGTTTCTCGTTCCTCTTCCATTCTTTCTCCTTTATTTCTTTCAGTTCCTTTTCCAGTATTATTTCCTTTACACCCTTTGATCGAGACAAGCAAGCGTGGATCCCATCGGGTACGATGGACGCGAGGGGGTGCTGATACCTTCCTCTCGCGTAACCGACTCCCGAACCCATTTCTCTTGGTCGCGAGACCATGCTTTTCCTTTCTCTCAGGTTTACGCGGTGTTTCCTTCCCTCTCTTGGGATAAATACACATTACTGGCGACTCTGTTCGGTGCCACTTTCGCGTTTGTACTAGGATGAAAATCCCGGGAGCGACAATATCTATTACCCATATCCAAATCTATCATCTCAATATATGTCTGATTCCATAATAAGCATTCTTCAGAAGCTTTTCTTGGAAAGTGCTGGAAAAAAAAGTCAACCCCATTATAAACATTAAAATAAATTGGTTAATGCTAAATCAAACCAAAACATGCATGCATATGCACAAACCAAAACATTTTTTTTCGCCAACTTTCCAGACTTTATGGAAACCCTCCATGTGTAGTTTCCATCACTATTATATCCATCATCAGTGTCATCAGTTTCGTAGTTGTATTTACACATGCAACGATACAATGTTACAATGTGTAGAAATAAACGGAAGCATCATAACATTCAAAGTTATTTATAAAAACAAATTTTCATACCTGCTGTCACTTGATAGTTGAATGGGATTTGCCTCCATTGTTTGTTGCTATCTTACTTTAACCAATATCTTCTACACAAGCTGCGAAATGCATTCTACTTGTGCCTTTTTATATACAACCAATGGCCATTAATGTGGTAGATGGGATATAAATGAAGTGCTATGAAACAAGACTTCATAAAAGTTAATTTTACTCACTTTGCATGCATCCTACACGACATGTCTCATTTTTCATTTGACAGGTGCTTCATATTAATGTGGTAGCTCGACATTAAATGACTTTCGTGGAACCCACTTTGCATGCAAGTTACTTCTTTAACACTTTAACACTTACACTTACTAAAATTAAATGTATTTGGTAGAACCCAAGGACTCTGTTTTGTTCATTGGATATCCACAGCCAGTGTGTCTCAATTATTTCGTTTACTATAGAATGCAACTTCTTTATACGTTCATTACTGCCACTACACTTCATATTCCATAAATAATATCATACTAATATTAAATTCGCATATACACACTACCACTACTAAATTTTAAATGAGCTTTCTCCTTATTATTTATGTCTAACACAAATAACTTAATATTCTTAATATAACTACATTTTTTATCATGCAGCCGAACAACACACGATATTCAAGAAAATTATGAGTGTCGTTGAGGAACAGAATGGAGGTGTCTTTTTTTTATATGGTTATGGTGGTACTGGAAAAACGTTCATGTGGAACACACTATCAGCAGCCTTGCGATCACAGCGTGATATTGTTTTAAATGTTGCCTCCAGTGGAATAGCAAGTTTACTATTACCGGGCGGTCGAACTGCGCATTCACGATTCAAAATCCCGGTTCCCTATTTGGAGTCATCCGTTTGTAACATTGCCAAGAAAACAGACCTTGCTGGACTATTTAAATTAACAAAGCTGATAATCTGGGATGAGGCTCCAATGGCAAACAAATTCTGTTTTGAGGCACTAGACAAGTCTTTAAAAGACATCATGGGTGTTGGAAAAAACCCTTCTGAGAAGATCTTTGGTGGAAAAGTTGTTGTGTTTGGTGGTGACTTCAGACAAATTCTTCCTGTTGTACCACGAGGCACTAGGTCTGATATAGTTCATTCAAGTATTAATGCCTCTTACATTTGGGATCATTGCAAGGTTCTAACACTTACCAAAAACATGCGATTGCAAACCGGGTCTGTTTCAGATGATAGAAATGATATTGAGAATTTCTCTAACTGGATTCTACAATTAGGAGATGGAAAACTCAATGAACCAAACGATGGTTATGCAGAAATTACAATCCCCCCCGATTTGTTGCTAACTGAATATGTGGATCCTATTTATAAGATTGTTACTTCTACTTATCCAAATCTACTTGAGAATTACAAAAACTCAAGTTTCCTTCAGAGTAGAGCTATTTTGGCATCAACTATTGAGATTGTTGACGAAATCAATGATTACATTACAAACATCATTCCAGGTAAATTTCTTTACTCTACCATGTTTCCACATATATTACAGTATTTTTTTAAAACATACATATCTTTTTTCCGCTAGCATCTTTGTACATATCGTACACTATTTTGTGATTAATATACCTATTTCGCTTCTCATTCCAATGTTTTATTATTTTAGGGGATGCAAAAGAGTATTTAAGTAGTGATTCAATAGACAGATCAGAAGCCAATGATAATGATGCTTTTCAACATTTGACTCCTGAATTTCTTAGTTGTTTAAAAACTTCCGGATTACCTAACCATTCTTTGAAGTTAAAGATCGGAACAACCGTAATGTTGATCCAAAATTTAGATCAATCGGAAGGTCTTTGTAATGGAACAAGGTTGACAGTAACCAGACTTGCAAATCATGTTATCGAGGCTAAGATTATTACAGGTACTCATGTTAGAAACACTATTTACATTCCCCGTATGTCCATGTCTCCATCGCAATCTCCATGGCCATTCAAGCTTATTCGACGACAATTTCCAATTATTGTCTCTTTTGCAATGACAATCAACAAATCTCAAGGCCAATCCTTAGACTATGTCGGTATATATCTACCAAAAGATGTTTTCAGTCACGGACAACTCTATGTTGCAGTCTCAAGAGTCAAAAGCAAAACTGGTTTGAAAATATTGATTCATGACAAAAATAAACTCCCACTTGACTACACAACTAATGTGGTTTTCAAAGAAGTTTTTCATAATGTTGTCTAGGTATAATACTTTACATCTTTACACATAACATTTCATTCATCTATTTTTCCTCATCTATTTTTCCTGTTATATGACATTGTTGTTCATTTTACAGGTGGCTGGGTATATCCATTTCTATCTCTGCTTCGGAAAACTTGTCGTCTTTGATTCCCATTTTTTTTTGTTTTTGCTCTTGTTATGGGACTATCGTCCCAACTTTTTTGATGTATATTTCTTATTATTTTGATACTCTCTTATGCAACTCTATGTGACTTTATGTTAACTATTGCCATAGTCGATCAAATTATATTCTCACTTCAATGTTCAATTATTTAAATGTTATTATTACCACTAACGCAGCGCTTAAATCTCATAACCATTTTAGTTTCCTCCTATTTTTTATCAACCTATGTATAAATCCTTTTTGACTCAAAAATTGGAACCACCCATTAACACAACCAGACCAATCAGTTTTCCCCTCATTAGCACAACCACCCATTAAAACAATTCAATACATATGACTATTCGCGCATAACTTGGAACACAAATTCTTAAATACAACACCTCTGCCGACCATATACCTGCTACACCACCCCTGTTTTACTAAAACAACTGCTATACATGATTTCCAAGCATTATTATAAGACAATGAATAAACAAATAAAACTGATCAATCATTTCTAATAACTGACTTTAACACTTAATTCATCAAAACATATTTATACCATAATACTAATATTATCCTTACAGACCAAAATGTTCAACAACTTTGTTTAAACCACTAACATAATTATACCAACAAAATATACAAATAGATTCCATAAACTACCACCAGCACTTCATTCCTAAATGCTAATCCTCCTTCACATCAATTAGTCACACCGGTTTAAGATCCTCACATAAATTTTGTTGCCTGGAGGGGTGCCAATCACGAAGGCAAGCTCATCACCGGCTTTAAGTTCTGTTTTCTTCGAAAACTCGTACCATCCACGACCAATGAAAACTTCTGTACAGTACTTTCTAACCGACCTATGTAGTTCACAATCATAGATTTCTCTCCTTTTACCATCACACAGCTTAATTTCTGTTTCACCTTCTTTCACACACTCTTTTATAACTCGCTGCGGTAGTTGCTGTAAAATAAACAAAAACATCGATACCTTTAAATGTCTCCGTTACAATATTTTAGATTGATACAACAACATTAAACATAACTTTTACCAAAACATTATTCTTGGTCGTATCTGCAGAACGAATCTTCCGAAACCATGTATAGTACTTCACCCCACTTCCAATCACCTTCTGACAATCATCTTCATCGTAACTAAAATTCATAACAAAACATCACAAACACCCCATACTTTGTCATAACAATTTTCATCCAATAATATTAGAAGCAACTATTATATTTATTAACTTTCCCTATCGAATTTTCATTCAATAATATTAGAAGCAACTATTACCTTTCCCTATCAGCTGATATGTCTATAAGTGACCCGTCCTTCTTCCCAATTTTACCTTCTAAAACTTCATCTGCAATTTCTTTTCCTTTTTCGGACTCGGCCATCTTTCTCTTCTTCACACCATTGTATTCAATTGATATTGTGTTTCCCTCCATATCTTTCTCTAAAACATTCACTTTTTTCATAAAATTCGTAACACTGCAATCCAAAGCTCCCTCCCCAATTTGAGCATTTCCTTCATTTCCCTTTTTGCCATTCAATTCAGCAGCAGCTTCTTCCCTGAAAATAAGGACATAAATCATATTAGTAATGAAACTGCTTTCTCTGTCTTGGTGAAGTTTCTACAAGAACAAATACGTGATATTGTTTTTTCATTACTAAACAAACACAACAATGTCATTTTTCTCTTATCATTTCAAAATCAATTTTCAGACGCCATTCTCCAGCAACAGAATTTCTCAAAAATACACACTAACACCAGCATCAACACAGTTTCCATCATCTTCGCCTTTCTACCGACATAGACATTACGAATAGCACAAACAAGATACTACAACGGCAACAAAACACCAGGCATCAACAATCTATCACTTTAGTAAAACTGTAATGGAAACGAACTTCTGACCTGATACACAATTGAAATCCAAAACTCCATAACATAAACGAATGAAAATAACTGTCATAGCAGTACGGAATCAACACATTTAAACAACCACAGCTTCATGATGAAGACAAACACATTATAATACACAATGAAATCCAAAGTGAGAATGATAATTAACTTCAACAACAACCAGTTTACACAGCTGTACCAATATTAAAATCCAACACCAACTTTGCAAAATAAACTTTAATCAATAACCTTTCTGAACAAGTGCGTACCCTTTTATGCAAACAAACATTTAGGACTTGAAACAATAATCATAACTATTGAACTCATACTCCACAATAGCACCACATGCAACAATGATTTCGTTCTACTCTTCACGACTCCGCTTCCGCTGTCCCCAATTTTTAATTTATCGGGTTTCTATGCTACAGAAGTTTTTCACATCCCCGCAAATTCTACACCCATAACTACAAAAAAATTTCACAGACTTACCTCTTCCATGACGATGACGATCCCTTTCTTGACATTCTTCACCTTCCTTTCCTTTTCTTTCTTCTTCTACCTCTGCATGTAACCCTTACTTTTCTACTCTCCCCCAAATTCAGATCCTCTTTCTTCTACTACCACACGTTAAACCTTCCTTTCCTTTAATTTTTAATACTGTCATCTACCACCACTCTATTTTACCAACTGTACCCCCTATATTTTACATACCTCTCATTTTTCTTTTTTCTAACCTTTTTGTTATTTCATTTATTTTTCAATTATTTTACAAACCTACTATCTTACTTATATGCCTACATATTTACTTTCTATTCTTTACTAATTTTTTTTTTCTCAATTAATATTTTTCAATTTTAATGCTTTTATTTCCATTAACACAATCAATCTATATTCCTTTTTCTTTTTTCATTCTGCATGCTTAATTTTTTTTTCATTTTAATCTGAACAACAATAACCCGTGCGTCCGCACAGGTTTTTTACTAGTAAGACAAACATAAGTATATTATGCAAACCATTCTATCATTATATAAAAACAATTAAAAAAAGTTGAAATAAAAAGGAAAGGGAAGACAATGAGTTACCGTAGCGAACGTCGTTCGATGTTCCAGCTAAAGAATTTGTATGCACTTACTACCCTTCTATTTCTTCGTGATGAGTGAAGGAATGAATGAAGGAGAGTATTTGTGAGTTTTTCTGATGGAAATGCTAAGCGGTGAAAAGGGATAGTGCAGTATATTGTAGAAGTGAGGCCGTGGGGACATGAAGTGTGTTCTCCTTCAAATCCTGCAGTGTAATTACATGGCGCAGGTCTTTTGCTGACTAGGAGAAGATGAGGTTTTATGTTGTGTTCATGAAGAAGAAAATGAGGTGTATGGACATGATGATTTGTGTTATCTTGCTTTTTATTATGATTTTTCTGGCATGAAAAATAGTGGGAAGGTGAGGGTGTTTTAACGTGTTTAGATGGAGTTTCTAGAGGATGAAGATCATGGCGTACGTGTTGTTATATGGTTTTGTGTGTATTTTTTCTTGTGTTGGTTGTAGTATAAAGGTATTATGTGTTGGTTTATGTGTGCAGATTTTCAAATGGAAGTAAAGGAAAATGTGTTGTGCGTGAGGAAAAACTACATGAGCAGCAGGTTGTTTGCGATTTATGGCGATGGAGTGTTTAGCATATAGTGGAAAAATGGTGATTTACTGGCTGGCTAGGAGTTGCGGTTTTTGCGCATGAAGAGAGCAGAGAGTAGTATATGATATTTTTTTGAATTTTTCCAATGAGAGAGACAGGTCTGGTGATTAGGAGAAGATGAGGTTTTATGTTGTGTTGTCGTGTTTCACAAGTGTGGAGGAAGTTATATTATTATTATTGACTTGAAAAGAGAGAGAAAAGTCATGCATTTATGGTTACTGCACAGAGAGAGTACTTAAATAAGAGGTTGGGACCGGTCAAGTTATGCGCAGTGTACGTGAGATGGAGAAGCAGCTTGTGTATGTGTAGTATATGTTGTGTTGTCTTAGGAAAGAGGGAAGAATAGGGAGAATTTTTTTCTGCCCTGCCACAAGTTTCAAGACTAATTATCAGATTGTCATACTTTTCAATCAATATTCTAAAATGTCATCTTTTCGAAAAAAAAAAAATTTCTATAAGGAGTGCCGCCCAATGAAATGGTGGAATTGTTGAAAAATATAGAGTACCGCCCATCCAAAGGGCGGCAGTGTAGCATCGGTAATATTTTTTATTTTTTTATTTTAGTGTTTATATTTTTATTGTTTTATTAATTTGGATAATAAATAATAATTAAATAATTATATTAATTAAATAATTTGGTTAATTATATTAAAATTTAAATATGTTTTTATTTTTATTGTTTTATTAATTTGGATAATAAATATTAATTAAATTATTATATTAATTAAATGAAGGTAGATATATTTTATAATAATTAAGTTATAGTTAAAGTTAATTACATTTAAATGATAGTTATGAATATTAATTATAATTAGTAATACAAAATAATATTCATAAATAATAATAATAATAAAACAAAACAAAAAATTATTGAAATAAATATATATTTATTTAAGAAATTAAAAAAGTACATGAACTCCTCACTAGTCTCGATTTTGACCTGGTCGACGTAAGCGTTGGTGGGTTCCACAGGCAGGTGCCTGTACATTTCTTGTGGACCTTCTACGATCAACATCAACATTTTGGGGCTGAGTAGAAGGTCATGCATCATTGCTAGGATTCATGAATTCTTCAACCATGTCATCATTTAAGTCACCCACATCTGGTATTGCCGCCGCACTGCCATAACTTAGTCTTGTTCCCTCATTACTCCAACTTGGTAGGTTGGTTGGTGGCAATGTGTTAGTCATGAAGGGGGTGTAGGGGTGTTGGTCTTGAGAGGTATTAAGGTTATAGGGTTGTGAGGGGTAGAAGGGGACTTGTGTTTGGGGTGTTTGGTAGATGTTATCTTGTGGGGTAGGTTGGGAGAATGAAAATTGGTTATATTGGGTGTATGAAGAAGTTGGGTTTTGTTGTTGGGTGTTGAATGGAGTTGGGTTTTGTAGTTGGGTGTTGAAGAGGGTTGGGTTAAATGGTAGGTATGGTTGTTGGTAGTGTTGGCTGGGGGTATAAGGTTGTTGTGTTGGGTTGAAAGGTTGTTGTGTGTTAGACGCTTGTTGTTGGGTGTTAAATATTTGTTGTGGGGTGTTAAAAATTTGTTGAGGGGTGTTAAATGTTTGGGGTTGGGTGTTACAAGGTTGTCTGGGTTGTTGGAAGTTTGAAGATGTTGGTTGGTTACGAGGGTCCCATAAGTATCTATTTTGTGATAGATACAAAATGGTCACATATCTATAGCAATTCATGTATTCCCTACTGGGTTTACATTCGAATTCCATGACATTTCCTTGTAGGATAGTTTGGCGACGATTTATCCATTGTTGTTGTTCTTCTCTGTTATGGTCTCTCCAATCATGGAATTTCTACGCATCGTTTACGGTACTAGTGTGGTACCTCTCCATGGACGTAGGTGGACCAGGAATGTCTTGGTGAATCCCAAATTGAAGTTTCACCCTGTCTGTATGATGCATTTCGACATAAGTGAAACAAAAAATGAATATTTTAGAACTCCACATGTCTTGTTCAGTCGGATCTGGATCAGGAAGGTCAAGATATGGCCTCCATAGAAACTGTAATGTAGTTCAAAAAAGGATTAGAATTTAAAAAATATAAAATAATTTTAATGGTAGTAATGTATGCGTTAGAGATAATACGTCGTCATCCTCGAAATGATCGAAGAAAGTTCGATATCTAGGAGCACAATGATGAGGTGTTTTTGCATAATTCATCCCATATGCGGACCACCTATAAAATAAAAAAGTATTTAGTAAAAATTATAGGAAAAATATATATATAAAGAAAAGTATTTATGTATACTTACTTGGTCGCATATGGAAAGTGGTATGGATTGGGGTTTATTGGTGCCAATCTGGGCATTTTGGACCATCCCCAAGCTTGAATCAAAACGCCACAACCAGAAAAATTATGCACATTTTTTCTTGCACATCTACACAAATTTCTGTATAGATGCGCTAAGGTAGCAGCGCCCCAACTATAACTACCTATTTGATCAAAATCTTCTAGTAATGGTAAAAATTAAAGATGGATACTATTACCATTAGTATCAGGGAATAAAAAGCATGCGAAAAGCAATAAAATATAAAGTCTAGATTTATAAATTTTCAGATACTCAGGAGAATCCTCGGTCAATACCAAACGATTGTAAATTGATCTTAGCCATGAAATTCTAATGTTTTGGCCCTTCCTATTAACACCTTCTTCCAAGGACACCCCCAATAGTTCTTCAATTAAAGAGTACCTCACGTTTGTGTTACCAACAACCGTTAAACCATCCACACGCAGACCCAATAACATATGGGCATCCTCCAAAGTGATTGTGCATTCACCTGTGGGGAAGTGAAATGTGTGGGTTTTAGGTCGCCATCTTTCGCACAAGGCTAGTAGAAATTTTCGATCAATTCCATATGTAGTTATGTTGATCACGTGACCGAAACCCGCTCGTTCCAAATACGGAATAATAATCTCATCAGGGTCTATATATTTGTGTGAGCGTGGTTTGAACAATTTTTCATCCTATAAAAAAATATAATTAATAGCATTATAACAATATTAAATGTATAACAATATTAAATATATAACAATTTATAATAAATATATAACAAAAATTATAGACATTATACACTTAGATATAAGGCAATGTTTGCAAGAGTTCCTCGATGATCTTCTCCTAGTGTTAGCAATGCCATGTTATATAAATGGAATTAGGGAAGTTTATGAGATTAATGGTAGAGATGAAATGGTAAAATGTGATATGGTGATGAGATAAAATATGAGGTATTTATAGGAGGATGATAAAAAATAGTAGGTAAAAAATTAAATGTTTGGATGATAATTGTTTGCATGCATTGGTCGTACGTGTTCCCATGCATGCAGCATGCATTAATTCGTTGTGAACTTCCGCCCTTCCAATGGGCGACACACTTGCCAAGTGTCTGACAGTCGTTCCCTGAATGGGCGGCACTGTCTGGAATATTCCTGACTGCCGATCCCTGAATGGGCGGCACTGTTAGAGCTGCCGGTCCCTGAATGGGCGGCAATGTGTATTAATTTTGTCCCTTCCGCCCTTCCAATGGGCGGTACTGTGTTACACGACTTTGACCAAAATTCTACGTACCAGCATGCATGCACCGTGCTCACTTCTCTTACATATTCAATTTTCTTTATAACTTGTATGCTTTCTACACATATTCAAGCACATATTCTAGCACATATTCCTTCATCACTTCTCTCATCAAATATACCTTCATCAATTCTAGCACATATTCTTATAGCATGTCTAACAATCCCAAATATATTGTTAATGCCCATTACAATGGTAGTGTAATTGTATCTGATGAAGTGGGTTTGATCTTTGAAAATACTGAAATTAGTCATTTCAGTATTAATAGAAGGTCGTCTTTCCAACAATTTAAAAAAAAAAGGTAGACACGAAGGTTCAAGTAGGATCGTTGATACAAATTACTTACAGTAATGCTATTCATTTTGGGAACAATCAATTTAAATTTGTTCCATTGAAGATTCGCGACGACGAGGATGTTGAAACGATGTTCTCGAACCATGAATACTTTGGGTTTCTGTACATTGAGTTATACATAACATTTGAACAATGTCCACAAACCCAGAATTCTCAGGTTATCAATGCATCCGTAGAAGAAACGGCTGCCATAATTCCACCCGAAGATGTTGAAGAAGAAGGCCTCGAAGAAGAAAATGAGGAACAGGTTGATGATTTATATACTACTTTGTTTGAGGAAGGAACCAGTGTTAACGAAGTCAACAATGATGAACAACACATTCCAATTGGGAATGTTTTCTGCCCACCTGCCCATATGACAACCCTGCCCCTGAATGTAGAAGGGACATCATTTAAATGGGCAGTGAACCCTCATATTCCAATTGAGGGTGACATACAAGTCGGTAACCAATTTAAAAATAAAACTGACTGTGTGCGTGCCATAAAGCAATTTCACATGAAACACTGCGTGGATTTTAAGGTGATGGATTCCGACAAGAAGAGATACATAATTTGTTGCAAAAACGATTCCTGCAAGTTTCGTTTATTGGCGTCTTACAGAAAAAGAAGTGACTTGTGGGAGATAGGAATTATGAACCCACCATATAGTTGTTCAACAACTATGTTTAACCAGGATCATCGACAACTAAGCTTCCAATTAATGTCTCAACTATTAATGTCATTTGTAGAAAAGGATCCTTCTGTCAAGGTGAGTATATGCATCAGTAAAATTGTTTCTGAATACAATTTTACTCCGTCTTACAGAAGGGCATGGATTGCAAGGAACAAAGCAATCGAACAGGTATATGGTAACTGGGAGAACTCATACAATGAACTTCCGCATTTCCTGTTAGCACTTAAAAAATTTGTTCCGGGGACGGTGCTGGAAATAGAAACACTACCCATGTATACAGATGACAGAACAATTATTGAAGGGAAACACATCTTCCATCGGCAATTCTGGGCATTCCAACCATGGATCAGAGGTTTTGCATATTGCAAGCCTATTCTTCAAATTGATGGAACCTGGTTATACGGTAAGTACAAGGGCACCCGGCTTATGGCGGTGGCACAAGATGGTAATAGCAATATTTTCCCAATTGCTTTTGCCATTGTGGAAGGTGAGACTGCTAAAGGTTGGGGGTTTTTTCTACACAACTTGAGGAGGCATGTTGCGCCACAGCCAGACCTATGCTTGATTTCAGACCGACATGCATCGATTAACAGTGCATACAAAAATCCATAAAATGGTTGGCATAATCCCCCATCGGTGCATGTTTATTGTATCCGACACATTTCGCAAAATTTTGTGAGAGAAATCAAGGACAGGAGACTACGGGAGAAAGTCATTAACATGGGTAAGTATATTTGATAACATTAAGCCTTCGTCAATAACATATATTATATCTTGGTCAATAAGTATATTTTATACAATTTTCTTTTAATGCAGGGTATGCATTAAACCAACCAACATTTCATTACTATCAGTCTGAAATTGGCATGGCGAATGCTGATGCTTTAAAGTGGCTAGACAATATTCCGGTCAAAAAATGGACGAGGGCATTTGACGGGGGTCGACGTTGGGGTCACTTGACTACCAACCTTGTTGAGTCGTTGAATGTTGTCTTTAAAGGCACCCGTAATTTGCCCATTACAGCATTGGTAAGTGCAACATATTATAGATTGGGATCATTATTTGCTGAAAGGGGAGCAAAGTGGAGTGCTGTGTTGAGTTCTGGACAGACATTTTCAGAAAACTGCCTCAAGGTGATGAAAGAAGAAACAACAAAATCCGGCACACATCAAGTCAGAGTTTTTTACTACACTAACAATATTTTTAGTGTGAAGGAAACAAAGGACCATGGTGAGGGGAAGCCTATGGGACATTATAAGGTTAACCTACTAAACCGTTGGTGTGACTGCGGAAAGTTTCAAGCATTCCGTGTCCCTTGCTCACATGTAATCGCTGCATGTTCTAATGTGCGCCACGACGCTTACGCTCTTTTGTCAGACGTTTACAGAGTTTCAACCCTTTTTGGGGTTTACAGCACAAGCTTTCCAGTGCTGCCTTACGATGAATATTGGCCCGTTTATGAAGGAGATCAAATTTGCCATAACCCAAGAATGCGGAGGAACAAGAAAGGTCGCCCAGTGAGCACACGTATTAGAACGGAAATGGATAACTTTGATAAGCTTGAGAGAAAATATTCTGTGTGTCGTCAAACTGGTCACAACCGAACCAAGTGTCCCAATGTGGGGACAAGTAATCGTTTGTGTTTTATTTAGAAGTAATCGTTAGTGTTTTATTTAATCAATAGCAACATTTCAAATATCACAACCAAACAACATTGTGCTTCATTAAATTATTTAATCAATAGCAACATTTCAAATATCACAACCAAACAATGTAACACCCCCTTTCTATACCCCCAAATAATCACATAATCATTTAGGCACATATTTATAATTTCGTCAGAGTATAATTATAAACATAGTATAAAAGAGGTATGTCACATTATACATGAAATTAAAACATTCAACACCTGCTCAACCATTGATATGCAACAGTGGGGTAACTTTGCAACAGAGGAACTTAGTCCTTACACCCACATCTCAATATTTAGAATAAAAGCGGAAAATCTAAACATTGAATAACATCAAACATATATACATATATATATATATATATCATCAAGTATTATCCACCAGCGTAATTCATGTTTACATAAACATTCATCAACAAGATACATGTACAATGTATCACAAAAGAATCATATACACCCTAGCTACCCAGTGCTACATATCAGAGCCGACCAACCAAAAGAATGAAGACACGCTTCACAAAAAGACCACCAGCATACCTACTCTGCAATGCCTCATAGAGCATCATAAAACAGCAGAAGGGTGAGAAATATTATCATAATAACAATGCATAAAATTATATATCATAGCATAAAAATACACATATTCCACATTCTCACCACAATTCATCACAATTCACTCATATACATTACAATGTATATATATACAAAGCCAAGCATATTCATCATGCATACTTTCACAATCCTTATCAATCCACATAAACATACATATTTATGTTTATTCATCAATTCACAATTATAAAGATGATAAATGCAAATCATAGAGACTGACTCACGACTCTATGCAAATGCAATGCGGTACCGACTCAATCATCTCAAGTTCACTCAGGAACTTATTGGAACCATCGCTCGTTACCAATGCAACTCCCCGTCGGGCCTACGATGTTCACCCATTGCTCACACCTCACATAGGCACACAATGTTTATGGATTTCTCACACCTCACATAGGCACACAATCTAATTGTTCACACCCCACATGGGCACACAATCGTTTGTAATCATCGCTCACGCCTCACATAGGCACACGACGTTACAACGGATTCTCATTTGAATCACACAACACAAGAATGCACATCATTATGCTTCACATACAAAATGACTCAAGACATTCTGGAAATGTATACATATTCATAATATATTCATGCATTCATCTCATACTATTACATACAATCTATATACATTTACATCAATGCACTATTGTATGATTCACATCCAAAACACACATTCAAACGGTAAAAGTCGCTAAATAACACTATTCCCGACTTTCTGACATAATTAAATCAGCTAACAATTTCCAAATCATCATAATAATAAAGTACAGCTCAATAGCTTCACAACGATACCAAGAATGTAAAAATCGGATAAACGGAACAAAAGTTACGGACGAAAACGAAAACACATTTTTGAAAAATCTCATTTTACCATTCGTCCTGTTCATACGCGTATTGCCCTGAGCCATACGCGTATGAGCAGAGACTCATTTTTCCCAAAGATCACGTGTAAAAGTCCGTACGCGTAATGCCCAAGCTCGTACGCGTATTGCCCTGAAATGCTACGCGTATCATACGCAAATGGGCAGATGGCCGAGCAAAATAACATCCCATACGCGTATTGGCCCATGCCTCGCCCACCATACGCGTATTGCCAAGGTTCATACGCGTATGAACATGCCCCATACGCGTATGACCTGGAAAAACCAGAAAAATTCTTCTGCATAATTTGTTCTACGGGTTACACCCAAAATCATCCCAAATTCCACCTACACACCAGAAAATTACCAATACAATGTCCAATGACAAGTATCTATCATATACCAACAATTATGGACACTAAAAACATGATTTCAACCACATTTAATCGATTTCCAAGCAATTTTACAAAATATGGGTTTATACAAAAACTCATAAAAATCAACAACAACAACAACACAATCATACATAATGATATACATTGATAAGATAATAAGATTTCACACCCTTACCCGGATAAATCGATTCCTAGAAGTTGTTTTGAAGATTTCCAAGCTTTTCCTCTCTTTTTCTCCTCTTCCTCTTTCTTTCTCTCCTTTTTCTCTCTATTTTTCTTTTCTTTCTCTTTCTCTCCTATTTCCTCTTCTTGTCTCTTTTTCTTTTCTATTTCTTATTTTCTACTCAAATTAAATTAATTCATTTTCTCACACAATTCTATTTCCACTAAATTTCTAACTTATCATTAATTGAGAAATGTCTAAAATACCCTTCATTCTAATTTTCCCGAAAACTCTCAAAAACGGTAAAATATCATAACATGTCAACATAGCATATTAACACACCAATTTCACAGATAAAATAATTTATCACTCAATTTAAATAAAAGACTCAACAAAATGGGAAAAATCGGAATCGGGGCGTTACAACTCTCCCCCACTTTAGAAATTTGCGTCCTCGAAAATATTACCTAATTCAAACAACTCCGGATACGACTCTCGCATCCTACTCTCTAACTCCCAAGTCATATTGCCTTCTGCAGCGCCTCCCCACGCCACTTTCACAAGCGCAATATCCTTGCCTCTTAGCTTCTTAACTTCACGGTCCAAAATCCTAATCGGTAAAGCTTCAACCGTAAGGTTATCTCTCACTTCAACCTCGTCCATAGGAATAACATGTGACGGATCCGGAACATACTTCCGAAGTTGCGAAACATGGAATACATCATGCAAATTTGAAAGATTCGGAGGCAACGCCACACGGTAAGCCACAACACCAACTCGTGCAGAAATCTGATACGGACCTATAAAACGAGAAGTCAACTTCTTCGACTTCAAAGCACGACCCACACCCGTAACTGGCGTAACTCTCAAAAATACATGGTCGCCTTCTTGAAACTCAAGATCTTTCCTTCTCTTGTTATGATAGCTTTTTTGTCTACTTTGAGAAGCTTTCATCTTCTCCCGAATAAACTTCACTTTCTCCGTCGTTTGTTGTACCATCTCCGGTCCAACTATCGTCCTCTCACCGGTTTCATGCCAACACAAAGGTGTTCGACATCTCCGACCATACAAAGCCTCAAATGGTGCCATACTTATACTTGAATGAAAACTATTATTGTAGGTGAACTCAATCAACGCCAAATAACTATCCCAAGCACCACCTTGCTCGAGCACACAAGCACGCAATAAATCCTCCAACGATTGAATTGTCCTCTCAGTTTGACCATCCGTTTGCGGATGATAAGCCGAACTCAATCTTAGCTTAGAACCCAAAGCCTTTTGTAAACTCTCCCAAAACCTCGATGTGAATCTAGGATCTCTATCTGATACAATACTCTTAGGAACTCCATGTAACTTCACAACCACAAGAACATAAATCTTGGTTAACTTCTCCAAAGAATAACTAATATCAATTGGAATGAAGTGAGCAGATTTAGTAAGCCTGTCAACGATTACCCAAATAGAATTATGACCTCTTTGCGTATTCGGCAATCCCGTAACAAAATCCATCGATATACTACCCCATTTCCACTCCGGAATGTCCAACGGATGCATCAATCCACTAGGCTTTTGATGTTCCACCTTAGACTTTTGACAAGTTAAGCACGCATACACAAATTGAGCCACATCCCTCTTTAATCCGAACCACTAAAAGATTTTCTTCAAATCTTGATACATTTTATTCACTCCCGGATGAATACTTAAGTTACTTCGGTGTCCTTCTCCCAATATCATCTTTTTCAACTCCGCATCATCGGGAATACAAATACGACCACGGAATCTCAAAACTCCAAAATTATCAACCTTGAAATCCTCATTCTCATTCATCATCAAATCAACGAACTTCAAATCCAACTTTTGCTTTTCACATACGGTTGCAAGAAAATCATTCGTAACATGTAGCATACCAAGTCTCACACTTCTCGGCGTCATTTCACAAACCAAACTCAAGTCTCTAAAATTCTCCAAAAGTTCCCATTCTCTCATCATCAATGCGGACATATGTAACGACTTCCAACTCAAAGCATCGGCCACCACGTTTGCCTTACCCAGATGGTAATTCAAACCAAAATCATAATCCTTCAAAAGCTCTAACCACCTTCTTTGTCTCATGTTCAATTCTTTTTTATCAAATAAATATTTCAAGCTCTTGAGATCACTAAAAACTTCAAATCTTGCACCATAAAGATAGTGCCTCCAAATTTTCAAAACAAACACCACGGCCGCTAACTCCAAGTCATGTGTAGGATAATTCTTTTCATGCACTCTCAATTGTCTTGAAGCATAAGCCACAACTTTTCCATCTTGCATCAAAACACCACCTAAACCAATCAATGAAGCATCACAATACACAACAAATGGTTCCGTCGGATTTGGCAAAATCAAGATCGGAGCCGTTGTCAACCTTCTTTTTAGCTCATTGAAACTCTCCTCACAATGAATATCCCAAATGAAAGCCTTTCCTTTACAAGTCAATTGCGTTAATGGAAGTGCCAACTTCGAAAATCCCTCAATAAACCTCCGATAATAACCCGCCAAGCCTAAAAAGCTTCGAATCTCTGTAACCGATCTAGGAGCCTCCCATTGCACCACTGCATCAATCTTGGATGGATCAACACTAATACCACTACCGAAAATAACATGTCCAAGAAAACTTACTTCCGACAACCAAAATTCACATTTCGACAACTTAGCATACAATTGTTTCTCTTTCAAAATTTGTAACACAGTCCTCAAATGCTCTTCATGCTCCTCTTGAGACTTAGAGTAAATCAAAATATCGTCGATGAACCAACCATAAAACGATCTAACTGTTCATGAAAAATACGATTCATGTATTCCATAAACACACCCGGCGCATTAGAAACACCGAATGGCATCACGGAATATTCGTAATGGCCATACCGTGTCCTAAAGGTCGTCTTTTGAATATGCTCTTCTTTCACACGAATCTGGTGATATCCCGATCTCAAATCAATCTTTCTAAAAACACGCGCATCAACCAATTGGTCCATCAAATCATCGATCCTTGGAAGCGGATACTTGTTCTTAATTGTCACCTTGTTCAATTGTCGATAATCAATGCATAACCGCATACTCCCATCCTTCTTCTTTACCAACAATACCGGAGCACCCCAAGGAGAAACACTTGGTCTTACAAATCTCTTTTCCAACAAGTCATTCAATTGCTTCTTCAATTCTACCAACTCCGATGCCGACATACGATACGGTGCCATCGAAACCGACCTAGTACCCGGAACTAGATCAATAGAAAACTCAACTTCTCTTTCCGGCGGTACATCCGTAATATCCTCCGGAAACACTTCTGGAAAATCACACACCACTGGGAACACATCGAGCTCAACTTTACTCTCCACCGATAATGATGCAAACAAACCGAACAATTGAGCTTCGTCCACTAAAAGTTTCTTCAACTCTTTAGTGGATAGGAAACTCTCATCTTCATCATCTTCCAAAGAAGGAAACCTTACAAACTTGTGATAGCAATCTATATGAACTCGATTAAATTGCAATCAGTTCATACCCAAGATTACGTCCAATCCCTCCAACGGCAAACACACTAAATCCATAATGAAGTCTTTACCATACATGGTCAAAGGACAACTTACACACACCAAAGACGTAGTTACCGACCCTGAAGCAGAAGTCTCTATAACCATCTCACCACTCCAAGAAGTCATAAACAAATTCAAACGCTTAGCGCACTCATGAGAAATGAATGAATGAGTCGCTCCCGTATCAATAATAGCAACTAAAGGCGTACTATTAATAAAGTATGTACCTTTAATCAAACGGTCTGCACTAGTAGTGTCCGTCCCCGCTAATGCAAACACCTTTCCGCCCGCTTGAGCTTGTTTCGGCTTAGTACACTTAGTACTAATGTGACCCACTTCTCCACAATTATAGCACTTCACTACATTCCTCCTACATTCGGTAGTAGCATGCCCAAGGCCTCCACAGTTAGAACATTTCACTACGGTCTTCCCACACTCAAATGATTTATGACCCATTTCACCACACTTGTAACACTTAACGGAACCGGAACCTCCTCCTCCAGATCTCTTATCAAAGTTTCCCCTATGCTTGCCCTTATCAACGGGTGTCACATAAGGTCCACCTCTAGCTTGTTGCTTTCCCTTCCTCTCATTCAAACTTTTGTAATGTGTAGAACGAGCCTTGCTATCTTCCTCGAAGATTCTACAACATTCCGTCAAATTCGTAAACCTTCTTATCCTTTGATATCCCACAGCTTGTTTAATCTCGGGACGCAAACCATTCTCATACTTAATACACTTTGAGAACTCAGCAGTAATTGCAGCATAGTGAGGATGGAATTGAACCAACTCCACAAACTTAGCAGTATAGTCCACCACGGACATACTACCTTGTTTCAGTTCAAGGAACTCCATCTCCTTCTTCCCTTTCACACTTTCAGGGTAATACTTCCTCAAGAACTCGGTACGAAATAAATCCCAAGTTATCTCTTCATCATCCACCTCAAGAACTTGACGCATACCGACCCACCAATCGTCGGCTTCTTCCTTCAGCATGTGAGACCCAAGCCTCACCGTATTCTCCTCCGCACAGCCCATGACTCTGAAGATCCTTTCAATCTATTTCAACCAAATTTGAGCACCATCGGGATCAAATCTTCCTTTGAAGACCGGTGGTTGATTCTTCCTGAACTCGTCATTAGCATTCACGTTCGGCGCACCTTGCACCGCCCTAGCCATTGCTTCCAAAGCAGCAGTCATCACATTGTCGTTCCTACCAGCCATATTCTGATTATTCCCAAAAATGACAACAAGGTTAAACAACAGTTCAACCAACACAACAACAAGACAGACACAACTGACTCAACACTGGCTCTGATACCACTTAATGTAACACCCCCTTTCTATACCCCCAAATAATCACATAATCATTTAGGCACATATTTATAATTTCGTCAGAGTATAATTATAAACATAGTATAAAAGAGGTATGTCACATTATACATGAAATTAAAACATTCAACACCTGCTCAACCATTGATATGCAACAGTGGGGTAACTTTGCAACAGAGGAACTTAGTCCTTACACCCACATCTCAATATTTAGAATAAAAGCGGAAAATCTAAACATTGAATAACATCAAACATATATATATATATATATATATATATATATATATATATATATATATCATCAAGTATTATCCACCAGCGTAATTCATGTTTACATAAACATTCATCAACAAGATACATGTACAATGTATCACAAAAGAATCATATACACCCTAGCTACCCAGTGCTACATATCAGAGCCGACCGACCAAAAGAATGAAGACACGCTTCACAAAAAGACCACCAGCATACCTACTCTGCAATGCCTCATAGAGCATCATAAAACAGCAGAATGGTGAGAAATATTATCATAATAACAATGCATAAAATTATATATCATAGCATAAAAATACACATATTCCACATTCTCACCACAATTCATCACAATTCACTCATATACATTACAATGTATATATATACAAAGCCAAGCATATTCATCATGCATACTTTCACAATCCTTATCAATCCACATAAACATACATATTTATGTTTATTCATCAATTCACAATTATAAAGATGATAAATGCAAATTATAGAGACCGACTCACGACTCCATGCAAATGCAATGCGGTACCGACTCAATCATCTCAAGTTCACTCAGGAACTTATTGGAACCATCGCTCGTTACCAATGCAACTCCCCGTCGGGCCTACGATGTTCACCCATTGCTCACACCTCACATAGGCACACAATGTTTATGGATTGCTCACACCTCACATAGGCACACAATCCGATTGCTCACACCCCACATGGGCACACAATCATTTGTAATCATCGCTCACACCTCACATAGGCACACGATGTTACAACGGATTCTCATTAGAATCACACAACACAAGAATGCACATCATTATGCCTCACATACAAAATGACTCAAGACATTCTTGAAATGCATACATATTCATAATATATTCATGCATTCATCTCATACTATTACATACAATCTATATACATTCACATTAATGCACTATTGTATGATTCACATCCAAAACACACATTCAAACGGTAAAAGTCGCTAAATAACACTATTCCTGACTTTCTGACATAATTAAATCGGCTAAGAATTTCCAAATCATCATAATAATAAAGTACAGCTCAATAGCTTCACAACGATACCAAGAATGTAAAAATCGGATAAACGGAACAAAAGTTACGGACGAAAACGAAAACACATTTTTGAAAAATCTCATTTTATCATTCGTCCTGTTCATACGCGTATTGCCCTGAGCCATACGCTTATGAGCAGAGACTCATTTTTCCCAAAGATCACGTGTAAAAGTCCGTACGCGTAATGCCCAAGCTCGTACGCGTATTGCCCTGAAATGCTACGCGTATCATACGCAAATGGGCAGATGGCCGAGCAAAATAACATCCCATACGCGTATTGGCCCATGCCTCGCCCACCATACGCGTATTGCCAAGGTTCATACGCGTATGAATATGCCCCATACGCGTATGACCTGGAAAAACCAGAAAAATTCTTCTGCATAATTTGTTCTACGGGTTACACCCAAAATCATCCCAAATTCCACCTACACACCAGAAAATTACCAATACAATGTCCAATGACAAGTATCTATCATATACCAACAATTATGGACACTAAAAACATGATTTCAACCACATTTAATCGATTTCCAAGCAATTTTACAAAATATGGGTTTATACAAAAACTCATAAAAATCAACAACAACAACAACACAATCATACATAATGATATACATTGATAAGATAATAAGATTTCACACCCTTACCCGGATAATTCGATTCCTAGAAGTTGTTTTGAAGATTTCCAAGCTTTTCCTCTCTTTTTCTCCTCTTCCTCTTTCTTTCTCTCCTTTTTCTCTCTATTTTTCTTTTCTTTCTCTTTCTCTCCTATTTCCTCTTCTTATCTCTTTTTCTTTTCTATTTCTTATTTTCTACTCAAATTAAATTAATTCATTTTCTCACACAATTCTATTTCCACTAAATTTCTAACTTATCATTAATTGAGAAATGTCTAAAATACCCTCCATTCTAATTTTCCCGAAAACTCTCAAAAACGGTAAAATATCATAACATGTCAACATAGCATATTAACACACCAATTTCACAGATAAAATAATTTATCACTCAATTTAAATAAAAGACTCAATAAAATGGGAAAAATCGGAATCGGGGCGTTACAAACAACATTGTGCTTCATTAAATGACACACCACATACATAAATAACACAACAACAACAACAAAGATCGAAATACTAACAAGAAATATTCAACACAACATCAACAAAAATAAAAATACTAACAAGAAACATTTAACACAACATTTGGTACAACTTATCTAACTACTGATTACAACTAGCAGTTTGATTTCATTCCGCCCGAACATCATTTCTCTGGCTTCCTTATCAGACTTGATTCGCACCACCCACGCCAACCATCAAACCTCTCAATACTTTTGATTTTTTTCCCTTCTGGTATATCTCCTTCTAGCCAACGCTTCAACTCCCTATGTAGTTGCTCTAAACTACGGATGTTCCAGAAAAGCATGTCCATAGCCGGTTTATCTCTAGAAAAAATTACTTTCCCCCAGCGGCGAGGATACATCTTCAAAGTACTAAAACGAATTTCAAATGGATGTGAAAAATTGTTCACACCACACTTCTATTTATATCAGTGCTGACACAGTGCAAAAATATTTAAATACTAAAGGGTGCCGCCCATTGCAGTACCGGCACTGTACAGAAATAATAAAATATTAAAAAGTGTCGCCCATTGCAGTGCCGACACTGCACAAAAAATATTAAAATATTAAAATGTGCCGCCCATTGCAGTGTCGGCACTGTACAAACCATAATAAAATAATAAAATAATTTGGATAATATTACTATTTATTATTAACTAATATTATTATTATTATTTCATATTAACTAATATTATTATTATTATTATTATTTAATATTAACTAATATTATTAATATTATTTAATATCAACTAATAATACTACTATTATTTCATATTAACTAATATTATTATTATTATTTAATATTAACTATTATTATTATTATTCTTTAATATTAACTAATATTATTATTATTTATTATTATCTAATAATAATATTATTATTATTTAATATTAACTAATATTATTATTATTTAACATTAACTATTAAATAATATTATTATTATTATTTACATTATTATTAATATTAAATAACATAAAACGAATTAAAAAAAAACGGTGCTACACTGCCGCCCTTTGGATGGGCGGCACCCTATATTTTTCAACACTTCCGCCCTTTCATTGGGCGGCACTCCTTATAGAAAAAAAAATTTTTTTTGAAAAGATGGCATTTTGGGATATTGGTTGAAAAGTATGACAATCTGGTAATTAGTCTTGAAAGTTGTGGCAGGGCAGAAAAAAATTCGAATAGGGAAGGTTATGGCTGCAAAACGATGGAAAAGGTACTGCGGTCATGTTTTATGGAGTATTGATGAAGAGAAGAAAAAGTTTGTGGTTGCTGCCTTTTGTCTTCATGTGCAGTGTAAAAGGTGATAGTGTCCTTACTCACTTTTCAATGTCACCCCCTTTTTATATTTAATTATCCCTTTTTAAAAAACAAGTGAGAAAGGGCTAGGAGAGAGTATTGGGTTTCATGAAGAATATGGTGTATGTGGCGCATGTGGAGGGTGGCGACGAAAGGTTGTGGTTTACGAGAGAAAGATCAGAATGGTCAAGCTGGTATGTGATGAAGAGATAAAGATGAATAATGAGTTGAGATATTGTGGGAAGTGGGTGCTACGCGTGATGTAATTGTGAAGTGAGGGAGAAGTAATCCCTTGGTTCTTTTTCCTCTTTTTGAAAAATGAAATGTCTAATCTGTATGAGTATGGTATGTGTAGAGTTAAAAAAATGGTGAGTGTAGTTGTTGCTATGTACTCCCTCCGTCTCAAAATAAAAGTTTTTTAACGTTGTTTCACATAAATTAAAAAAAGTAATGATTGACTAATTAAATATAATAATTTTACAAAATTACCCTTAATTACCATTGGTTGTCATAAAGGTGTAATGTGATGTATTGTCTTAAAAGTTGTGTAGATAATAATTATTAGGGGTAAAGTTGGTAAAAATTAATGATTGTTGCATTGAAAACGTAAAAAGACTTTTATTTTGAGACAACAAATTTTGGCTAAAAAGACTCTTATTTTGAGACAGCGAGATTATTATATTACTATAAAAAATGAACAAAATCTGTTGTATATGTACTATAAGATAAAAGAAAATCAGAGACTTGTTTAGAAGCTTAACTACTAAGTTTGTTTAAAATTAAAATTAAAATTAAATATTAAAAAATAATAAAATGGGATAAAATATTGACTATTAAAAAAAATAAAATTTAAAATAAAAAATTGATTAATTGAAATGATTATTAATTAAAAATTGAAATAAAAACTGATAAAAACGAGAAATCAGACCAGTATTGAAGTGTTCGAAAAAATAAAATGAAAATACCAAAATGATCAGCGTAAAATAAATGACTTGGAAAAATACAACGTTTTATCAAATTTTGAAATAAATTTTCCCGGTTAAATGACTTTAACTGATCAAAAAGCGACCGAAAAGCAATCGAAAAATTTAAATGAGCACGCCAGATTAAACTACGCGAAACATAGATTAATATGATTGACATTTGCAAGATCAATTTTAAAATTTTCCATCCACTGATTTTACGCACAATTGACTTTTAGTTTGACCGATTTATCTGTAAATCCAACAAGTTTATTCAGGTTGATAAATTGGGTACTATGCGAGATGAAATACGTGATAGGCTATGCAGAGGATGCAAAAAGATGCGAGATCTTAGGCATAAAAATTAAGGTATGACACACGACCAATACTATTTCTTCCTCACAAGTGATATTTCACTCAAAACACCAAGGTAACTTAAGTGAAAGAAAAATAATTTTTAGAGAGAGAAAGAGAGAAAATAGAGAGAGAAATTCCAAAGAAAATATAAAGCTTTGGAAAATGTTGTAAAATTAAGAGGAGGCGATCCTCCTTTATATAGGAGAAGAAAATTCCAAAAAGGAAAAGATTCATGGGTGAAGTTAAAGAACCAATCAATTGGTTTAAGGCCCAATCGATTGGATGACCAAATTTAATTGATTGCCTATGCCTAATATGGAAGGATTTCAAATAGAGTCTTTACAAGTCATTAATATGTTGTCCTAATCATTTGGTTAATTGTTTAGGCCTTATCCAATTGATTGTCTTAATGCTCCATACAATTGGATAGGTCCAAAAAATGTTTCCAATCGATTGGCTTAAGTCCCCAATTGATTTGGTAGTTCAAAAAATCTTTCAAACGAGAGTACAGAGTTTCTTAATCACTTGCCCTAGCCTTGAGAAAATTTTTAAGATATAAAAACTATTAAAAAGGAATTTTAAGTGTGTGTGTGTGTGTGTCTGTGTCTGTGTGTGCGCGTGCGCGCGTGAGTGTGTGTGTGTGTGCGTGCGCATTTGCGTGTGTGAGTTGCCTTAGTATTTAGGAGTTACTTCCTTACTTTTATAAAACTCAGGTTACTCAGATAAACACGACCTGACGAACTTTCATACTTTCTTTCATAACTCTAAGGCTTCCAAGATTTTTTGTCAGATAACTTGATCATATAGACACTTCAATGGAATATTGAGTTTGTTTTCTTGACGAGACTTCAAATAATTTTTCAGTTGGGTCACCATCATCAAAGAGTTGAAAACTATTACCACCGAATTTAACAACTATTGATGTTGTCGTCATCAAAACTTCAGAAAGAATGTTTTGCAGGATTATCAACTTTATACCTAAAAATACATATATCCACACTAATTTGGGCAGGTTATTCCCATTCTTTGTGTTTTCAACTCCCTATTGTCCTCATAAATGATTTTTAGAGACCTTAGTCTTTCTTTCATGGTAACCTTGGTTGCCTTCTTTTTTCCTTTAGGCATAGGATCATCATTAATTATAGGTAAGATCTGTTGCATGTGGATCATATTCATTTATTGAACTTCCCGTTATGTTTTGTATATATCTTTAGACGACTCATATCTTGTATAGAAATGTATTATTTTATAGGTCTTGAATGAGACATCCGACCTTGTATGATTTTTTTTTAAATTACCATGCATTAGGACTATTGTAATGGTCATCCTATCAATCATAAACGTTCCATTTGTTTTATTGTTTCCATGTAGGGTTTCAAATAGTCTAATTTTAGGATACAAAACTTGTTTCACCTTTTGCTTATTGTTCCCAACTTTCTTAAACCCTAATAGATTTGATAACGAGACCACAACCATATTCATGGCTGGAAAATAATTAGTATCAAGGGTATTCTCTATAATCCTTTATGAACTAATTATAACATGTCTTCCTACATAACCTTATAAACGACTTTCCAAAATGCAACACAACTAATTGTTGTATGGTGACAAGAGTTGTGGCACTTGTAGTGCCTTTTGCCTTTTATATTCTAGGATAAAAGAATCTTGTGATAATCTAATAGCTTAAATTGCTTATGTTTGAGCAGATAATTAAATATATGACCAGATTTCATGATATAAAGGTATATTTCATTTTATCTTTGTTGTGAAAAATGATACCTTTGTGTAAAGTATAAACTGTTTCTTTAAGATCAAGAAACACACAAGGGTTAGGGTTAACGGAGAACCAAGAAGAAAAACAACAAGGATTGGGGAAAATATTTTCTATTTACTATTCACTTTCTCATTTAGGGTTACAAATGATTACAAATGAATATCACAATTTGCCACACTCAACAAACTGAGTGTACTAGCCTATTTACTAACTAGATAACTTGCAGCCCAAGCTACCTAAACAATTGGATCCTTAACACAAGGCCCAATTCAACAAACATTTCGACAATACATATTAGAACAAACTTCGACTACAATATGTACCCTTAGACTACAGCATGCGACCCAGCTTTGACTTCATGCTTGTTTCCTGTCGAAATACATGAAAGCTATTCCTCAACAACGCTAGAGTTCGACCCAAAGTATTACAAATCTCCACCTTGGATCTAACTCTACAAACAACAGGGAATAAACTAGCTTTCATCATGCAGTTTTATCAACTGCATACAGTGGAAGAACTTACAACTCGGCAACGTCTTGGTGATCATATCAGCAGCATTGTCTTCAGTCGAAACCTTCAGCACCTGGACTTCACCATGCTCGATTATCTCTCTGACAAAGTGCAGCCTCACATCGATGTGCTTAGTTCGCTCATGATAGGCTGAATTCTTTGACAGGTGTATTGCACTTTGACTATCACATTTAACAGTGATACTTCGACCTTGAAGTTTCAGCTCCTTTGCAAAACCTTCAAGCCACAATGCTTATTTCACAGCTTCAGTAAGGGCAATATACTCTGCTTCAGTAGTTGATAAGGCAACAACCTTCTGAAGCATTGATTTCCAACTGATTGTTGTGCCAAACATTGTGAACACATATCCAGAAATAGACTTTCTGGAATCCATACAACCTGCATAATCAGAGTCGACAAATCCTTCAATTTAGACTGTGCTATCACCACCACAGGCTCCACCATAAATCAAGACTCTTTTCAGAGACCCATTTATGTGCCTGAGAATCCACTTTACAGCTTGTCAGTGTGCCTTTCCAGGATTGTCCATATACGTGCTCACAAGGCTCACTCCATACGCTATGTCTGGCCTCGTACAGACCATATCATACATCAAAGAACCCACTACACTAGCATATGGAATTCTACTCATATAGATTCTTTCAGCTACAGTACTCGGACTTTGAGTAGTACTAAGCTTAAACTGAGGATTTGTAGGTGTCACAACAGGCTTTGAATTCGACATACCAAACTTGTCGAGAAGCTTCCGTAGGTATGTCTCTTGAGATAAGCACAACTTCGACTGCTTTCTATCTCTCCGGATGTCAATCCCAAGAATCCTGGCGGCAGCTCCCAGATCCTTCATTCCGAACTCCTTACTGAGTTTAGCCTTCACCTCTATTACATCCTCAACACTGTTATTGGCTATGAGGATGTCATCCACATAAAGCAACAACATAACAAGTGAGTTTCCAGGTCAAAATCTGAAGTAAATACAGTGATCGAACTGACTCCTAGTGAAACCAATGTGTGCCATGAACTTGTCGAATCTCCTGTTTCACTGTCGAGGAGATTGTTTCAGGCCATACAAAGACCTATTCAGCTTGCACACATAATCTTCCTTACTCTTTTCTGCATACCCTTTAGGTTGACGCAACAGGATCGTTTCATCTAGGTCACCATACAGAAATGTCGTCTTCACATCCATTTGCTCAAGTTCCAAATCGAACTTTGCCACCATGGCCAACAACATTCGAATGGATCTATGCTTTACAACAGGTGAGAACACATCATTGAAGTCGACACCTTCTTTCTGAGTGAACCCCCTAGCAACCAGCCTAGCCTTAAAGCGCTTCGACGTCACTCCTTCGATTCCTTCCTTGACCTTGAAAATCCATTTACAACTAACTAACCTTGCTCATGCAGGTTTCTCAATCAGATCCCAAGTGTTATTATCATGAAGAGATTTCATCTCGTCATCCATGGATTTTCGCCATTCAGTCTTGTTTCGACTGCTTATAGCTTCCTTGTAATCTCTAGGTTCTTCCTCAAGCACCTCACTTGCAGAGATTAAAGCAAAAGATATAAGATCTGCATAACCAAGTCTCTGAGGTGGCTTGATGACTCTTCTCGGCCTATCTCTTGCCAGTAGGTAGTCATCGACAGTTTCCTCAGCCTCTTCAGCATCTTGCTCTTCGACTTCATCTGGGCTATGCACTTTAGCATCAATATGCTCCACCTCAACAGGCATCTCTACCTATTCCAGCTCCTCTTCAGAGATTTCTGCACTTCGACTAACATCACCAGTTTTCTTGAACGCCATTTCGACCTCATTGAAAACTATATCACGACTTGTGATACATCTTCTGTGACCTGGTTCTAGGCACCACACCCTATAACCCTTGACTCCCTCAGGATATCCAAGGAACATGCATCTCAGAGCTCTAGGTTCGACCTTTTCTTGCCTAATGTGAGCATAGGCTAAACAACCAAATACTCTCAGTTTATCGAGATCTAGTGGATGACCCGACCAAACTTCTTCAGGTGTCTTCATTCCCAGGGCAGTCGAGGGACATCTATTTATCAGATAAGCCGTTGTCGAAACAGCCTCCGCCCAAAACACCTTCTTCAATCCAGCACTAACCAACATGCATCTAACCTTTTCAAGGATTGTTCGATTGAATCTCTCAGCTAAGCTATTTTGTTGAGGAGTACCTGCTACAGTCTTATGTCTTGCAATCCCAGAATCAGCATAGTAACTGTCGAACGCTTTGTTGCAAAACTCAAGGCCATTGTCGGTTCTTAACCTCTTAACCTTTCTGTCAGTTTGAGTTTCGACCAGAACCTTCCAACTTTTGAAATTCTCAAAAATTTCATCCTTCGTCTTCTGAATGAATACCCATAACTTCCTGGAATAGTCACCAACGATGGATAGAAAATACCTTGCACCTGAGTGTGAAGGATTTCTTGCAGACCCTCAAAGGTCAGCATGAATGTAATCCAGGGATCCATGTGTCCTTTGCTTGCCTTTGTTAAACTTCGCCCTACAGGATTTACCAAATACACAAGATTCACAAAACTCCAACTTTTCGACTTTGTCACCACCTAACAGGTTCTGCTTCCCCAATTCGACCAGGCCTCTTTCGCTGACATAGCCTAATCTCATGTGCCATAATTCTGTCTTCGACACAAGTTTCGTGGATACAACATTTGTCGAACCGCTTACAACCTCAACCTCAAGGGTATACAAGCCTTGTTTCTTCACGCCTCTTAAGACTTCCTTCGACTCCTTCATGACTTTTAGGATACCTTGCTCTCCCTTGAAGACATATCCTTTCTTGTCGAATTCACCAAGAGAAATTGAATTCCTCTTAAGGTCAGGTACATACCTAACCCCAGTCAATAACCTTATTGACTCATCATGGAGCTTGAATCTAACAGATCCAATACCTGCAATCTTGCAAGCTTTATTGTTCCCCAGCAGCACCGATCCACCATCTTGATCACATAATTCTTTAAACACATTCTTGTTTGGAGTCATATGCCAAGTGCATCCAGAATCCATAATCCACTCTTCGCAAGAGTTGTTGCTCGAAACTACAAGGACATCAGATGATTCATAACCATCTTGCACAATAGCTGCATTGCCATTGTCCTTACCTCCATGCTTATTCAGGCGGTCAGGGCACACCTTTCTTGTGTTACCCTCCTTCTTACAGTGATAAAATTTAATACCAGACATATCACTACTACAAGACTTCTACTGAGCCTTACCTTTCTTCTTGTTAAACCTACCATCTTTCTTTGACGATCTCCCCTTCACGGACAACCCTTCGCCAACTGATGATGGTTTCTGCTCCTTTATTTCATTCAAATCCTTTGAATACAAGGCTGCTTGAACTTCTTCAAAGGTCAGGGACTTTCTTCCATACAAGAGGGTTTCTTTGAAGTAAGCATGCGTTATGGGCAAAGCACACAACAACAATAGTGCTTGATCTTCATCATCGATCTTCACATTAATATTTTCAAGTTCAAGAATCAGCTTGTTGAACGTATCCAGCTGCTCCGTCAATACTTTATCTTCATTCATCTTGAATGAATACAACGCCTGCTTCAAGTACAAACGATTTACCAACGATTTGGTCATGTACAGACTTTCAAGCTTCACTCATAACCCTGATGTTGCTGTCTCCTTTGATACCTGTCGCAGAACCTTATCACCAAGGCTCAACAATATTGCGATGTGTGCTTTCTCTATCATGGTGGTCTTTTCTTTTTCCGTTAACGCAACGTCCATGGCTGACATTCCCTTCAACGCTTCCAATCAACCCTATTGTACCAGTAGGGCTTTCATCTTCAAGCGCCACAGACCAAAATCGTTTACTCCGATGAACTTTTCAATCTCATACTTTGTTGAAGACATCTTCTCCACACTCACCGCACCAATTTGTTGTGAAAAATGATGCCTTTGTGCAAAGTATAAACGGTTTCTTTATGATCAAGAAACACACAAGGGTTAGGGTTAACAGAGAACCAAGAAGAAAAACAATAAGGATTGGGGCAAATATTTTTTGTTTACTATTCACTTTCTCATTTAGGGTTACAAATAAATATCACAATTTGCCATACTCAACAAACTGAGTGTACTGGCCTATTTATAGACTAACTAGATAACTTACAGCCCAAGCTACCTAAACAATTGGATCCTTAACACAAGGCCAAATTCAACAAACATTTCGACAATACATATTAGAACAGACTTCGACTACAATATGTACCCTTCGACTACAACATGCGACCCAGCTTCGACTTCATGCTTGTCTCCTGTCGTAATACATGAAAGATATTCCTCAACAACGCTAGAGTTCGACCCAAAGTATCACAATCTTCTGATGAGTTATTTCATTTATTGTTCTCTGGGTGTGATAATAGTCTAACTTGTTGTCTACAAGCTCCCTATATCTCAAGGTTGGGATGTAACAACTGAAGTCAATTGAATACTTCATGTGCGGGTAACATACGTAGTAGTGGAGGTCGATGCAATGGTTTGCCTTGTTGAAGTTATTGTGTAGGCCTGAAGAACGAAAGAACTTTGAGCCCTCCTTGGTTAACTATCAATTGAGCAAGATCTTCTTGTGAAGGATTAGAAGGAGATGCTATTAGTACTAGATCGTCCTCTATGTGAGAAGGACGAGGAACTTTAGCAACTTCAATGGCGGTTTTCCGTTAAACGGCAGATCGAGTAACTTTTGAATGCTACCATGGTTGATGAATTGAAAGATGAATTAATTGGATATTTGAAAAAGATCACAATGCTTCAAGAAAAAAGATTTAAAAAAACAGAGATATGAATTTTCTAAGAGAACTTTATCAAACGTGCTTATTTCGGTCATGAGTTTGTGATTAAACTATAAACTACGCACAACTTTTCAAAATTGATCAAATTATCAAATCATAGGAGATAAAAAGAAAACGGATTGTTTTTTTATCTTGCTTACATTCGTGAGACATTGACGTTAATATTATTTTTTTATTTTTTTATTTTTTTTTACACATTATTTTTCTTTATTTGGTACTCGAAGAAAGTCTTAATTTGTAGTAGTTGATGTAAAAAAAATCACTGAATAAACTCCAAATCCAAACAACTCCCATCTGATGTATTTATCTTTGGAACCTTTCCCTTGATTAGTTGAATCAAACATTTTGCCAATGAAATTTCATCTTTTCTACATGTAAACCCCATAAACTTTATCACTTTTAGATGCTCTAATTTTGTACATTTAGTTGCTTGCATTGAGAATGAATTGGATCTTTCAGCTGAATAACTTTCATCATCAATCTGCACCTCAATTAATGAAATAAAGAAGAAGAAGAAGAAATGCAATTAGAAACCTTTTTTTTTTAAATGAAGAAAATAACTAAGAAAGAAAACATACCGTCACAAAAAGTTTCTTTAAGGAAGGACATAGTTTCAAGAAGGAGAATAATGCATCCATGAAATATTCATTTTTGTGATAGCTATCAATCCAACATAACTCTCTTAAATTGTAGAAATTAAAGCATCCATATGGAGGAGAAATTGATGGCCATATTAATTCCTACAAGGAAAACCTTATAGGGTTAAATGAAAATGTGAAACTCTACATTGAAAATATGAGACATCTAAAACATGCTTTGTGAATGTTCATCCATCTATATGTTTTTCCTTATATTTTTTTATAAAGAAAATCAAGGATTTTATTTTTATAAAAATCAGATATCCTCTCCGTATAACTATAGAAAATAATTCATCGAGTCGGGAAGAATCACAATGAACAGTAAAGTGTTCTCTTAAAGAAATTTAGCATTGGTGTGTGTTCATGGCTGAGTTCGAACTCAAAACTTCTGATTAATTTAAAAGAGATTTTATATCATTTCATTCAAGTATTTTTGGATAAAGAAAATCAAAGGTCGAGAATATGAGAAATTTAAATTATAAATATTAATATCCGATTTAAAATTAATCGAGATCATTTTTTAATAAATTTATTGATTATATAAAAAAAAAAACCATTCGATCTCAAATCAATGACTAAATATCTCAAATTAATCATGTTACAATTTCTCAAAATTAAAAATAAATAAATAAAAATTTGCAATAAAGGGCATACCTCAAAAGTCCATCTACAAAGTGTAAGAGCTTGAGAATTCTTTATTGTCAACAAAGTTGCATCAAAATCCTTACTCATAATTCTTCCACAACTTGGTCCTAATCTAAAATCAAGAATAGCATCACTAAGATTGAAATGAAATTCAGGCATAATCCAAGGAAGTAATCCTCTATATTGAAATGATTTGAGTTTAGAAGTTTTAAGATGAAGACACTTCAATTCCAAGCAATCCAAAATTGTTAACTTGTGAAGCTCAAAGTTAGAGTCAATACTCAAAGATTTCAATCCATTACATGAAACAATCACCAAATTCTCAAGATGATCCAAACTTGAAATAATAGATGAAGCTACTTCGCTAGTTAAATAGCTTATTGATTTCAAGTAAAGGGTTTTGAGTGAGAAAATATTGAAAGTGAACGATTTGTTGTAGGTTATCTTCTTTTCCTCATTGAGCTTGAATTGAAGTTCATAATGTTTTTGAGTATTTTCAATGATGAACTCTTTCTTCAAAGGAGAGAAATTGAAATCTAGTAGAAGCTTAGTACTATTAGCAATAGTAGCTAATAATACATAATCTTGATCATAGTGGAATTGAAGCTTTCTTGGGTGTTTCAATGGATCAAAATCATCAAAACTTGTGAGAAATTTGGCAAGAACATTGGTGGTGTCTTGTTTTGTTCCATGTCTAACAATGGCTTCATTCCATAAGTCTCTCCACTTTGTTGAAATGAGGATGGTTTCCATTGATGATTCATTTGGGAGAAAAGAAACTATGTGACCAAGAATTTCTTTGGGTAAATTGCTTAAAAAATCATTTGTTGTATTGTCTTTTTCCATGGAACTTGTTGTTTGGAAATGTTTTTTATGGCTTTTTTTTATCAATTAAGATATAGCATGACATTTGTATTAATAACTTCAAAGGAAACTGCAAAAATTTAATGGGGGTGTGGATAAGATATAGTTTTAAATATGAATTTAATTTTACAAATTTAGCAATGTTACAAAATATATGGTATAAACTAGATATTTTCAACGCGCAACGAAGAGTGTCGCAATAAGTAACAAAACTCTTTTAAAAGAAAATTAACAATATTTAGTGCATATGATTGACTTCGAACTCAGGAGTTCTAGTTAAGTTGAAAGAGACTCTTATCAACTCATTCTATTATTCTTAAGTTGTATTGTTAAAATTTGATAGAAATATAATTTTTTTAATTTGATTCTTTTTAATTTAACAAAATAAAAATTTATTATAAGTTTTTGAAGACATTAAAAGTTAGGTGAATGAGCAAAATAAAGTATATCCATTTTGGAGGTTATTTAATGCTATTTGAATCCAATTTATTGTACCAACATGTATTGAATGTAGTAACAAATAAAGTGTGCAATCAAATGGAACCTCCAACTATAGTGCAGTCAACTTTGACTATTTGGTAAGATTAGAAAAAGAGCTTTTAGTTTTTCAGCTCATTTTGATTAAAAAGTTCTGTTTGGTAACTGCATTTTAGCTTTTAGCGTATAACTTTTTAATTAGCTTATAGTTTTTCTTTCAAAAGCTATTAGTAGCTTTTGAGCTTGTAGCTTTTAGCTTATGACTTTTTATTCCAATTATACCCTTATTATATATATATATATATATATATACTATTAAAAAATTGATTTTAAAAGATTGAATTTAAGGAGATTTTGAAGAATGTTATAAAAGATTTTTAGTACTTTTTCTAATTTATTAGACATTATTTTTATTTATTAAATATAAATTATATAATTAATTTAGAAATAGTGTTGATAATTCTCAAGTTAGTGAAACATTGGAGGAAAATCAATGAAATCAACAAAGGTGAAGAAAATTTAGAATATTATTACAGTTTTATTGTAAAATATTAGACAATAAACTTATTTTTGTTATTATTTTAGAGTAATATAATTAAATTCAAAATTATGTTATTATTTCACATATTTTATTAAATTTCATTATAAAATTAGAAAAAAATTATATTTTACGAAAGAATGAGTTAATCAGACCAAAAATTATAGTTATTAGGATTATTTTACGAAAGAATGAGTTAACTAGAATTTTACGAAAATATTTTTTGCTTCATGTATGGTTTACTGGTTCTTTTATTCATTGAATTTCGTTGTCAATATATTCATATTAAATAGCAAATCTCATAAAATTTATATACAAATTTATATATTTTGATGATATCTTCAATTTTTCATATATATTAAAATTGTTTTGCATGTTGTTATTAATACATTTATTTATATCGAATAAAAATTAATTTAATAATATAATATAATAAGATAATGAAATCATCAATTTCTTAATTAAAAATATCTTTTTAAGTCATTTTGTAATTATCAGGTAGTGTAACAGCTAATTTATCAAACACTTAAATTAACTTATCAGCTAATAGCCATCAGCTATAAGTTATAAGGTATTAGCTACCAGCTATCAGCTAACAGCTACCAACTATCAGCTATAAACTAGTTTTACCTGAGTTTTTATCTCGTTTAATTTAAATTTTTAACTATAGTGATGTCTCGAAGTAAAGGTAGTAAAAAGTTTGGTTATGGAAACAAAGAACTTTGAGGCTAATTAGTAGTGATCCTTTTGGAATTGGTTTGCTATAAAATGCAATTCATATTTTTACGGTTTTATGGCTAAATTGTTGCTCATCACTTTGGAGTGTATGAGTTGATGGATCTATATGGTATACCTAATAGTCACACGGCATACCTAAGAATATGCTAAAAGTTATTTAGCTTAAGGGAGGGTATGGTGGCTTCTATAGTTTGGACGATAGTAATTTGGATGCATAAACCAAATCATGTGATAATATATCCAATACGATATTTTTAAAGGAAACACTTTATATATATATATATATATATATATATATATATATATATATATATATATATGTTTTTTTTTTACCAAAATATCATTGTTTACTATTGATGTATTCGAATTATCATAATGCAGAGTGAAACAATAATAAATTGAGAGTATTAATTAGAGAACATAATTGGAAGATAAACATTATAATTGTATTGGAAATTAAAATACGACACTTATTTTGGGACAAATTATTTTATAAGATGAGACAATTATTTTGAGACAGAGGGAATATCTCCTAAGCAATGATCCTTTCAAAACAACGTACCTTCAGCATTTCCCACGAAATGAAATATTTTTTCGTCTAACGAACGACTTAGACGCAACCTCACCTCACTACTACAAAATACACATTCGGTAACACTAATACTACTACGGTTATGTTTTCCACTGTTGTAATGTCGCAGACTGGATGCGCCTGATATATGTTTTATTTTTTTAAAAGTTATTTAATCACGGTTGAAGTAAACAACCATGGTGATAAAGTAAGTGTTACAAGCTTAATCTCAGCAACTACATTTTTTCTATTTTTCTATTACAAAAAGCGTGTGTCACTTAAGTTCCTAAATAAATAAAAAATTGAAAACTATTTAACCACGGTTTTAATATTCAACCGTTCTTACAATGATGATTGAAAATTTTTTCATTTCTCAAGACGGTCACAAGTCATTAAAGAATATCAATCATTAGAAGTAATCATTGCAAGCATTAAATCATCAGATGTTTCATCTTCAACCTCTTCTATAAATCCACACTTTCATATAATGAATTTCCACTTCTTCAATCTATTCTTCTTAATTTCCTTGTTATAACAACATGAGTTGTCCATCTCAGAATGCTAAGAGAAATAGCTCAACAGAAGTCACTGTTGAGAATCAAACAACCACCACAGTACAATACCATCAGCAGACAACCGAGGAGGGCCATCCATCTTCCTCGACTACTGTCAGGGATGCGCTGAGGGTCAAGAAGACCAAGAAGAAGAAGAAGAAGAAGAAGAAGAAGAAGAAGAAGAAGAAGAAGAAGAAGAAGATGATGATGATGAAGAAGAAGAAGAAGAAGAAGAAGAAGAAGAGAAAGGTACTGAGAAAGACTTCTTACTACGACTTAGATGAGGGTAGTGAGAAGGGAGTCATAGATTGGGAAGATTTCTTTAGTGCTACGAGATATTGTTCCGATCTTGACAAAATTATGTAATAAAAAAATTATGTTTTTTGTACTCTTCCCACCTTAATAGAATTTATTTATTTTTATTTTATATACCCTTTCCTTTATATATTCTTTCATCTTTACAAAAAAAATAGTACACGGCCAACAAAAATAACAACAACAGTAATGAATAATAACAATAACAACATTAAAAAACTATCTCACTATTAAATTCATAAATAAATAAAATATTGAAAGTTATTTAACCACGATTTTACTATACAACTGTTGTTAAATTTGAAAATTGCATCACAGTTTTTCTATGCCAGACGTGACAAAAAGTGATATTTTTTTAGTATATACGCGAAAATATCTATCGTTCAGTACATAACAGCCATTTTTCTCAACAGAAAACCCTAACATATTTCACTCTCTTCTCTCTCATAACATAACCCTAACATCCATGTCACTCTTTAAACATACTTCAACTTTCAGATTCGTCTTCACTCATCGCTACCTTGAGTTTTGAGGTTCGTTCATTAAACTTATGCTTTGATTTTGTTTACGTTTATTATTAAAAATGAGTTCTCATTTTTTCATTTGGTGAATGTTCTCATTTTTTCAGATTCATCTTCATCACCTTAACAAAGCGCATACTTTGTCTATGGTACATATGGTTTGTGTTGTTATGAAGAAAAATACAAGAAGTATGAAGTTATTGTGTAAACTTCATTCACCTTGTACTTCTTCTTCATAGCATCATAAACTAGATATATTTCATAACTTCTTCCAGTTCTACAATTAGTTTCAAAAAAGGTGCGTTCTTGAAACATTTTATTATATCTTGTGTTGTTGTATGCAGTTGTTGATTAATGTTCTCAGAACTTCATAATTTGTTTTTGTTTTTGTGTATTATATCTTGCGTTATTGAACCTTTTTTTTTAGTTGTTGTATATTGTTGTGTTGTTGATAAATGTTGTTGTGTGTTGTTGTTGTTGATTAATATTTTCAGAACAAGAACAAAACATTGCTAAGTCACAAGAAAGAAGTTTCTTGTGACTTAGCAATGTTTTGTTCTTTAAATTCTTATATGTTATGAAGATGAGGTTGAGTTTATTATATTCTATGTAGATTTTTTGTTTCACTAACCCTTCACTGAAAATACCAAAAGATCAAAAGTGAATCTGAGACAATTAAATGGTTGTCGTTCATACCAAAATTTAATGTGATAACTTGGACTGCATATGACATTGGTCATTACACCTTTTATACAAAATCAAAAGATGATCATAGTACAATGCAAAATAGTGGGGTTATAGTTAAGTCTAAATTCATGTATTTCTCTAGTTTGAAAGATAAGAATCCAATATTGGCATCTAGTGCGTTCTATGGTGTCATTGAGGAGATTTGAGAGATTGATTATGTTATCTTCAGAGTGCCTTTATTTAAATGCAAGTGGGTTCCCAATAATATTAATGGTTTACAAACGGATGACTTAGGATTCACCTTGGTTGATTTTGGCAAGGCAAATTATATGACCGAACCATTCATCATGGCTTCACAAACAAAACAAGTTTTCTATGTGACCGACCCTTCGGACACATCGGGGAAATGGTAAATCGTTCTCCAAGGAAAAGGCATTCCTAGTAGTGATGAAAGTTTTGATATTCCTTCTACTCCTTCTTACACAACAAAAGTGCCTACCATTTATGATGAAGTTGATAGAGATGATGTGCATGTTATTCGTATCGATAATAATGAAGGCATATGGGAAAATTAACAAGTAATTAGTATTTTATTTTTTATTCATAATTTAATTAATGTAATTCATTATTTATAAGTATATTTACTAACAAGTATGATTATTTGAAATTATAGGTGTTTAAAGTCAATACACCAAGAGACAAGACACCAAGAGACAAAGAAACCAAAACACTATAAGATACAATTATGTGATGTTATATAATATTTGTAGGTTGTTTTGTGCCATTTTTCTTTTGATGTAATATATATACAAGGTTTGATTCTTAATCCAATGTATGGATTTGATGTAATACAATACAATTCTTCATTATGATACAATTGTTGTTTCTGTTCTGATATGGTTCAAAAAAATACTGGTTAAAAATGGAAAATTTTCAAAATGCAGAAAATTTATTTTAAAAAAAGCATATAATTTAACGACGGTTGTAATATATAATCGTGCTTGTACAATGAACGTTTTCCAGAATAATATATTACACCAAAAGTTGTGCTGCTGAGAATCGAACCTGAGACCTTTAATATATTACAACGGTTAGTTATAGCAACCGTGGTCATATATAGTGTGCTTTCAGGTTTTCTACAACAGTCATAAAACCGTGATTATAAGTAGCGCATATACAATCACACCCTACGTAACAACGGCAGGTCACGCATTATGTTAACCATTTTTCAATCGTTATTGTATATGTTTTCCGTAATAATGCCTCTTCCATGTATCTATACAAGTATCTCCCCCACACTAACGTCTTATTACTTCCAACCTTAATATGACCACCTTTAACCCCATAATTCTTAACTTACGCTTTATATGACAATGTATATAAACCTACAACTTTCACCACCACTTACATATCAAAGTCGATTGAACTTTGTTATCCTCTGAACCCTAACCGACCTACATCCATGTTTGAATACATTTTGTCTCAGTTAATCCAATAGATTTTACAAATATCCTCACTACACTCATCACCAAATATAAAAAATTAAAGAAGGGTTTAATAGAAGAAATAATATCTACAAGAGTCAAGAAAAAAGTAAAGAAAATAAACCGATAGAGATGTCCAAATAGATTTTATGAGTACAAGACGACTTTTCATGGACATGTTTTTACTTTTCTAGATTAATAACATTTTTTCTCTCAAGCATACGATTCCCAAAACGGATGCCGACGAGAACTACCCCAATAGAAATACCTAAGGGTATGTTTGGATTGATGGAGTGGAATGGAATAGGATGGAATGGAATGGTATAAACTTAAGTTCCATTGTTTAGATTGATTAAAAAATGATGGAATGGAGCGGAACCGGATGGAATGCATTCCATCCCATTCCATCACTTTCCATCATTTTTTGTACCCTCCAATTTTGGTGGAATGACAAAATCTCTATGTTCCGTCGTGAAATATCCAAACAATAGAACAACATATTTATTTCATTCCGCTCCGCTCAGTTCCGCTTCATTCCGCTCTGTCCCCTTCCGCTCCTCTTATTTTATAATATCCAAATATAGCCTAAGTGAAGAAATGGTGCATGATTTTTTTTACAATTTAGCTGCACTAAAGCCTCCAACAACTAAGAATGTAAATCTTTAACGCCGACAACAAGCTCTTGTAAAAATTAACCTTCAATATCAAGATCATTTTAAAAAGGTTCACACTCGCCTTTAAAGATCTAATTCTCCTGAGATTTCTCGCACAAAACCAAAGTGTCATCAACGAATTGCATGTGTGAAATCTCAAAGTCAAAATCTATACCAACATTAGCATGTTAAAATGTCAATTCTAACACAAGAATCCAACATAACATTCAAATCTTCTAATGCAATAAGAAACAAAAATGGCGACAGAAGATCTCTCTTTCTTAGTCCTCTCCTTAACTACTATTTACGAGAATTAATATCTTAACTGACTGGACACACTCCATAATCCATCACCTTCATATCCTAGATAATTATTATACATCATTTCATTCAAATATTTTCATTCTATTAAATAATAAGCCTTCTCAAAATCTATTTTAAATAATATCAACTTTTTTCCATTTATTTACATCGTCCACCACTTTGTTAGCTATAACAATACCATATAGATTTGTGGGCTCTACACAAAAGTTGATTGACCTTAGAGATAATTTTACATATAACTTGCCTTCAACAGTTTTCTAGAACTTTAGACGGTATTTATTTAGACGCAATTAAATAAAAAGAATTTATGCATATACTAATCCGAAGGAGGTGTTTTAGTTCACTATAAGGATTTTTGTTTTATAAATACTTTTTTTTGGATAAGCAAAATTCATTAGGAGAGATTAAGGGGATCTCTCACCCCATAGGGTACAAACTAGCAAGATTTAACAAGAGCTTGAAACAAAACAAGAAAGAACACTGACAGAGATAAATCTCAGGCAGCCCTACCCAACAGCACTAAATAAAATCTAGAAGGAATTTCGTCCACTCGTATAAGTTACAATTAATCCTACCGTACTCACCGGTTGCCAACCACTTCCAAGAAGAAGCAACAATACTATGGAATATGTTATCGACGTTACATACCTCGTTTTTAAACACTATTATTTTGATTCCTCCAAATGCTCCAGCAAGAAATCAACCACAAAGAAGCAACAAAATCCAAAGAGCTCGTTCCTTTAAGTCTCACAATCCATGACAAGAAATGCCTACAACAGTCCGGTTCGCTAAAGGGCTCGATGTTTGTCCATTCGCAGATCTTTATCCAAATCAGACGAACCTTGATACAAGAGCAAAAAAGATGTGCTACATCCTCCAATTGAGAAAAGCAAAGAACACATACCTTCTCATGGATATTGGTTATGATGCCTCTTTTGACTAGATTGTCCCGCGTAGGCAAACGCTTAAGGAAAGGACGCCAAGCAAAGATTTTAACTTTCAAAGGAACGGACGATTTCCACACAAACTCCAGCACAGCTGCTAACGGTTCACTCACCATGCCACTATCATCAGAAGCAGCCTCATAGAATGAATTTACCGAATATCCATGTGAAGGATCAAGTTTCCAGTTCCATCTGTCGTCACCGTCGTTGGCGAAAGATACATGCCTTAGCAGATTATTCAACTCCACAATTTCAACATCACAGGATGGATATTGCACAAAAGCTATGTTAGAGATATTCCAACTCCAGTTCCCATCCTCCCAATATCCAAAATCTTTCACTAAACTCCATTTATCGATTGCAGCTTGGAACAAATTGGGAAACAGAGTGCTCAATTTAACATTTCCCAGCCACTAGACAGTCCAAAAATACGCAGAATTTGCCCTCCTTACTGCGCAAACAACACTATCCACAAATAATGGCGAGATTGTCGTTTCCCCTGCTAAAATAACGTCGCGCATCCAGATCGATTCCAAATTATGCTTGTATAATGATCTGCCAGCTACATTACCTTCTAGAGCTTTACGACACAAATCACCGTACCTGTCCTAGAGAATAGGCCTCCACAACTCTGAACCATCTTGACATAACTTCCACAACCATTTAGCAATAAGGGCATTATTAAATCGGCCAATATGTTTGATACCAAGGCCTCCCATATTCTTAGGCTTACAAATCGATTCCCAACTCACCCAAGGTCTAGCTTCTTTCCCCGACGATCCAGCCCAAAGGAAATTGCGTTGAATAGCTATAATCCTCTTAATAATCAAAGACAGAGCCTTGTAAAAAGAGAAGTAGTGAATAGGCAGATTCGAAAGGACGGAATTGATTAACGTGACTCTTCCACCTATTGATAGGTTTCGCCCAATCCAAGAAGAAAGCCGAGCTTTAAAACATCTGAGAATCGGATACCAAAAAGACAATTTTCTTTGGTTACCTCCAATCTCTATCCCTAAGAACTTGAATGGCAACGACCTCGTATGACAATGCAAAAATTCTTCCGCTGCAGACATGAATGCGCTGTCCAAACCAATACCATACAAACTACTTTTCGTAAAGTTAATTTTCAAACCTGAAAGAAGCTCAAATCCCCTAAGTATAGATTTCATCGCCCAAAGATTATGGCAAGCACCATCGTTAATTAGGAGAGTATCGTCTGCGAATTGTAGGATACTAACAGACACAACTTCGCGGAATCTGAATTCGTAAAAAAAATTCAAAGAGGAAGCCCTACTAACTAATAGAGCCAAACCTTCGGAAACGATCGTAAACAGGAACGGGGAGAGGGGATCCCCTTGCTTCAGCCCTCTCGAAGCTTTGAAATCCACCGAAGGACTAACGTTTATCAGGACCGAGAAATAGCTATCATAGACTAACCCTTTAATCCACTTCAACCAATTATCAACAAAACCCATCTTCAGGAGCATACTGTCCAGGAAATCCCATTCGACACAGTCATATGCCTGAGCGAAGTCGACTTTAAACAACAGGCGTTTCCTTTTCTTTCTACGAGCCCAGTCAATCAATTCGTTAGCAACAAGAATGTCATCCAACATCTGTCTGCCCGGGATGAAAGTCGTTTGCGGCAGAGATATCAATCTACTAATAACACGACTCAGCCTAGATGTCAGAATCTTGGATATTATCTTAAGAATGCAGCTAATCAAACTTATAGGTCTAAAATCTCCAATAGATAAAGGGTTGTCGATCTTTGGAACAAGCGAGATGAAAGAATAAACTAACACTTTAGGAAGAATACCAGTCCTAAAGAATTCTAGCACACAATTGGATATATCAATGCCAATAATATCCCAACAATTCTTAATGAAGCAGAAATTAAATTCGTCCACGCCAGGACACTTATTAACATCGCATTGAAGAACAGCTTCATGAACATCTTCAGCCGAGAAGGCAGCCTCCAGGAACAACTTATCCGCCTCAGTCAGCCTAGTAATTTCTCCCATATCACACAAGGGCCGCCTGGTAACAGTACTAGTGAATTTCTGTTGGAAAAAATGCTTTGCTGCTTGCTTAACTGCAGTAGGGTCCTCCACCCAAGTGTTGTCCACCAATACTCCAGAAACAAGATTTTTCCTATTCCGATTCTTCAACAAAGTGTGAAAAAATTTTGTGTTCATGTCTCCGTCAAGCACCCATTTAGACCTCGATTTTTGGTGTAAAATACTTTCCTTAATACGGAGATTTTTCCACAAATCTTGATGGACTTGGCATCTCTGTTCCAACAATTCGGAATGCATATAGCAGTCAATCCCTTCCATCTCAAGCTCAATGTTGTTGAGAGAATTCACCTCTTCCTCTATACTTAAATCAATCCATCTGAATACGTTAGTATTCCACCACCGGAGTTTGTCCTTCAACGCCTTAAATTTCTTCACAAGAATATTGCTATAAGATCCTGCAAAATCGAATGAAGACCAACATTGTTTGACAAACTTAAGGAAATTCTTATGCTCGAACCAGCAGTTAAGGAACCTGAAAAGTTTAGGTCCCCAGTTTATACTGTTGGATTTAATCCACAACGGATGATGATCTGAAATATCGCTTATTTCAAATTTATCTTTCTGACGATGGTCCGAAAGATAAATTTGAAATAAATATGCAATTCACTATAAGAACTTCATATAGTTTGATTCTACTTTTGAAGGAATCAAAATTAATTTTGATAAATAAAATCATTTTTTAATATATTTAACTGTCTTTTAATATAATAAATTTTACCTTTAAAATTTATTCTAATTTAAAACTATGATTTTTACCTTTTAAATTTAAATTTTATGTTTATACTAAAAAATTTTATTTTTACTTAAATATATTCAACTTATTTTTAAATAAAAATTTATTTATTCAAAATTAATTTTTATCACTCCAAAATATTGTTAATAACTTATCTTCTTGCATAAAGAAAATAATAACTTAAAAGAAAGAAAAATATGCTCATAAAATGAAACATAAGTAAGAATTCTTCTAAAAAAAACTTCTTGTTCATCTCTATTACATCTTAAAGAAAAAGAAATCTTAATTTCTACAACAAAAATACATAGAAAACTCAATCTTTTTAACTCTTAACAATCTCTAAAAAAGTTGAAAAATCTTCAACAACTTATTCCCTCTTCAACATTTATATATTAGTCCATACGAAATTCTACTCTGACTTCGATTGGTCATTGGTCTCTCTGCTAATAGATCAGGATAATAGAATTGATCACCCGAATTAATCGGTTCCATAATCAGATACCAAATATCCAGTTATATATATTTTAGAAATCACTACTAGTGAGAGGTTCATGACCATCTTCACCAATGAAGATATTATCATAGATAATAGCAGCAATAGCTGCACCAATAAATGGGCCAGCCCAATAGACCCAATGATGAGTCCAAGTCCAACTAACAACAGCAGGCCCAAAAGAAACAGCTGGATTCATTGATGCACCATCAAATGCCCCACCAGCTAAGATATTTGCACCAACAATGATACCAATTGCAACTGGAGCAATGATTCCTACGTTGCCTTTTTTTGGATCCACTGCTGTTGCATAAACTGTGTATACTAATCCAAATGTCATCACAATTTCAAAAACTAGGGCGTTCCATACTGATATGTCTGAGGATAGTGCAAAGGCTGATGTCTCCTGAAAGATTCAAATAAAAAATCACAAATAGATTGCATAATCTTACTATAAATCTATATAGTATTGACACTTCAGATCGACAGTGTAGTGGATATCCGAGCTCTGGGGCAATTGGCCGGGCCAAAATTTATAGGTCAATCTGTGTCCTAAACTAACCAGACATTAGTATATAGGTTGAAGTTCAACAATAAACCTTCATATATGGACAAGAATCGAAGAAGATGAAGATGAAAGAAAGAGAATTGTAAAGAGAGAACGAAAATTTGTAACTAACTTTTTAATCTCAAATTGCAAAAGTTCAATTCTGTTACAAATACAACTTCATTTAAGCTTTATACAATGACTCAAATGAAACTCAAATTCAAGCTAAACACAAATACAAATTCAAATGAATTTGAAATGAATTACATTTAACAATATATAGTTAAATTTAATCACGAGTCCGATTAATTATTATCATGTATGTATTAATGTTGTGTCAGATAATTATATATCTATTAGTATTGTATAGGGTGCAGGTATATGCATGTGTCTATGATGTGTCTAATGTCTATATTTATATCGGTATTTTATAAACTATGATCTATATGCATCGATTATTCAATGAATTTAAAATGTAAACAGACTACTGGTATTTAAAGGCAAAGATTAATGGTTACCATTCCACCAGTAGCAGACTTGAGAAGAATGCAAGCAACAACGGAACCAAGTAACTGTGCAATCCAATATAACATACTTCTCAAGAGTGTAATGTTTCCACCAATGAAGGCACCAAATGTGACTGCAGGGTTCACATGACCACCAGAGATGTTTGCTCCAACAGAAACAGCAACAAATAATCCAAATGCATGAGACAGTGATGCAGCTATCAAACCAGCAGGTGTTGCAGGCCCATTATTTGTAATTTTGTCTGCCAAAATAACCAACAATCAATCAGTTATTTCACTGCCATCCTTATATTAGTAATCACTTTAATTAATAATAACTCGTATAGGTTTGTCTATCGATGAAGACTTAGATCCTGAGAGTGTGTTCCTCTCAAAGTTACAGAATTAAATTCTTTTGTTGGGTCAGTCCATACAGAGTTTTGTCTTGCCTTTAAATGGTCTCCCTGCTAGTGGACAATAAGATTTGTGGCCTTAAATTAGTCAGCCTCTAAGTCGGCATCTCTAGCTTTAAATAGGCCTCTGTTAATGGACGGTGGGATTAATCCCCTTGAATTAGTCGGCCTTAAGGCTGACATATCTACCTTTAAATGGGCCCTCCACGAGTGGATAGGGGATTGGTCCCTTTGATTAGTCAGCCTCAAAGCCGATGTCTCTAGGTCGGGATCCACGTTAACCATATTAATTGATGGAAAAAGAATAAAGATTAAGGCTATAAAAGAGATGTTAATTCAAAGTAAAGGGAAATAAATATAAGTTTTATGAGAGTGATACTCACTGTAAGCCATGCCAGAGCCTTGACCAGCAAAAACAAAAATAAGCATAGAAAAGAATTCAGCAAATGCAGCTCTAATTGCATCAGGTTGCCCAGCTTCTCCAGGAGACCCAATTGCAATTCTATAGATTGGCATTATTAATACTAATCACCTCAACAATTCAGAACCTAAACAAAAAAAAACACAAGATCAGATTCCTATGTGTTAGTTGATTTTATTTAGTTTTTGTAAGATTTGGTTGAAATTAAGTGAGGAAAAACAATGAGAGCATTGTTTAGTGTTTATATAAGCCATGCATGCATGCAGGTAGTGAAGTGAGTGTGACACTTGGTCATGGTTTTGACATGTATGTGGATGTGATGTGATATAGCTGCATCTGAAATTGGAGATCAATGTTGGTTAATAATTAATATGTTAACCGAAAGTAACGGGTGGCCAAACATTTGAGGACAAACACATCTGATCAGGTTAAAAAAAAAAAATTTAATGGCGATGCCATGGAATAAGATGTGAATTGTGTGTAATTATTTAGTTTGTTAGAAACTAGTTCGTGCTATTAAAATCAATAAGAAGAATTTCTTTTATTAGTAAATTACCCTACCCTTTGAAATTTTAATGAAAAAAAGTTTTTTTATCAATCAGTTTAATGTTTTAACATAAAATAAATTGCACAAGAATGTTTTTAATTTCTAGACAAGAGGCAAATTACACCTAAAATTCTTACACGTGTAAAATTTTGAATTTCAACTCAAATAAAAGTATTCAATTAAGGATGGCAATAAGTAGGGTTTGAATAAAGTATTATAGGATTCGTCTTTATATTCGCAGTTTAAAAAAATCTCTGTATCCGAGCTCATATATGCATAGGCACAAATATTTGCAATCGTACTCGTATTCTATGGGTAGTTTAGTATCCATACCTATCTATTTATCCACATTTTTAATTAAAAAAAATTATTATATAGTTATAATTCATCCTGTCATTTAAGTTTTTAACAATATTCAAAAATTTTAAATAAATTATTGTTAAGTTAAAAAATAAACAAAGATTTACATTTTAGTTTAATAATATATATTCAATAAAATTGACATGGATATATTGTATATAATAGTATTAAAAATAAAAGGCAAAAATATTGTCTAAGTCATTTAAATTATTTTAAAATAAGAAGTTAGTTATTTAAGTTTTTTTTTGTAACGATTCGGTCTTTTATATTAAGTAACGTTTGTGTTGTTGATCTTTTTAAAAATCTCCGTTATAATAAATTACAATGTCATATACCATTTGAACTGGTTTTTCGTGCTCATCACGAATATGCAATCAAATTTATCAAACAGGTTACGGTTCATAAGAATCAGGGAAAAAAATGGACAAATACATAATAAAAAATCGTTCGATCCGACCAAAATATACAATCAAACGCAAAACGAATTTCATATTCGTGATCAGTGCGAAAAATCAGTTCAAATGGTATATGCGTTTGCAATTTATTGTAACGAGATTTTTAAAAAGGTCAACGACGCAAACGTTACTTAACCTAAAGAACCGAAGCGTTACAAAAAAAAACTTAAAAGACTAACTTGATATTTTAAAATAACTTAAAGGACTAAAACAATATTTTTGTCAAAATAAAAATACATAAATATATATAGCGCAGATATGAGACGGGATAGATACTAAAATACTCATACCCGTGTCATACCTACTTATTTTAATGGGTTATTGCTCATTCTCATACTCATTTTACAGATTTTTATCCTATTCATCGTAAATAAATAGTCAAATTATAATTTCTATATTCAATATAATAATATCAACATTGTCGAGTTGAACTAGGTCTTGTGGGGTACATAAAAATTATGGACATATATGTATTAATTTGATTTAAATACTTTGGTCAAAAATATAGGTCAAAAGTATAATTACATGCATGTTAAGCTTCTTCCTTTAAAAGTAGAAATTTTGTAAACAAGTTTTTGTGACGAGATCATTTAACTAAGTATTTGTATGAAATGATAAATAATTTCTTCCAACTTAATCAGTGATGAGATCATTTAACTAAGTATTTGTATGAAATGATAAATAATTTTTTCCAACCGGCACTAGTTCACTCAGACTCGATAGACTAGTCTCAGTTGCACCCAATTTCTACCAAAAACAAATGAACGTGATAATTTATTATATCAATGGAAAATAGTGCAGCTGTCGCATTCTTTCAGTCATCCACTTTGACAAGTAGAAATACTTTATACAAGTAAAAAAAGGGTTCAAACAAAATTGTTTTTGTATTATACTGCAAGATTAAACAAAGTTAGGCGTTATAAAATGCACAAACATTTTTGGCGAATACACTCGAAAATTTGCATCAATTATATTCAAAGAAACACTCGGAATTCAAGCAGAAAAAGCAATGCCTTCTAAACTATTGCTATATATATTATATATATACAAAAGCTACATCTCTTTGTTCAGAATTCTCTACAATTATATCACAAGTTGAATAAACAAAATTACAGTAAAGAATAAGTTTATATCATCCATGCATGGGTTAGGGAGAATGAAAAGAAGTCCTGAGAAGGAGTCACCACAGCAGAATTAGTATTTGATTCCATCCTCTATTGAGAAACAAATCAATACAATGGACAGAAAACACCCTAAGTCGCCACCAAAGAATCCGCCCGAATCGAAAACCAACCAAACGCAAAAATTCTATATACTTAAACCCTACTATCTCTTCCTCCTACAGTATCTCTCCTATGCCTACTAATGCAGAGAGCTAATGCGAGCCCAAACATAATATCCACCAGATCCTTCAGGGCTCATCTCAAGCAGAAAATCAAATATGCACATGAACCAACATTCCTAGCATTCACTCATATCACATACTCCCGTACTAATTAAGCCGATGCTGACGCATGGCCTTACCAAAATGAGGTTGCATCAATCGGACATACAGGCCATTCTTTGCCACCAACGAATCATGACTCCCTTCTTCCACTATCCGTCCTCCATTAAGCACAACAATATTGTCCACGTGCCTCATCATTGCAGCTCTATGGGCTATTAAAATAGTGGTCTTGTTTCCCATTATTAGTGTGTCTAGAGCTTCTTGTATCACTCGGCTTGACTCGGATTCAATTGATGAACTTGCTTCATCCAACAATAAGATAGGTGCATTTTTTAGTACTACTCTTGCAATTGCGATTCTCTGTTTCTGTCCTGGGGTTAAGTCAACACCTCTCATCCCAACATGAGTGTCATAACCGTGAGGCAAACTGCTAATAAAATGATGAGCATTTGCTATTCTTGCTGCTTCTTTCATCTCAGCTTCACTGGCATTGTGTCTTGCATATATAATGTTTTCCCTTATGGTTGTTGAGAAGATAATAGGTTCCTGCTGAATCAGACCGAGGTGGCTCCTCAACCATCTCAAGTTATAGAGCTTTAAATCCCTTCCATCCAGTAAAACTTGGCCCGCAACTGGATCATAAAATCTCTGCATCAAAGATATTATAGTGCTCTTTCCTGACCCTGAAACTCCAACAACAGCAACTGTTTGGCCTCCGTTCATTTTCAGACTAAAATTGCTCAATACTAACACTTCAGGACGTGATGGATAACAAAAATCGATATTTTTTAACTCGATGCTTCCATATACGTTGGGTGGCTTCAAAGCTTTGTTATCGTCAGGATCAATTTTAGGCTCACGGTCTATAATGTCAAACACTGATATGAGGGATTTTCGGCGTTTAAGTATGTAAGGAGCCAATCCAAAAGGCTCCACAAGGGCAAATGTGGCAAAGGAGAAAACCATGTACTCCCTCAATGCAGTGGATGGATTGATGTAACCATTCTTAATGCATATTGCAGTGTACCAAAGTAGAAGGGCATTACAAGCAAAAAGTAGAAACTGTGAAAAGCCAAATGCAAAACCAATCCCCATCCCATGAAGAAAGCTCTGCTTAAATATTTTCTTTAACTGCAGCCTATAGAGCTCCATTACCTTATTTCCGGCACAAAATGCAACAACAGTGTAAATATTTCTAACTGCATCTTCAAGAACCAACGATGCTTTTCTATGCATTTCTTGTATGCCTCTTGAAAATCCAGCTAGCCACAATTTCTGCAATATTGAAGCAGGTTGTAATTAATATAGATTTTATGCAAAAGATTAAAGTAAATCAACTAAACTCTCATATTCATCGTTACAATCATTGGCAAGTCATTCATAAAATTAAGGGAAAAACAATATATTGAGTGTTGTGGATCTCAATTTCTCATAGCAGGTCTTGACTTCTTTATTTGGATGAGCAGGTAATAATTTAATATCATTAATTAATATGTAGGATAATATTTTCACAGAAACTGACAGTTAACCCAAACATGAAATCTTAAGCTAGCAATCAATCATGTTGACATTGATGCTGCAAGGAAATACAACAACAATAACCGAAGTTTTTTTCCACTATGTCGAGTTGCTACATGGATCGAACAATGCTTGACACTACAAAGAGATAATGCAATAGCATACTAATACGAAGACAAAAGTCCGAATTTCATGAAGCACAAAATTAGCCATAGACACTGTCAAATTAAGCTTATTATAAACCAATAATAAATTAACTGAAATATCAAGTTACATTGCAGTTACTGCAACGACACAGAAATTTCATTATCAATGTTTGTAATTATAACAGAATACTTGTTGAGTTTTCATGCTAAAAAAAGTTGTAATGCTTAATTTTGGAGACAAATAAATCTAGAAAAAACAAATTAAAATTACTCTTTTTTTCCTTTCCTCTTAAAGTATTTCTAAGTCTAACATAATGCAGACATCTCTAGGTTTTGTATTTGTTATGTCCCCCAAAAGTCACAACATTCTTGCCATAAATTTATACCTATCTGTCACAATAAAGAATGAATAGAATGAACAAAAACGATAATGTGCCATTAACATGACATCAGCAAAATAAAATCACACAATTTTGGATCAGCATTCATGTTTCGTTCATAAACGGATATTTATATGAATTATAAAATTTTAAAATCACTGGTTCTTGCTAGAGGTATAAATTTCCACAAAAAGAAAAGGCCCAGCAAAGAAATATAGAATAAATCCAATCATGAGGTATGTTAACTCGAAAAATATTCATGTTAGAGTCTCTATGACCTGGTGGTTTAGAGATTAATCCCTGTTGTCCACATTCAGCTAAATATCAATTTCAATTTCAACACAAAATAATATGGATTTAGTCACTGTCTCTCGCATAAGGGACATGTTAGCTTCTAGGATATTTGGTTCATAGCAAGGGAAAATAGTAATATTTGGAAAACCAGAAGTGCAGGTGCAAACCTGGGCAACTGCAGAAATACAGAGAATTGGAAGGGTTGCAAAAGCCATCAGTGCTAACCGCCAGTGCAGCACAGCACCAATGAGAAGGCCAACAATAATTGCAGCACTGTCTTGTATAAATATGGAAAGACGATTGCTAAAAGCAGCTCGTACAAAAGTAGCATCATTGGCCAATCTCATGGATAAATTGTCAGCACTGTTTTCCTCATCATCAAACCATCCTACTTCATTCCGTAGCATGGCTGCCATGTTAATGAAACAGATAAAAATGTTCACAAGTCCCATTTTTTAAAATAAATAAAAAATAGCAAAAGGATGAGCTATGCACCTGAGAACATCATTCTCCTAACTCGTTCTGTCATTTTCTCTCCCATAATACCAAAATAGAAATGCTGCAAAAAGTTGGCAATAACTGTTACTATACCCATGCCACCAATGATCAAGCACCAGTTGTTTATCTCGTGTTTTAAGTGATGTTGATTATCAATTCTGTAGTAAGCTGCTACCACAAGGCCAATAACATAAGCCAGGAGGGGATTGAAAGAACCAAAGGCGGCGGCACCAATGCTTCCTAACACAGCATAAAGCCACTCTGCAGAACTAAGTTCAGCCAACTTCCGAAGTGATGGTGGTTTACGCTGCTGTGCTTCCCTTTCTTCTCTCAATGCAACCGAGGCATCATCAGAATGACTATGTGGTCTACTAAAACTTTGTGAATGAGAACGTTCTTTTTTAGGATCAGATGTTAAAAGTGGTGAAATGGGGGATTCTGGGCCAGACCCATTTGATTTTTGTCGATGCACAGACTGTATATCAATTTTGGGTAACTCTGGCAGTCTCATTTCAAAACTATCCTGCCTTCTTATTGATGGTTCCTTATCAGCTGCATCTAGAGCATGACCATTTTCCAGCATCATCTCAGGAGGTGAGCTCAGGTCTTTAGGTGATTCTTGAAAGTTATAGATGACATCTGAAGGTCGCGAATGTGATACATTTGAAATTCTTTGAAGAGAGGGCGACTTTGTCATTTTGGGGGATGATGGTTCGTTGAAGCTATGGCTTGCTGAAGAATCCTTCTCAATTTGAAATGCTGCAGTCTCCTTGTAGTTTCGAGCAGGCATCCTAGGTGATCATTAAAAAGTAAAATGTGATCAGCATACACAAAAAAACGTGAATATTGCTAGTTTATTATTCTATGTCTTGCCACTTTCTTCATCCTTATATTTGTTTTTGAACAAAATAAAAACAGTAATGCATGGCAAAGAAAGGAGTATGATTTGTTCAAATACCGCTTGGGAAGTTTTGCTGCCTCTTCACATCGTAGAAGCTCTGCATATAAGCCATTCAGGTCCAACAATTCATCATGAGTACCCATTTCAACGAGTTGACCCTCCTCCATTACAGCTATATAATCAGCATTTCTTATGAGACTAAGGCGTCGAGCAATTATTATTGTTGAGCGTCCCAACATAAGCATATCCAGAGCCTCATGAACAGCCCTCTCAGCCTCAAAATCAAGTCCACCAGTGACTTCATCAAGCAGAAGAATTGATGGATTTAGAAGCACAGCTCTTGCAATAGAAAGTTTTATTTTCTGCTCTTCAGTCAAAGCTAGACCTGCCCTACCAACCTAAACGACAGGTAAAAGCAGATTTAGATATAAATATGTGAACACATTAGAATGGAAAAGACAACTGAAAATACCCCCCCCCCCCCCCTCTCTCTCTCTCTCTCTCTCTCTCCCCCACAAATAAAACCATAAACAAGATATCGTGTACCAAGCTTCACCTGTGTGTCATAACCTTTCTCCAATGAGCTGATAAATGTATGTGCATGAGCCATTTTGGCAGCCTCTTCAATTTGATCTATGGTGACATCCCTCCCATAAGCAATGTTATCTCTTATACTCAAACTGAGCAAAGCAGGCTCCTGGGTAACTAGTCCTATTTGGCTCCTCAGCCACTCCAAATTCAAATTCTTGATGTTTTCACCATCTAAAAGAACTTCTCCTGAATCAAACAATAGCAAATCAAGTAAAATTTACAAATGAACAATAGAGTTGTATGTTGAATGGAATGTAAAATTAATTATACAGTATCAAAGGTAAAGTAATTACCTAATGTAGGATCATAAAAACGCTCCATGAGTGGAATAATACTACTCTTTCCAGAGCCATTTCTGCCAACAAGTGCTACAGCTTTCTTAGAAGGTACAGTGAGAAAAAATCCACTCAAGATAGGGATTTCGGGACGAGATAGATAGCTGAAATAAACATTCCGAAACACTATATTTCCTTGCACAGAGTCTGGAGAAGTGCCATCATGATTAACAGTTGAGGATGACCGGCTTATCATCTCATATAATCTATAAGCAGCTATCCGGCCTTGTTCAAAGGAGTAGAAATTTGTTGCTGCTTGATTCAATCCCCTGAATCAGATTAGCAAATATTGTAAAAGCAAAATAATGAATAAACAATGAAAATATATAAGTTGGGAAAGATGCTCACAGGCCACTTAAAATTACAGCAAAAAGAGCAGTTACAATTTCACCACCATGTGCTTTTCCGTGAATAACCAAGAATCTTCCAACCCAGAGCTGTAATGCACAAGAACATATTGCAAGTCCATATGTGAATCCAAGACCTAGCCCTTGAACAAGACTTATTAATATGCCATATCTAAGAGTAGCTTGCAGTGATGTTGCATATGAGTATTTGGCCAATGTTTCATTTGTAAATGCATACAATGTCCTTACATAGGAAACCGCCTGCATCACAAGATATGAAATACACTGAGAATCAGCAGCACAAAAATACTTCCACAAATAGAGAGAACTTCACCATTCTTTCTTCTTTGCAAATTCAAAATATTAATGAAAAGTTAAGATCAAACTAAACTGCTTCTTATTTTACGAACAATTAAAGGAATCATAAACTACATACTATCAACAAGGATGGCCCAAAAAACAAGTAGCATATTACTTTATTTCCCAGTTGGAAAAAACAGTATAAACAAACCCAAACATAACAGATGCAAATTAAATGGATGAAACCTGAAGTCTAATTCATCCTCGTAGATAAACTGGATGGAGAATTATCAAAGTCACAAGAAGACAAACAGCCAAGCTAGGTAAACGGGATATGCACAGATAGACTTCATGAGAAGCCACGTGCTAGCAGTAAACTAGAGAATGTTCTCTGGCAACTAATGATCTTACATGACCCAACCATGCCGGGGAATGAGCCCAATGATAATCCCCACACCTAATCTTTATAAAACCAAGAATTAAGGTACAGTAACTATGCTAACAAAAATTATATATAGTAACAGATGAAAGATATTCCATTAAGTTACCAAAGTGACAGACTTTTATCCTAGCCAGAAAATCTTAAGCATCAAGACTCTTAAGGAAGATATAATCTTGAAAGTTAATCAGACATGTTTGAACCAAGAATATGGCTAATGTTAGGGTAAAAACAATCGAATAAAAAAGGAAAATACTTGGATGACAGATTTGAAATTCAAACAACAAATCACCTGTTCAGCAATGCTGGCTGCTTCAGCATATGCATCTTGGATATTCTCTGCAAGTCTATGGAGAAATATATTTGATATTCCTCCTGCGGCAACAATAAAGGGACCCGTTGCTAATGTTATCAAAGCAATCTGCCAACAGTTGATAAGGCCAATTACAAGACCACTGAAGAATGTAGCCATATTATGAATATAATTTCCAACCTGTATCATCAAAAGAAAATAAACATGTTATATGGGATATGTGACTGAAGATATTACCAATAAAGTAGTTAATATTTTCACATACTGGAGAAATTTACACACATGATTGAACCAAGACATACTTTTTCGCTAAGAGCAGACTGGATAAGCAGCACATCACTCAATACTTGACTCACAATATCTCCATTATTCCCGTAAGTATCGAAAAAACTCATATCCTGATTTAATAATACTTGAACATAATTGGATCTGATGACAGCTGTTTGTCGTTCTCCGGTCAAAATCCAACATGAAACCTCTATTAAACAAGGAAAATACAGCATTAGCATGGCAAGAGAATTAAATGAAATATCTAATATAACACACTTCTCATGATTAATTTCAATTCATATTTAATTTACCAATCCAACCAGCAGCAAAAACTCCCGCTGCAATGTAAACAATGGTCAAAGCAAGCTGCAAAATAATAAAAAGAGGGAATTTAGCATAAGTTCACTAGTTCAGAAATCAAATTCTCTGCAGAGCACTTAAAATCATTTGTCATCCGATAATATTCTCTTTTAAAATTTTAAAAACTATATCAAAAGTAGACCAACAAAGAATCAGATTCAGATAGGCAAATAATGTTCCCTTGAATTCGAGCATTTTATACACTTCTATTTCAAATGTCCCCAAATAAAGTACATAGAAAAAAAACCACCTAAAATTTCTATTCTCTCTCCTTCAGAAACTCAAAAGACCAAATACAGACAGAATGTGCTTTAAAACTTGACACAGTTACAATACATAATCCTGGATATAGTTAACACAAGTATGAAACTATCTAGGTTAGTTTCTCACAAAAACTAGCTAAATGTAGAAAGTAGCTTATAACAAGCTCAATGGCAAGTAACTCCCATAATCATGTCATTATCTCGCAGCAAATAGACCCGGTAAGAATATTACAATTTCAAGAAATAGAAAGGAGTGCAAAATCTAAAAAGAAGATAATAGTACTCAAATTCCTTAAAGGAATGTAAAAGCTGCTAAAACCAAGGTATCTGATGGTAAAAGATGCAATTATTAGTCACACAAACTGTATATTAATCAACTCTTCATACAGTTTGGAAATTCACAAGTGTTGTGGTTTATGATAGTTGTTGCATGTACTATGTTCTATGTAAAGGATATTTGTCATCGACTCTCGTGAAACAAATAACCATGTTATTAACAAATAGGAGTACGATCAGTATATTCTAAACTTTCAATTTAATACATATCCTCTACCTTACATAGTTACATTTCCTTCTTGTGTTTCACGCTTTATATACTTGACAAGGAAAAATGAAGTTGTAAGCACCATAATAATAACTATCCCTAACAAAAATAAAAATGAAAAAATCAGGCATCCACTCATTTGACAAATTTCAAGCAGACAATTCTATCTACCAGCCAGGAAATAAAATCTACTTCCTCTGTCCCTATTAGTAAGACCCTTTGGCACTTTTTACACATTAAGAAAAGTTCGTAGTGTAATATTGTAATTAATGAGTATAATTTGTGTATGACTATTTCTAAATTACCCTTGTCCATAAATGTACTTAATGTTGATTTTCCATATTTCAAGGTAAATTGATAGTATTAATCAGAGATATATTTGGAAAGAGAGTAATAAATGCATCTAGAAATTTGTAGAGGATCCTATATTTAGGGACGAACAAATTTTCAAAGAGTCTTATAATTAGGTACAGAGGGAGCAGTTAAATACTTGTTGATTGTTGTTCAATGGGAATTTCACATGTGTTTCATGGTAGTGGGACTACGTTATTTAGCAGAAAATTCAATCTTATTTCGATATTCTTTCTAGTAATAGTAAGAGAGGTATTCTTAGAGGATTCGACATCCTTTCTAGTAATAGTAAGAGGTATTCTTAGAGGATTAGAACCGGACTCCTTAGCCTTGGAGGATATGTCTTTGGTATAAGAGGCCTATTTAAAAAGCTGCAAAGTTTTTTTTTCTTTCTTTCTTAATAACATTAACAGTTTTATGAAGGTAGAAAATTGCATCCAAGATATGTACTCTTGTAATGAAATAAAACCATAGAGGTGAAATATGATGCTTAGGTTTTTACTAAGATATTATCTTGCTTTCTTCCATTTTGTACTCCATCCAGATTTATTTCCCATGGAAGACAGCAAAACAAATTAATCCCATCAAATTAAAAACTCTAATTTACTAGTGCTCTTAATTTTCTTTTCCCCAGAATATACCAAACTCAAACCCTCTATTGCCCACGGGTATTGTTCACAGCAACCAAACAACCAAGAACTCACCATGTAGATAAACCTCTTTCTATAGCTTGCAAATTGCATTTCCTTTAACATGCGCCCAATGAAACTTCAATATTTTTCTAACCTTGATGTCGCCCTTGTAAATTCAAACCCATTAAATCCTAAATCCCTTCTATCATTCTTGTATGGCCTTGAGATCAAAGAAGTTTTAAAACAAAATAGGGGATATCTGATTTCCAAAAGACCAGGCTGGTGAGAGGTAAGTACTTCTTTAAATAGTAGCTCCATGACTCAACCGACTGCAGTAGGACTCATTTATCTATAAACTCACTGAATTGAACAAACAATCCATAGCCCCGAGTCATGAAACACTTAATGGCAAACCCACATGAACACGACCCAGTAATCCAAGATGATTTCATTTATTAAGGACAATGTTATTAATCGTGAATCTTGGGAAATAGCAGTTTATTCAAATTATGTTATGTAATAGAGCGAGCCGTTATAGCCTCTATTTGACAATGCTTTATATTGCATACCGTAGTGCGGAACAATAGCAATCTGTTCAAATTCCCCTGTATTATAGGGCTATTGCGCCGCCGTAACCACTATTTAACAGCACTGATTAAGGATAGGCAAAAATATCTCAATAATATTCAACAATCTACCATCATAAATGTATACAGATAGACATGAATATAAATTCCAAGAAAAATCAATTATGTAATTACCTAAAGAAACATAACACTGGTTCAATGTAAGAACTAAGAAGTACAATTAGTATTACTAAAAGAAAAATAAAAAGAGTGCACTGCGGAGAGTGAAAACAACCCGTTTTCAATAGCAGCCAAAGTCGTGACAAAGAACAAAAGAACTGAACAAATTTTGGAATTTCTCATTGTCCAATCAATTACGCCAAGAACCACAATCAATGATTTAGAGAGTGACTTCAAGATGTATCTAAGTATTAAGAATGTGTTGTTGGACCTAACTCAACCCTACAAAATCGACTTGTAGGGTGAGGATTGCCCCCACTTATAAACACATGCTCAGGTCATAGATTGTCCGATGTGGGACTCTTAACACTAAGCATTGACGTTCCATTTGTTAACCAATTTACTTCCGTCATGAAGCCCGAAAACTGATAAAGCAGTACAAGTTCCCTACAGGTCAACATGAACAACATACAAGACACATTTTCATATACATACTTAAATCCTAAAAGTATAACTTCCCCAAAATATAGTCCACCGCCGCAATTGCAGCCACATACATTTGCCCGCGTTTTACCGCATTATAAAGGTTCAAAGCATATCTGCAACCGCAATTTAAAACCATGTCTCCTACTATGTGAGCGAAATCAAACTATCCGAAACAACAACTTACATCTACAAGCTATGCTTAGAAGCATCATCATTACCAAGTCTAACAGCAACACAAAGCTATTCCACTATTTCGACAAACAAATTTCCAAATTCAAGCATCAATTACATCTCAACAGCAAAGCATTATGCAAACCAAAAACAAAGGAGTAAAACAAAAACCACAATCAAAGCAATAACTAGGGTTTCGTTTTATGCATACAAAATTTCACAATCTAACCTCAGTGAACCTCTCAAACCTCTCCTGCGATCCAGCCGGCTGATCATCCATCCTCAGCACATGAATAATCTTAGCAAAGTAATGCAAATAAACCACAAGCGCCGTTCCATGAGCCGCCGCAGCAAGCGAACCAACCGCCATAAGAAACCAATCAAACTTATCAGCACACGCAAATAGCTTCGAGAAAGGAACGGCAGCAGGCGGCGGCTCCATTTCCTCCTGCTCCTCCATTTCCTCCTCATCATCCACCTGTTGCGATGTCGAATTCTCAGCGCCAGCGTCCAAATACGGCGACGGAGACTCCGGCGGCTCCGATACCTCCGACACTGGCGTCAGCGGTTGCACATGCGGTGGAGACCACCCGAACAATCCTCTCGAAATCATCATCTTAATAAAAAAATCCTCAATTCAACAGATCTAAAGAAAATGAAAATGAAAATTCTTCAAGCTGTTAATAAATTAATAATTATTTTGTTTATTTTTGTTTGTTCTCCGGCGAACGACGTCGTCCTGGCCTTCGCCGGCACCGTCGTCGCCGTGACCTTATACAGTTTTCAGGTGAAAAACGGTTAGAATTAAGAAGAGAGAGAAACGATAGAGCAACCGATGCAGCACAAGAAATTTGTGAAAGCTTCGGGTTTGGGTTTTTGGTGGTTAGGTTTAACGGTCAAACTCCGGCGTCTACATGCTTTAAGTGTTTTTTTTATTAGTTAAAATATTCATTTTTTTTTTATTATTGTTTATTATTATGGCTTTATGGTTTTAAAAAGGATAAAGAATACAGTGGGAGTGCGTTGTGACAACAATGGCATGCATGCAAAGCTGGAAAAACGGAAAAGGGTGTTTTGGTAAAGTCACAGTCAACAATGATGGCTGTAACTTGAATGCATCGCTATGAATTGAAATGACTTGGATAACCTTCATGAACTTTTTAGTTATGGTTTTATTTCTCTTTTTTATTTTATTTTTAAATTTTTATATTATACACTGTTATGAATAATATATAAAAAACTTTAATGTTATCTTTTATTCTCTTTTTTCTGTTATATTAAAATGTAATACTTTTCCATTTTAATATTATTTAGTTTTAGAATGGTTTAATAGTAATTATATTTTTATAAGTTTGACAAAAAAAATTATGTTTTTATAAGTATGTTTTGTTTTAACTATAATTGGTAATAACTCAAAAAGTATAAATGTTGTGTAGCAATATTTAACTTTCTTACTTGGATTAAGGATATGTAAATTGGTACATATAGAATAATATATACATACTCAAGCACAAAATTTTTTTTTTTTGGTACAAATTCTTCAAAATGCATGTGATATTGGTTTTTAATTTTGTCAAGTTTTATTTCAAAGGTAATTTGTCTCTCGATCAAGATATTTTAAATAAGGAAGTTTAACTGAGATAAGAAACCTGTTAGACAATGATTCATTTAATGATTTTATCTAGTGTGTTCATGTTATAAGATCTGTCATGGTAAATGGAATCAGAATGTGACATAGTGGTGTATGTCTATAGCGACAAAATAGGGGTATTAAATAGCTATAGAACAAGTTCATAAGTCTTACAATTTACAATTGTGCACTTCTATGTTGAGTTCTTTTTTCCCTATGGTTTTAGTTATTTATCTCTAAAGTAACTAAATAGCAAATATTCATATTTACTTTTTTATTAACATCTGTCATGATGTTTATTTATTAAATAATTCTTCAACATTAATAAACTTTTATCTATTTCTAAGATGATCGGTCAAAGAAACAAATATATAACGTTAATGCATATGACAAAATATAAATCAAATCACATCACACAAAAATGTTATTTTTCATTAAACTTCACATTGACCAACATAATGAGTTTAGTTCGTGGTGAGTAAAAGAAATGCAACAGCATATGTTCTCAAGTTTAACATTTCTAAACAACAAAGAAAAGAAAAAATAAACCTAAGAGTGACACTTCTACTACTTGCACTCTCCAATCAGCAAGAGGCGAGTTGTGATACGCGTGATTGAGCAGTATTCTTCAAGAATGGTAGGGTGAGTGACGCGGCAGAATCTGGTTTAACCCTATTTTTTATAATGAACTATTTTTCTCTAAGTATTTTCAATTTTTGAGCTTTTTTCCCTTGTCCCAACGCATATCCTTTTATAGTCTCCTTCATTTGTAAAGTTGCTTTCAGACTTTGGATTTTATGCCTGTTGATTATCCAATGATTAGGCTCGATGAATAAAGCATATTTCATTTTTTATCATTTAGTATAGGTACTGAGAATAATGCATAACACATGTCAAAGACAACACATCTCATAGCAGGCTTGTTGTGTAGGGTGTGTAACACCCTAAAACCCCAACTCTTTATTTATAAAATAATTCAATTAAATCTCTCAAATAGAGCATTACACATTCATCACTAATCATCTTACTCAACAAAACATAACATTAAAGCAGCAGAATAAAATATCAAAACCTCGAGGAAAATATTTATTTGTCTCAACACCAACAATTAATGAATAATTCAAACATCTCGAAGAGAAACATAAAATATAACAAAACAGTCTGTCCTCATTGCTACATATCAGAGCGACGTCAAAGTTAATAGACTCAAAACAATAAAGTGAATGAAGAGGCCTCAACGTCATCCTCTAACTCAACAAGAACTAATGCTCTTCTACCTGAGTATTTATATCGTGAGAGTATAAAACACCACAAACAAAACAACCAGGGGGTGAGAATACGTTAAAAAATGTTAGTGGTGTATAAAGCAATAAAGGATAACACGCTAAAAATCAACATATTCACATCATTCACAACCATCACCAATCACTAACATATTTATATATCATTCACAACCATCACCAATCATAAGTGCAGATGTATATGTAATGCATTCATCATCTCATCACCAAATGCATGTGGTACCAATCTACTCACTAATTTGAATGTCAGAGTTATGTTATTGATCAATCCAATCACCAATATATGGACATCAGAGTTATATTATTGATTTAGTCTCATCACCAAACATCACCAATAACCTATCTTTAATATACATGATGCATGAAATGCCACAACAATGTAATACATTAATCATCACCGACGGTTTTTATCCAAACCATATACCTCACCATAATGCATCACACCATATAATAATAACCCATCATAATTCAGCACAACATGTAATGATAATTCAACATAACACACATAATCATATCATTACTCACATAATGCTTATCGAGAGATAATATTTTACTTTAATACTCAACAGAGTCAACTCATCACTCATTAGAGCTCATACATGACTCTTTCACTTTTATTCTGGATTTTTAGAGTCGTCAGTCATACTTTAAATCTCAGCTCGATTACCTTTTGACTCGGCTCTGAACATGTCAGATAGCTCAATACATCACTCACTTACTCACTCAACACCAACATACTGACTCTAATCACCAAACTCACCAAACAACAATAAATAGCAGTAAATAATCACCGCCATCAAAAATTACTTAAAAAATTGAATCAACCGCTCTGAACCGGTCAAACTCAAGGGCTGGCGGTCAATGTAACACTTGAGGCCGAAGAGGGCGGGGAGAGGTTGTAATACCCAAGGTCAAAGAGGGCGGGGAGTGGTCGCCCGAATTCACATTGGAAAGAGAGGATTCTGGGGTTGTGCAGGTATGGGACTGCATGGTTAAAGGAATGCTTATAAGGATTGATTAGAACTACCTACACCAACAAGATACATCTTCTATTCAATAGCCTAACAAATAAGAACTTCATAGTTTAACGTGCTTGACTTAGAGTAGTATTTAGATGAGTAACCTTTTAGGAAGTGTTCTTACCGGACAAGAAAGTGATCAGCAGCCAGTAATATGTCGTGAGCTCCTAGTTCGCTGGTGGTGGAGAAAATGAGGGGGTGTACCTACAAGGCACTCTGATGCTAAAGTAAGTTTCAGTGGGAGAGAGAAAGCAAGTACAGAAAAGGTGTGTGAATAGAATACCTAACCCTCTAGTGAAAGAGGGTATTTATAATGTGCCTCAAGCGTTGGGCCAAAGGTTATTTGAATTGGGTTGGATCAATAGGCCCAATACAAATAATTGTCAGGATCTACATGGCGTAGGGAAGACCAGCATGTGGTCTTCGTCCTGGGTCAACTGCCCGTGAACTTCGGAAGATTGAGGACCTGCTCTTTCGCCCGCGGATAGTTAGTTGATGATGTGTCCCCACGTGAGGGGCACGTGGATACTGTGGGGGAGACGCGTGAGCGCTGCCTGTGATTTGAAGATTTGGGCCTTCATTGGGCCCTCCCTCACAGGGAGATGGGTTGGGTCGTGCCCGATAGTGGGGCAGCCTCTGGCCCAGACCAGAACACGAGCCCCCAAGTCGTTACTCCGAAGCAGAGGAGTAATGACTTAAGAGTTAATTCTAGTGTCGAGGAGGGGCGTAGGAACTTGCCCGGGGAGTGTCGTGCGTGCCCAAGGCACTGAACTCGCGGAGCAATGCACGTGAATAGGCGCAAGAGTCATTAGGTGCGCTTGACAGCGGGTTCGACGACAGGGTTGATCTGGCGTTCATCGCGGGGAATGGCATGTCCGTCACACGCGGTCGTGGCTCTTTTACGGTCATCTCGGGGAAACGTTCCCGACCGTGTAAGGGTTGAACATTGTGCTTGATGATGCAATGATAGCGGAAGGGAGCGGGCACGTCATCTCCTTGAGCAGGCAAGGGATTTGAAGGGACACACGTAGTGTCTTTTAGGGCCATGTGTCAGGAGCAATAAATGCATATGACGGCTATGAGTAGGGGTGCTTGAGTGCATATGTGATGTCTCATTTCCCGTGCTAGGGCTTATAAATAGGGGGAAGTCCACTTCATTTACATGTTCCCTTTATTTTAACTCAAGAATTTTCCCAAGTCTCCCAAAGCTCTCTCCGCTCTCCCAAACTCCGTCTGCCGCCGCAGACGTCGTCAGCCCTTTCCTCCGCCGTCCAGATTCTTCTTCATAAGTAAGTCATTTGCCCTTCTTCAGATTTTATGCGTTTTATGAGTTTTCCAGGGAGTTTCTTGAGTCTCTGATGAATTTTCCGAGAGACTCATGAAGTTTCCGGCGGCTTTCCTGGGGAGCCCTTGAATTTTACGACGACCTCATGAAGTTTCTAGCAGAACCATGAAGTTTCCAATGAAGATTTCGGGGACATCATGAAGATCCTGGGAAAAAGGATGGGGTTTCTGATGAAGGTCGCGAGGACCCCACGAGGCTTCAGTGTCCTCGTTGGGTTCACTGTTGGGGAACCTTCTCCCCGCGGATGCGAGCGTACCAAGAGGAAATTGCAATTCTAAACACCCAACTTTAAACTGCCATGAAATCTTATACACACCACTTTTATGGATCATTCTTCTTGTAATTAGCTCACATAATAACAAAGAATACAATGTGACAAGAAAGTATTGATTTGGACATCTGAGCAAAAAGTTATGACTATGTGAAGTTGGTACAAAAATCTGGCAATGAGGTCACAAAAATTCTAAGTCCAAAGTGGCTGAAAATGACCTATAATGTATCAATAAATTCCATGGCCTTCCAAGCACAATTAGCTTTTTACCCTTGAAGCAAACTTGTAGAGGGCATTTCAAAGAGTAAGTAGCAAAAAGAACCAGCCTTTAATGTTGAAAATTGAAGAAGTTATGATTCTTGAAAGTTGAGAAAAAGTCATTTGAAAATAGGTCAAAATTTCACTAAGTCCACAAATGACCTATAATGTCTTCAAACGTTTGATGGTCCTCCAAGCATAATTGGCTCTTGACATGTAAAGAGAAGTTGTAGAGGATATTGAGAAGAGTCATATGCAAAAAGAAGCATTCAAAAATGTTGAAAATTGAAGGAGTTGTGATCTTTTGAACTTTAACTTGCAATGTTGACTTTTTAGGTCAAACCATTTTGAATCAACTTGTGATCTTGGACTTTTCTTGTATTTCAAGGTACATGGATGATCATATGAACTCAAAATAATGTGCCTTTGAATATCCTTTGTTTAAATTGACCAAAGCTTGAGGTAACTTGTTGATGAAGGAATGGAAATAAACACGTGAACCTTTGACTTCTCTTAAGAAAAAAGCAACAAAACTTTGAGATATCCTTGATCAAAATGAGGTTGAGTGGTGCTTGAGGTCAAACACTTTGAGATTAGAGGCCATGACTTGATGAGATAGCCCTTGGGAGTCAATGGTTGACCACACTTTGGCTTGAGGAACCAAAACCCTAGCTGAGGAACCATGCTTGATGCTTTTGATACAAAACCCTACCTTGCAAAGAAACAAAAGGGTAAAAGCATATTTTTGATATTTTGATTAGTGATTAGTGAAACATACAGCATATATACACAAATGAAAAGATACAAAGAAAGGTGCTTGGTGATCTATGCATAAGAAAACCCAAGGATGAGAGGGCTAGAGGAGAACCAAGTTTGTGATCTTGATGCATTGTGAAGATGCAAATAAGGTGGGATCTTAGGGGTAAATATTAGGGTATGACACTTTGCAACATAAACTTTTCTTTTCATTTTTTCTTTAGAAGGCGTCGATCCCTAGCACGGGTGAGTCGACTCCAAATATGGCTTTTAAAAAATGAACATATTTTTTACCTTTTTAACATGTCCAAATGCTTATGAATTGATCCCTAAGTGTCCTAAGATGAAAATGCAGCCTAGACATAGAGAGATAAGATTCAATGTACAAATACTAATTACCTAGTTTTGACATCAATCAAAAACCCCTAAGAGTATAGTGCACTCACAAACTCCCCGTTTTTTATGATGGCAAAATGTACGACGTATCTGTAGTCTTTGATCAAAGTTGCCTCTCAATATGTGCATCTTCCCTTAATTATTTGTCAACAACTAAACTTGGCTACATTGCTCTTGACATATCTTCTCCCCCTTTGATAACATCAAAAAGAAGAAAAGAAATATAATACGTAAGAAGCATAATGTAAAACACACAATCACGTGTATATCACACAAAGGCATTGCAAAGATAAATTATAACAACAATAACATAAAGAATTATGTTAAAGTAGAACATAAACATTAATAACCAACAATCACATATAAATCCAAATAAGTTCATGAAAACCCTACAATAAGATTAGCAAACGAGAACTGCAATAAAATAAACATGAAACAAACATGAAACATATGAAATGAAAATTCATGTAAAATGATGTGAAGTCTATTGTCTACAAGCAAAATGACTTAGTGTCCATGACCTCCCCGACGTCCACCTCTTGGTTGTGGTCTCACACCTCTATACCAACCCTGACCATCATTCCCAAACTAAGCATCCATAAAATCACACATCTCACGGTAGAACATAGAGTAGTGATTATGGTTTTGATCTTGATAATGAAGAATATTGTTGATACCAATGGTAGTTGAGCCATGGTAGTATTCCATATTGGTGTGAATGCTTCAAAAATAATTCGTAACAAAAGAGGCAAAATTTTCAAAGTCAATGTCTTGAGTAGTCATGTGTTGTTGAACCAAACGGAAACAATCCTCTTTAACGTCTTCAAAAGCATGCATGCGAGACTCTTCTTGTTAGTATTATAGTTGGTGAATACGCATGTTCTCAATCAGGTTAAGAATTGATGGATCATTTCCACTTGAACCAATACCAGAATCATGCTCGCATGATGTGCCATGTTGGTATTGAGAGATTTGCTGCCATTATCCTCAACCTTGTAAGGCTTCTTCTTGTTGTGGAACATTTGAATTACGAAGCCAAGCCTCATCTCCACTATGATCTACATCCAGTATGTTTGTGTCACCATGCTGATCATCATCCTCCATCTGTCACTCTTCAACATATACCAGATCACACTCAATTGGATCATCATAATTATATATACGTCTTTGAGACCCCTTCATGCAAAAATAGTATACTTTTTGATCCTTATCCCATTTATTCCCCATGTTAGCCATGGTAGTTTTAATGAACTATTAAGTTGGACCGGGTGAAATGTTGAGAAGATCTGGCATGCCAATGCGGAAATGCTTAAGGATCTTACTAATCAATGAAGTGTAACACAAGGAAGATCCTCTGTTACACCCATGAACCGTAAACATCCTATAGTCAAAGTAATATGGCCAACTATTCAAGAGTTGTTTTTCAAAAATATACATCAAATGTACCTCTGACTGATCAATTTGAGAGTGACCACCCTTTCTTGGACGCAACACATGTGTAACAATTCAGTGATGTATCCGGAGATTACGCTTCAAATTTCTTGTGGACAATTTTTCCAAGTTATCATCAGGCTTAGGAGCCTTGAGACAAAAGTTCAAGTACATATTTCAATTAAGATCGCTAACTAAGTCAGACTCGATGACATTGGAGTCTTGAGGAAGAATTGAAAAACTAAATAAGGTTTTCCATACTTCTTCAGTAACATGATATGAATTGTTTCCTAGTCGAAACTGAAATGTAGCTCCCATTTTTTTCTCCAAGCCAGCATAAAATAACCTTATCAAGTCTTCATTGTATTTCGTATTGACCTTCAAGAAGTGGTTAATCTCTTGATGTTCCATAAGTGCCACTATCTATGGAATGTGCAAAGTTGCAGTAGTGGCAGGATCATAGACATGTTGCTTCACCACAATCCTATTCTTACAGAATTTCTCAAAATCATTAACACAATCAGGATGAAGAAAAGATAGAGCACTAACAGGTGCTGATGAAGATGACCCTGTGACCCTTTTGCCTTTGTTGGTCTTAGGAGGCATGCTTTTTGGATATGAAATGGTGCACACAAAGTGTTTGACAAAATGTGTCAAAGTGAAAGTGAGGAATTAGAGTAAGTTTGAAACACCCACTAACCCAACCTGTGACAAAATAAAGAAAACAAACCACATATGAAGAATAGATGAAAATTTAATGGAATTTAGGGAGATGAGGAAGATTTTGGAAATAAGGGTTTTGTAGGAAGGGAAATGAAAATAGGATTAATTGAGAGAGAAATGGGGTTTGTGAAGAGTTATAATGGGTGGAAAGAGGAATTGAAATGGTTGTCTTTAATAAAAATGAAGGATTGTTTTGAGTGAGGTAGAGGATTGAAGAGGTGAACTCGGTTGAGAGAAGGAAGATATTGTTTGGAAGTGTTTGGAATGAGACTGTATCGACCCCTAAGTCATAAAAGGCAAAAAAAAATTGATGACTTACACGAAGGAGTCGACCCATAGAGTGAGGGAATCGACTCCTCCTGGATAATGGCATTTTGGCTTTTGGAGGGCATCGAGGGAGTCGAATCATACCGTAGGAAACTCGAAATTTTTTAAAAACGTATGCGAATGAGTCAACCCATAGGCAGAGGGAGTTGACTCCTACTGAACCAAAAGTGAAAAATACACCCATACATGTTTGGGGTTGACACAAACTTTCCGCCATCAAAGTATGAGAAAATCCTTGCTTATACAAGACATTAGGTTGGCCTATAAAGTTTTGAGTCAAGCTTGCATTGTGGACATAGACAAGCTAATGCAAAAATAATAATTTTCATGTAAGAATGAGATAATTAACATGGTAAACCATAAATATCATTAAGAACTAATTCAAATAGAAGATAATGAAATGAGATACATATGATAAAGAGATCAAATAATATGTCACTATAAGAATATAAATTGAAAAACTTATGTGTAATCAATTAAAATTTTGGAAGTGAACACAAATGAAAGCCATCATACATCAAGTGTATCACAAACATGCAATCAATATAGTCATAGATAAGCAAAATATCATATATAGTAACAGATAAGTTGAGAACGATATTACCTCATAGGATGAGACGGAGAATGCACTTCACAAAACAATAAGCTTTCGAACGAAAGTTAAAACCAATTTAAACAAATCCATGCAACAACATGTACTTAGGCAAGATTAGAGATATCGAGAATGCCCAATTCCCGACGAATATTGAAAAACAGCTCAGTCGCAAGTAGTTTTGTAAAAATATTCGCAAGTTGATTTTTGCTATCAAGATGCTCAAAAACGACATCGCCTTTTTCAACATGGTCCCGTAGGAAGTGGTGTTGTATCTAAATATGTTTAGTACGAGAATGTAACACTGGATTTTTGGTTAGGTTGATTTCACTAGTCTTATCGCACATGATAGGAATACATTGAAGATTAATATCGAAGTCAAGCAATTATTGTTTAAGCCAAAGAATTTGAGCACAACAACTACCAACTGTGACATATTCCACCTCGAAAGCTGACAATGCAACATAGACTTACTTCTTGTTATGCCAACTAACTAAGGAATTTGAAAATAAGTGGCAAGTTCCACTAGTACGTTTCCTCTCCGATTTGTAACTGACAAAATAGAATCAAAGTAACCAATCAAACTACAATCACTACCCTTGGAAAACCAAAGTACATAATTAGAAGTACCATGAAGGCATGTAAGAATGTGATTTACATCTTTTAAATGTGATTCCTTAGGATCAGATTGATATTGAGCGCACGTACACGTTAAGCATTATGTAAGACCTAGATGCAGTAGGGTATAGAAGAGATTCGACCATACCTCTATACATTTTGACGTTAACATCCTTACCATTTTCATCTCTATCCAAGTTCACGTTAATGGGCATTTGAGTGTCAATTGAATTTTCATCTATCATACTGAATCATTTAAGCAACTTGTGACAGTACTTAGTTTGACACACAAATGTCCCTTCCTTGAGTTGTTTGATTTTAAGTCCAGGAAAGTAATTTAACTCCCTCATTAGACTCATCTCAAACTCACCCTGCATAAGCTTAGGAAAATCTTTGACTAGTTGCATGTTAGTCGAACCAAATATTATATCGTCAACATAAATTTGAACTAGAAGAAGGTGTTTTCTTTGACGTTTAATGAAAAGGGTTGTGTCTACCTTCCCTCTAGAGCATGTGAGAACAAGATTTGGTTCTGCAACTTTATCTCTAAGTTTTGATGATATCAAATGAGTATTTCTGTATGAACAATTTTGTACAACTAATGTTTGTTATTTGTGAGAATTCAACAAACAGGTTATGCTTTCGTAAATTGGCGCGAACACAATGCTTAAAGGAAAATACTATGCCTATACACTTGAAAAGCAGAACTCATTTTTAAGCAAATATGAAGTTCACAAGACTCTGATACAAAAGGAAAAGAGAACGAGTTCTGAAGATCTGAAGACAAAGGTTCTGATAGAACGAAGTCCAGATGCTGAAGACTTAAGCTCTCTGATCAAGGTTCTGAAGACCTAATCAAGTCTTTACTCATGCTTCAACCAGATACTATCAGAAGCCTCTGAAAATATGAAGACAACACACCAAGTGAACAAGGTTCTGAAGACCAAGTGCTGAAGACTCTGAAGATGCTGCTCTGAGGATTCGAAGACTTGAAAAATCTCAAGAACCAAGCTATGTTTTCCCTTCTTACTCATGCTCGTAAAAGCCTCTGAAGTTGAGAAGCCAAGAAGACAAAGCTACATAGTACAGTTGTACCTTAATTTAAAGCGAAAATATTTTGGTAACAGTGCAACGATACAAACAATGATACTCTGACAAAGGATGCACAGGACGCAAAAAGTTTTTATCTGTCCTCACGCTTCTAGCCGCCAGCCTAGTTAGCTATAATGATTACACTTCAACGGCTCTTTCTACACGGCTATAAAAGAAGCAGAAGACTTGAAGAAATATACACACGAACGCTACTGCAATATTCTTTTCTAACTGAAATCTTTCTTAAGTCATTCTGGTCGAAACTTGTTTACATTTTCAGCTTGTATAGAAGCACATCTCTGTAAACGTAACTTATTCAAATTTAGGTTTGTGTTCCTTGAGAAAGACCTTGTGGTGGTATTTCTTGAGAAGTCTAAGTCGTGTGTCTTAGAGGTTGTTCCTTAAGTAAGACCTGTGAGGTTGTATTACTTGAGAAGTCTAAAACTTGAGAGTTTTAGAGGTTGTGTTAGTCACCAGCATTTTGGCTAGTGCATTGTACTGATTTGTTTGAATAGTGGATTAAGACCTCGTTGAGAGAGGCAAAATCACCTTGGCTGGTAGACTAGACTAACTTGAGTATTTCTCAAGTGAACTAGTATAAACATAACGTGTTCATCGGTTTGTTTTCAACAAAGGTCATTATTGTTAAAAAGAAAGAGTCTTATAATAGGAATTTATTTTAAAGAAACAATTTTATTTTGAAAAACCAATTCAAACCCCCCTTTCTTGTGTTTTTCACACCTTCAATTGGCATCAGAGCTCTGGTTCTAAGGTGATAAAAAGGTTGAATTTTTATCAATCACTTAACAGTGTTCAGTACCGATCCAAGTGTGAAAAACAATGACTACACCAACTCCTGAAACAAGTGTTATTGTGAATGAAAGAGATTCTTATACTGCAAAACCTCCTATCTTTGATGGAGAAAAATTTGACTATTGGAAAGATAGAATTGAAAGTTACTTTTTTTCGTTTGACTTAGATCTATGGGATCTGGTAGTTGATGGCTACAGTCACCCTGTAGATTCTGCAGACAAAAAGATTGATAGAAGTGCATTTACAGATGCACAGAAGAAAACTTACAAAAATCATCACAAAGCAAGAACGATTCTATTAAACGCAATTTCTTATACAGAATATGAGAAAATTACAAACAAAGAAACTGCAAAGTCTATCTTTGACTCTCTTCGTATGACTCACGAAGGCAATGCTCAAGTCAAGGAGACGAAGGCTCTTGCACTAATTCAAAAATATGAGGTCTTCAAGATGGAAGATGATGAATCTGTGGAAACCATGTTCTCAAGATTTCAGATGCTTGTTGTAGGACTCAGAGTTCTGGACAAAGGTTATTCTACTGTTGATCATGTCAAGAAAATTATCAAAAGTCTACCTCTCAAATGGAGACCAATGGTGACTGCCTTGAAACTAGCAAAGGATCTGAATAGTATAAGTCTTGAGGAACTAATCAGTTCTTTAAGAAGTCATGAAATAGAGTTCCAAGAAGATGAATCTCAAAAGAAAAGCAAATCCATTGCTCTAAAAGCTAAATTTGAAAAGAAAAAGGCGTATCAAGCAGAGGAAGAAGTGGAAGAATCTGAAGAAGAATCAGATGAAGATGACATATCTCTCATATCAAGAAAAATTAGTCAACTATGGAAATACAGAAGAAATAAGTTCAGAGGACCAAGAAGAAGATCTGAGTCTACATATGGTCAAAGGAGAACTTATGGAAGAGACGTTATGTGCTTTAAATGCAAGGAACCTGGACATATAAAAAATGACTGTTAAAAGGTTAAGAAAGATGAAAGACCTAAGAAAGCTAAAAAGGGTCTTATGGCAACTTGGGATGATTCAGAGTCCGAAGATGATTCTGATGGAGAACGTGCTAACGTAGCATTCATGGCTAAAACCATCGATGCTCTATCAAAAGGAGAACCTTCAGATTCTGACGACGAAAGAGAGGTACTTTCTTCCCTATCTCGCTCTGAACTTGAAATAAGATTATATGAACTTATGGAAAAATATCAAACTCTTCGAAGAAAACACAAAACTCTGAAAAAGACTCTTGTGGTTCCTTCAGAAGATCTTACTAAAAGAAAACAAACCATCTCTGAATTAAATGAAAAACTACTTTCTCTAGTAAATTCAAATACTACATTAAAAAGTAAAGTATCTAGGTTAGAAGAAGAAATCACCTCTAACATAACCAATACTAATGAAGTAGCCAAGTATGATAGAGCTTTCCAACACTTTCTCGCTAAGAGCATAGACAGAAGCAAAATGGCTTCAATAATCTATGGAGTCAGCAGAAATGGTAACAGAGGTCTGGGATATTCAGGACCATCACATCCATATGATGAGACCAAGAGTATCAAGATAATACCTCTGTCCAAACATTTTGTGCCCTCTGGCACTATCTTGAAATGTTCTGAACAAAAAGGTTCAAAATCTATCACTACACAAACACAGAAACTGAAGAAAACCCCTAAACTTAAACACTATGCACAAGTTCCACACTATTATCCTAATATAAGGAAGTCCAAAGGTGTCAGAACCTCTGGAAAAACTAATGTGAAAAGACCCACAAAATGGGTACCTAAGAATGAGATGGTTTATGTTGCAGACATCCTTAATGGCACCATTGAAACACCAGTCATGGTACCTGGACAGTGGATGCTCGTGACACATGACGGGAGAAAGGCATATGTTCTAAGAACTGAAACTTAAACCTGGAGGTGTCATCAGTTTTGGAGGAAATCGGAAAGGAAGAATTATTGGCTCCGGAATTGTTGGAAATGGTAAGCTTCCTTCTATTAATAATGTTCTGTTAGTTGAAGGTCTAATGCATAATCTATTGTCAATTAGTCAGCTTAGTGATAATGGTTATGATGTGATTTTCAATCAAACGTCCTGTAAAGCTGTAAATCAAAAGGATGGATTTGTCCTATTCAACGGTAAGAGAAAGAACAATACATACAAAATTAGATTATCAGATTTAAAACATCAGAATGTAAGATTTCTTCTGTCTATAAATGAAGAGCAATGGGTCTGGCACAGACGTCTTGGCCATGTTAGCTTGAGAAAAATCTCTCAGCTGAACAAGCTAGGACTTGTCAGAGGTTTGCCAAATCTGAAGTATTTTTCAGACGCTCTTTGTGAAGCATGTCAGAAAGGCAAGTTTTCAAAAACTTCTTTTAAGACAAAGAATATTGTTTCCACCTCTAGTCCGTTAGAACTTCTTCACATTAATCTCTTTGGACCAGTGAAAACTGCCTCTATCAATGGTAAGAAATACGGACTAGTCATCGTTGATGATTACAGTCGTTGGACATGGGTGAAATTCTTAAAACACAAGGATGAGTCACATTCTGTGTTTGCTTCCTTCTGCACTCAAGTACAAAATGAAAAAAAAAATTGCAAAATCATCAAAGTCAGAAGTGATCATGGTGGAGAATTTTAAAACAAAGACTTTGAAAACATTTTTTATTCACATGGGATATCCCATGATTTTTCTTGTCCTGGAACTCCGCAACGAAATGGAGTTGTAGAAAGAAAGAACAGAACTTTACAAGAAATGGCTTGCACCATGATCCAAGAAACTGACATGGCTAAGCACTTTTGGGCATAAGCAATTAACACAGCATGCTATATTCAAAATAGAATCTCTGTTAGACCTATCTTGAATAAAACTCCTTATGAATTGTGGAAGAATAAAATTCCCAACATTTCCTATTTTCATCCATTTGGATGTACTTGCTTTATGTTAAATACTAAAGAGAATCTTAGCAAGTTTGATTCCAAAGCACAGAAGTGTCTGCTGTTAGGATACTCTGAACGCTCAAAAGGCTACAGAGTTTATAACACTGAATCACGGATTGTGGAAGAATCAATTCATGTTAGATTCGATGACAAGCCTGACTCTGAAAAGTCAGAGCTAGTTGAAAAACTTGCAGATTTGGAAATTAGCTTCTCAGAACCTAAAGAAAAGGCAGACGAAGTTAAAGACCAGCAAGATCCTACGCCGAATACCACTGATGTAACTCCAAATACTCCACAACAAAAGAAAAGAAGAATGTCTACTTCCATCCCGAGGAACTAATTCTGGGTAGCAAGGATGCTCCAATCAGAACCAGATCAGCCTTCAAACCATCAGAAGAAACACTCTTGGGACTGGTGTCGTTAATCGAACCAGCTACAGTTGAAGAAGCCCTTATGGACAAGGACTGGGTTCTGGCTATGGAAGAAGAACTGAATCAATTCTCAAAGAATGATGTTTGGATCTAGTTCCAAAACTTAAGAATGTTCATGTTATTGGAACCAAGTGGATATTCATGAACAAGCTAAATGAGAAGGGAGAAGTTGTCAGAAAAAAGCACGACTTGTTGTTCAAGGATACAGTCAACAAGAAGGAATTGATTACAATGAAACCTTTGCTCCGGTCGCCAGACTTGAAGCAATACGGTTACTAATTTCATTTTCAGTAAATCATAACATCGCCCTATATCAGATGGATGTTAAGAGTGCATTCTTAAATGATTATATATCGGAAGAAGTCTATGTCAAACAACCTCCTGGTTTTGAAAATTCAGAAAAATCAGATTTTGTTTTTAAACTCAAAAAGTCACTCTATGGTTTAAAACAAGCTCCCAGAGCTTGGTACGATAGATTAAGCAAATTTCTTTTAGAAAACAATTTCACCAGAGGAAAGGTTGACACAACTCTCTTTTGTAAAACATATAAGAATGATATTCTTATAGTTCAAATCTATGTTGATGATATCATTTTTCATTCTGCTAACCCCTCTTTATGCGAAGAATTTTCAAAGTTAATGCAAGCAGAATTTGAAATGAGTCTGATGGGTGAGTTAAAGTTCTTCCTGGGAATTCAAATCGATCAGAAACCAAAAGCCACTTACATTCATCAAAGTAAGTACACGAAGGAACTTCTGAAGAAATTCAACATGATGGATAGTAATACAGCTAAAACACCAATGTATCCAACATGTATAATGGGAAAAGAAGAAACAGGAGTTAAGGTTTGTCAGAAGCTCTATCGTGGTATGATAGGCTCTCTCTTATATCTAACTACTTCTAGACCTGATATATTATTCAGTGTACATTTATGTGCTAGATTCCAATCAGATCCAAGAGAATCTCATTTAACTGCTGTTAAACAAATTCTAAGGTATCTGAAAGGAACAACTAACCTTGGCTTGATGTATGAGAAAACATCAGAGTACACTCTTTCTGGTTACTGCGATGCAGATTATGCTGGAGACAGATTGGAAAGAAAAAGTACATCTGGAAACTGTCAGTTCCTAGGGAACAACTTAATCTCATGGTCAAGCAAGAGGTAATCTACAATTGCTCTCTCTACAGCAGAAGCCGAATACATCTCCGCTTCTCTATGCAGTACACAAATGCTTTGGATGAAAAATCAGCTAGAAGACTATCAAATATATGAGTAACATCCCTATATTCTGTGATAATACTGCTGCTATTTGCTTAAGTAAAAATCCAATTTTACATTCTAGGGCTATACACATTGAAATAAAACACCATTTTATCAGAGACTATGTTCAGAAGGGAACCTTATGCGTAAAATTTATTGATACAGACCATCAATGGGCTGATATTTTTACAAAATCCTTAGCTGAAGATAGATTTCAAATTATTTTAAAACATCTGAAAATGGAGTACTGTTCAGAATGAGAATATTTCAGAGTCAAATGTGTTCAGTCAGAGGAAATAAGTATTTTTAATATCATCAGAATCACTTTTGTGAGATGTGTCTCAGTTCTGATAAATTTTTTTTTAGTCAGTTCTGACGTGTTATTAGAAAATAATTTTTGCATGTGATTAGATTATATCTAATTCACTATATTTATTCAAATTAAACGAACAGTAATTTTCTTGAGATTGACTCAAAACTTTATTACATTTATTCACTTATCCCCTGTACGGTGTCTATCTCTTTAAATTTTCAAAAACCATTCCTATTCCCACTCTCACTCAAAAGGAAACTCTAAAACCCTAAATCTCTATCTCTCTCTCCCTCGGACCAACTCAATTCATGTTCTCATCCTCTCCGATCTTAACTATCATCATGATGAACATCATTCAACAAGAAACTGCTATCTTCTCCAAAGAATTTAAAGCATCACTGAAACCCTCTCAAGAGCTACCATCTTCATCTATCACACCTTCTACAACCTCCGCGACAACCGCGACGATCGCTTCAACTCCGTTATCTCTTCCCACGATTGATGCAAACTATATAACACAGAGAAATCCCTCTGTTACTTGTGTTATGCATGCAAATGAACTAATCGTTCTGAAAGAGCTGGATGTCGACTTCGACAATCTTCGCGATAATGGGTTTAACCTAATTGATCAACTAAATACTCAAGGATGGAAAAGTTAGTTTGACAGACTTAGAGGTCCAACCTTTGATAACCTAGTAAAGGAATTCTGGAGACACGCTAAAACAGACGATCTTCATGTTGTATCTTTTGTTATGAATCAAAAGATCATTGTCACTGAAAAATCTATTTCAGACCTACTAGGGATGCAATTCTTAGAAGGGAAAAATTTTTATGGAAAAACTGAATTATCTGACTCTGTCATCAACAAAGCAATTTTCAAAAATTGTCAACCTGGGACTACAGAGTACAAAAGCAAGAATCTGCGTGACAATCTGAGAATATGGCACAAAATTATTCTTGGATGTATCAACCCAAGACCTCCAAAGAGTGTTGCAGATTTCTTCAACACAAACCAAAAGTACATGTTGTACTACTTGCACAAGAATGAGAAAACGTGTCTTCCATCCATTCTATTCTACTACCTAAGAGATATGGTGCACAAGACAAGAACAATAGCTTCACCGGATAGGAAAATTGTAAACTACATTCCTTTTGGAAGACTTCTCTCTGATATCCTTGTTGAATGCGGCCTAGTAGAGTATTTAGTCAAGGAAGCTAAATACACAGATTATCTGACTGGCAAAGTATGAGAAGCTTTCAATGCTGTGAACCTTAAGCATATGAAAATGATTACAAGTGTTGATGTGAAACCCATATCTATCCCTCAGGACACTGTGATCAAAAATAGACGTCCAATAACAAACCATACCTACTATAAAAAAGAAGATAACCCAACAACAATTGCTTCATTTGTGGCTATAATGAGAGAAGAAGGGCATGACATGCCAAAATCCAGAGTTGAAGATGTCGCCCCTAAACCTAAATACATCACCAGGAGTAAGAGGAAGCAAACTGAAGGGGATGCTGAGCCTAAGAAGAAGAAAAAGGATGAAACTGAAACCTACAAAACTTCTAGACAAGAATCTCTTCTTCTTGAGAAAATCAATAAATCGCCTACCAATTCTTCTGGGTACATGAATGTCACTGAGACTGTTACTGCACCATCATCATCTCAAACCACCTTCATTCCTACCTCCAATCCACAAGTGATGTTTAAACCATCATCCTTTTCAATTCCTCCTCTAACTACCACTATCCAATCTTTACCCAACTCATCAATCAGTACCCCTATCTCGACTGAAGTCATTCCTACCTACACCTCGTTAATAACCTCATAAATCATTCAGCCAAGTGAACAAAGTTCCATGAACCTAATCTCTGAATCTCAAGTCCTCAGCAATGAGTCTATCTCTGAGGATACAATCTCTGAATCTCTAGAGATTGTCACCCCTGAATCACTCATAGGCTCAGACACTATAGAAGTGACATCTCCTGCTGATCAACAAATCATTGAACATGCTTCTACTAAGATCGTTTCATCTCAACAAGCACCACCTGAAACAAATTCTGCCAAGCCTGACCTTGCATTAGTTATGTATAACATACCACCTCCAAAATCTTTTGAAGAATGCATAAGTCAATTCAATGACAAGGCATTAAGGAAGTTTGTGAACCTAAGAGCAGAATTTAGCACAAGTACCAAGCCTATAGAGCTTGAAAACTCTTGTCAAATCTTCCAGAAATGGTTGGATATTGAACTGGCAAAAATTGTAAGCTTCTCAGACGCAACCATCACTGATGAAATTCAACGGGCAAAGGAAAGAGCAGAAGCTGAAGAATGGATCGGGGTACTTAAGTTCTTGGCTGCAAAGCAGAAAGAAGTTGAAGAAAAGGCTGTTGAGGAAGCAAGACTTCTTGCAAAAAAGGCTGCTGAAGAAGCCAGAATAGCACAAGAAGCTGAAGCCATTGAAAAGGCCAAGCAAGATGTTGCAGTTGTTTCCACATCTGATCCTGCTGTAAAGCATTTGGAAAACGCAATTGGAGAAATCAGAGAAGAACAACAAAAGTTCAAAGAAAACTTTGAGGAACAAAATACTGTCAATGCTAATCTTCAGGGCATGCTTCAGAAAATATGGGACAAGATGTCCTCTGGAAGCACCTAATTCTTATGTCTCTTGTGTCCTTAAGACTTTAGATCCTTGTTTTTCACCCTTTCACCACTAATCTTTTTTATCAATGACAAAAAGGGGGAGAAGTAATATGAATGTGATATTTTGATTCCATAGTCAATCTCTGAAAAACAACGTTGTTTACATGCTAACAGATAAACTGTTATTTTTATTAGAGTGTTTTTCTTTTTCAGGAATTCTGATCCAAATCAAACTTCATCAAGAAAATCAGAACTCTGCTGAAAAGAGAATCAAGACTAAGAGCTCATGACCTAGTAAAATCAAGGGGAGCCCAAGCACAGAAATTCATCAAGTCTAAGACTCAGGGGGAGTACTTCATGCGAAGGATAAGCTATCTTTAGAATATGTTATTTTCCCTGCATTACATTTATATCAAAATTGTGTCATTAAAATACATAGTTTTGTCATCATAAAAAAGGGGGAGATTGTGAGAATAAGATTTGGTTCTGCAACTTTATCTCTAAGTTTTGATGATATCAAATGAGTATTTCTGTATGAACAATTTTGTACAACTAATGTTTGTTATTTGTGAGAATTCAACAAACAGGTTATGCTTCCGTAAATTGGCGCGAACATAATTCTTAAAGGAAAATACTCTGCCTATACACTTGAAAAGAAGAACTAATTTTTTAAGCAAATATGAAGTTCACAAGACTCTGATAAAAAAGGAAAAGAGAACGAGTTCTGAAGATCTGAAGACAAAGGTTCTGATAGAACGAAGTCCAGATGCTGAAGACTTAAGCTCTCTGATCAAGGTTCTAAAGACCTAATCAAGTCTCTACTCATGCTTCAACCAGATACTATCAGAAGCCTCTGAAGATATGAAGACAACGCACCAAGTGAACAAGGTTCTGAAGACCAAGTGCTGAAGACTCTGAAGACGCTGCTCTGAGTATTCGAAGACTTGAAAAATCTCAAGAACCAAGCTATGTTTTCCCTTCTTACTCATGCTCGTAAAAGCCTCTGAAGTTGAGAAGCCAAGAAAACAAATCTACATAGTATAGCTGTACCTTAATTCAAAGCAAAAATATCTTGGTAACAGTGCAACGGTACAAACGATGATACTCTGACAAAGGATGCACAAGACGCAAAAAGTTTTTATCTGTCCTCACGCTTCTAGCCGCCAGCCTAGTTAGCTATAATTATTACACTTCAACGGCTCTTTCTACACGGCTATAAAAGAAGCAAAAGACTTGAAGAAATATACACACGAACGCTACTGCAATATTCTTTTATAACTGAAATCTTTCTTAAGTCATTCTGGTCTAAACTTGTTTACATTTTCAGCTTTTATAGAAGCACATCTCTGTAAACGTAACTTATTCAAACTTAGGTTTGTGTTCCTTGAGAAAGACCTTGTGGTGGTATTTCTTGAGAAGTCTAACTCGTGTGTCTTAGAGGTTGTTCCTTAAGTAAGACCTGTGAGGTTGTATTACTTGAGAAGTCTAAAACTTGAGAGTTTTAGAGGTTGTGTTAGTCACCAGCATTTTGGCTAGTGCATTGTACTGATTTGTTTGAATAGTGGATTAAGACCTCGTTGAGAGAGGCAAAATCACCTTGGCTGGTGGACTAGACTAACTTGAGTATTTCTCAAGTGAACTAGTATAAACATAATGTGTTCATCGGTTTGTTTTCAACAAAGGTCATTATTGTTAAAAAGAAAGAGTCTTATAATAGGAATTTATTTTAAAGAAACAGTTTTATTTTGAAAAACCAATTCAAACCCCTCTTTCTTGTGTTTTTCACACCTTTAATTGGCATCGGAGCTCTGGTTCTGAGGTGATAAAAAGGTTGAATTTTTATCAAGCACTTAACAGTGTTCAGTACCGATCCAAGTGTGAAAAACAATGACTACACCAACTCCTAAAACAAGTGTTATTGTGAATGAAAGAGATTCTTATACTGCAAAACCTCCTATCTTTGATGGAGAAAAATTTGACTATTGGAAAGATAGAATTGAAAGTTACTTTTTGTCGTTTGACTTAGATCTATGGGATCTGGTAGTTGATGGCTACAGTCACCCTGTAGATTCTGCAGGCAAAAAGATTGATAGAAGTGCATTTACAGATGCACAGAAGAAAACTTACAAAAATCATCACAAAGCAAGAACGATTCTGTTAAACGCAATTTCTTATACAGAATATGAGAAAATTACAAACAAAGAAATTGCAAAGTCTATCTTTGACTCTCTTCGTATGACTCACGAAGGCAATGTTCAAGTCAAGGAGACGAAAGCTCTTGCACTAATTCAAAAATATGTGGTCTTCAAGATGGAAGATGATGAATCTGTGGAAACCATGTTCTCAAGATTTCAGATGCTTTTTACAGGACTCAGAGTTCTGGACAAAGGCTATTCTACTGCCGATCATGTTAAGAAAATTATCAGAAGTCTACCTGTCAAATGGAGACCAATGGTGACTGCCTTGAAACTAGCAAAGGATCTGAATAGTATAAGTCTTGAGGAACTAATCAGTTCTTTAAGAAGTCATGAAATAGAGCTCGAAGAAGATGAACCTCAAAAGAAAAGCAAATCCATTGCTCTTAAAGCTAAATCTGAAAAGAAAAAGGCGTATCAAGCAGAGGAAGAAGTGGAAGAATCTGAAGAAGAATCAGATGAAGATGACATATCTCTCATATCAAGAAAAATTAGTCAACTATGGAAATACAGAAGAAATAAGTTTAGAGGACCAAGAAGAAGATATGAGTCTACATATGGTCAAAAGAGAACTTATGGAAGAAACGTTACGTGCTTTGAATGCAAGGAACCTAGACATATCAAAAATGACTATCCAAAGGTTAAGAAAGATGAAAGACCTAAGAAAGCTAAAAAGGGTCTTATGGTAACTTGGGATGATTTAGAGTCCGAAGATGATTCTGATGGAGAACGTGCTAACGTAGCATTCATGGCTGAAAATACCGATGCTCTATCAGAAGGAGAACCTTCAGGTTCTAACGATGAAATAGAGGTACTTTCTTCCCTATCTCGCTCTGAACTTGAAATAGGATTATATGAACTTATGGAAAGATATCAAACTCTTCGAAGAAAACACAAAACTTTGAAATAGACTCTTATGGTTCCTTCATAAGATCTTACTAAAAGCAAACAAACCATCTCTGAATTAAATGAAAAACTACTTTCTCTAGAAAATTCAAATACTACATTAAAAAGTAAAGTCTCTAGGTTAGAAGAAGAAATCACCTCTAACATAACCAATACTAATGAAGTAGCCAAGTATGATGGAGCTTTCCAACACTTTCTCGCTAAGAGCATAGACAGAAGCAAAATGGCTTCAATAATCTATGGAGTCAGCAGAAATGGTAACAGAGGTCTGGGATATTCAGGACCATCACATCCATATGATGAGACCAAGAGTATCAAGATAATACCTCTGTCCAAAAAATTTGTGCCCTCTGGCACTATCTTGAAATGTTCTGAACAAAGAGGTTCAAAATCTATCACTACACAAACACAGAAACTGAAGAAAACCCCTAAACTTAAACACTATGCACAAGTTCCACACTATTATCCTAATATAAGGAAGTCCAAAGGTGTCAGAACCTCTGGATAAATTAATGTGAAAGGACCCACAAAATGGGTACCTAAGAATGAGATAGTTTATGTTGCAGACATCCTTAATGGCACCATTGAAACACCAGTCATGGTACCTGGACAGTGGATGCTCGCGACACATGACGGGAGAAAGGCATATGTTCCAAGAACTGAAACTTAAACCTGGAGGTGTCTTCGGTTTTGGAGGAAATCAGAAAGGAAGAATTATTGGCTCTGAAACTGTTAGAAATGGTAAGCTTCCTTCTATTAATAATGTTCTGTTAGTTGAAGGTCAAATGCATAATCTATTGTCAATTAGTCAGCTTAGTGATAATGGTTATGACGTGATTTTCAATCAAACGTCCTGTAAATCTGTAAATCAAAAGGATGGATCTGTCCTGTTCAACAGTAAGAGAAAGAACAATACATACAAAATTAGATTATCAGATTTAAAACATCAGAATGTAAAATGTCTTTTGTCTGTAAATGAAGAGTAATGGGTCTGGCACAGACGTCTTGGTCATGTTAACTTGAGAAAAATCTCTCAGTTGAACAAGCTAAGACTTGTCAGAGGTTCGCCAAATCTGAAGTATTCTTCAGACGCTCTTTGTGAAGCATGTCAGAAAGGCAAGTTTTCAAAAACTTCTTTTAAAACAAAGAATATTGTTTCCACCTCTAGACCGTTAGAACTTCTTCACATTGATCTCTTTGGACCAGTGAAAACTGCCTCTATCAATGGTAAGAAATACGGACTAGTCATCATTGATGATTACAGTCGTTGGACATAGGTGAAATTCTTAAAACACAAGGATGAGTCACATTCTGTGTTTGCTTCCTTCTACACTCAAGTACAAAATGAAAAAAAAAATTGCAAAATCATCAAAGTTAGAAGTGATCATGGTGGAGAATTTGAAAACAAAGACTTTGAAAACCTTTTTGATTCACATGGGATATCCCATGATTTTTCTTGTCCTAGAACTCCGCAACAAAATGGAGTTGTAGAAAGAAAGAACAGAACTTTACAAGAAATGGCTTGCACCATGATCCAAGAAACTGACATGGCTAAGCACTTTTGGGCATAAGCAATTAACACAACATGCTATATTCAAAATAGAATCTCTGTTAGACCTATCTTGAATAAAACTCCTTATGAATTGTGGAAGAATAAAATTCCCAACATTTCCTATTTTCATCCATTTGGATGTACTTGCTTTATGTTAAATACTAAAGAGAATCTTGGCAAGTTTGATTCCAAAGCACAGAAGTGTCTGCTGTTAGGATACTCTGAACGCTCAAAAGGCTACAGAGTTTATAACACAGAATCACGGATTGTGGAAGAATCAATTCATTTTAGATTCGATGACAAGCCTGACTCTGAAAAGTCAGAGCTAGTTGAAAAACTTGCAGATTTGGAAATTAGCTTCTCAGAACCTAAAGAAAAGGCAGACGAAGTTAAAGACCAGCAAGATCCTACGCCGGATACCACTGATGTAACTCCGAATACTCCACAACAAAAGAAAAGAAGAATGTCTACTTCCATCCTGAGGAACTAATTCTGGGTAGCAAGGATGCTCCAATCAGAACCAGATCAGCCTTCAGACCATCAGAAGAAACACTCTTGGGACTAGTGTCGTTAATCGAACTAGCTACAGTTAAAGAAGCTCTTATGGACAAGGAATGGGTTCTAGCTATGGAAGAAGAACTGAATCAATTCTCAAAGAATGATGTTTGGATATAGTTCCAAAACCTAAGAATGTTCATGTTATTAGAACCAAGTGGGTATTTAGGAACAAGCTAAATGAGAAGGGAAAAGTTGTCAGAAACAAGGCACGACTTATTGCTCAAGGATACAGTCAACAAGAAGGAATTGATTACAATGAAACCTTTGCTCCGGTCGCCAGACTTGAAGCAATACGGTCACTAATTTCATTTTCAGTAAATCATAACATCACCCTATATCTGATGGATGTTAAGAGTGCATTCTTAAATGGTTATATATCGGAAGAAGTGTATGTCAAACAACCTCCTGGTTTTGAAAATTCAGAAAAATCAGATTTTGTTTTTAAACTCAAAAAGTCACTCTATGGTTTAAAACAAACTCCCAGAGCTTGGTACGATAGATTGAGAAAATTTCTTTTGGAAAACAATTTCACCAGAGGAAAGGTTTACACAACTCTCTTCTGTAAAACATATAAGAATGATATTCTTATAGTTCAAATCTATGTTGATGATATCATTTTTCATTCTGCTAACCCCTCTTTATGCGAAGAATTTTCAAAGTTAATGCAAGCAGAATTTGAAATGAGTCTGATGGGTGAGTTAAAGTTCTTCCTGGGAATTCAAATCGATTAGAAACCAAAAGCCACTTACATTCATCAAAGTAAGTACACGAAGGAACTTCTGAAGAAATTCAACATGATGGATTGTAATACAGCTAAAACACCAATGCATCCAACATGTATAATGGGAAAAGAAGAAACAGGAGTTAAGGTTTGTCAGAAGCTCTATCGTGGTATGATATGCTCTCTCTTATATCTAAGTGCTTCTAGACCTGATATATTATTCAGTGTACATTTATGTGCTAGATTCCAATCAGATCCAAGAGAATCTCATTTAACTGCTGTTAAACGAATTCTAAGGTATCTGAAAGGAATAACTAACCTTGGCTTGATGTATGAGAAAACATCAGAGTGCACTCTTTCTGGTTACTGCGATGCAGATTATGCCGGAGACAGATTAGAAAGAAAATGTACATCTAGAAAATGTCGGTTCCTAGGGAACAACTTAATCTCATGGTCAAGCAAGAGGAATTCTACAATTGCTCTCTCTATAGCAGAAGTTGAATACATCTCCGCTTCTCTATGCAGTACACAAATGCTTTGGATGAAAAATCAGCTGGAAGACTATCAAATATATGAGTAACATCCATATCTTCTGTGATAATACTGCTGCTATTTGCTTAAGTAAAAATCCAATTTTACATTCTCGGGCTAAACACATTGAAATAAAACACCATTTTATCAGAGACTATGTTCAGAAGGGAACCTTATGCTTAAAATTTATTGATACAGACCATCAATGGACAAATATTTTTACAAAACCCTTAGCTGAAGATAGATTTCAAATTATTTTAAAACATCTGAAAATGGAGTACTGTTCAGAATGAGAATATTTTAGAGTCAAATGTGTTCAGTCAGAGGAAATAAGTATTTTTAAATTCATCAGAATGACTTTTGTGAGATGTGTCTCAGTTCTGATAAGTTTTTTTTAGTCAGTTCTGTCGTGTCATTAGAAAATAATTTTTGCTTATGATTAGATTATATCTAATTCACTATATTTATTCAAATCAAACGAACAGTAATTTTCTTGAGATTGACTCAAAACTTTATTACATTTATTCACTTATCCTCTGTACGGTGTCTATCTCTTTAAATTTTCAAAAACCATTCCTATTCCCACTCTCACTCAAAAGGAAACTCTAAAACCCTAAATCTCTATCTCTCTCTCCCTCGGACCAACTCAATTCCGGTTCTCATCCTCTCCGATCTTAACTATCATCATGATGAACATTATTCAACAAGAAACTGCTCTCCTCTCCAAAGAATTTAAAGCATCACTGAAACCCTCTCAAGAGCTACCATCTTCATCTATCACACCTTCTACAACCTCTGCGACAACCGCGACGATCGCTTCAACTCCATTATCTCTTCCCACGATCGATGCAAACTATGTAACACAAAGAAATTCCTCTGTTACTTGTGTTGTGCATGCAAATGAACTAATCGTTCTGAAAGAGCTGGATGTCAACTTCGAAAATCTTCGCGATAATGGGTTTAACCTAATTGATCAACTAAATACTCAAGGATGGAAAAATTACTTTGACAGACTTAGAGGTCCAACCTTTGATAACCTAGTAAAGGAATTCTGGAGACACGCTGAAACAGGCGATCTTCATGTTGTATCTTTTGTTATGGATCAAAAGATCATTGTCACTGAAAAATCTATTTCAGACCTACTAGGGATGCAATTCTTGGAAGGAAAAAGAGTTTATGGAAAAACTAAATTATCTGACTCTGTCATCAATAAAGTAATTTTCAAAAATTGTCAACCTGGGACTACAGAGTACAAAAGCAAGAATCTGCGTGACAATCTGAGAATATGACACAAAATTATTCTTGGATGTATCAATCCAAGACCTCCAAAGAGTGCTGCAGATTTCTTCAACACAAACCAAAAGTACATGCTGTACTACTTGCACAAGAATGAGAAAATGTGTCTTCCATCCATTCTATTCTACTACCTGAGAGATATGGTGCGCAAGACAAGAACAATAGCTTCACCGGATAGAACGATTGTAAACTACATTCCTTTTGGAAGACTTCTCTCTGATATCCTTGTTGAATGCGGCCTAGTAGAGTATCTACTCAAGGAAGCTAAATACACAGATTATCTGACTGGCAAAGTAGGAGAAGCTTTCAATGCTGTGAACCTTAAGCATATGAAAATGATTACAAGTGTTGATGTGAAACCCATATCTATCCCTCAAGACACTGTGATAAAAAATAGACGTCCAGTAACGAACTATACCTACTATCAAAAAGAAGATAACCCAACAACAATTGCTTCATTTGTGGCTATAATGAGAGAAAAAGGGCATGACATGCCAAAATCCAGAGTTGAAGATGTCACCCCTAAACCTAAATACATCACCAGGAGTAAGAGGAAGCAAACTGAAGAGGATGCTGAGCCTAAGAAGAAGAAAAAGGATGAAAATGAAACCTACAAAACTTCTAGACAGGAATCTCTTCTTCTTGAGAAAATCAATAAATCACCTACGAATTATTCTGGGGACATGAATGTCACTGAGACTGTTACTGCACCATCATCATCTCAAACCACCTTCATTCCTACCTCCAATCCACAAGTGAAGTTTAAACCATCATCCTTTTCAATTCCTCCTCCAACTACCACTATCCAATCTTTACCCAACTCATCAATCAGTACCCCTATCTCGACTGAAGTCATTCCTACCTACACCTCGTCAATAACCTCATCAATCATTCAGCCAAGTGAACAAAGTTCCATGAACCTAATCTCTGAATCTCAAGTCCTCAGCATTGAGTCTATCTCTGAGGATACAATATCTGAATCTCTAGAGATTGTCACCCCTGAATCACTTATAGGCTCAGACACTATAGAAGTGACATCTCCTGCTGATCAACAAATCATTGAACATGCTTCTACTGAGATCGTTTCATCTCAGCAAGCACCACCTGAAATAAATTCTGCCAAACCTGAACTTGCTTTGGTTATCTATAACATACCACCTCCAAAATCTTTTGAAGAATGCATAAGTCGATTCAATGACAAGGCATTAAAGAAGTTTGCGAACCTAAGAGCAGAATTTAGCACAAGTACCAAGCCTATGGACCTTGAAAACTCTTGTCAAATCTTCCAGAAATGGTTGTATATTGAACTGGCAAAAATTGTAAGCTTCTCAGATGCAACCATCACTAATGGAATTCAACGGCCAAAGGAAAGAGCAGAAGCTGAAGAACGGATCAGGGTACTTAAGTTCTTGGCTGCAAAGCAGAAAGAAGTTGAAGAAAAGGGTACTTATGAATGTGATATTTTGATTCCATAGTCAATCTTTGAAAAACAACGTTGTTTACATGCTAACAGATAAACTGTTATTTCTATTAGAGTGTTTTTCTTTTTCAGGAATTCTGATCCAAATCAAACTTCATCAAGAAAATCAGAACTCTGCTGAAAAGAGAATCAAGACTAAGAGCTCATGACCTAGTAAAATCAGGGGGAGCCCAAGCACAGAAACTCATCAAGTCTAAGACTCAGGGGGAGTAATTAATGCGAAGGATAAGCTATCTTTAGAGTCTGTTATTTTCCCTGCATTACATTTATATCAAATTTGTGTCATCAAAATACATAGTTTTGTCATCATCAAAAAGGGGGAGATTGTGAGAACAAGATTTGGTTCTACAACTTTATCTCTATGTTTTGATGATATCAAATGAGTATTTATGTATGAACAATTTTGTACAACTATTGTTTGTTATTTGTGAGAATTCAACAAACAGGTTATGCTTCTGTAAATTGGCGCGAACACAATGCTTAAAGGAAAATACTCCGCCTATACACTTGAAAAGCAGAACTCATTTTTTAAGCAAATATGAAGTTCACAAGACTCTGATACAAAAGGAAAAGAGAACGAGTTCTGAATCTCTGAAGACAAAGTTTCTGATAGAACGAAGTCCAGATGCTGAAGACTTAAGCTCTCTGATCAAGGTTCTGAAGACCTAATCAAGTCTCTACTCATGCTTCAACCAGATACTATCAGAAGCCTCTGAAGATATGAAGACAACGCACCAAGTGAACAAGGTTCTAAAGACCAAGTGCTGAAGACTCTGAAGACGCTACTCTGAGGATTCGAAGACTTGAAAAATCTCAAGAACCAAGCTATGTTTTCCCTTCTTACTCATGCTCGTAAAAGCCTCTGAAGTTAAGAAGCCAAGAAAACAAAGCTACATAGTACCGCTGTACCTTAATTCAAAGCGAAAATATCTTGGTAACAGTGCAACGGTACAAACGATGATACTCTAACAAAGGATGCATATGACGCAAAAAGTTTTTATCTGTCCTCACGCTTATAGCTGCCAGCCTAGTTAGCTATAATGATTACACTTTAACGGCTCTTTCTACACGGCTATAAAAGAAGCAAATGACTTGAAGAAAGATACACACGAACGCTACTGCAATATTCTTTTCAAACTGAAATTTTTCTTAAGTCATTCTGGTCGAAATTTGTTTACATTTTCAGCTTGTATAGAAGCACATCTCTGTAAACGTAACTTATTCAAACTTAGGTTTGTGTTCCTTGAGAAAGACCTTATGGTGGTATTTCTTGAGAAGTCTAACTCGTGTGTCTTAGAGGTTGTTCCTTAAGTAAGACCTGTGAGGTTGTATTACTTGAGAAGTCTAAAACTAGAGAATTTTAGAGGTTGTGTTAGTCACCAGCATTTTGGCTAGTACATTGTAGTGATTTGTTTGAATAGTGGATTAAGACCTCGTTGAGAGAGGCAAAATCACCTTGGCTGGTGGACTAGACTAACTTGAGTATTTCTTAAGTGAACTAGTATAAACATAACGTGTTCATCGGTTTGTTTTCAACAAAGGCCATTATTGTTAAAAAGAAAGAGTCTTATAATAGGAATTTATTTTAAAGAAACAATTTTATTTTGAAAAACCGATTCAAACCCCCCTTTCTTGTGTTTTTCACACCTTCAGAGTATCCTTGATCAAGTAAAAATTTACTTAGTCACTCACACCAAGCCCTAAAGGCTTGTTTGAGACCATACAAAGCTCGTTTTATTTTATAAACATGTTTAGGATACTTATGATTTTCAAATTCGGGAGGTTGAGGATACACCTCCTCATTTATGTAACCGTTAACGAAAACACTTTTCAGGTCCATTTGAAATAATTTGAAGTTTTTGGAGCATGCAAGCGCTAGTAAAATGCGTATAGCCTCAAGGCGGGAAACCAGAGCATAAGTTTCCTCATAATCTATGCCCTTCTCTTAGTTCTAACCTTGAGCCACTAGCCCAGCTTTGTTCCGAGTTATCACTCTATTTTCATCGAGTTTATTTCTAAAAACCCAGTTAGTGCCAATGATTTGATGATCTCGCAGAGGTGGGACAGTTCCCACACATCATTTCTTTTAAACTATTTTAACTCATCTTGCATGGCCATTAACTAATGCTCATTAGTCAATGCATCTTTGGCATTTTTAGGTTTGACTTATGAAACGAATGCAAAGTGATAACAAAAATTACTTAGCTTAGAGCGTGTTGCCACGCCTTTGGTAATGTCTCCAAGAATGTTGTTGATTGAATGATCTTTGGAAGAACTCCAAGCCAAAGGAAGATCATGTGAGGGCTAAGGTCTTTCATCTATTTCGGTTTTAATTATGTCAACAAATAAGCTAAGTATTAGATTGTAATTTGAGCGGTGTCACTTCATTTGTCGGGCAAATTGCATCTAATCATCGTTGTTCATGCGTCTAAACATATAGGACTTGGTCTTACCCATAAATACATGTGCGTGATCATTATATTGGTGTCTAGTATGTTTGTCCGAGTCTTGGTCAGTTAATATGTGCAGAAAAACACAATTCTTGAAAAATGCATGTGATGCGCCGACCCAACCTAAGCATAAGTCGACTCATGCTTGTTAGAACAAAGTTTGTGGAAAGGTCAGGAAAACGCACGCTAACCCCTGCAGGTTGTGGGTCGGCGTATGGTTTTGAGAATTTGAAAATATGCAAAAATTGCATACTTGCGTCGACGCAAGACGCCAATGGGTCGACGCATGATTGTGAAACTTGCACAGTGAATTGCCACGGGTCAGTGCACGCCGACCCTCATTAAAGGATGGGTCGACCCAAACTCGCCTGAACTGAATTTTTTCACTTAAATTTTTCTGTTATTTCTGTTACAAGTTTTAGTGGGTCAAATCATTCTCTATAAATAGTTTGGTCATCTCATTTTCTAAACTAACAAGAAACGTGAAAATTTATACCAATCTTTCTCTTCATCTTCATCTTCATCCTTGAGTCAACAAAACAATTACACATAATCATTTTAGCTTGTGTTGTCCATTTTTTTGAAGTGATAACGTTCAGAATTAGGAAGTGTTGTGATCTTTATTTCTGGGTTGAGAATTGGTAGGTGTTTCTTGAATAAAACCTTAGGTTTTATCCTCCAAGAATCAAAGGAGATTTTTGGGGTTTTTGGCACAAACCATATTATTCTACAGGGATTCAGCCGTGCGAAGGTAACCGAAGAACAGAGTTTTCTTTCGGTTTAGTAGCTACAGCTGGAGGATCGTAGAAGAAAGGTTTGGGGATCGAATTGCGGAGAATTAAAGTCGGCCGAGTGAAGGTAACTGAAGAACGGTGGTTTCTTGCAGTTTAGTAGCGTGGGACGGTGACTTATTCAACCGGATTCGTGGCACTTGATTCGTCTTGAATCAAGGGAAGAGAAGGCTCTGCATCAACGATCAAAGACGTTTGGGAGTTTGGATGTTCATAGTTCTTCTCTTGTAATAAACAATTTGCAACAGCAACATATATATATATATATATATATATATATATATATATATATATATATATATATATATATATCTCTCAATTCCAATTGTGGAATTGGGGGCAGAGGTACCCAAAGTAAGGACGATTGGGGAATTGCTTAATCAAATCTCGTTTGTTCTCTCTTCCCTTAACTCTTTACGTTTGATATCATTCGAATTTGCGAAGTCTAAATTGATCGAAATTTCTGAGCTGGTGTTATATTGAGTTGTTAAATTATTTTGTAAATCTGATACAATCCCTTGGATTGTATCTAGTAGCAGCTCAACATCACATTACTTTGAAATCTGCACTTAGTGTGTTAACGCACACCAAGTGTTCGATAATTTGTTTCAACGCAAAATCAAACACATTTGCAATTTATTGTTTGTCAATTAATCTCGTTGGATTGGATTAAACATCAAGCAAGTGATACTTTGTTGATTGAGTTTTAAATTGTGTTAATCAAACTGAATTTTTCTCATCCATAATTCATTCCCAATATTGTCGTGCATATCCGATCCTTTTAGTAGAAGGTTCGTTGTAGACGTGTGATTCAGTGGTTGCTTCCGTTAAACATTTTTAAAAACAAATTTTGGTAACCATTTGCGTGTAAAACTCAAGGGATTTATTCAACCCCCCTTCTATATCCATAGCCATCGTCTAACAAGTGGTATCACGAGCTCCGGTTTATCTGGTGCTTCGGTAAAACTTCTTGGATCATGGCGAACGAACCTAAAGGGGCTTATAATAGAGCTCCGGTTTTTACAGGCAAGAATTACAGCTACTGGAAGGATTGTATGCGCGTCCATATAAATTCCATAGATCAAAAGGTTTGGACCATTATTTTAAACGGTCCCATGGAAATTATAATGACCAATGCCGAAGGCATTGTCGTTCTGAAACCCGAAGCTCAATGGAATGAGGAGGACGAGAAAAAGTACAACTATGATTGGAAGGCTCGAAATATTTTGATCTCCTCTTTGGGAGTTGACGAATATTATCGTTTCTCTCACTGTGGAACGACCAAAGCCATGTGGGATGCTTTACAAGTAGCCAACGAAGGCACTAATGATGTTAAAATGGCTCGTATTAACACACTAACGCAAGAGTTCGATCTTTTTTACATGAAGCAAGGGGAAACCATTGCGGACATGCAAAAATGATTTACTCACATTATCAACAAATTGCATGTTCTTGGTAAACCAATTCCAAACGAGGTTGCTACTAATAAGATTTTGAGGTGTCTTAACAGGGAATGGCAGCCGAAGGTCACCGTGATCAAGGAGGCTAATAATCTAGCTACTCTAGACCTCACCACACTATTTGGCAAACTCGATGAACATGAACAAATGCTCATTAGCCTTGATAAACATGAAAAGAGTATAAAGAAGGAGAAAACGAAATATACGGAAAAGAAGTCGTTTTCTCTTAAGACTTCTTGTTTAAAGACCACATCTAAAGAGCAAAGTGATGATGAAACCAACAACGACGAAGATGATGACTCCGATGATGATATGAGTCTATTTGTGAAGAGATACAATAGGTATGTTCGGAAGAATGAGATTCAACACTCGGATACAAATCTTGTTAAATTTAAGAGGCAATCTAGAAATGAAGGAAATAAGAATGGCAAGGTTAAAGGGATGTGTTACAGCTGTGGAAAATCCGGGCACTGCAAGCCGGATTGTCCATCACTTAAGAAAGACAAGGATAAGGACAAGGATAAGAGCCGTCAACATAAAAAGTCAAACAAATCTAGACGAGCATACATCACTTGGGAAAGCGATAGCGAGTCGGAAAAAGAGGACATCTCAAGTGATGAAAGTGAATCCGTTAATCTATGTCTTATAGCACGTCACAACAAGAAGAAAGAGGTAAAATACTCTAAATATGATCATTCTAATACTATGTCTTATTTAAAATTACAAAAGGCTTTTGATATGTTGCACCATGAGGCTAAGGAAGCTTTTCAATGCTTAGCCTCGAACAAAAAGATTTTTAAATACTTGGAGAAAAAAGTTTCCGATTCCGAAAAAGAATTGGAAGCTCTTAAAAACTCCATGGTGGATGCATCAAAAGCTGAGATTGATGAGAATAAGTCTCCATGGTTCAAGTTTGGGGGCTGTGATACTTGTCATATTTGGCAAAAAGAGGTGAGAACCCTTAAGCCCAAATTAAACAAGGCTCTTATGCCTAAACTTACGTTTGCTATTGATCGATCACATTATCGAGAAAGTATGAATCATCTGTATCAAAAGTATACGTATGTGATTCGAGATAGTGATAGCAAAGGTAAGTTCCAAATGAACCGTGATTGCCTATATTATTGTAAGCTTGGTCATACTATTGCTAAATGTCGTTTTAGAAGATTTCTTGTTCCAAAAGGCATTTATCAATGGTTGCCCAAGTGCGATCTTGGTTTCACTTACCGCAAAAGACCCAATGAGAATTGGGTACCTACTCTCCCTTGATTGTTTTGTAGGTACAAAGTCTTGAGACCACCGAAAGAAGATGGGTTCTAGATAATGGTTGCTCAAGACATATGACAGGAGACATATCTCTTTTCATCGACTTTGTGGCGAAGAAAAAGGGGTTTGTCACCTACGGAGATAACAATAAGGGACAGATTCTCGGTAAAGGTAGTGTAGGTAACCCCTCATCTACTACTATCTCTGATGTGCTGCTTGTGGAAGGCCTTAGACACAACCTTTTAAGTATTAGTCAACTATGTGACAATAATTACAAAGTATCTTTTTCAAAAGATTGTTGCATAGTTGAAGATAGTGACAAAAAGGATGTGTTTAAGGGCTTGAGGGTGAACAACGTCTATATGCTAGACTTAATTGAGGCATCGTTGAATGGAGACAAGTGTCTAGTCACTATGAATGAAGATTCATGGTTGTGGCATAGACGGTTGGCTCACATCAACTTTGATTTGCTTAACAAAATAATCTCTAAAGACCTAGTCATCGGTTTGCCCAAAATCAAATTCACAAAGGATCACCTTTGTGATGCTTGCCAAATGGGGAAGCAAACAAGGATCTCATTCAAATATAAAAACATCGTTTCAACTATGAGACCCCTTGAGCTCCTCCATATGGACCTCTTTGGACCATCTAGGGTTAAAACCCTAAGTGGTAACTATTATGGTTTTGTAATAGTCGATGATTTTTCTAGGTTTTGCTGGACCATTTTCTTAGAAAATAAAAGTGATACCTTTTCGGCCTTTGAGAAATTTGCTAAGTTATCTCAAAACAAGTTAAACACGAACATTGTGTCAATTAGAAGTGATCATGAGGGTGAGTTTGAAAACCATTTATTTGAAGCATTTTGTGAATCCCATGGAATTGATCATAATTTTTCCGCACCACATACCCCTCAACAAAACGGGGTTGTGGAACGTAAAAATAGAATTTTGGAAGAATTAGGAAAGACTATGATCAATGAGAGTGGACTTCCAAAATACTTTTGGGCTGACGCCATAGGTACGGCTTGTTAAGTTTTGAATAGGGTGTTCATCCGGCCTATTCTAAACAAGACACCGTATGAGCTTTTAAAAGGGCGTAAGCCAAATATCTCTCACCTTCATGTCTTTGGTTGCAAGTGTTTTGTGTTGAACAATGGAAAAGAGACACTTGGTAAGTTTGATGCCAAGGCCGACGAGGGTATTTTTCTTGGATACTCTCAGTCAAGTAAAGCTTATAGAATATATAATAAAATGTTACGGATTATTGAAGAGTCGGTACACGTTACCTTTGATGAGTCTTATCCGAGAAATGTCAGAGAAGGTAGTTCTTTTCATGGTGCAGGTGCATCTTCTGAAGACATACTCAAGGACACTGATAAGGGAACTGATCAGCCTGAAGCAATGCGTATTGAGGAGGAAAAGGATCACCAGCCAATGAAGAGTGAGGAAGATCATCTAACTAATGAAGATGACCTTCCTCTAGCATGGAAGTCTTCCAAAGACCATCCAATCGACAATATCATCGGTGACATCTCTAAGGGAGTAACCACTCGCTCTAAACTTAGTAACTTTTGTTATTACTCCGCTTTTGTGTCACAAGTTGAACCTAAAAATGCAAAGGAGGCATTACTCGATGAGCATTGGTTCTTATCAATGCAAGATGAACTAAATCAATTCAGGAGAAATGAGGTTTGGGACCTTGTCCCCCCTCCGCGAGATCATCGAGTAATCGGCACCCGATGGGTATTTAGAAATAAACTTGATGAAAATGGAGTTATAACACGAAACAAAGCGCGGCTTGTAGCGCAAGGCTATAACCAAGAGGAAGGAATCGACTATGAGGAAACTTATGCGCCGGTTGCCCGACTCGAGGCTATACATCTTTTACTTGCTTATGCTTGCACTAAGAACTTCAAATTATTCCAAATGGACGTTAAAAGTGTCTTCCTTAATGTATATATAAATGAAGAGGTTTATGTTGCCCAACCTCCGGGTTTTGAATCCCATGAATATCCTGATCATGTCTACAAACTTAAACGTGCTTTGTACGGACTTAAACAAGCCCCTAGGGCTTGGTATGAACGTCTAAGCAAATTTTTACTTGATCAAGGGTATTCAAGAGGGAAGGTTGACATAACCCTCTTTATTAAACATCAAGGAAAACATTTAATCTTGGTACAAATTTATGTTGATGATATTATCTTTGGGTCTACTAACATGACCTTGGTCAAGGAGTTTTCTAGTTTGATGCAGGGGGAGTTTGAAATGAGCATGATGGGGGAGCTTAACTATTTCCTCGGATTGCAAATCAAACAACTCGAAGAGGGCACATTCGTGAGTCAAACGAAATATTGTCTTGAGGTTCTCAATTGTTTCGACGTGCTAAACTGCAAAGCAATAGATACTTCAATGCCTACTTGTGCCAATCTTGATCGTGACGAAAATGGTAAGGAAGTAGAGGTAAAGAAGTATCGAGGTATGATTGGATATCTTCTATCTTACCGCATCACGACCCGAAATTATGTTCAGTGTATGCATATCTGCGAGGTATCAAGCACGTCCCAAGGAATCCCACTTAAAAGCAGTTAAGCACATACTTTGATACCTTTCCGGTACTCCAAAGTATGGGTTGTGGTATTCCAAAGGTAGTGTTTGTTCCTTAGTTGCTTATTTCGATTCCGACTTTACCGGGTACAAGTTGGATAGGAAAAGTACTAGTGGCACGTGTCACCTTTTCGCAAATTCCTTGGTGAGTTGGCACAGCAAGAAATAGGTTTCGGTTGCTTTGTCAACAGCCGAGGCAGAATACGTTGCCGCAGGCAGTTGTTGTGCTTAAGTCTTATGGTTTAAACAACAATTGCTTGATTTCAATTTAAAACTTGAGCGTATTCCCATTTTGTGCGATAACCCTAGTGCAAAAAACTTGACTAAGAACCCCGTATTACATTCACGCACCAAGCATATCGAAATACGCCATCATTTTCTTAGGGATCATGTAGAGAAAGGTGATGTGATCTTTGAGCATGTTGATACTAAAAATCAACTTGCTGACATTTTTACAAAACCGTTAGCCACTGAGCCTTTCTTTCACATCCGTAGGGAACTTGGCATTCTCGATATCTCGGATCGTGTTTGATAATCCTTTAAGATAGTGATCTTCACATATATACATGCTTGTTTATTCTTTTAACTAACAATGCAAAGAGATATTTAGCTATATGTGAGGGCTTTCATCGTCATAGTGATCAAGGTAATATCGTTCTGATTCATATATGTTTAACATATTTTGTGCCATGTTAACTACTTTAAACTTGATGTTTATTACATGTTGTGCATATATTGTTCATTTGGATGTTTGTTCTATGTGTGTGCATGTTTATTTATCTTTTTGGAACTTATGCTTGCAAAAATTTCAATTTTTTTTTTCATTTTTGACTTGGATGAGTCGACCAAAAAATTTCATGGGTCGACTCATGAGCTGAAGCAGTTTTCAAGGGAAACAACCGGGTTAGCTCACGCTGACTTGCGGTCGGCGCATATCAGAATTTCAAAAAATTTTCAAAACCCAGTACGCGTGCATCGACCCACCCTGTTCTTGGGTCGACGCATCTATGATGCGTTCAGAATTCTTTTTAATTGGAATGCGCGTGCTGACCTATTGTCTCCTCTCTACACTACATATCTTCATTACACTTTATGTTATGTTCATTGCATGTTAAACATATCAGAATTTTGTGGTCTTCTCCTCTCTATCTCTTCCATCTTCCCATTCAAAACATCATTTAACCTCCATTAAAAAACCCTAAAAATCAAAACCCCACAAAGGTTGATTCACAAAGGTTATAAGAAGAAGGTTTCACAAGGTTTTGGACTCAAGAACTATCAAAGGTTCAAAATTCGTGTACTGTTCATCATCTTCACCAATTCTTCAACAATGGCTTCCCAACGCACAATCGGTAAACGAACAACTAGAACTTCATCTGCCGGAACTTCTTCAACCCTGGTAACTATTAACTCTTTAATCTCTAATGAACTATCTGGTCCTTTTGAGGTAGAGTTTAGTCTTCATGTTGTTATTCCACAACATGGTTTCTATGTTTTGATGGGTCCAGACTACAAAATTCCTGAGATAACTGAAATGCTTAGTGTTCATAATTTTGGTGAGTTTCTTGAGTGTGATGATCAGTTCAATAGTGATTTGATTCGACTATTCTATTGTGGAATTAAGGGAAAATTTAAGGGTGTTGAGTTTTCATTTTCTATGAATAATGTACGTCATCCTGTAAACAATGAGTTATGGAATACTTTGTTTCATATGGATACTGATGAAAATCTCCCCAAAGTAACCGACACCAAGCTTGTTCAAAACTTTGAGTTCAAATCTGCTCTAAATTCTATGTTGCGAGAACCATATCCGGACGATGTTGTGGCAAGTGAATTCTTTCCGAAAATGTTACCACCGGTCATTTGAAATTTGTTGACCGCGTTCTACAGTGGATTGTTGCTCGTATTTTAAGACCTAAGAAAGGCAGGTACTCAAGAGTTGAGAAGGCAGAAGTTCATCTCATTTACATACTGAAGAATCGGATCAAAATCAACTGGCCACACTATTTTGCTTATCGGATGTTTGTTACCCGCGACTCCACCAAAAGTCTGGCTTTAGGTTATGCATCCTACATTCAGAACATTTTGAACAAGGCTGGCATCTTGGTTCCAAATATCAGTTACATCCAGATTTCATCCGAACATCAGTTTCGACCAAAAACACTCACCATGATGGGTTACACTTGGGATCCTGTTAAGAAGGAATTCAAGTACTGACACAGATCAACTCATCCTTTTCCACATGAACCTGAAGAACCTAACCATGACGAAGGAAATGATGATGAGGCAATACATGATAGTGACAATTAAGATGTTAACAATGGTGATGAGGTTATGCAAGAGAAAGACAACGAAGCATGGATGAGCTATCAACCTGAGGACAATTCTGATAATCAGGACTGGAGAGATTGGCAAAACAACTGTTGGACTGCTCTTGGAGACGCATATGTTCCTCCCACCTATGGCGAGGAGTATGATTGGCGTCAACCTAATTATTCTGCACCTCCAACTCCACATCCTCAACATGATTTCCAGGCATCTGAAGAGATTCTGGAAAGGTTGTACCAGATGAATCTTCAACATCAAGAATTTCAAGCATTGCAAGAAACCCGCTATAATGCTCAGGAAGAAAGGTTCACAAACTTATCCAACCAAGTCTCGACTCACATCAATAACTTCAACAGGTTTGCTGACGCCTCTATGACTCGCTTCACCCAAATGGACGAGAATTTGACTCAACAGAATCAGAATCTTGCAAACAGTCTTGGATTGCTCAATCACTCGCTACTCGAACTTAACTTGCACCTAGAGGATTTGCCACCACCATGCCAATACGATGGGGGAAGAGGTCATTCATCTAGGGGAAGGAGACCATAGAGATTAGTGCATCACATTACTTGTGTTTTGCATTTATGTTTTGCTGTTTGGATTGCATGTTATTTCCTGTTGTTTAACTTTGAACTTTGTTTCAGTTTGTTTTGGTTCTTTGTTTTTTAAACTATGGAATGAATTGCCTTTGCTTCTTATGTTCCGTATTTATCCGTTTAAAATTTTCCATTAACTGTATCATATGTGGATGCGTGTTAGTGTTGCCATGTTGCAAATATGTGGATGAATCCTTACTTGTTATAGTGATATTCTTTTGACCACCTTCTTCTCTTCTTTTTGATGTTGACAAAGGGGGAGAAGGATAGCAAGCAGAAATTAACCAATAAATTAACCAAGTGTTAAAGACAGGGGGAGCTTGTTCATTCTCAAATTATAAATCAAGAGAAAGCTAAACAGTGTTGCCATCATCAAAAAGGGGGAGTATGTGAGGGCTAAGGTCTTTCATCTATTTCAGTTTTAAAGATGTCAACAAATAAGCTAAGTATTAGATTATAATTTGAGCGGTGTCACTTCATTTGTCGGGTAAATTGCATCTAATCATCGTTGTTCATGCGTCTAAACATATAGGACTTGGTCTTACCCATAAATACATGTGCATGATCATTATATTGGTGTCTAGTATGTTTGTCTGAGTCTTGGTCAGTTAATATGTGCAGAAAAACAGAATTCTTGAAAAATACATGTGATACGCCGACCCAACCTAAGCATGAGTCGACTCATGCTTGTTGGAACAAAGTTTGTGGAAAGGTCGGGAAAGCGCACGCTAACCCCTGCAGGTTGTGGGTCGACGCATGGTTTTGAGAATTTGAAAATATACAAAAATTGCATACTTGCGTCGACGCAAGATGCCAATGGGTCGACGCATGATTGTGAAACTTGCAAAGTGAATTGCCACGGGTCAGCGCACGCCGACCCTCATTAAAGGATGGGTCGACCCAAACTCGCCTGAACTGAATTTTTTCACTTAAATTTTTCTGTTTTTCAGTTACAAGTTTTAGTAGGTCAAATCATTCTCTATAAATAGTTTGGTCATCTCATTTTCTAAACTAACAAGAAACGTGAAAATTTATACCAATCTTTCTCTTCATCTTCATCTTCATCTTTGAGTCAACCAAACAATTACACATAATCATTTTTGCTTGTGTTATCCATTGTTTTGAAGTGATAACGTTCAGAATTAGGAAGTGTTGTGATCTTTATTTCTGGGTTGAGAATTGGTAGGTGTTTCTTGAATAAAACCTTAGGTTTTATCCTCCAAGAATCAAAGGAGATTTTGGGGGTTTTTGGCATAAACCATTTCGTTCTACAGGGATTCAGCCGTGCGAAGGTAACCGAAAAACAGAGTTTTCTTTCGGTTTAGTAGCTATAGTCGGAGGATCGTAGAAGAAAGGTTTGGGGATCGAATTGCGGAGAATTGAAGTCGGCCGAGTGAAGGTAACTGAAGAACGGTGGTTTCTTGCAGTTTAGTAGTGTGGGACGATGACTTGTTCAACCGAATTCGTGGCACTTAATTCGTCTTGAATCAAGGGAAGAGAAGGCTCTCCATTAATGATCAAAGACGTTTGGGAGTTTGGATGTTTATAGTTCTTCTCTTGTAATAAACAATTTGCAACAACAACATATATATATCTCAATTCCAATTGTGGAATTGGGGGCAGAGGTACCTAAAGCGAGGACGATTGGGGAACTGCCTAATCAAATCTCGTTTGTTCTCTCTTCCCTTAACTCTTTACGTTTGATATCATTTGAATTTACGAAGTCTAAATTGATCAAAATTTCTGAGTTGGTGTTATATTGAGTTGTTAAATTGTTTTGAAAATCTGATACAATCCCTTGGATTGTATCTAGTAGCATCTCAACATCACATTACTTTAAAATCTGCACTTAGTGTGTTAACGCACACCAAGTGTTCGATAATTTGTTTCAACGCAAAATTGAACGCATTTGCAATTTATTGTTTGTCAATTAATCTCGTTGGATTGGATTAAACATCAAGCAAGTGATACTTTGTTGATTCAGTTTTAAATTGTGTTAATCAAACTGAATTTTTCTCATCCATAATTCATTCCCAATATTGTCGTGCATATCCGATCCTTTTAGTAGAAGGTTCGTTGTAGACGTGTGATTCAGTGCTTGCTTCCGTTAAACATTTTTAAAAACAAATTTTGGTAACCATTTGCGTGTAAAACTCAAGGGATCTATTCAACCCCCTTCTAGATCCATAGCCATCGTCTAACAGATCATTCACTTTATTTGGATTCTTATCCTTCTCCTTTTAAGAATCATTATCTTCCTCCTCCTCAGGTTTCACTGCTTCAAGCCGATCAATTCCCTTTTCGGTGTCCTTGACTATGTCTTCTAAAGATACAGATGCATCATGAAAAGAAATACCTTTCCCAACATTTCTAGGATAAGACTCATCAAAACTTACATGCACAAACTCTTCAACAGTAAGTAATCTCTTATTGTACACTTTATAAGCCTTGCTTGATTGAGAGTATCCAAGAAAGATACTTTCATCGACTTTTGCATCAAAATTTCCAAGGTTATCCCTATAATTATTTAAGACAAAACATTTGCATCTGAAGATATGAAGATGTGATAAATTTGGCTCTCTACCTTTTAAGAGTTCATAAGGTGTTTTGTTCAAAATAGGACGAATAAGTATCCTATTCAAAACATAACATGTCGTGCTAATGGCATCAGCCAAATAATATTTTGGTAGACTACTCTCATTGATCATAGTTCTTGCCAACTCCTCTAAAATTATGCTTTTACGCTCCACACCACCATTTTGTTGTGGAGTTCTAGGAGCAGAAAAAGTATGCTCAATGCCATGTTTATCACAATAATTCTCAAATAGGTGGTTTTCAAATTCACCTCCATGATCACTTCGAATAGCAACTATGTTAGGGCTTAATTTATTTTGGGATAACTTTGAAAATGATGTGAAAGCGGAAAAAGTTTCATCTTTACTACACAAGAAGATGGTCCAACAAAATCTAGAGTAATTGCCTACTATAACAAAACCATAGTAATTTCCACCTAGGCTTTTTGTCCTAGAAAGACCAAAAAGATCCATCTGGAGAAGCTCAAGGGGTCTAGAAGTTGAAACGATATTTTTGGATTTAAAAGAGAGCCTTGTTTGCTTTCCCATTTGGCATGCATTGCATAGGTGGTCTTTTAAAAATTTAATTTTTGGTAGAACGATGACTAGATCTTTTGAGACCACTTTATTGAGTAGATCAAAGTTAACATGTGTTAAGCGTCTATACCATAACCAATAGTCTTCACTCATGGTTACTAAACACTTAGTACTTGTTAAATATACATTATCCAAGTTAAGCATATAGATGTTGTTAGCCCTCAAGCCCTTAAACGAACAATCTTTCTTTTCGTTTAATGCTAAGAAGTTTATGTTTAAGAAATTAAACAAGTATTACGTCAGAGATAGTAGTAGAAGAGGGATTACCTACACTATCTTTACCAAGTATTGACCCTTGTCGTTATCTCCATAGGTTACAAATCTTTTCTTCTTTGGCTTGAAGTCAATGAATAGGGAAATGTCACCCGTTATATGCCTTGAGCATCCACTATCAAGAAACCACATTCTCTCCATGGAGTCAAGACATTCAACCTACAAAATAAAAAAAAAAGGTGGTAGGTACCCAATTTTTATTGGGTCCTTGAGAGTTAGTGAAAACATTGTTGCATTTGGGCAACCATTGAAATACACCTTTAGGAACTAGAAACCTCCTAAATTTTCACTTTGCAATGGTATGGCCTTTCTTGCAACAATAGTGACAAGTCAAGTGACAATGAGAATGAATTTCACTCTTTGATTCTTTTATAACAAAATTATACTTTATGTATGGTGCATATAAAGGTCTTTTGAATTTTTTTGGATCAACCATGAAAGTCACTTTTAGTTCTAAAGCCATGCTTAATTTAGCCTTTAGAGTAGTAACCTCCTTTTGCCAAATGTTACAAGTCTCACAACCAAACAAAGAAGGTTTTTATCCTCAATCTTATATTTTTTAGCATCTAAAATGGTTTGTTTAAGAGCTTCCATTTGTTTTTGTTTCTAAAATTTTAGCTTCATAATAGGAAAATATTATCTTATTTGAAGCCAACCTTTTAAAAGCATTTATGCCTTCACCGTATAGATTCTCAAAATCAGTTTGTAATTCATACTGATACATTTCATCAATAGGTTCATATTTAGAATGACTTACATTTTTCTTCTTATGATGATGGGCCATGAGACAAAAATCTGCCTCTTCATCACTTTCACTTGAGCTACCATCACTTACGGATTCGTTATCGCTTTCCCAAGCTATGTATGCTCTTCTAGGCTTAATAGACTTCTTATATTGACCCTTACCTTTGTCTAAGTTATAGACAATCTGGCTTGTAATGTCCCAATTTACCACAATTAAAACATGAACCTTTAGATTTTCCTTTCTTGTTATCATCTTGATTTGAGGAATTAACTTGTCTTCTAAAGTTGATGAGATTATTATCAGAGTGCTTTAATCCATTTCTCTTGATGTATTTGTAATACCTTTTAATAAACATCCCCATTTCTTCATCATCTGACTTCTCATTGTCACTAGCATCACTTTCACCATGCTCTTTTGTTAAGGCTTTGAAACTAGAAGCCACAAGAGTGATTGACTTCTTTTCCACCTTCGTTTCCTTGTTCCTTTCTTTTTTAACCTTCTTCTCATGCTTATTTAAGCTAATGAGCTCTTGCTCATGTTCATCAAGCTTGCCAAACAAAGTAGTAGTGCCCAAAGTTAATAGGTTGTTAGCTTCCTTGGTGGCGGTGACCTTAGGTTGTCATTCCCTATTAAGACATCTCAAAACTTTTTTAGTAGCAATATCATTGGAAACTGACTTACTAAGTGTATTCAAAAGGTTTACAAGATGAGGGAATCTCTTTTTCATATTGGCAATGGTTTCACCATGCTTCATATGAAAGAGTTCAAACTATTGTTTTAAAGTATTGATTCTATGTTGTTTCACTTAATTTGTACCCTCATGGGCAACTTGTAATGTGTCTCACATAGCTTTAGCAGTTTCGCAATGAGAAACACGATAATATTCTTCAACTCCTAAAGCAGAGATTATAATGTTATGTGATTTCCAATCACAATACCACTTTTCTCATCTTCCTTATTCCATTGTGCTTCCGGTTTAGGTAAAAAACACCATTCACATTGGTCATGGTAATTTCAAATAGACCATTTTGAATGGTGATCCATACTTTTCTACCAATAGAATTAATATCAATACACATACAATCTTTCCAATAACCATAGTTCTCACCATTGAAAACCAGCGCTTTATTATACGCCCTGTAGCGTGCGATTTTTGTCAGTGACGCGACCACCTTTTCGCCATGGGTTTCTCCTCACCGCAATGGTAGGAGTGGGGTGCTACTTTCTGATTTCTTATTTATCCTGTGAAGCTGGAAAGGAAAGGGAAGCTATCTAGAACTAACCTTGTACGCAAATGTTTAACTGAACAAATGCTAAGAGAGATTGGGGAGTTCGGGGTCAGGTTATACAATGGGGAGTTGTCAATTATCCATCCTATATGTGGTTATCCACAGGTTGTTAGCAAATTTCCTTACTACTTTCTACTTACTGGTGTTTATCTATTGTGGGTTGGGAAAGTTTCTCCTTCGGGAGTGTTTGAGAGAGAGAGAGAGAGTTTTTGTTTGATTTCAGGTTTTCTGATGTTTTTGATAAAGTACTGGACCTACAGTTTTTGATTGGTGGATGAAGGTATTGGACCTAAAGTTTTTTATTGGTGTGCTCGCTAAGATTTTGCAATCTTATGCCTACGTATTCCCATTAAAGAAAACAGGGAAATCAGAGCAATCCTAGTTCCTCCTATTCTATGGGAGGAAAAAGGATATTTGGTGTCTTGTTCAAAGCCCAAGATTGAAGCTAAAGGTTATTTGTGTCTTGTTCAAAGCCCAAGATTGAAGCTAAAAGATTTGACTGAGAGAGAATTTATCATCTCTAAAGGGAGACATCTCGTCTGTTTATCACAACTGTTGGGTGACTGATTATAAAGGAGAATTACTTTAACTGGGATATGTGAATCTAGCAATGCCATAATTTCCTTTAAGAGGGATTTGTCCTGAAGGAGAAAACTTTAACTCAATGTTGAGCAATGCCATTTTTCCTTAGGAATTATTCATGCTAAGAGAGGGACAGTGGCGTGGATGTAAATAATCCAGAGGCTTGCCACTTACAACAATTAGATGAAAGAGGAAGTTTACCAGGATAAGAGATGGACTACGGCTTGGATATTTGAATCAACATGTATGCCACTTACAACAATTATCTAGGATTAAGGTTTATTTTGAATGTCTATTTTGATGTGTGATTGTACAGAGAAATGTCCTCCTACAGAGAGTTTTTTTCATTTCCTCTGAGGGGATGTTGGTTTTATTGTGTGCCTTGATCAAAGCCCAAGGTTGAAGCTAAGAGATTGATTGACTCCACTGGGGAGGTTATTATATCTGTCTTGTATAAAGCCCAAGATTGAGGTAAAAAAGAGAGACTGACTCTTTCGGGGATATCATTATACAAAGCCTAAGAGAAGGTTAAAAGTTGACTTTTCCGGGGAAATATGTTGTCTGTCTTGTATAAAGCCCAAGATTGAGGCTAAAGAAGGATTTTTGACTCCACTGGGGAATATTTGTAGGTGTCTTGTACAAAGCCCAAGATTGAGGCTAAAAGGGATTCTTGATTCTACTGGTGAGAGGTTTTATCTGTCTTGTACAAAGCCCAAGATTGAAGCTAAGAGAAGTTTGACTCTGCTGGAGAGTATGATTTGTCTTGTACAAAGCCCAAGATTGAGGCTGAAAAGATAATTGACTCTGCTTAAGGAGATTTTATATGTGTCTTGCACAAAGCCCAAGATTGAGGCTGAAAAGATATTTGACTGACTCAGCTGAGGAATTTTAGTTGTCTTGTACAAAGCCCAAGATTGAGGCTGAAAAAGACTGACTCAACAAGAGAGTGTTTTTATCTGTCTTGTATAAAGCCCAAGATTGAGGCTAAAAAGAGATTGTGTAACACCCTTTTCTACCCCACGAATAAATACGAAAAAAATACACAATTCATCAGAGTAAAATCAGAACCACCTCAAAGGGTGCACATTTCTCAATAAACTCAAATAAAACAATTGCTCCGTAAACACGGATTTTCCTCAATTTATTCAAAAAGCAAACAAATAGCAGCGGAACCACCATAACCACGATAATCCAAATCCAAAATATTTTAAAATAAAACCATAATCATCAAATAACAACAAAATGTCAACATAATATGTTTCGACTCAATGACCCAACCCGATGTTACACTATCAGAGCAAGACCCTCTACTTCGACCAAAAGCACTAAGAACTCCAAAAGTCCTCGAAGGCATCCACAGCTAAGCCTGATCACCTGCACGTTATCCACGTGGAGGCAACATTCAAACAGGCAGGGTGAGTAATCACAATTCATTATAATCAATATAAAAACATAATATGCATAAAATGGCGTCATCATCATATACAACATCATCAGGATCATCACAAAGGAAAACATCGAAATCACGACATCGCAAATCACATCAATGCCAATTAAATGCAATGCACAACAAGACTCATGCATGTGGTACCAATCGTCACAGTCGATGGACACTAGGCCATCACCCTCCAAAGATCCCTGTTATTAGGATCGATTCTACACAAGAACCAGAGCACGTCATAATACCTCACATCCATACAATGGGATGGAAGCCACCATAGACCGAAGCCTAACTCACTGGACCGAAGTCCTATAATGCTATGAATGCATGATGCACAATGTCAATATCATCATCATCAACAAAAGTCATTACGTGCATCATCATTCATCAAAATCTCATATCAATCATATCGTCATTTATTCATCAAAATATCATGAATCATCATCTTATAATCACCAATATCACTCATGGTAAATCACATCAAAATAGTCCTGTATCATCATCTCTTAATCATTCATATAATCCATGGTCATTCACATCATCATTTAATCATCAATATACTCGTGGTAATTCATACCTTCAATTAATCATCAAATATCATGTATAAACAGCTCATAATCATCAATATACATCATGGTAATTCATATCATCAATTAATCATCAAACATCAAATATACACAGCTCATAATCGTCAATATACTCATGGTAATTCATATCATCAATTAATCATCAAACATCATATATACACAGCTCATAATCATCAATATATATCATGGTAATTCATTAGAATAATCACAGCTCAAAACACCAAGACATCACAAGAATCATAAAACAAATTCACGAACAGCTGGCGTTCGCTACAAAGTTCGCCGTGCGAACCTATTCGCTGGGGTGTTCGCTTTGCGAGCTTCCAGCAAACCCCCAAATCCCATACAAAAACCAGAGGAACCCCATTCTATCTCTCCTCGCCACCCTCATTCGCCTAGCGAGCTATTCGCTGGAAAGTTCGTTGTGCGAACTAAAGACCATCCTTCACATTTCATCCCAGAATCTCAAATAATATTATCGCGTATTCGCTGCGCTATTCGCCTTGCGAATAATTCATTCGTCGTGCGAACTTGCAATTTCCTGCAATCGCTGCTACGCATCAGTAGCACAACAGACCTCAAAACTCTTACGGGTTCAACTTCAATTACCCCAAAAACATTCCTAAGGCATTATGGCAATCAAAGGCACAAAACCCACAACTATTAGGTCGATTCATTACAGTATCCTAAACCTCAAAATCCCCTAAACCTTCACAAACCCCAAAGATTCTCATAACTCCCATAAATCCCTTTCTCTACAAGATCCCACATATCATCAACAAAAGGTTTAGCCTCAAAGGCCTACTTTTATCCGAATCAATTCAACCCTTCACCTTCATCATCAATCCACAAAAATACCCCTAAATCACCAATTTACTCATAAACCCTCAAACCCTCATAAATCAGCTTTAAACACATCGAATTCCTATATTGAAAACAATGAAAGACAATACTCCCCATACCTTAGATTGTCGATTCCGAGCTTTCTCTCTTGAGTCTTTGGAAACCTTCTCGAATCCTAGCCTCTTCCCTTTTTCCTCAAAGCTCTCGCCTTTTCCTTCTTTTCCACGGTCTAACAAAATGAATTCTATTATCAAATTCTCCTTTTTGTTAAACCTAACTCTTGGGCTTCTAAGATGGGATTCCCCATAATACCCTCACTAATCCTCCTCAAAAGTCCATCTTACCCTTAATTCCTCTAATATTATTTAAATTAATAATAATACTAATATATTCCATATTATATACTATTATTTAACTAAATAACCAAAACTCCACAAAATTCCACACAATGCCCAAAACACCAAAATTCACCAAAAATCACGAATATTATATTTAAATAAATTAAATAAATATTCTTACAAATTTTGGGGTGTTACAACTTTCCCCCACTTAAATAATTTTCGCCCTCGAAAATTACCTCAAGGAAATAGAGTCGGATACGACCCTCTCATCTGATCTTCACATCTCAAGTCCAATTTTCCTCATTTTTGGATCGTCTTAATCTTCTTGGTCGTCGCTTGCACAATTCCAGGCCCGAGTACCACACTCTTGCCCGATTCATACCAACACAACGGAGTCCTACACCTTCTTCCACACAAAGCTTTATACAGCGTCATCCCAATACTAGCATGAAAATTGTTGTCGTAGGTAAACTCGATCAACGGCAAATGACTATCCCATGATCCACCTTGATCCAACACACAAGCTCTCATCAAATCCTCTAAGGATTGGATAGTCCTTTCTGTCTGACCGTCCGTTTGCGGATGATAGGAAGAACTCATCCTCAACTTAGTACCCAAAGCATCTTGCAAACTCTTCCAGAACCTAGATGTAAATCTCGGATCTCTATCCGACACAATACTCAAAGATATCCCATGTAACTTCACAATCTCCTAAATATACATCTTGGCTAACTTCTGCATAGAATGATTAATCTTCATCGGCAAGAAATGAGTCGATTTGGTTAATCTATCTATGATCACCCAAATAGAATCATTCCCTTTTTCAGTCTTCGGCAATCCCAACACAAAATCCATGGAAATACTATCCCATTTCCATTCCAGAATATTCAACGGTTGCATCATACCTAAAGGCTTCTGACGCTCAATCTTCGACTTCTGACAAGTCAAACACGCATAAACAAACTCCGCAATATCCTTCTTCATACCTGGCCACCAAAACAACTTTTTCAAATCCTGGTACATCTTCGTAGCACCGGGATTAGTACTCAATCTGCTTCGATGTCCTTCTTCCAGGATGCTCTTCTTAATTTCTGGAACATCTGGAACACACACTCTATCTCGAAACCTCATTACACCATTCTCATCTATCCGGAATTCACCTCTGTCACCTTGGTTAATTAACGTTAATTGGTTCACCAACTTCAAATCCACTTGCTGACCCACTCTGATTTCCTCTAAAATACCACTTGTCAGCTTCAACATTCCTAACTTCATACTGGCAAGAGTCTCTTCACACACCAAACTCAAATCTCGAAACTATTCGATTACTCCTAATTCTCTCACTATAAGCGTCAACATATGCAATGACTTTCTGCTTAACGCATCGGCCACTACATTTGCTTTGCCCGGATGGTAACTCAAATCAAGGTCATAATCCTCCAGTAATTTCAACCACCTTCTCTGCCTCATATTCACTTCCTTCTGGTCGAACAAGTACCCCAAATTCTTATGATCACTGAACACTTCAAATTTAGAGCCAAACAGATAAGTCTCCAAATCTTTGACACAATCACCACGGCGGCCAACTCTAAGTCATGCGTAGGATAATTCCTCTCATGAACTCTCAATTGTCTCGAAGCATAGGCAACAACTTGTCCATTTTGCATCACTACTCCACCAAGACCCATCTTCGACGCATCACAATACACCACAAAAGATTCACTCGGATTAGGCAAAATCAACACTGGAGCGGTCGTTAACCTCTTCTTCAATTCCAAAAACTCTCTTCGCAAGCTACATCCCACACAAAAGCTTGACCCTTTCGAGTCAACTGAGTCAAAGGTAATGCCAACTTAGAAAAGCCTTCGATAAACTTGCGGTAATAACCCGCCAATCCCATAAAACTTTGGATCTCAGCAGCGGACTTTGGAGTCTCCCACTGCAATACAACATCAATCTTAGAAGGATCAACAGCAATTCCGCCACTTAAAATCACATGGCCAAGGAAACTCACTTCCTTCAACCAAAACTCACCCTTCGACAGTTTCACATACAACTCCTTCTCTTTCAACACTTGCAACACAGTCCTCAAATGCTCAACATGCTCTTCTTCAGGTTTTGAGAATATCAGAACATCGTCAATAAAACTCGCCACAAACTTATCCAAATATTTATGAAAAATCTGATTTGTATACTCCATGAACACCAGGTGCATTAGATACACCAAACGACATCGCAGTATACTCATAGTCACCATACCTCATCCGGGAAGCTATCTTCGGAATATCATCAGGCTTAACATGAATCTGATGATAACCAGACCTCAAATCAATCTTGTTAAAACACCAGCGCCCACTAATTGATCCCTCAAATCATAAATTCTCGGAAGTGGATACTTATCCTTGATCGTCACTTTATCCAATCGTCTATAATCCGCACACAACCTCATAATACCATCTTTCTTCTTCACCGAAAGCACAGGAGCACCCCACAGAGAAACACTCAGTCTAACAACTTCATCCCAAGCAACTTTTCCACTTGTTTCTTCAATTTTCCTAACTCAGATGCAGATATCCGGTAAGGAGCCATTGACACCGGACTCATACCTGGTATCAAATCCGCCGCAACCTCTACCTCACGCTCTGGAGGCAAATCACTTACGTCATCAGTAAACTTCCAAAATTTCATAAACAAAAGGCAAAACACCCACTTCTCCACCTTCACTAATACTTAAAGTTACCCTCAACATAAACATCTCAGCACCATCCTGCATCGACTCATCAAAACCATCTGTAAGCACTTGGCTTAAACAATTCACTGCGCACACCACTTAAGCTCGCAAGACACGTCTATCCCATCCAACATGATCCCGTCTATTATGAACAAGAGATTAAGGGTGATCACTTCCTTAATTTTTCAATAAAAGCCGACTATCATGAGGCAATACAAACCATCTTTACCAAACTATCGTAGCATCCAACACCGCACTTAGTCATCGCTCCACACATGAAGCATCTTGGAGAAACACCATCTTCTCCCCCACTTGTTTCATTCCCAACCTGCAAATGGAAAACAAAACAAGCATCGACAGTGTTTCCACACACATGTCGCACACTAGGGAATAAACAACATTAGACAACCTGGCCGGACGGACCGACCTGCTCTGATACCACTAATGTAACACCCTTTTCTACCTTACGAATAAATACGACAAAAATACACAATTCATCAGAGTAAAATCAAAACCACCTCAAAGGGTGCACATTTCTCAATAAACTCAAATAAAACAATTGCTCCGTAAACACGGGTCTTCCTCAATTTATTTAAAATGCCATCAAATAGCAGCGAAACCACCATAACCAGGACAATCCAAATCCAAAATGTTTTAAAATAAAACCGCAGTCATCAAATAACAACAAAATGTCAACATAATATGTTTCGACTCAACGACCCAACCTGATGTTACACTATCAAAGCAAGACCCTCTACTTCGACCAAAAGCACTAAGAACTCCAAAAGTCCTTGAAGGCATCCACATCTAAGCCTGGTCACCTACACGTTACCCACGTGGAGGCAACATTCAAATAGGCAGGGTGAGTAATCACAATTCATTATAATCAATATAAAAACAGGATATGCATAAAATGGCGTCATCATCAAATACAACATCATCAGGATCATCACAAAGGAAAACATCGAAATCACGACATCGTAAATCACATCAATGCCAATTAAATGCAATGCACAACAAGACTCATGCATGTGGTATCAATCGTCACCGTCGATGGATACCAGGCCATCACCCTCCAAAGACCCCTATCATTAGGATCGATTCTACACAAGAACCGGAGCACGTCAAAATACCTCACATCCACACAATGGGATGGAAGCCACCATAGACCGAAGCCTAACTCACTGGACCGAAGTCCTATAATGCTATGAATGCATGATGCACAACGTCAATATCATCATCATCAACAAAAGTCATTACGTGCATCATCATTCATCAAAATCTCATATCAATTATATCGTCATTTATTCATCAAAATATCATGAATCATTATCTTATAATCACCAATATCACTCATGGTAAATCACATCAAAATAGTCATGTATCATCATCTCTTAATCAGTCATATAACCCATGGTCATTCACATCATCATTTAATCATCAATATACTCGTGGTAATTCATACCTTCAATTAATCATCAAACATCATGTATAAACAGCTCATAATCATCAATATACATCATGGTAATTCATATCATCAATTAATCATCAAACATCAAATATACACAGCTCATAATCGTCAATATACTCATGGTAATTCATATCATCAATTAATCATCAAACATCATATATACATAGCTTATAATCATCAATATACATCATGGTAATTCATCAGAATAATCACAGCTCAAAACACCAAGACAACACAAGAATCATAAAACAAATTCGCGAACAGCAGGTGTTCACTACAAAGTTTGCCGTGCGAACGTGTTCGCTGGGGTGTTTGCTTTACGAGCTTCCAGCGAACCCCCAAATCCCATACAAAAACCAGAGGAACCCCATTCTATCTCTCCTCACCACCCTCATTCGCTGGAAATTTCGATGTGCGAACTAAAGATCATCCTTCACATTTCATCCCAGAATATCAAATAACATTATCGCGCATTCGCTGCGCTATTCGCCCAGCGAGTCTGGGACGAATGTTCGCCTTGCAAATAATTCATTCACTGTGCGAACTTGAAATTTTCTACAATCGCTGCTACGCATCAGTAGCACAACAGACCTTAAAACTCTTACGGGTTCAACTTCAATTACCCCAAAAAAATCCCCAAAACATTCCTAAGGCATTATAGCAATCAAAGGCACAAAACCCACAACTATTAGGTCGATTCATTACACTATCCTAAACCTCAAAATCCCCTAAACCTTCACAAACCCCAAAGATTCTCATAACTCCCATAAATCCCTTTCTCTACAAGATCCCACATATCATCAACAGAAGGTTTAGCCACGAAGGCCTACTTTTATCCAAATCAATTTGACCCTTCACCTTCATCGTCAATCCACAAAAATACCCCTAAATCACCAATTTACTCATAAACCCACAAACCCTCATAAATCAGCTTTAAACATATCGAATTCCTATACTGAAAACAATGAAAGATAATACTCCCCATACCTTAGATTGTCAATTCCGAGCTTTCTCTCTTGAGTCTTTGGAAACCTTCTCGAATCCTAGCCTCTTCCCTTTTTACTCAGAGCTCTCGCCTTTTTCTTCTTTTCCACGGTCTAACAAAATGAATCCTATTCTCAAATTCTCCTTTTTGTTAAACCTAACTCTTGGGCTTCTAAGATGGGCTTTCCCCATAAACTCTCACTAATCCTTCTAATAGTATTTAAATTAATAATAATACTAATATATTCCATGTTATATACTATTATTTAACTAAATAACCAAAACTCCACAAAATTCCACACAATGCCCAAAACACTAAAATTCACCAAAAATCACGAATATTATATTTAAATAAATTAAATAAATATTCTTACAAATTTGGGGTGTTACAGATTGACTCAACAAGAGAGTACTTTTGAGGAGATTGACTCAACAAGAGAGTGCTTATATGGTGTCTTGTACAAAGCCCAAGATTGAGGCTGAAAAGGGTTGACTCAACAAGAGAGTGCTTTTAGGAGATTGACTCAACAAGAGAGTGATGAAAAGGTGATTGACTCAACAAGATAGGGCTTTTGTTTGTCTTGCACAAAGCCCAAGATTGACGCTGAAAAAGGTTAACTCAACAAAAGAGTGTTTTAAGAAAGAAGATTGACTCAACAAAAGAATGCTTTTGAGGCTAACTCTGCTGAGGAAAATCATTATACAAAGCCTAAGAGGAGGCTGTCTTCTGCTGAGGATTATTGAGATCCAGAGGCATGTCCAAGTCGGGGGATCAACTCTTGCTGAGGGTTTACAGAAGAGTTGAGGTATCAGATGCCTTGAGGTTCTGATTTGGGATAGTGTTATCCTGATGATAAGCTGACCCTAGCTGGGGAATTTTAGGATGAAAGATTGAGTTTTAGATCCTGTGAGAGGTTTAACTCTACTGGAGATTGATTAAATGACCAGGGTTTCTCCTGTGTTTGTAGGGAACTTGAGAATGTCTTTGAGATCCAAGAGGAGATTAGACTATCCAAGTCTACTGGTATGGAAGAGTTTATCTTTGTATGATGCCCAAGAGGAGGCTGGTACTCTAAGGGATAAGAATCAACCCTTAAATTGGTCTGAGGTTTTGACTCTTTGGAAAGACTGCTCTAACAAAGGATGACTAAGTTTTGTCCTATACCTTTAAGAGGTCTTCAGGGTCCTTGTATTAAGCCCAAGAGAAGGTATGAGAACTTCTAAGAAGCCGGAGGGTCCTTGTACAAAGCCCAAGAGGAGGCTAGGATGCTTTTAGGAAGCCTGCGGGTCCAAACTTAAGAAAAGTTCAAGAAAAGTTTCACCGGGAATAATCTTTTCTTTAGTGAACAGTTCTTAGGTTTGAAGAGAGGTTTCACCGGGAATTAATTCTCTCTGGGGTAAATGAACTTCTTTGACAATATTCTAATAGTGACAGTCTGAGAAAAGTTTCACCGGGAATAATGCATTTCTCTTTGTTCCATATTGTATAAGACCAAGAGGAGGCAAGACTGTATCTGGAATTCCTATGGGGAACTAGTTTTAACTGTGTTGAAAGAGTGACCACTGGCTTTATCTAGTTCTAGACCTAGTTGTCGGGGAAAACTCTAAGCAGATAATATACAGGCATATATATACAGATGAAATATATACTGTATGTAAAAAAGGGTAGGAGGACTTACAGGTGAGCAAGCTTCCAGCACAAACAAATATATAGATATGTGCAAGTATGTAAAAGAAAGCTGATAAAACTTATAGGTGAGCAAGCTTCCATTGTAACAGCTGTATGGTTAGTTGTTCAAGAACTTAAAGAAAGTTTTGATAACATCTATGAATTTGAGCCTAAATCAAAAGGGAAAGTTGTTTTTGAAAAGAAAATTGGGGCTTATACTCAAGGAGAGACCCAGATGAAAAACAGTAATTATACCGTTGATCTGAGAACTGTACTGGGACTTATACAATGACTGAGGCCCAAAAAGGTTTTATTCACAAAGGGATGGGACTTACACTCTATCAAGAGGCCCAAAAGTTTATTTTTATACGAGGGATAGGGCTTACAACTCAAGGAGAGGCCCATGGAAAGACATTGATCGCACCGTTGTTTTTTAAAACTGGTGGGACTTATACAATGACTGAGGCCCAAAATTATTTATGTACAAAAGAGGGTTGAGTCTTACACTCTATTAGAGGCCCAAAGTGTATTTTAAAAAGAAAGATGTGACTTACAACACAAGGGGAGGCCCAGATGGTTTTTGTTTAAAAGGCGACGATCGCGCTGAGATTTTTAAAATTGTATTGGGACTTATACAATGACTGAGGCCCAAAAATGGTTTCCTGTACAAAGGGGTTGGGTCTTACACTCTATTAGAGGCCCAAAGTGTTTTGAAAAAGATTTGTGAGGGTGAAAATAATCAAAACCCTAATTTGATTATAAAATGTATTTTAATTGAATAAAAATCCAATTAAAACGATCAAAATTATCAAACATGTGTGAAAAACAAGTTGTGATCTTGGATTAATGTTTGAAAAATCATGTTTCATTCATAGAATGATTTGAAAATCATTTGAATTTGCAAAATCAAGAGAAAGAAATATCTTTATATGTTTAAAAACAAATAAAAACATAATTCTTTACAAAAATACCAAATATATGAAATAAGTAATATTTTTGTGAAATTTTTGTAGAATAAAATATTTTAATATTTTTGGGAATTTTCAAAAAAGAACCAATAAAAAATAATTCAAATGGAGAGAGAAATTAATTTTGGAATTAATTAATAAAAACCATAAAAATGTGAAAAATAGCAAAAAATATGAGAAATGGCAAAATGGTCTGGGTGGGTGTTGAACTCACGACCTTCCCTCCAAACACACATGCGCGCTACCACTGGGGTGGTAATACATCCGTGTATCAAAACCACCCCATGAATATATATGAGATGCCTTGTTTTTAGGCCTGGCCAAGGCGCCGTGGCCTGGCCCTTGCCCAAGGCAAGGCCTGATTTTAAGCCTCTTGCATGAAGGCACTAACTTCCTCATTTCTCCATGGATTGGGACAAAATTTAGGTGTATCCTGCCTAGAATTTTATGAGGAATCCAATGGTGCCCTTGGAATTTTCAGAAAATGTCCCTATTTTAAAATTCGATAGTGATTTCAAAATAGGCCTAAATTTGCATGTTCTATGATATCTCATCATACAGGCAGTAATAACATGGTAAATTGGTTCAAACACAACATATATGATATGTATGAGACGTCCATTATCAATGAACCTCAAAGCAATGCATGATTTAGAGAGTTCAAGTTGCGATGCACTTACCTCTTGAAGCTTCTTGTGCTATCTGTCAAGTTCCTTATGCCAGAAGTAATTCAATGTTTTGACCACTCTTGATTGATCCCTTAGAAGCTTTTAGGATGATCAAAACCAGCTGGAATCCTCAAGAACAAGAATTGACTCTTTCTTGCAAAAGGGACAAAAGTGACCAAGATAGTAACTCTCTCAAATGGTGTTCCAGATGAGGGAAACCAATTGGGACAGTTTGGGGATGATATTTGGAGTGTGTTTGAGGCTTGGTTTGGTTTTGAAAGTAACTGGATCAAGACATGGCTTGCAAAATGCAAAACAGTCAAGATTTGAGGTTTTGGAGGTTGACTTTCTGATTTTAGTGTTTCAGACCAAGGGTGAGTGGAAGTGTTTGGATCATGAGCTGTGGTGGAATTGCTCTCTAAATCAAAAACTCGGAGATGACTTACAAAAGAAGGCATTTTGGCCTAATGAGAGAGATTTTGAGGAAATCAAGTGTTGTAGTGCTTTGGTGTACTTAAACTGACCACAAATGAGCTCTATTTATAGTAGAGCAAGTTTGTTTTGCAAGCAATAGTGAATGACAATTTGGACAGTCCCTTGGCCAATTGTAGCATAAAGGAATCTTTAGTCTCCTATAGCCATTGACTTGAGGTTAGGGCACAAGCATATGGTCCTTTGATTCAGAGTTGAATCTTGACTCATTCAGTTAGCAATGTCTCAGTCCATGCCACCTTGATGCATCCATTGAATGTATGGAAACAAAATTGGAGTCTTTGAGCTTTTTAGCCTTTTTAGGGCACTTATGGCTACATGTAGTTCCTTGGACTTGGGAGGCTTGTGGACCAGATCTTTTCTCTTGGATGTTATCTTCTGATATGTCCAAATGGATGACAAGGCTTGGAGTTGTCCAAATTATCTAACTCGAGCAAAATGCACAAATCTGCCTTGTAAAAATCAGTCCATGATGCCATGTTCCAAGGGTTGTATCTCCCTACTAAAATTGAATTTGGAGATGATCTGGTACTTGTTGGAAAGCCCTCATGGCATACTTCAACTTTGATGTTCACCAATGGACCTGGTTTAACTTCGATCAAGGTGAAAAATGTCCCTACATTTTGGAAAAAGTAAGGCAAATTCTGACTTATTGAAAATTTCACTAAGTGTTGGAAAAGTGGTCATTTTCATGTTTTTGTGATTTTGATCAATCCATAACTCAAAATCCATAAGGATTTGGAATCTCTTGTAGTTGACACTTTTAAAGTATTTCAGATGGACTTTCATTTGAACTTTGAATGGGAGAAAAAGGCCTTGTGGTTTAGGAGTTATGACCTTGCAAAATTGGGTAAAAACCACTTTTGTTCCATAACTTAGAAAAATTTTGGTTTCTCATGGTTGCCCCTTTTACAAGAAACCTCACTTTTCTTGATTTTTCTTAATGAATGATGATCAATACCATACATTAACATTATTTTTGACTTAGGGGAACCATATTTGTGAAAAATTCCAAAAAGTCAAACTTGATTTTGTGCACAGTTGACTTTTTATCAAATGAAATCCAAACTGTGTGATCCTTTGAGAAATCAAGTTCTTGACCTAATTCAAACCTAATGGATGGATTACATAGGTGTTTTAGGGTGTCTTGAATCATGTCCCAAGGTTTGGGAGCATGTCTTGGTCAAAAGTCAAAGATACAGTTGACTTTTTCTTCAAAACCCTAATTGTGGTCCAGGTGAAATTGAAACTTGTGGATCAAGATTCTTGGATTAATCCATTGTTGTAAATGGATCAATATGGTGTATTTGAGGCTCTCAAATCATGTCTTGAGGTCTTGGCTCATGCTTTGCCCCAAAAGTCAACTTAGGGGTGAATTAGGTCAAGAAACCCTAATTCCTGATTTTTTATGAATGTTTTCCCTGAGGTTAAATTGACTTGATGATTGGGTTCATGAGGTCCTTTGGAGTATCTTGGGTTGTGCTTTGAAGCATTGTCTCATGCCCAGATGAAAATTTTCATCTGGAGGCCTTGGTCGACCAAAACCGTAATTTGGTGACACTGGCGATCTCGAGGCTTGATCCACTTGGAATGTTGCAACTTTGTGCTTGATTCTTGATGTGGGAGTCCTCTTGATCTCTTATGGGTGTTTGAGAGGTTATACAAGTTGAAGATTATGTCATTTCTTTATTGATCCTTTGTCTAAGTGCTTTGAGAGGGCTCAAAACCCTAATTCTTGATTATGGTGAATGCTCACCCATCTTTGAGGAGATTGATGAGGCATGATGATACATCCATATTGTAGTGATGATTCTCACAATGATGGAAAATCTTAGTGGTCCAAATTTGGGGTATGACACACCTCTTTAGGTTCGGAAGCCATAATCTAATAAGCGAAATTTGAAGCACAATATAAAGTGGTGGTCGTGATACCACTTGTTAGACGATAGGCTATGATCTAGAGAGGGCGAATAGATCGCAAATGAAATTTTCTTGTTTAAAATTATGTTTTTAAATTGTTTAATAATGGCTAGTGGAAACAATCCCGAATTGAAAATCATCTATTCTGAACCATTATCAAAAGATCGTATATGCGTTAAACCGTATAAAATGTATTCGAAAGATGAGAGAGTAAATCAATGTATTTTCAACAATTACGTTTGAATAAAACCACTCAACAATAATCGATTTCCAATGAAATATTAAGAAAAAATTTTGCTTAAACAATTTGTCGAACATTTGATGTGCAATCAATTTAACATAGATTTTTCTTTGATTTTGTTTATATGAAAAACCAATTACAATAAAATGGATTGTAATCAACTTAACAAAATAATTTTAAGTATTAAACAAAGAAATTATCTCAACGTATCGATTGCACAATCAATGGATTAACAATTTGCTATGAATGTGTGTGAGAGAGAGAGAGAGAGGGATTTGTTTAGGCAGTTCCCCAATCTGCCTCTCTATGGGTACGTCTGCCCTCAATTCGAAATTGAATTGAGATAATGAAAATTAACCTTTGCAAATGTAGTTTACAAGAAAAGAAATAACAATCCAACCCTCTAAACCCTATATTTAATGTTGAACCTATGTTCTTTTCTTTTCTCCCCTTGATCTTGAGATCGATCAAGTGACCCAATACCTCCAATTTGATCCTCCGGTTACCGTTACTCCTTTGACCAAACCCCTTCTCTTCAAAGCTTTCACTCAATTGAATCCAAATTGCGAACTATTATGAAAAACTCCCAAATATTTCCTTTGATCTTGGAAGAAAACCCCAAATGGATTTATCTTGAAACCCCTAAAGAATTTCCAACCCAATTGATTACAATATAATCCTAATTTGACCTTATCAAACTATATTTTGATCACACAACAAAAATTATTATGTATAGTTATTATATGAATGCAATGTGAGAAGATGAATATGATGAGTCTTTGTATATTTCAGGTTTCAATAATTTGAAATGATGCATGAATGACCATATATAGGTGTATGTATGCGTGTGTGTATAAAATAGAAAACAGAAAAAGTTAGGCTTGAAAAATAACAAAATTTGACAATTTTAAAATAGAGGGAGTCAACCCATTCGTTGAAGGAATTAACCCATAGAAGCTAGGAGTCAACCCATGCTGCCTGAGAATGCGAACATGACAATTAAACAGAGTACAAAATTTCAGCACAAAAACTGCAAACTATAGTAAACAACTTAGATCTGGATTTCATTAGATACAACCAAGTTGCACGAGAATAGTCGTCAATAAAGTAACAAAATATTTATAACCAAAATTTGAGGTTACTATACAAGGATCCCAAAAATCAAAATGAATAATGTAAAACAATTCCTTATCCTTTTTATTTAGACAAGGCAAATAAACACTCCAATGATGCCTAGCAAACTGACAAGACTCACAATACAGACTCGATATTGACTCTAACTGAGGATACAATGTTTTAATAACTCCTAAAGATGGATGTCCAGGCCAACAATGAAGATGAAAAGGTGACATACTTCAAATTTTGGAAGTAGTTGATGCTCTTGAAACTCATTCTTCAAGAAGATATAACCCATTAGATATTTGTCTTATACCAATAGTCATTATGTCAGCAGATCATCAAATACATAAGAGTTAGGGAAAGAGGTTACAAAATAATTTAACGAATTAGTTATTTGACTAATTGAAAGAAAATTATAGGGGAACTAAGGTAAATATAAGACAAATGACAAAGGTAGGGTAGAAACCAGAGTAGTACACCCACTTTCTTTAACATGGACTTTGGAACCATCGATAAGGGTGTCAAAAAAATGATTACTGGAATGTTTGAAAGAGAGAAAAAAAATGCTTGAAACCCCTATCATATAATAAATGGTGTCATGACCAATAACCCAATGCCAAGAAGTAGAGGATAAACATACAGTAGGATTACCTGTTTGGACAAATGTGGTTATGAAGGAATATGTAGATGGCTGCTGAGAAATATGAAACTTTGTATATCTGTTAAATTCTTCATCACTCATAACTACACCATTCTTTTTGTGGATTGAGAGGGTCAGTCTGAGATATTGTATTACCGAAGCAATGATTAGCTTGTGCACGGGGACAATAATTTCAGTAGTGACCACCACAACTAAAACACTAAAATGGAGCACCAAGACCACCACCCACACGACCATGACCACCACAACCTCATCTACCTCCATTATAAAAACCATTAAGACCTTCAGATTGCACAACTAAATTGAGTGGTCAGAGGAATCATTGTCTGTAGTAGTAGGTCGTGATTCCATAAAGGATGACAACATAACTTGAGAGAAAACATCAACAAGGTTATCAACCTACTTACTGGACAAAATCTGGGATCGAATCACCTCATACTCTAACTCAAGACCAGAAAGCCAACTCTAGGCGATAAGTTTCTTTTGTTGAGTTAATATTTCTTCTATAGATTTGCATGCTATAAAAGAAGTCAACTCCTCGGTATATTTATTAAACTCCAAAAAGAAATCTAACAACTTACGCTTATCCAGTTTGTGGCAAAAATTCTCTTTCAAAAGAGCATAAATGCGATTTAGATTATCTGGTTTACCAAACATAAATTTCAAAAAATCCCCAACTCTTTCATAGTAATAACTGATTAAACTTGCTTACCAACATAATTCACAAGTAAGGCCAAAATGTGTTTATCCTTTGTATTATATATTATTGCTGCCTTTGTTTCCTTTGGACATTCTTCTGTTAAATGCACATCCTTTCCCATTTCTTCAAGATTAACTTTAACTCGATACTTTCACTCCACATAGTTCTCGCCATCCCCATCAAGCTTGATGTCATCGAGTTTTGAGGAAGTAGTAACAAACTCGGTAAAAAACTTATTAAAACTGCCTTCGACGCTATTTTTAATTCTCGTCGACATTATTTAACCAACAGTACATCAACACACACAATTTTTTACTCAAAACCTCACAAAAATACATTATATCAATGAAGAACAACACCAAAACACCATAAACAATCGCTGAATCCACAAAGATTTTATCAACTCCCAAGGCCCATTATGCCCCAAATCCACAAACCATTTGTGGCCGAAAATGCACATTTCATGTCGCACATTTTTTTTTCAAAACAACAATTACACTAATTTGCAAATTTCTCCAAAATTTGGCCGCCCAAAAAATTCACCCCTCCAACATGCTTAATAGACCTTATTTGAAGCTTTTGGTAAGGTTAGTTTTCTTTTTTACGACGAACCCTAATAGGCTCTAGATACTATGCAGAAAGAATTAGAAATACTATACTGTGTAATAATTCTCATATTTATATTAATAGATTAAAGGCTTAATGACACTTTTGGTCCCTATGTTTTGGCCAACTCACGAAATTGGTCCTTATGATTTAAAATTGAACGAACTAGTCCCTAAAATATAATGTTTTATGCAGTTTTAGTCCTTATTCCCATTTCCCCTCCAAAAATGCTGAGGTGTCAAGAACTTATCTGAGGTGGCAAAAATAGGCGCTCCTTTACTTTGCCATGTCATTAAAAATGTATTATTCTATTTAAATTAATTGGATAATATATTTTCAAAATAAAAACTAATTGGTTTTGAATTTAAAATGGGGATTTCAAAATAAAAGATTTCTGAAGTCATACAAAATAGTGCCTAATCTCTCTAACTAATTGGAAAAATGATAAATAAAACACGCTAAAAAATCTTCCATCAATGCGTTTCAGAGCAAGAAACATGAAAGCAGCAAAGTGCACGATAACAGTACTACGAAGCTTACCCTTCGATTCCGCTTTCTCCCTCCGTCAAGCACATTTTCTTTCGCCCTGTTTGCTTCAGTTTGACCGTGATTCAGGTTCGCTTAATTTTTGTTGGTTTCGCTCAATCTCTCTATTCCGTCTCTTCTATCCTGATTCTTGGTTTCTGATATGAAATTGGTTTGGTGTTTTGTCAAGGTTTGGTTATGGGTTCTATTTTGGTTTGAAGGAAGGATGAATCAAATGGAGTGAGGTTTGTGTGTTGGGATGTTGTTTGTTCTAGTTATTATTTGAAATTGAAAGGTGGGTATGAAGGTTTCTGTGGTTGAGGTTGTTGGTGTGTTTTTGTGAAAGATGAAGATGGGATACGCAGCTGCGAGGGTGGATTAGTGGTGAGTCAAAACCAGATGATGGTGAGTGTTTTTATCCTTTTTTTTATGGTTCCTTCCTCTTTTTCTTTTGTTTTTCAAATCCCCTTTTTAAATTCAAAACCAATTAGTTTTTATTTTGAAAATATATTATCCAATTAATTTAAATAGAATAATACATTTTTAATGACATGGCAAAACAAATGAGCGCCTATTTTTGCCACTTCAGATAAGTTCTTGACACCTCAGCGTTTTTGGAGGGGAAATGGGAATAAGTACTAAAATTGCATAAAACATTATAGTTTAGGGACTAGTTCGTTCAATTTTAAACCATAAGGACCAATTTCGTAAGTTGGCCAAAACATAGGGACCAAAAGTGTCATTAAACCTAGATTAAATAAGGATTACATAAGAAATACAAATGGATTAAGTACATATATTTAATGTTAAACTCTAATAATATATTATTATAATATAACTCTTAATACATATGAAATTGTGTAAATAGAAAATACACCGTAAATTTAATCGTACTTAGTATTTGTTTGATGATTTGCAAGAAATTTCAAGTCTTAACACTTGATTTAGATGAAAAATGTGAATTTTGAAATTTTAGATGTTTTGCGTTTATCTAGAACGGAAATTGGGAATAGGGAGGCGAAGCTTTGATTTATTATATTGATATATAAATATATGCTCAGGAACTGGAAGGAAACTTCCAGACAGAGTGCGCCCAAAAAGATTATTCTTAATAGGGTTAAATTGAGGTTTTTATAGAAACCTTAAAAATACATTGCTGGAATTGAGAATTTACCTTTGTTTGTATGTTTTCACCGTCCAACTCATGCTAAAATGCAATACCCATTGTATACTAATTTACTTTTCTAGCTAGTGGGATACCCGTGTGGACGCACGGGTTCCGTTGCGGACCTTTAAAATTGGAATAATATATGTTGACACAAAAAAATGTAAATTCCAAATTTTTAAAAGAATATGTTAATAAAAAAAAGTAATCTCAAATATTGTTACGTCTGAAAAAAATAGTAGACTGCGGGATTTTTTACCAGTTAGATTATAAAACTCAAATAATAAATACAAAATATTTAAATGTAATGTAAAAGAAAAGATAACATAAAGTAGTAAAAGATGCAAATATAAGTGAATCAAAGAGAAATATTGAAATGAAAGACATATTTATAAAAAAATAACAAATTGTATCAAATTTCCAATTTTTAAAAGAAAGAGATCATTAATATATATTTCAATTATTCATATATTATCTTTAATAAAATTGTATGTTAAATTAAAAATAATTTAAAAAAAACAATATTAGATATCAATGCGTTTACACCGATTTTGCCCCGGTCGTCACCGCGTTTACACGGTACTCCTGCACTACCCGTGCAGTCACAAAAAATTTGCCCTGGGAACCCGTGCATTACGACACGGTACTGATGTGTTACCCGTGCATTTGGTCTGGATACCCGTGCGTTCACACGGTATTGGTATATTATCCGTGCGTTGACACGGTACCGGAGTGTTACCCGTGCGTTCACAGGTATTTTAGTCTGGTTACCCGTGCGCTCATACAATACAACCCCGTGCGCTCATACGATACAGGTGTGACCTGGTCCTTCGCACGATACATGTAAATCCGGTACGGACGCTTGTGTTTTGAAAATATAATTAAATTGTTAAAAAGAAAAGCAAAAATAATTTACAAAAATTATTAGTTATGTATAAAAGAAAGTCAATTTTTTAATAAAATATATATTTATAAAAGAAAGTCAAATTCTTAATAAAATATAGTTAAGAGTTGAGTGCATGGTGTTTTCTAAGATTCAAATGAATGTATCGTTAAGAGTTGAGTTCTAAAAACTTGTACTCACCATATACCACAAACTTAACAGACTGAACGGAAAAGGAAAATAAAAAAATAATATGAAAGATGAAATACAGAAAAGACAAAATTGACTAATAAAATTAGTGTATTATTTATAAAAGAGAAAATTAAAATGATGCTAAATGTTCATCTATATATAAATATATCTTAATCAACAATTTATATAAAACAATGATCCATGGCTGCTAAAGTTCATAAAAAACAACTATGGTTTTTCCACAGCTTAAAGATGTATCGGAAGTATCAACTCTGGTTTTAAATCACATTGCAAACACAAAATTGATAGAAAATGACATCAAAGAAATTGGAAATTAATTTGCAAACTTAATCAGAATCTCTAAATCTTCAGGCAGACATAGAGTTCTCCCATGTATAGGCCCGCTCATCGTCATCCTCAGAATCAACCGGTTCGTAGTTGCGTTCTTCGGCTTCATCAGAATCATGAAATGTACATTTCCTCAGATATCTGGATGCTTTTGTTTTTCTTTTCCTCTTTTGTCTGTTACGTACCACACGAGGGGCATGTACCTTAAGAAGAAAAGCAGTTTATCAAATTTGTAAACAGTAAAAAAAGAATGGACTGTTGGCTAACATCAAAACCAACGCTTAGTGAGAAGAAATCTGTTCCGGTTGCACCTGCAGAAGTGGTTGAAACTGGGGAGGTTGTTGGTCGGTTTCAGCGGGGGGGGGGGGGGGGGGGGGGGGAATCCGTAGGTGGATGGTTGTCAGGAAGGGGTTCATTGTCGACCGAAGGTTGAATATCTTGTTGGGTCTGTTCATGTTATGTATAAGAAGACTTATTGATAAAGATATGCAGAGAAAGAGATGTTGATGAACAAAACCTGCAGAATATGAAAAGGCCAAGCCTGTAAAGCCGGTTGGTCGTTGACAGACTGATTGCCACCGTCTGGTAGTTACAAATGGGGTGAAGGTTGCTGGTGAGGCGGTGTCTGGACATGAGTAGGGTCTGGTGGCGGTGTCTGGACATCAGTTTGGTCCGGTGCATTGATAATGTGGTTGGATGCCATTGAAATTCTGCAGTCTTCTTGAACTTTGGTGTGGTATATAGAATATAGAAGGCATGAATATATAGTGAGGATTCTGACTCTCAACCTTCCCCCTACATTGGAAATGAAAATGAGTTAATACTTTAGAAACTGTAAAGTAGGAAGATTGAGAGGCAAATTAATAATGACGCATGATTGTTAAGTGTACCATGTTATTGGCTAATACAATGTATAGAATTATTGGTCAATAAATGAAATGAAAAGCATCCACTTCCGAAATAATTTGTAACGTTACATAACAAAATGTATAGTTGGATGGTTTAGTTTAGTAACATCCCTTTAGAATGTTTTCGCTTCCTGTTTCTTCAGGTGATTTCGCAGCATTAAACAAAGATGAAATGTTTTGCTTCCTAAAAAAAGATACATATGAGTAATTTAATGAAAAATATATTATCCAACAGAGACACTAAAAAACAATTTGCATAACAGACAGCTATAAATGTATTCAACAGTTAGAAAGGTCAGTGAAACTTACCGGCTCAGCTCCTTGCTTGATGAGAATGACAGATTTAGATTTTCTGATCATTATCTGAATGAGTCAATAATATTTGGTAATGTCTTAACCGAGGTCCAAAACTGCAAAACATAACTTAGAAAACGAATGAGAAAAGAAACGTCATAACTGTTATTAAAAATTACAACATGTTTTAGAAACATGAATGAAAAACACCGTTTTTTAAACTACAAACCCATGTCGACAAATAGGCTGCCACAGGAAAGAATAATGATAAGTTGGAAAACGTGTACCGAAATGATTTGGCATGAAAGCCCTATGGAAGTGACTAAGTAATAGAAAAGGTTATAAACTATAATGCACTCACATGAAAAGGTAGTTTGTCATGTGACCTCAAGATTTTGGATTCAATATCTTCTTTGGTCAAGCCCTTAGTTGTGTCTGTAAATTTGAGACAACTAAAAATTAAGGACCATTTAATGATTGTTAATTGTTTGATTATAAAAAAAATGAAACTACAGCAAGATAAGCACTTAAAAACAGAATGAAAGTCTATTCTTGCACGATGTTATTTTACCTGGGTAAACTATTGCCTGTAGCCTGTAGAACCTGCAAGTTGAAGGACCAAATTATGATTTACAGAGTCCAACGATATGTTCATGTCCAACACCATAAAGAACAACTCTGTTATACGCAACATGATAAGAAACAATACCTTAGGTTGAATGAATAAAGCAGAAGCCTCAATAGCAGCTGTAACAGCACCAACCATGTATCCCGAACCCTGAATCCTTTAGACTCTGCTTCCAGCCCCAACCTGCACTCAAACAACGACAATGAGATGGATCAACAGATTTTAGAAACACTACCGATTTTAAGGACATGCTCAAACACTACAGCTGAATCAAACCATGCCTCTTCAATAGTTCGTGCTATCACAGAACCCAAGGTACATACCAAATTCGATTGGATTTTCATGAAATAGAAACTAAGCACAAAAATTGTGTCATATGTGAAACACTTCAAAATAGTGATATACATGAACGTAAGAATTCGAATAACACAATTACCCCAGGACCTATCATAATTACAAAAACATAACCTCAATGATACTTTGAGACGAAATAATACAAATGATCGATTTAAATCCCCAACATATAAAAAATGATACTTTGAATGAATAAAGCAGAAGCCTCAGTAGCAGCCGTAACAGCACCAACCATGTTTGATGAACCCTGAATCCTGTAGAGTCTGCTTCCAGCCCCAACCTGCACTCAAACACCGACAATGAGAGAAATCAACAGAGTTTGCAAACACTACAGATCAAACATTGATAAAGGCTCATATTCAGTACTGACCTAAATTTCATTTCCATAAAGATCGATAAAGTAAAGACCATCGTGGTAAGGAGTCCCTTCTGCTCCAATAATTACAACCTTCAACCAATGTTGAAAAGAATCAAAACTTTAAAAAGGGAAATATAGTATTAAGTTGAATATTACAAGCAATTTTGCAAAATCAACCTGGCAGATTGTTCTAAAAGCATTGATTTTCTTTTGCGCAATTGAAATTCCTCATAAGTCCATGTTTGGTATTGATTTTCTTTGAACATTTGAAAATCTTCATAACTCCATATTTGGTATTGATTTTCTTTGAACATTTGGAATTCTCCATAACTCCAAGTTTGAGTTTTTCACCAATTAGTTAGAAAAGATCCAGTCCGGCACAAATATATTCAGCTGTATCACGATAATATGAACAAATAGTAATAACATAAAATTTTAAACTTCATATGAAGATGAAAACATTAAAAAACATATAATGAGTTTCCAACCCTAACCATTATTGGTGTGAAGAAACCCCAAAAAACATCACAACAAATCAGTCCAACCTACAAAACATAAAAAAAGAAAACATTAAAAAATCGTATGGAGGGATCTAGCAGTATAAAATACAACAACAAACTTTGATAAACCCTCTTCTATATACCTGCAACAGATCTGGATCTACAATGAAGCTACACCGTCCACAAACAATTCAAAAATGGATATACGTTTCAACAATGGCCATAGCTTCCAACAACGGAACGAAAAGAAGGCACAACTTTCAGAAGAGAAATGACAAGTTTGAAGCTACGATGTCGGTAAAACTCATCAGCTATTCCGATTCCAACCACCACAACCCTCGCCGCCGAAAACGCGTTGCCTCCAACACAGGTATACCATTGCTATTAAACCAGACACCATAGAAGACGAACATGAAGAAAGAAGAGAAAGGGAGAAGTTCGAAGAAGAAAACCAGTGAGATGAGCATCGAGAGAGAGAGAAAGAAGAAAATAGTAAAGTAGAAAAGTGATGGACGTATATCAGACATTGAGAGTAGGGAAAAGCAGCAGAAAAATTGTAGTATTGAATTAGTTTATTTGTAACCAAAATAGCATGTGACATCATCATTTGATTCAAAGTTAACAAACAAAGGCACAATGTAATAACCATGTAGTTGGAAATTAAAGATATGACATCTCAAGTTAGAAAAATTAAATTTTAGACTAAAATTACCCTCATTTTAGTGAGGTGGCAGCATTAGAAGGAAGGGTAGTTGAGGCATTTCCAGAGCCTCAACTTTTCTTATATAGTAAGATATTGACCTAAATCAAGTTTGTAAATCACATTAATATTGTTTTTAAACAAAATGCTAATACTTAAGAAATTTAATATAAACGTTCCTTTTAAAAAAATTGGTATTATTCTTTTTAAATTTTAAAAATTGTATTTCTAATTTTTTTTAATATAATGTATATTAGTAGTAGGGCTCGAGTCGAATCGAATTTACCTTAACTCAGTTCGACTCGTTAAGAATTAATTCAACTCAAATCTCGGTTCGAGTTCGATACGAACTTTTTTTTTAAACTCAAACTCGACTTGTTATAAGTTCACGAACAACTCGGTTCAATTGGTTAGGTTTATATTGTTTGCTTCACGGACTTAAAAGCATTTTTTTTAAGTCTATATTTTTATATACTTGACATTTTAAATTAATATTTTTTAAAAAGAAAATATTAAAATAAAATAAAAATTAGAGATTAGAATTTAACTTTGTATCAAAATCTACTAATTTAAAAACTACACAACTATATATATATATATATATATATATATGTTGAAATGTTAAAAAGATAAAAAATGCCCACAACAAATACCGTACCCATGTCTTAGTGCATGCAAGAAGCTCCTCTTACCACTAAGCTATTATGCATTCTTTGTTTATGGTTAGTATCAAATATATATAAACTTAACTAAACTAAACTAAATTTAATATAAACTAAACTAAATTTTATTTAATTACAACATTTCAAACGTTTTAATAAACTAAATTTTATTTTAATATTTTATTTATAAATTAATATTAACGTTTTAAGAAACGAAACTAAATTAATATTAACGTTTGAACTAATTTAATATTAAATTAATCTTAATTAAAAATATTTTATTTTCAGTTTATTTTTAAGTATTAATATTAAAACGACTATTTTAATTAAAAATATTTTTATTTTCAGTTTATTATTAAATATGTAAATATATAATTACATTTTTATTTTCAGTTTATTATTAAATATGTAAATATATAATTACATTTTTATTATATAAACTTTAATATATATATATATATATATATATATATATATATATATATATATATATATATATATATATATATATATATATATATAATAAAAATAAACTGAAATAAAAATGTAATTATATATTTATATATTAATAAACTGAAAATAAAAATGTAATTATATATATACATATTAATAAACTGAAATAAAAATGTAATTAAAATGTAATTATATATGAGATTAATTGGAATACACTGTCAGTGTAAAACTACTTTACACTGACATCCAATTAGAATTAATCATTTTGACACATAATTATGAAATTAAAAATAAAAATAAATAAATTATAATTAAACTATTTTAATAACTACTTTTTCCATGTTTTTCTCTTCTCATGTGTCAAAATAATTCATTCTAATTGGATGATAGTGTAAAGTGGTTTTACACATTCCAATTAATCTCATTATATATTTACATATTTAATATTAAACGGAAAATCAAAATGTAATTATATATTTACATATTTAATAATAAAATGAAAATAACAGTTTTTAATATTAATAATTAATAATAAACTGAAAATAATACTATTTAAAATTAAAATAGTAATTTTAACATTAGAAGTTTAATTATAAACTGAAAATAAAAATATTTTTAAATAAAATAGCAGTTTTTAATATTAATAATTAATAATAAATTGAAAATAAAATATTTGTAATTAAAATAGTACGTTTAATATTAGTAGTTTAATTATAAACTGAAAATAAAAATATTTTAAAATAAAATAGCAATTATTATTATTATTAATTAATAATAAAATGAAAATAAAAATATTTAAAAAAAACTAAATATTAAATATATATTAAACTAAATATATATTAAACTGAAAATAAAAATTGTTCCGGACTGGGCCGACGCTTGCCTAACCATCGGGCAGGCCCAACCCAATACTGGGACGGCCCAATATGGCCCCTCCAATAGCCAGTGTCGGGCACGACCCTGTCAGCACCGAGCACACTCGTGTCTTCCTCTCGTCGGCCACGTAGCAGACATCACTATCGAGCAAAAGCTCAGAGCCGAGGAGAGCATCTCTCTCCTCGGTCTCCATGCACTCCTCCCCGCGAGGACACGTCACCTTGTAACCTCCCACCTCCGAGGGAATCAGTCTGCCCACCTTCCAGAGATCTCGGGACCGTTACCCCAGGGCGAAGACCACGTGCTGGTCTTCCTTACGCCACGTAAGCCCTGGCAGTTGCCTGGATCGGGCCTTGCAATCTAGCCCAGTGCAGGTAACCGTTGACCCCGCGCTGGGGGCACTCTATAAATACCCTCTCACTTGAGAAGGTCAGGTTACGTTCATTCTTACTCCCTTACCTATTTTTTTGTACTTGCCTACTCCTGTTACCTGACTTTGGCATCGGAGTACCTTGCAGGTACACCTCCCCCCCGCCGTATCATCATCACCGGAGCTGAAGATTTCACGACGCTGCTGGCCACTGTCACACTGTCTGATCCAAGTACGATCAGTGGCACCGTCTGTGGGAAACTAATGTTTCCCCATTTTTCCTTCATCGTTAAACCAAAGCAATCTCTCCGTTCGTAACTACCATGGTCAGCACCAGCACCCAACATGGGAACAACGCTCAGGACACCGCCTTCACGCAGCTCGACAACGGAAACCACCATGAGGACAACACTGCCGTCCACATCGAAGAGGGCGACGTAAGGGACGGGCAGATCAGTTCCCCATTTTCCAAAGACGGGGGGTACGACGCCGCCAAACAGGACATCCCGCAGGTTGTCTACCAGTCTGTCCCTCCACCGCCCAATACGGATCCGGGCACGGTGGCCCTGTTCACCTTGGTCAACCAGACCAACCAGCTGATTGCTCAAAAAATCTCTGAATCGAAGCGCTCGAGAGAGGGCGCCCACGACGATCTTCCCCGCGAAGACATTGTCACCCTCATCTGCCAACCGTTCTCCTTCCCCGAGAAGGACTCCCCAGGCGGACTCTCGCAGCCCCTCCCCGCAGCGCGAAGGTCACGGACCACGCTTGGAGCGAATCTAGCCTACGGTCACTCAGAAGCGCCCCCGCTCCCCTCCTTAGAAGGAAGAGGAGCAAGGATGACGGCGAGAAGCCGAAGAGCCATTCCAGGAGTTCTCCTCATCGACATGGACCGGGTCAGAACCACCGCTCCCCATTGCAGTCGCCGGTGAGAAGTGATGAGGACGACCAGAGAACTCCCTTGTCCAGGGAAATTATGGACACACCTATACCCGCGGGCATGGAGAAGCCCCCGCAACTAGGGACTTATGATGGCACAGCCAACCCCGACGATCATATCGAGAGCTTCAAAGCCATGCTCGACTATAGAAACGTCTGGGGAGCTATTAAGTGCAGGCTCTTCCCGACTACCCTCCGTAAAGGAGCCATGACTTGGTACAAGAGGCTTGCTCCGGAATCCATCACGTCCTGGAAACAGCTGAAAAAACAGTTCTCCAGGAATTTTACTGTTTCTTGTCAACATCCGAAGACGGTGGCCTCCCTGGAGGCCATGTTCCAAGGGCGTAACGAATCCCTCCGAGACTACATTGAGAGATTCAACAAAGAAGTCGTTGAGGTCCACGCGACCGACGACATGAAGAAGTTTCTGATCGCACGGGGACTACGCACTGGAACCGACTTCGCCAAGGTTGTGGGCATCCATAAACCTCGCAATTTGGAAGACCTACTCTTCCGAGCTCAATCGTACATCGAGTTCGAAGAGACGCAGACTGCTCAAATGGCCCTCGACTCGCGGCGACGAGATAGTCCCCGCGGCCACAGAGATGAAGGCTCTCCTCCCCCCCAACGTGGGGGAGAGAGGAGAAAAGAAGGCCGCTTCTGGGACTCTCGCGAGCCGAGAGGTCCAGCTGGCCGGTTCACAGAATACAAGCCGCTCAACGCTCCCCACGAGCGAATTCTCTTCGAGTGCGCCAACTCGGAGTTCCAGAGAGGGGGTGTCTGCTTTCCCAAGCCGACAACCCCTAAACCAAACACGGACAAGTCCAAGTACTGCAAGTTCCACCGGAGCCATGGACATGTCACGGAAGATTGCATCCACCTTAAGGATGCAATTGAGATCCTGATCAAGGAAGGGCATCTGAAGAAGTACTCCCAGAGGAATGAAGCTTCCCGATCGGGTGCCTGAGACGCTCAAAGCGTCGAGGAGACGACGTCTCCCGCTGGGAAAAATCGACTGCAAGTCGTCCTCAGCGTTACTCGACCCGACGACTTCTTCATCCCCGAGAGAATCGAGGACCAAGAGGCAGTTCGCAGTATGTGGGCGAGCTTCCCCGGCGAAGGCCCCGTCACTACCCGCAGCACATGGGAAGGCTTCCCCAAGGCGATGGTTATTTCTGGCGGGGGCCCCGAGAAGGTGTCCGTCGGGTCGATTACGCGAAAGTTCGACGAACTGGAGTCCGCGACGTTGGCGAAGACCACCACTTTTGACAAGGTGCAAGGGAGGTCAAACCCCATCATCTTCTACCTCGAAGAGCTGCCAGGCGGGGACCCTAACGCCTCCACCCCCTCTTGATCCGGGCACAGATGGAAAATTTTGACGTCTGTAGGATCCTGGTCGACCAAGGGAGCTCGGTGGACATCATGTACGCCCACCTCTTCGAAACCCTCCAGCTCGATGAGAAGCACTTGACCCCTTACGTAGGCTCGGATCTACAGGGATTCAACGACACCACCACCATACCATGGGGCTATGTCAAACTAGTGGTCACGTTCGGAAGCGAAGACACTCCCTGACAGATCAAGACCCGCTTCTTGGTGGTCGAATGTCCGTCCCTATACAACTGCATTCTGGGGAGGACCACCCTGGCCGAACTCACAGCAGTACCATCGACAATCCATCTGAAGATGAAGTACTACACGAGTCGGGGTCGGGTCGTCACCATGCACGGGGACATTGAAGCGGCCAGGAGGTGCTTCGATGCTGCAATCAAAGGCATGAGTTCCATCAGCACCAAGCCCAAGACCGGAGTGAAGTCATCCCCGAGAGCCTCCAAGATGCCTGGCCTCGACCCCGATGTGGCCTGCCATCAGCTCACCGTAGATCTAGCCGCTAGGGTCATAGTTCAACATAGGCGTAGGCAGTCTCCCGAAAAAGCGGGGGCTGCTGAAAAAGCTGTAAAAGACCTCCTAGAGGCGAATTTTATTTCGGAGCCCAGGTACACAACCTGGCTGTCCAACATTGTACTTGTCAAAAAGAATAATGGAAAATGGAGGATGTGCGTTGACTATACCGACCTTAACCGGGCATGCCCGAAAGACTCTTATCCTTTGCCTAACATCGACCAGTTGGTCGACAATTCTGCAGGTTTCAAGCTATTGTCCTTCATGGACGTCTACTCGGGGTACAACCAAATCCCCATGGACAAGGCCGACAAGCAGCATACTGCCTTCATGACCGAGTCGGGAAATTACTACTACAACATAAGGCCCTTCGGCCTGAAGAACGCCGGCGCGACTTACCAACGGATGATGAACAAAGTCTTCCGGGGAGAGATTGGCGACATGCTCGAGGTCTACATAGATGACATGATCGTCAAGTCCGCTGCAGAGGTCGACCACACTGTCCATCTCAAGAAGGTATTCGACACGGCGAGGAGATGCCGCATGAGGTTCAATCCCGACAAATTCACCTTCAGCGTTCGGGCGGGCAAGTTCCTCGGTTTCTACCTCACGGAGCGGGGAATTGAGGCAAACCCCGACAAGTGTAGGGCTTTCTCCGAAATCTCGACCCCGAACTCGAAGAAGTCAATACAATCATTAAACTGGATGTTAACCGCCCTCTCCCACTTCGTCGCCAAATCCGCGCAATACGCACTCCCGTTTTTCAAGCTTCTCCGACAAAAAGCCACATTTGAATGGAGCGAGGAGTGCGAGCAGGCGCTCCTCCACCTCAAACAAGTCCTGTCGTAACCCATGGTCCTTTCACGAACGGAGAGCGGGGAGACGCCGCCATCACGAGCGAAGCAGTCAGCGCTGTCCTCATCTGGGAAACCTCCGACGGGCAGAAGCCGATTTACTTCACAAGCAAGGCCCTCCAAGGCCCCAAGCTTAGGTATCATTAGATCGAGAAATTAACCCTGGTCCTCGTCACCGGAGCCTGGAGGCTGCGCCATTACTTATTAGCACACACGGTCATGGTAAGAACCGAGCAACCCATAAAGCAACTCCTCGGCCGATCAGACATGGCAGGAAGGATGCTCAGATGGTCGCTAGAGCTCGCCAAGTTTGACATTCAGTACGAGGGAAGGAAATCCCTGAAGGCTCAGGTGTTGGCCGACTTCGTGGCAGAAATGACCGTCCCAGAACCTTCGACCAACAGATCCCAGAAGTGGACAATCTACGTCGATGGGGCATCCAGTACGAAAGGAAGCGGGGCAGGCATTATCCTCGAAAACGAGGAAGGCATCCTGATCGAGGTCTCTCTCGAATTGTCCTTCCCAACGTCGAACAACCAGGCAGAGTACGAGGCTTTCCTCGCCGGAATACGGCTTGCCAACGACCTCGGCGCCAAAGAAGTCAAAATTTTCACCGACTCTCAGCTCGTAGCCTCTCAAGTCCGAGGAGAGTACCAAGCCAAAAACGACTGCCTCATCAAATACTTAACCTTGGTGAAGGAAAAAATGAAGAACTTCGCCTCCGCGGAAGTAACCCACATCCCGCGCGAGCATAACACCCGAGCAGATGTATTGACCAAGCTGGTGAGCACAAAGAAGAAAGGCGGGAACAAGTCCGTCATTCAGGAAGTACTTTCACGCCCGAGCATCGACAAGCCTGCTCCGGCGACGGAAGTGAACGCCATCGGGGATATCAATTGTTGGATGACCCCGGTATACGAATACCTCACGACAGGTAAACTACCCAAGGATCCCAAGGAAGCGGGGATGGTTAAGCGGCGAGCGTACTCGTACACAATAGTCGAGGATAAACTATACCGCCGCGGGTTTTCTATCCCCCTCCTCAGGTGCATCGAGGAGACCAGGGTCCCTAGTATACTCCAGGAAATCAACGAGGGGATCAACACGCAGCACCTCGGTAGGCGATCCTTAGCCCGTAAGGCGCTCCGAGCAGGGTATTACTGGCCCACCATGCAGCAGGACGCCAATGAGCACGTCAAGAAGTGCGATCGATGCCAACGACATGGGGACATGCACCTTGCTCCTCCAAACGAGCTCAAGACACTATCATCCCCATGGCCGTTTGCGTGGTGGGGAATGGATATCCTCGGGCCCTTCGTCGTAGGGTCATACCAAAACAAATACCTCATCGTCGGGGTAGATTATTTCACGAAGTGGATCGAGGCGGAAGCCTTGGTCAAAATCACGACATTCAACATACTCCGTTTCTACAAGAGGAACATCCTCGCCCGGTTCGGCGTGCCCCAAGCGATTGTCACCGACAACGGGACGCAATTCACCGACAGGAACTTCCAAGACTTCATCACCAAATTGGGCTCGAAGCAGCACTTCACGTCGGTCGAGCACCCTCAAATGAACGGCCAGGCCGAAGCAGCGAATAGAGTGATCCTTCAAGGATTGAAACGCTGACTTGGCGACGCCAAGCAATGATGGGTCGAGGAGCTACAGAGCGTCCTCTGGGCCTACCGAACAACCCCAAATTCCACGACCGGGGAGACACCCTTTCGTGTGACCTACGGAACAGAAGCGGTGATCCCCGTGGAGATCAGGGAACCCTCGAGGAGGACGGAGTCCCCCCTCGACGAGGGCGCGAACGATGAGGCCCTGAGAGAAGAGCTCGACTTCTTCGAGGAGATAAGGACGGACGCATCCCTCCAAGAGGCCTCACTTAAGCAGAAAATAACTCTGCGTTATAACAACAAATTTATTAAACAAGATTTTCAAGTAGGCACCCTCGTCCTACGAAGGAACCAGAAAGATTCGCGAGAAGGCAAGCTCGTCGCGAACTGAGAGAGCCCATACCGCGTCCGCGCAAAGTCGGGGACAGGAGCCTATTACCTCGAAAATCTACACAGGGAAGAACTTGCTCGACCATGGAACGCTGAGAAACTTAAGCAATACTACAATTAGACACTGCCCGCGACACGCCAACGTCGCGATTACGGGGGTACGCTATAGTACAAGTGCGACACCCCTATACGAGACACAATAGTCAAGGGCCGCATTGTGTGTTTGCGAGGACTTTTGATCCGACGAGGACCCCTCGACCGAGCTCCGTCGTCGTAGTACCAATTAGGCAGAACACCCAGCTCGTGATGGAAAGTTCACGCCGCGAAGCTAAGACCTTGACTGAGTTCTTAGCCTCGTTAAAGGTCGGGATACACCTCCGACCACCCGACCAGTTCCCCCGCACAGTCGATGATCAACAAAGTCGAGGAAACTCCTAAATTACCAACACTTAGACAAAAATAATAGCATCACACGTGCAGATAAGCAGAAATCAAAGCATTAAGCGGGCAGAAGTCCATTGTACAGGTATTACAAAATATCAAAAAGCCCTTGGCACGCAGGTCGGGCAAAAGTCACTACAAAAATGGCACGCGGGCCAAACAAAAGACCAAAAAAAGGTAGTGGCACGCAGGCCGAGCAAATAAAAGAACTAGACAGCGATCTCCTCCTTGATCCGACCATCATTCTCCCCGTCCTCCTCCTCTGGCAGGTCTAACTTGCCGTCAACCACACAAATGAATGGGTTAATCCTGTCAAGCGCAACCTGGACATCTGGATTCTCGGCCTCGACCTGCGCCACAACATTCTTAAAGCCTATCTCGAGGGCCTCTAGACTATCCTGCTGGAGCTCCCGGATCTTAGCTATCAGAGCCGCCCAGATGGTGAAACCCTTTTCTTCGGCGGACTCATTCTCTTCAGGGCGGGCAGCAGCCTCCAGCTCGGAAACCCTAGTCCGGAGGCGATCACGTTCCTCTTGAGCTGCCCTCAATGCAGCGTTGGCCTCACTCAGCTCGTGAAGGACGTTGGCATGATTCTTGTACTTGGACCAGGCATCTTGCAGACCAACCTCAAGCTTATTCTTCCCCTTCTCGAGGGCACTATTTTCGTCCTTTAGCTTCTGCAGCTCAGAGGCAGGGAAGGTCTCCTCGTTCAAGAACAAGACAGTCTCGAAGACCCGCATCAAGGCCGCCAGATCCTCGACCAGCGCCTTCTTCCGGGCCTCTCCGTCCATCCCCAGAACTGCCCTCCCCTCGGCCTCAGCGACAACGGGAGGGCTTCCCCCGAAGGAATCCCGCTGGAGATGACAGGCGGGCAGCAGAAATTTCTCCGTTGGGACTGGGCCCTCGAGGTCCACGAGGACGGGTCCCTCAGTCCTCGCCCTCTTGGCAAGGGTGCTCTCCGGAGGAGGAGGTTGACTGCACTGAGGAGAAGAAGAGTCGCTCGTTCCTCCAATGGGCACCGCCTCCTGAATAACCTCGCGAACTCGACTCTTTGGTCATTTGGGGGCCCGGTCAGCAGCCATCTTCATGATGCGCTCGGTGGCATTCGACATTTGACCTGCAAGGGAAAACATGAAACGAGTTAGCACAAGGAAACAAAACTAAGTAAATGCCTGAGCAGAACAATGGGCTTCTACCTAAGAACCTCTTGGCCTCGTCGGGGGACTTGCACTCAAGGAGAGCCTTGGTGTTTATGTGGCGGGCCGCGGTCATAACCCTTCCCCGGGAGTCGACGATAGATTTTTCGTCCCTAGTTATATACACTGCCCGGCTGAAGCTGGTGACGTACACGACCAGCTTTGCATACGCTTCTTCGTCCTCCTCCGACAGCTCGTTGTGCCTCACGAGGCAGGAGTCCGTATCATGCGCGAAGTGCACATCCTCTCACTCCAGGGAGCACTTGGACACAAACCTCTCCTCCCCGGCCTCATCGGTCACAATATCATAAAGGCTGCCCACCGCCTCATGCGTCGCGGACACGACATAGTAAAATCTATCATTGAAGTTATGAATAGAGTCTGAGTACGCCTTGAACAACTTCCTCGGCTGCTTGAAGGAGACCCAACTGTGTCGCCCTTGGTCGCATGACCGTTGAAGGCGGAATATGCGGAAAAAGAGGGAGAGAGTGGTCCCGATGTTGAGGTAGTCGCACACGATCTCGAATGCCAGCTTGAAGGCGAGCGCATTAGGATGAAGTTGAGACGGCACCAGGTACAACCGGTTGAACACTCCCAATTGAAAGTTGCTGAAGGGGAGACGAATGTCGGCCTCTTTAAATACGAACTCGTACATAGGGAACCTTAACCCACGGTAATTCGAGCAGATACAGTGGTGTTCCCTAGGCTGAAAGACCGTCCACTTCGCCTGCTCGCCCACAGCGACGTCCTCGACGATGGTGAAAGCGTATGTGTCATCACGGGCAAATAGCGAGCGAATACGTATAGGCTCATCGCCAGCCCAGTTGGCAGCCGGACGCAGGGGCTCCTCCCCGGGGAGCTGCGCATGTCCGTCCACGTCAGGTTCGGTGTCTATCTAGATGATGCCCGCAAGCCTCACGACCATTTTTACCTGAAAAGTAGAGGAAATAGGTGAATTCGTTGGCCACGACCAAATCCACCATTCCACTGCCGATCAAGTGAGAGGGCAATGAGAGCGGGAAGCTGCTCGGAGCAACGGGGAACTACCCGATACCTTTCTCCCGACCAGGGACCTTCTCCAGATCCCCGGTCCTCTCAAGTCTTATCTTCCCAGGACATTCATCGCGTGTCCTCGGGACACTCATCTCATGTCCTCGGGTCCCCGGGGCATTTATCCTAAGCCTCCGTCAAATCAAATGGAACCCTAGAAACATCCCGGTGTTTTAGCCGGAATCTTCATGGTGTCACCGGGAACTTCATCAGTTCGCCGGAAAACCACCAACGGAAAACAAAACGGAAAAGAAGAGGATTAGAAGCTTACTTGGAACTGTGGTAGAGGGCGGACCGGTGCGGTGGAGGCGGCAACGTACGGTGGTGAACGACGGTTGAGCAGCGGCGGAGATAGGAAGAAGAGATCGGAGCGAAAAAGGTGTGAACGTGCAAATGACATGAACTCAAGCCCTTTTATAGGCCCCTCACAGGATTCGAGGAGTCCCTAGGCTCTTGAGTGCCCTAGGCCTAGCCGCCCTTAGACATTAATGGCAGGCGACATGTGGCACGCGTGTTCCCGCGTTAATCCTTTCACTTGCCTTGCTCCTCGGACTCACAACCCATCATCTCCCTCGTGTGACCGTCCAACGGCGACGTCACAACTCGAGCAGAGTCCAAGATTACTGCTCGTCTAGCATCCTGTGCTCGTGGCCTTCCTACTGCGTTATGCTCGGCAACTTGGAGACGCTTCCTCATCGACACATATCTCTAGCAAGGGGTTACCAGCGCGAATCGAACGATCACCTTTGTCTCGGGGGTTCGAGCATGCTTACGGTGTCCTCGTCATGGGGGCTGATCCTTAAGTCATTACTCCGACACCTCGGAGCAACGACTTGGGGGGCTCCTGTTCCGGACTGGATCGGCGCTTGCCCAACCGTTGGGCAGGCCCAACCCAACACTGGGACGGCCCAATATGGCCCCTCCAATAGCCAGTGTCGGGCACGACCCTGTCAGCACCGAGCACACTCGTGTCTTCCTCTCGTCGGCCACGTAGCAGATATCACTATCGAGCAGAAGCTCAGAGTCGAGGAGAGCATCTCTCTCCTCAGTCTCCACGTACTCCTCCCCGCAAGGACACGTCACCTTGTAACCTCCCACCTCCCAGGGCGAAGACCACGTGCTGGTCTTCCCTACGCCACGAAGCCCTGGTAGTTGCCTGGATCGGGCCTTGCAATCCAACCCAGTGCAGGTAACCGTTGCCCCGCGCTGGGGGCATTCTATAAATACCCTCTCACTTGAGAGGGTCAGATTATGTTCATTCTTACTCCCTTACCTGTTTTTCTGTATTTGCCTACTCCCATTTCCTGACTTTGGCATCGGAGTACCTTGCTATCGCTCCCAGGATTTTCATCCAGGTACAAACGCGAGAGTGGCGCAGAAAAACAGAGTCGCCAGCCGTGTAAATTTATCCCAAGAGAGGGAAAGGGAACACCGCATAAACCTTAGGAAGAGGGAAAGGAATGGTCATCGAAACCATAACCTGGGTTCGGGAGTCGGTTACGCGAGGGGAAGGTGCTAGCACCCCACGCGTCCATCGTACTCGATGGGATCCACGCTTGTTGTCTATTCTAAGGGTGAGTTATACTATCATCTAGGGCTGTACTAAGACGAGAAGGGAAAGACACAGACCGACTCGGTAGGACGTCGACGTCCTAGGCCTACGTACCCCCTTTGTGCAATGGAGAATTCAGAGTCAACGTAGTTCGGACCAGGTTCTTTTTGTGTTTTTTATGAGCGACGTTAAGTTCGCGTCCGACAGTTAGGGTCAATACCTGTTTGCGACTCAGACGAAAAGTAACGTGCCCTTTTTGAAAATAGCCTTTAAGTTGAAGGTCCCGAAGGACAAAAAAGTTTGAAGTTTGGTTTGTGTTTTTTAGGACAGAAGTGGCTTAAGTTAGTTCCTAAGCTGCATTGTACCAAAGCCTAGGGCACAGGGGCGAATACTTAACGCATCCTCCCAAGACAGGATGCTCGCTAAGCACTCTAGAAAGATGAGAGGAAGCCCCTCATTTCTCATTCCCCATACTTAAGGCTCGTGCGCAATACACCTTATTATTATTAAGTGTTTTAAAGAAATTTGAGATGAGAAGAGAGAAGACACAGAGGTTACTCTAAGGGGAGACTAAGAGTCCTAAAGTTATCATGCATGGGTGACCTACGGTTAGTGAGGTTCAACCTAAACCCTAAAGAATAAAGATGAAAGAGGAAAAGGTAAGGGTGACCATGGATATTTATCCATACCCTTAAAGAACTTACCTTAATCCTGCATAAAAGGTTAGTGGGAAACGGACGTGAATAAGAGCAATGAGGTGAATGAAAATCAAGCAATAGCAAATAACAATGATAATAATCCAAACATGAATCAAATAAACAAAGAACAACCCCAAAGCAAATGGCACAAGTGCCTTTCAAACAAGGTAATTATACAAAGTCAAAGGTGCGCCTGCAAGAAAATCTCAATTGAAAACAAACCCAATAATTAGAAGAATAATTCCTAAAATTCCCAAATTAATCATTAAAGTTCCTCAACCAGAGGCAAACAACCTATAAAAAATCCCTGCAAAAATTCAAAGTGTTAGCCATTCAAATAATCATACAAAACTCAAGTAAGGGATAGGGTTCAATGTGCCAAGGAGAAGGACCTAAATGCAACATGAAAAATATTTAAAAATTAAAGGAAAATATTTTTATGCAAATTAGAATGTTAATGAATGAATGCAAAAAGAACGAATGAAAAACATTTTATAGATGAAGAGAAATAAAATGAAGAAGTTTATGTATGCATGAGATATGTGATGCGAAATGAAATTGAATTAAACAATTAAATTAAATGATAAAAATACAATAAAAAAATAAAAAAATAAAATTGGTAAAATTTTATAAAATGGTAAAAAGGATGCATGAATTTTATGATGATTTTTAGATGTAGAAAACTATTTTTAAAAATTAAATATGAAATGTGATAAATTAAATAAACTAAAAAGAAATAATATGCATGGGGGGTGCGAACAGTAGGAAAAGGGAGAGGAAATGATAATTGGGCTGAAGGGTGGGGGGTGCGTATAGCAACCCAGCCCACCAACCCAGTCAGAAAATAAAATAAAATAAAAACCTGGGGGGTGCAAATAGCGGGGGAAGCACGTTAGAAACACGGTTGGGCCAAAGGGGTGGGGGTGCATATAGCAACCCAGCCCACCTAATGATCAGAAAAAAAAGAAAAAAAAGAGGAGGATTTACCGTATGCCCACCACGTGCAGGGCGCGTGCATTTTTAATGCGCTGGCACGGTGCTGCTCATTTGATGCATCATGTGGCCCACATTTGGTCAACAAGTCAATAGTCAAGAAAAAGTAAGCAAAACGAAATGATACCATTGGATGTGCACGGTAATTGCCATGGGTGAATGTCCATCTGATCACTAATTAAATTTCAGAAAAAAAATAAAAAGAAAAAATATGTGGCACGATTTGGACCATACGATCTGGCCAACGGACGGCCAGGATTACGTCCCTTACCTCCCAAAACCCTACCTCGCCGGAGCTGCACCAGACGCCGGAACTAGGGTTCCGGTCGTCTTCTCCGATCACCTGCAAGTGGAAAAAACCCAGAATGCGCGGACCCATATACCATTTGGTCCAGATTTTTGCAAGGAACACAAATATGCAAATAAAATTTAACAATAACCAACATATATTGAGAAACGAAGAGGTTAAGGTTAGGGCGTAAAAATTCAAACACACATAGCAAGCAGTATACACGTCCAAACGCCACAAAAATTATATCAGCACACTCAGTGACGTTCACACAACAATATGCATGCTTAAAAAACGAGTTTTACGACTATCAAAATCGACCCTAACCTGAGATGGCTCCACGCACGTGCTTGCTTTAGGCTGTCAATAGTGGTTGATTTCTACTCTTTGGACCCCCAGGAAGACGTCTGTGAAAAAATCCTTTGAGAAAGCCTTGTGGATCGTGAGTTTTGGTGAAAAAGAGCTCTAGGGTTCAAGCTTGAATTCCTCTCCAAATTTTCGTGTCTCTCCCCTAACCAATGCATGACTGAGTTTTAAATACTTAGGGTTACTCTTCTGATGGTGAGTTGGGCCTGAATAATCCATTGTTAATTATTTTTGAATTATTTCATTTATTATTGAATTTTAACTAAATAAATCCAATAAAAATAAAATAAAATGAGGAAAAACCAAATATATGCTCTTTGGGTCGTGCATGGCTTTATGTTTGAGTTTGGTTTAAGAAACTTATGGCCCATTTGTCAAAATTTGGATTTTAGGCATAGTTTGCTTTGTGCACCTCCTCAAAATTGCCCAACTTTGACTAAGCATAACTCCTCCAATTTTTAGCTCCTTAATGCAAACTAATACTTTTTAGAAACCTCAAGATGTCCTCTAACCAACCCTTTTGGTCCCATGTCAATTTGATCTTCCATGTTCAAGTTATGAGCTTTTGAAGAAGGTTGACTTTTGTTGACTTTCAAAATGACCTATAATGTCTTAGCTCATATCTCCCAAATGAAGCATTTCTGGCCTAGGCTTGTGAGACACAAAGTTGTAGGGAATTAAATTTCCTTCAAGATGGGCTTTGGTTGAGGAATTTTTTATGAAGTATGTGGAAGTTAGGCCTGGTCAAAGTATAGTTGACTTTTCCTACAAAAACCCTAATTTAGTAACTCCTGATTCTTGATGATTCTGAGGTTTCCCTAATGAATTGTGATCAACCCTTGATCAAATGATGAATTTCACCCCATAATCTTGATGTTGACCAAAAATCTTGAGGTTTGACTTTGTGTTGACCACAGTTGACTTTTTGACCAAGTTAACTGATTCTCAATCCATTGGCCAATTGAACTTCTCCTGAATCAAACTGATGGCTAATCTTCCACTCCTAGGTACTCAGGGACCCAAGGAAAACCATGGAATTAAGTCTTGCCCAAAAAATCAGAAATAAACTGACTTTATAGCAAACCCTAGTTTTGGTACCCTCAGTCTAGGAGGAAATAACACAGTCTCCAAATTCAAATTCCTCTGAATATGATGTGTATCCTCTCCAACAAAGATAAGATATGCCATTTGTTGATGATAAAAACCCAAAGAGCTTGCCCATTGGAGCAATAAACCCAAGAATCTCAAAACCCTAATTCATGCACTGGTTAGGAGGGAGTAATCCACTTGAGATCCCTTGCCACCTGTGAACCCTTGATGATGTGATGGACCAGATATGACCTTCCTGGATTACCTCAGGCACCTTGACCCCATGCTAATGATATGCATACATGATAATGAAATGAAACATAAGCCAGTTAGTAAAAAGTAAGGAGGGCAAATTTTGGGGTGCAACAGCTGCCCCTATTCAATCAACTTGGTCCTGAGTGGTATGATAGCAACGACTCTCAGACATTCCAGGATACACGGGGATTGAATACTGAAAGAACCCCAGAAATTTGCTAGTGATGAGAACAACGAGACGGAGCGTGCTGGAAAAGGGAATATGACCTCAATCTTGTCCACAAGAAGACGAATACGACCTCAATTATACCCTCAAAGGAAGACTGACCTCAATCACTCCCACAAATAAAATACGAACACGACCTTAATCGCACCCACAAAACGAATACAACCTCAATTATACCCGTAAAGGAAGACTGACCTCAATCACTCCCACAAATAAAATACGAATACGACCTCAATCGCACCCACAAAACGAATACAACCTCAATTATACCCGCAAAGGAAGACTGACCTCAATCACTCCCACAAATAAAATACGAATACGACCTCAATCGCACCCACAAAACGAATACAACCTCAATTATACCCGCAAAGGAAGACTGACCTCAATCACTCCCACAAATAAAATACGAATACGACCTCAATTGCACCCATAAAACAAATACAACCTCAATTATACCCGCAAAGGAAGACTGACCTCAATCACTCCTACAAATAAAATACGAATACGACCTCAATCGCACCCACAAAACGAATACAACCTCAATTATACCCGCCAAGGATAACCAGCATAAAGTGGACTTTACTGGGGATAACGTGAAAACAAAACTTCTATTTTAAACCACCTCGTTTCAGAACCTACTGGTAAGATGACTCCGTTAGGGAAGAAGAAGTCTAAATAAAAGACTCTGCCGGGGAGTACAAGTATGAGGAACGCGTCCCTCCAGAATCTCCTGAGTGATGCCACCTCCTGCTGGCAAAGAAAGTATCAAACCTGGCTTATGCTTCGAATGCAAATGAAAATGCCATGTTTTTGAGGATGCGATGCAAATGCTTATGATATGCAAAGGGGTCCCTCCAGCAAAATAAATGCCGGAGAGGAAATACCAATTCAGCTGATGACAAAAATAAATTGTCCTCTGAATCCACGAACTCTGCTGAGAAGGATCGCTCCGACCGAATCTTTGGATCAACAACTTCTGCTGGGGATGAAATTCCAAAAGAACATCTGCCCTACTGGGGATTATACGTAACTCTTTGAAAGGGGAGGCCACGGCCTGAATCATAAGAGTGCCAGATATCACTTGGATTTAAAACCTGCTAGGGATGTCAACCCCTGTTGGACAAACTGTCGCGAGGATCGCTACCAAACTCTGCTTGGGGGAACGGTAAGTGCTGACATCCACCCTGCTAGCGGATAACATCAAGCTTACTTATCTGTTGAGGATTAGATTGCACCGTTGCTGCTGAGAAAAACATTTCCTGAAGCATTCAGACTCTGTGGGGAAATAAGTCTTAATCCGGAGAAAATACTTCTCAAGTCTCCTGCTGGGGGAGGTCTGCTCTGCTGAGGAGAGTGCAATCTCAACGCTGGGGAGAGCAAGCTGCTGGGGAAGTATGATCCTGTTGCCCTGCAAGTCCAATGACAACAAATAGAATACGCCACAACATGACTATCACCGTTAACGCCTAGGTAATTTCTACTGCTTTTCGTTATGCTCCGCAAAGCTCGAAGTTTTATATGCAATGTTTATAAAAAATATCGGACGTTTTTTGCAAACAAAACAGTAGAAGTAAAAGTAAAACAAGCAAATAGAAAGCTTTTTGAGTGAAATGAATATTTTATTGAGAGAAGTGGCCTATAAATAGGCATTTACAATTGGAGGCAATTCCTAGAAAGAGGTAATTGTGTAAAAACAAAAAAGAAAATACACATGTCGGCAATGTGGGGAACAGATATCCACCATGATTTGACTTAGCTATGACCCCTATGACTTACTTATCCACAAATGTCTTGACCTCCGAAGAGACTAACTGTACTGATTCCTTTCTTTCAGAACTTCCAGGTATCGAGGGTGTTCACAGATCGAACGCAGACCGTAGCCTTTCGCTTATAAATCCCTAACTTTTGCCTGAATCGCCCTTTTCGGGTTTTCAATCCACCGGGATACCCATTTTTGCCAAAGTCGCCTTTTCAGGTTTTCAACTTTGCGGGTTTACACATTTCTTTTACATTTTATCCCTAACTTTTTCCCGAACCTCTTCCTTTTCATGGTTCGCCGGGATGCCCCTTTTTGCCTGGACTTTCTTTTTACGTACAGCGGGTCTCTTTCATGCGAAGTATTTTTTGACTATGTCTGCGTTCACAGGGGAAGCAAAATCTTCGCCATCCATGGTTGAAAGTAGTAAGGCTCCACCGGAGAAAACCTTTCTAACCACATACGACCCTTCGTAGTTTGGAGTCCACTTGCCCCTGTGATCTGTCTGAGGAGGAAGGATCCTTTTCAAAACCAATTCGCCTGTCTGAAAATTCCGAGGACGCACTTTCTGATCACAGGCGTGCTTCATCCTGCTCTGATACAACCGACCATGTGCGATGGCTGCCAATCTCTTTTCTTCAATAAGGTTCAACTGATCCAATCTAGAACGCACCCATTCAGATTCATCAAGCTTTACATCTGCCAGAACTCTCAAAGACGGAATCTCGACTTCCAAGGGTAAAACTGCTTCCATACAATATACCAATGAGAAAGAGGTTGCCCCAGTTGACGTACGCACCGAGGTACGGTAACCATGTAGGACGTAAGGTAACATCTCATGCCAGTCCTTATATGTTACCACCATCTTCTGCACAATCTTCTTGATATTCTTATTTGCCGCCTCAACTGCCCCATTCATCTTCGGACGATAGGGAGAAGAGTTGTGATGCTCGATCTTGAAACTCCGACATAGTTCCTCCATCATCTTGTTGTTCAAATTCGAGCCATTATCAGTAATGATTCTCTCTGGGACCCCATAACGACAGATGATGTCCTTCTTTATAAACCGAGCTACCACTTGCTTGGTGACGTTGGCGTACGAGGCTGCCTCCATCCACTTCGTGAAATAATCAATGGCAACCAAAATGAAACGATGCCCATTGGAAGCAGTAGGCTCAATCTTCCCAATCATATCTATACCCCACATTGCAAATGGCCAAGGAGATGACAACACATTTAGAGGCGTAGGCGGTACGTGCATCTTATCTGCATAAATCTGGCATTTATGGCACTTCCGAGCGTACTTGAAACAATCTGACTCCATAGTCATCCAATAATATCCTGCCCTCAACAACTTCCTAGCCATGGTGTGACCACTGGAATGAGTACCAAAAGAACCCTCGTGAACTTCCTCCATCAATGAGCTTGCCTCGTGTTCATCAACACAACGTAGCAAGACCATATCGAAGTTCCTCTTATATAACACATCATCCTTGTTCAGAAAGAAATTTCCTGCCAACCTCCTCAGAGTCTTCTTATCTTTGGTGGAGGCACCCTCTGGATATTCTTGCCTCTTTAGAAAAACCTTAATATCATGATACCACGGCTTGCCATCTGACACATCTTCAATTGCAAACATAAAAGCTGGTCTGTCCAGACGCATGATTCTAATCGAAGGTGTTTCATTCCAACGGTTCACTTTATACATGGATGCCAATGTCGCCAACGCATCAGCCATCTGATTCTCAGCTCGGGGCACATGATGAAAATCCACTTTATCAAAGAACGGTAACAACCTTCTGGCATAGTTGTTATAAGGTACCAAATTTGCCTGACGAGTCTCCCATTCTCCTGTAATCTGATTAACCACCAATGCGGAATCACCATATACATCGAGGTTCTTAATTCTCAAATCAATGGCTTCCTCTAACCCCATGATGCATGCTTCATACTCCGCCTCGTTGTTGGTACACACGAATGCTAACCGGGCAGTGAAAGGTATATGAGAACCCTTCGGAGTTGTAATGATTGCCCCAATTCCATTACCATATGAGTTGACAGTCCCATCAAAAATCATCTTCCACTGTGATCCAATCTCAGGTCCTTCGTCAGGCAGAGGCTCTTCACAATCCTTCATTTTCAGAAACATAACATGCTCGTCCGGAAACTCAAACTTCATAGGCTGATAATCCTCGACCGGTTGTTTAGCAAGATATTCTGACAGAACACTCCCCTTAATGGCCTTCTGAGAAACATACTGAATATCGTACTCTGTCAAAACCATCTGCCAACGGGCTATCCTTCCAGAAAGTGCTTGCTTCTCGAACACATACTTAATCGGATCCATCTTTGAAATCAACAAGGTTGTGTGATTTAACATATACTGCCTTAGGCGCTTGGCTGCCCAAGCGAGTGCACAACATGTCTTTTCCAACATAGAATATCTTGATTCGCAATCCGTGAACTTCTTACTCAGGTAGTAGATGGCATGCTCCTTCCTACCCGTCTCATCGTGTTGACCGAGCACACAACCCATCGAATTCTCAAGAACCGTGAGGTACATAATCAACGGTCTCCCAGACACCGGAGGCATAAGGACTGGAGGCTCCTGCAAATACGTCTTTATTCTTTCGAACGCTTCTCAACAATTTTCATTCCACCTGACCTCTTGATCTTTTCTCAACAACTTGAAAATAGGTTCATATGTAGCTGTCAAATGAGAGATAAACCTGGAAATGTAATTCAACCTTCCCAAGAAACCACGAACCTCTTTCTCTGTTCTCGGCTCAGGCATCTCCTGTATGGCTCTTATTTTTGCAGGATCAACCTCAATGCCTCTTTCACTAACGATGAACCCCAACAATTTACCCGACCTCACACTGAAAGTGCACTTGTTCGGATTTAATCTCAATCTGAATTTCCTTAGCCTTTCAAACAGCTTCTGAAGGTTCACCAAGTGTTCTTCCTCTGTCTGTGACTTCGCAATCATGTCATCAACATAGACCTCGATCTCCTTGTGAATCATATCATGAAAGAGAGTCACCATTGCCCGCTGATATGTTGCCCCAGCATTCTTCAATCCAAAGGGCATTACCTTGTAGCAAAATGTTCCCCACGGTGTTATGAAAGTAGTCTTCTCCATGTCCTCTGGGGCCATTTTGATTTGGTTATACCCAGAGAAGCCATCCATGAAGGAAAACACAGAATATTGAGCAGTATTGTCCACTAACACGTCAATGTGGGGGAGCGGGAAATCGTCCTTCGGGCTCGCCCTATTCAGATCTCGGTAATCCACACACATCCTGACCTTCCCATCCTTCTTAGGTACGGGTACAATATTGGCAACCCACGGAGGATAATTTGTCACGGCAAGAAATCCGGCGTCCAACTGTTTCTGAACCTCTTCTTTGATTTTGACAGACATCTCTGGTTTAGTCCTTCTCAATTTCTGCTTGACTGGAGTACAACCCTCTTTAAGCGGTAACCGGTGTGAAACAATGTCAGTGTCAAGCCCAGGCATGTCTTGGTAAGACCAGGCGAAGATATCCACATACTCTCGAAGTAACTCAACCAATCTCCTCTTAACAGTGTCTTCCAAAGCAGCCCCAACCTTTACTTCTCGTTTGACGTCCTCGGTTCCCAGATTAACAGTCTCAACTTTCTCCTGATGAGGTAGAATAACCCTCTCCTCCTGTTTTAGTAACCTGGCTAATTCTTCTGGTAAGTCACAGTCTTCGTCAGTCTCCCCTTCAGCTTAATAGATAGGATTGTCAAAGTCATATCGAGCTATAGCTAGGTCATGGGTGGAATCTGAACAAAGGAACCTGCATGATGGATGTTTTATGTTCATTATGAGTGCAACAAACAAGAAAACACATTGCCATTTTGATGTGGGTTAATGCAAAAAGTAAAAATAGAAAGACAGGGATCAAAATATTTGAATGAAAAACGTCCTTTATTGATGATAAAAATAGCAAATAAAACATCCAAGCCCTACAAATAAGTATCACTACGTCTTGGGCAGAACGTAGGACTCAACATAACAGAAAACAAAAGTAAATTACTCCGGGCGCGTCACTTGGATGACTTTCTCGGAGGACCAGTTGTCTAAACTCTGACCAGGAATGCAGGGACGAATCCATCCATCCATGTCGCAATCACTATCTCCTTCATCCTCAATGGCATTGACTCTGTCGAAGAACACGCCGGCACTAGTGAAACGGACTGGACCGTAGAACTTGGGAGGCTCTTCAGTACGCCTGGGTGGCTTGTAACCTAGTCCATAGGTATCCTGCTTCTTTTGAACATTAATAACACTGCCCCACTTCTGAGAACCACCAGCTTCAACTATAGCATGCGCTTCTTTAAAAGAGGACATTGGAACTTCCGGTTGTCTGATAGTTTCTGGTTGGGCAACCACCTCAGGCTGACTGACTACCTTTGGTGGTTCCTCGGGAATCTTCACAGCTTCAAAAGCCGGGCACAAAGTTTCCTGTACTTCGCCATCTACCTCTACATACTTGAAGGTTGATAGGTGACTCACCATAATATCTTCTTCACCACAGACAGTCACAACATGGCCATCCACCATATACTTCAACTTCTGGTGCAGCGTAGAAGTTACTGCCCCAGCACCATGGATCCAAGGGCGACCCAACAAACAACTATAGGCAGGCTGAATATCCATAATGTAAAAGGTGGTGTTGAAAATCTCAGGACCCACCTTGATCGGCAAGACTAACTCCCCAAAAACTGACCTCTTGTAGCCATCAAAAGCACGTACCACTAAGTCACTTGGTGTACAAATCAACCCACGGGTATCCAACTTCATCAAAGCCTTCTTTGGTAACATATTCAAAGACGACCCAGTATCAACTAACACATGCGACATCAAAGAACCACGGCATTCCACTAAAATATGCAGAGCATTGTTGTGATTCCTCCCAGCCGGAGTCAGATCTAAATCGGTGAAACCCAAACCATTACCAGCATTCACATGAGCCACAACCCCTTCTAACTGATTGACAGATATTTCCTGTGGTACATAAGCCATATTCAGAACCTTCAGTAGTGCATTTTGGTGTGCCTCAGAGCACAATAGTAAGGATAGAATGGAAATCTTCGATGGAGTTTGGTGAAGTTGATCAACAATCTTGTAATCACTTTTTCTGATCAACCTCATAAACTCTTCTACGTCTTCTGAGAAAGTATCCCCACCTGGTTTTGTCATAGAATTATTAGCTTCCTGCCTCTGTATAGACTCATCCAATACTTGTTTACCTCTGTTTTGACTTGAACTACCAGCTTGATTCTCGGACGGAATAAAAACTCTACCACTCCTAGTGATAGCCCCAGCTTCAACAAGATTTCCAACCCCTGTATTCACAACTGACGTGTCTTCCAATTCATGCTTCTTACCATTAACAAACACCTCGGCCCCATAGTTCCATGGGATGACCTTGGTGTTCTCATACGGGACTGGTCCAGGAACAGTGATAGTGACCGGCGCTGGTCTCGCCGGCGCTGATATAGTTATCGTCTTGAACGAAATTGTTATCGTGGCAACATCAACCTCTCTGTCAGTAACATTATTCTGCTTGCAACCTCTGTCAAACTGTAATACCCCTTCGCTGATCATTCTTTGAATACCTGCTTTCAATAAATCACAACCGCCAGATTGCGACACACATCCTACACAACCTTCATCACAACCTGGAAATACCCCTCCTTTTAACAGTCTTTCCTTTACCACACCCAAGGGAGTTTGGACCTCGTTCACATCTGAGATCAGGCTCAAGTCTTCACAGTCTTCGATAATAGCATTGATCTTCGGCCCACCGTGATTTGGCATCGGGTTCTGATTCACATTTAGAACATCATTGGAGAAATTGATGGCTTTTGAATCCACTAAATCTTGTACCTGATGCTTAAAAGCTTTACAGTTTTCAATATTATGTCCGGGTGCCCCAGAATGAAACTCACAGTGGGCGTTGGCGTCATAACCAGGAGGCGGATTACCAGTAGGGGGAGCCAGTGTTCTTGTCTGAACCATCTTTAGATTTAACAAATGCTGGAATAGTTGAGCGTAGGACATAGGTGGAGTGTCAAAATGCCTATTCCGCTTAGTCAGAGGCTGCGACCGGCGAGGAGTCTGATTCTGTTGTTGAGATGCTGCAGGCTGCTGAGGTGCTGCTGGGATGGTCACAGAAGCCACCTGCTGGTTGTAGTTCTTACCACTATATGATGATACAGAGTTTGTATCACCCTCCTTCTTCTTATAGTTATTGGCATAAGGCTTCTTACCTCCTCCAGATGAGGATCCATCACCGCCTGATATTTTTCCCGCCTTAATTCCACTTTCCACCATCTCTCCTACCAAGATCAAATCAGCAAACTTTCCAGACATGCACGGAACCAATTTTTCAAAGTAATGACCCTGCAATGTGGCCATAAACATAGTTATCATTTCCCGTTCCAACATGGGAGGCTGAACCCTCGCCGCCAGTTCACGCCACCTTTGGGCGTACTCTTTGAAGCTCTCATTATTGTTCTGCGATAGATTCTGCAATTGCGTTCTGTTAGGAGCCATATCAGTGTTATATTGGTAATGTCTGATAAATGCCCCCGCCAGATCTCTCCAACTACGCACATCCCTCCTTTCCAGTTGCATGTACCACTCCAGGGATGCCCCAGATAGGCTATCCTGGAAGCAATGCATCATCAGCTTTTCATTCTTTGCATGCGCGGCCATCTTATTCGCGTATGCTCTGACATGGGTCCTTGGACAAGACACACCATTATATTTCTCGAAAGTGGGAGTCTGAAACTTGTGCGGGATCACAACGCCTGGAACCAGTCCCAAATCCTCTAGATCCATTCCCACAGAATCCTGATTCATAACACCCTTCAGTTGTTCCTCAATCAACCTGATCCTCTGATCATTGTCGGCCTGGGGACCAGCATCCCCATCTGGCAGAGAAAATGCATCATCTTGAACATCATCATACTGACGACCATGATTTGTGCCAGCACCATTACCTCCTTCCCCAACCTTAGGAATCACAACACTTTCTCCTCCGCCCGGAGGAATCACAACACCAGAAACAGGAATACCCCCGCTAGTAAGGCCATTCTGATCATTATTACCATTTTCCTCATTCCTTGCAATCAGTGGCTGAACGAGAGTCCTCAACTGCTCTTGGCCTTGAGCAACCCCTTGCATTAGTTCCATGAATTGATTCATGCGAGTCCGCATCTCAATGATCTCATTCTGTAGCTGATCCATAAGTCTCCTCTGATTCTGTCTGGTAGAATACCGGTGAATGTGCTGATCTGCAATTCTGAGATGGAATAATATAAGAACTCTGAAGATAAACACCTGTTATGCAAAATGAATGTGCAAAATTATGAATATGCAAATGCAAATGGACATGCTTGAAAATTCATAGGGCGATCCACCCCTTGATTCCGGTTTAATAGCAAGATATAATGGAACTTCTGCTCATATATTAAAAAAACCAGAGAAAAGCCAAATGTCAACAATCACAAATCCGAGATAACAAGTCTGAATATAAAAACCATGGGTCCCAACCAACAAGCCTGGTGGTGATCCACATACAATGAAAGAAGACAGAAAACTAAGGAATATCATCAAAGTCCACAAGTGTCAATCCCCCCATCCATTATGATTTCTGCACCAGTCTTGAACCTCCTTGAACAGCTTTCTGGTATCGGGATGCTTCGGCCTCTGAATTAGCCCTTGAATGAGAAGGTCTCTCCTGTGTATGATCCCATCCAAGTATCGGCAATGTAACTCCCAAGCGTCTTCTTTAGTAGCACCATCTATGCTAGGACCCTCATGTCTAGGTTTCTTCACTTTAGCTTGGACTTTCAATTCCTCTATGGAGGTTATAGCTTTGTTGAGTTGATCTTGGACAACTTGTCTCTTGAATATCCCTGATAGAATCTCGGCGTCTTTCTTCTTGAGCGTAGACTTCAAATGATCAATCTTAGCTAGGTAAGCATCTTCCTTTCTTTTATTCTCAGCCATGGCAGTTTCTTGGTGATCATTGAACCTGTGAATCTTTAACAAAGCCTTGCCCAATTCCTCCTCCTTGGACCTGAGAACGCTACTGATACCATCCAAAGCTTGTTTCATTCTTTCCCTGGACGCAACCATGTCAGCAAGCTCTTTTTCTGCTTTAGCAAGGAGCTCTGTCTTTAACTTGGCGGTATGAACAGCTTCACCCCGCTCATGCTTCCATTGATAAATCTCTCTCTTTAGCTCATTATTTTCTTCCCGCAACCTTTCCTTTTCAGCCCATAATGTGTTATACTTCTCCAACTCAACGGTGGTAGGAGGCTCGATCACCAAAGGATACAGAGGTGGTTCCACCGGGAATGGGAGAAGCTCCTCTTCTGCTCTCTTCTTAATCCACTCTTTATATGGATGGAAAGCCCGATTGTTACTTTTCCCGAATGGAATCTTACCCTTCTTAGTCACCTGTTTCCAAGCATTCACAACTTTCCTTATCAACCCTTGATCCTCAATACCATTGAAGAATAAGGATTCTCGGACATCTCGCTCTTCGGGTGGATTCTTCAAAGGATAGCCAAACTATCTGATAGCTAGGGAGGGATTATAGTTAATTCCACCTCTCCTCCCTATCAAGGGAACATTAGGAAATTCTCCGCATTTACAAATAATCTCCATTCCTAGCAAGTCACGATTAATCCAAACGATGTTATCGACAGTCAAGCCCATAACCCTCTTAGACCACTTCAGAGAATCTTTCGTATCAACGAAAGCGCCAGATTCAGGGAGACGACTCAAAAACCAAGTAGCTAAGAGCGGCGCACAGCAACTCACAGTTTTCCCACGCCTATTCTCATTCTTATAGTGAACTGAATGGTACACATCTCCTAGCAAGGTAGGTATAGGATTCTTCGACATAAAGATCCTGACGGCGTGCATATCCACCAGATCAGGAATATTCGGAAACAAAATAATCCCATATATACACACAACCAGAATAGCTTGGAAAGCAGTCCAGTTCTTCTCTTTGACATGTATGCAAGCCTGATCGAACAAGAACTTCAACAAGAAACCCTTAACTCCTTGTTTTTCTGCAATATTACTGTTAAGAACGGATTCATCAATATGAAGAGCCACAACCATTTCTTTCTTACCGGGGTGTTCCTTAGAAAAGAAAACTATATCATGACTGATAGGAATTCCCAAAATAAATGAGAACTCCTCCAACGTCGGAGCCAAGATGTAGTTCGGGAAAGTGAAGCAACGCAGAGGCGGGTCGTAAAACTGAAGAAGTGTGTGAATGGCATCCTTCTCATACTGGGAGATATTATAGACAAATTTCAAAAGTCTTCCATACCTTCCACTGAACTCTGTACGAACTCCGGAACCAGCCATATTAATCAATTTGTGAATCAGTGTCAAAGTCGGCTCTGGGAATGAATAGGCAACAGTCTTCTTTCTCTGAACATCCATACTGAAGTAACCTCAGAAAACCGGAATCAAGAGTAAGATGCAAGCCCTGAAAAATGTCAAACATGCCAGAATGCAAGAAAAATGATATGCTCATGCAAACATGGGGTCAAGGCACACTGCTGGATGTGCTGTGCTGTTAGCTGAACGAGAAACCAGAAAACCAGAACTCTGAACCACTGAGGAACCCACATAATCAGACATTGATGAGAAATCCAGAATAAGGGTATGTTGAAGGTCTCGGTTACCTGCAAACCTGCAAACACCCATCCCCTCTCACGTGTAGGTACTAGGATGTTCAGTATCCCGGGCTCTCAGGTCGAGAAATGATGATACGTTCACCATTCCTGGTTTGGCATCATCATCAATCGAGGAGGCCTCAATTGATTCTCCAAGGCGGAAGGTCCTCAGCTTTGGCACTGAGGTCGAGAAACAATAGTACGGTGGAGAAATGACCTTTTACTTTTGTTTTTCGCAAAACATGTTGCGGTTAGCAAGAGTCGCCACCGACTTTTCTTTTATCCAATTTATTTAGGAAAGGTGAAAAGAACAGGAAAGACCGTTTTGAAAAGATTTTTGAGTTCGGGGGGTAATTTATGAAAAGGGAAGGTGTTAGCACCCCTTTTCATCCGTAGTTATCTACGGGCTCTTAATTGCTAGCTCACTTTAACTTGCTTTTTTTTGAAATGTGGTGTGTGTTTAGAAAATATTTCGTAAAAGTTGACTTTGTAATAATTCGTGTAAGAACGTATACAAAGTGTTTGTTTTTGAAAATATTTTTGAAAGTGTGAGATGTGAAAAGTATTTGCTTTTTTTTTAGTTGTGAGCGAGCATTTAAAAGTTACCTACCCTTAATTTATAAGGTCTTTCTTGTACTTATCATTTTCCTTGAGAGATAGTATTATCCATACCATTAGTGGGTAGGTAGTCCTATCTATTGGATGTGGAGGGACAGCGAAGGGTCATCAAATGGTCATAGAAGGCAACATGTAAGGATACCTTAGCAATTCGTAGGGACTACCATCATTTTTCCATAGGGTCATCGAGGGACAAGATCATTTTTCGTAGGCAACTTGAAGGGTCATCGAGGGACTATGATCTTTATATCGAAGGGACTGTGATGATATTATTCGTAAGCGTCTTTTGCTAAAGTATCCCTACGTTCGAGGGGCATTCATCCCTCGGGGTACAGTACTAAAGTCAATCGAGAAGTGCCTCCGCTGATTCTCTTCAAAACGTAGGGGCCGTCCTATGCGAGTTCCAAAGCGGGCCCTCGGGTGCGAATGGGTTTGCCACAGGATGTGGTCTGCCACTGTCACCACTAAAGAGGGATGTTTCCACTAAGGTCCTCAATGATCGGTCACCAGAGTCGACAGCTCTCTAAATCAACACCCCAACATGCGCAAGACACACACGTTAGAATGCATCCCAAGATAGCCTCGTCTGGTTGTGAATTTCGTGAACACACAAACGTACCAAGCGGGCACGTAGGTTCCACTACTTTCCACTCTAATCCTAGGGTATTCTCAAGCCCTGGTATTGGGCTTAGCTCTCAAACCCACCCAACCTGCAAAACAAAGACAGCCAGCACAGCACAGTAGTATGACAGTAATAGAAAATGAAATGCAGAAAATGCGGTAAAAAAATAAAATAAAAATACAACACTTAAAGCAAATCAAAACCAAACACCCAAAAAGAACAAAGACAAGCAAGCGTTAGGACTGACTCGCTTAGGGAAGGACCAGCATAGGTCAACCAGGGTCCCCAGCAGAGTCGCCAGCTGTCGCTCCCAGGATTTTCATCCAGGTACAAACGCGAGAGTGGCGCGGAAAAACAGAGTCGCCAGCCGTGTAAATTTATCCCAAGAGAGGGAAAGGGAACACCGCATAAACCTTAGGAAGAGGGAAAGGAATGGTCATCGCAACCATAACCTGGGTTCGGGAGTCGGTTACGCGAGGGGAAGGTGCTAGCACCCCACGCGCCCATCGTACTCGATGGGATCCACGCTTGTTGTCTATTCTAAGGGTGAGTTATACTATCATCTAGGGTTGTACTAAGACGAGAAGGGAAAGACACAGACCGACTCGGTAGGACGTCGACGTCCTAGGCCTACGTACCCCCTTTGTGCAATGGGGAATTCAGAGTCAACGTAGTTCGGACCAGGTTCTTTTTGTGTTTTTTATGAGCGACGTTAAGTTCGCGTCCGACAGTTAGGGTCGATACCTGTTTGCGACTCAGACGGAAAGTAACGTGCCCTTTTTGAAAATAGCCTTTAAGTTGAAGGTCCCGAAGGACAAAAAAGTTTGAAGTTTGGTTTGTGTTTTTTAGGACAGAAGTGACTTAAGTTAGTTCCTAAGCTGCATTGTACCAAAGCCTAGGGCACAGGGGCGAATACTTAATGCATCGTCCCAAGACAGGACGCTCGCTAAGCACTCTAGAAAGATGAGAGGAAGCCCCTCATTTCTCATTCCCCATACTTAAGGCTCGTGCGCAATACACCTTATTATTATTAAGTGTTTTAAAGAAATTTGAGATGAGAAGAGAGAAGACACAGAGGTTACTCTAAGGGGAGACTAAGAGTCCTAAAGTTATCATGCATGGGTGACCTACGGTTAGTGAGGTTCAACCTAAACCCTAAAGAATAAAGATGAAAGAGGAAAAGGTAAGGGTGACCATGGATATTTATCCATACCCTTAAAGAACTTACCTTAATCCTGCATAAAAGGTTAGTGGGAAACGGACGTGAATAAGAGCAGTGAGGTGAATGAAAATCAAGCAATGGCAAATAACAATGATAATAATCCAAACATGAATCAAATAAACAAAGAACAACCCCAAAGCAAATGGCACAAGTGCCTTTCAAACAAGGTAATTATACAAAGTCAAAGGTGCGCCTGCAAGAAAATCTCAATTGAAAACAAACCCAATAATTAGAAAAATAATTCCTAAAATTCCCAAATTAATCATTAAAGTTCCTCAACCAGAGGTAAACAACCTATAAAAAATCCCTGCAAAAATTCAAAGTGTTAGCCATTCAAATAATCATACAAAACTCAAGTAAGGGATAGGGTTCAATGTGCCAAGGAGAAGGACCTAAATGCAACATGAAAAATATTTAAAAATTAAAGGAAAATATTTTTATGCAAATTAGAATGTTAATGAATGAATGCAAAAAGAACGAATGAAAAACATTTTATAGATGAAGAGAAATAAAATGAAGAAGTTTATGTATGCATGAGATATGTGATGCGAAATGAAATTGAATTAAACAATTAAATTAAATGATAAAAATACAATAAAAAATAAAAAAATAAAATTGGTAAAATTTTATAAAATGGTAAAAAGGATGCATGAATTTTATGATGATTTTTAGATGTAGAAAACTATTTTTAAAAATTAAATATGAAATGTGATAAATTAAATAAACTAAAAAGAAATAATATGCATGGGGGGTGCGAATAGTAGGAAAAGGGAGAGGAAATGATAATTGGGCTGAAGCGTGGGGGGTGCGTATAGCAACCCAGCCCACCAACCCAGTCAGAAAATAAAATAAAATAAAAACCTGGGGGGTGCAAATAGCGGGGGAAGCACGTTAGAAACACGGTTGGGCCAAAGGGGTGGGGGTGCATATAGCAACCCAGCCCACCTAATGATTAGAAAAAAAAGAAAAAAAAAGAGGAGGATTTACCGTATGCCCACCACGTGCAGGGCGCGTGCATTTTTAATGCGCTGGCACGATGCTGCTCGTTTGATGCATCATGTGGCCCACATTTGGTCAACAAGTCAATAGTCAAGAAAAAGTAAGCAAAACGAAATGATACCATTGGATGTGCACGGTAATTGCCATGGGTGAATGTCCATCTGATCACTAATTAAATTTCAGAAGAAAAAAATAAAAAGAAAAAATATGTGGCACGATTTGGACCATACGATCTGGCCAACGGACGGCCAGGATTACGTCCCTTACTTCCCCAAACCCTACCTCGCCGGAGCTGCACCAGACGCCGGAACTAGGGTTCCGGTCGTCTTCTCCGATCACCTGCAAGTGGAAAAAACCCAGAATGCGCGGACCCATATACCATTTGGTCCAGATTTTTGCAAGGAACACAAATATGCAAACAAAATTTAACAATAACCAACATATATTGAGAAACGAAGAGGTTAAGGTTAGGGCGTAAAAATTCAAACACACATAGCAAGCAGTATACACGTCCAAACGCCACAAAAATTATATCAGCACACTCAGTGACGTTCACACAACAATATGCATGCTTAAAAAATGAGTTTTACGACTATCAAAATCGACCCTAACCTGAGATGGCTCCACGCACGTGCTTGCTTTAGGCTGTCAATAGTGGTTGATTTCTACTCTTTGGACCCCCAGGAAGACGTCTGTGAAAAAATCCTTTGAGAAAGCCTTGTGGATCGTGAGTTTTGGTGAAAAAGAGCTCTAGGGTTCAAGCTTGAATTCCTCTCCAAATTTTCGTGTCTCTCCCCTAACCAATGCATGACTGAGTTTTAAATACTTAGGGTTACTCTTCTGATGGTGAGTTGGGCTTGAATAATCCATTGTTAATTATTTTTGAATTATTTCATTTATTATTGAATTTTAACTAAATAAATCCAATAAAAATAAAATAAAATGAGGAAAAAACAAATATATGCTCTTTGGGTCGTGCATGACTTTATGTTTGAGTTTGGTTTAAGAAACTTATGGCCCATTTGTCAAAATTTGGATTTTAGGCATAGTTTGCTTTGTGCACCTCCTCAAAATTGCCCAACTTTGACTAAGCATAACTCCTCCAATTTTTAGCTCCTTAATGCAAACTAATACTTTTTAGAAACCTCAAGATGTCCTATAACCAACCCTTTTGGTCCCATGTCAATTTGATCTTCCATGTTCAAGTTATGAGCTTTTGAAGAAGGTTGACTTTTGTTGACTTTCAAAATGACCTATAATGTCTTAGCTCATATCTCCCAAATGAAGCATTTCTGGCCTAGGCGTGTGAGACACAAAGTTGTAGGGAATTAAATTTCCTTCAAGATGGGCTTTGGTTGAGGAATTTTTGATGAAGTATGTGGAAGTTAGGCCTGGTCAAAGTACAGTTGACTTTTCCTACAAAAACCCTAATTTAGTAACTCCTGATTCTTGATGATTCTAAGGTTTCCCTGATGAATTGTGATCAACCCTTGATCAAATGATGAATTTCACCCCATAATCTTGATGTTGACCAAAAATCTTGAGGTTTGACTTTGTGTTGACCACAGTTGACTTTTTGACCAAGTTAACTGATTCTCAATCCATTGGCCAATTGAACTTCTCCTGAATCAAACTGATGGCCAATCTTCCACTCCTAGGTACTCAGGGACCCAAGGAAAACCATGGAATTAAGTCTTGCTCAAAAAATCAGAAATAAACTGACTTTATAGCAAACCCTAGTTTTGGTACCCTCAGTCTAGGAGGAAATAACACAGTCTCCAAATTCAAATTCCTCTGAATATGATGTGTATCCTTTCCAACAAAGATAAGATATGCCATTTGTTGATGATAAAAACCCAAAGAGCTTGCCCATTGGAGCAATAAACCCAAGAATCTCAAAACCCTAATTCATGCACTGGTTAGGAGGGAGTAATCCACTTGAGATCCCTTGCCACCTGTGAACCCTTGATGATGTGATGGACCAGATATGACCTTCCTGGATTACCTCAGGCACCTTGACCCCATGCTAATGATATGCATACATGATAATGAAACGAAACATAAGCCAGTTAGTAAAAAGTAAGGAGGGCAAATTTTGGGGTGCAACACTTGCAGGTACACCCCCCGGTCGTATCATCATCACCGGAGCTGAAGATTTCACGACACTGCTGGCCACTGTTAGGGGTGTTCGCGGTGCGGTTTGGGCGGTTTTGACACTAAAAATCATCCGAACCGCAAGAGAAAAAAGCTTGCGGTTCGGTTGGCTTTAAAAAAAAATCCGAACCAAATCAAACCAAACCAATGCGGTTTTGGTTGGTTCGGTTTTTTACAATATTTTTATTGAGTCATATATACATATATAGAGAACAACATAACTTTGTGTTTAGTCATTTATACATTACCAAATAACAACAAAACTCATTATATTTAGATAAAAACTTCTCATTCAATATATAAAATTCAATTTAAACAAAAGTGGAAAAAAATAGTAGCATAAAACAATATCAAAAATATTATAATAAAACAAAAAAAAATAGAGGAGAAGGAAATTAGAGAAGATGAAAAAGAAAGAACATAAGAGATGTGAGATTAGAGAAGAAATGTGCGATAAAAACATAACTAGAAGAGAAAATAGTAACATAAAAATGAGAAGATGAAAGAGAAAAAACATGTGAGATGATAGATTAGTGTAAAAGAGGTGAGACGTACATGGCAAAAAAGATGAGAAGAATGCGTAATACTATTAGGAGAGGTTTGAGAAGATTAAAACTGAAAAGCTAAGTGTGAATAAGAGAAAATATTTCGTAATTGTAAGGTTATGGCATAATGGGTTTGAGATTTGAGTTAGATGTGGGATAAGTGAAGTTTGGGTTATAACGTAATGCAATTTGGTTTGGTTTAGTTCGGTTTGCAAAATACAAACCGCAAACCAAACCGAACCATGCGGTTTTGTTAAAACATGACCCGAACAAATCCGAACCAAATGCGGTTTTTTACGATTTCGGTTTGGTTTAGTTTGGTTTGGTTTGCGATTTTCTATTGGGTTGGTTCGGTTTTGAACACCCCTAGCCACTATCACACTGTCTGATCCAAGTACGATAAAAAATATTTTAAAAAAACTAAATATTAAATATATATTAAACTAAATATATATATTTTTAATAATATTAATAATATATATTTTTAATAATTAATAATTAATATATATTAAACTAAATATTAAATATATATTAAACTAATTAAATATATATTAAAATAGCAGTTTTTTTTTATATATTTTTAATAATTAATAATTAATATATATTAAGGTTTGTGTAAATAAAAAACTAAATATTTATATTAACATTTAATATTTAAAAAATAAACTAATTTATTAATTATAAATATATTAAATATTAAACTAAAATAAAATAAATAAATAAAATATTAATATTTAATATTTAAGCCATTTATGCATTTATGGAATAAATATAATTGAAGTAAATAAATATTCAACAAAAAGCATAATAGCCTAGTGGAAGAGGTGCTTTTATGCAAGCTAAAGGTCATGTGTTCAACACTAGTGTGAGACAATTTTGTTTTGCATATTTTAACATTTCAACATTCAATCAATAAAATAATAATAAAAATACCACGCGTGTACTTAAAATAAAAAGAAAAAATATAAAAAATTCCAACAAAGCTGACACGTCATATTAAAAAAAACCAACAAAGCAGCGCCACATCACAGATTCTGCTGACTGTGTGCATTGAGGGGTTAAAATGAAAGAATCTTCAAATGGCAAGGACGGAATCTGATTTTTTTAACAGGGTCTTTTTTCGAATTCGAATCAAATGGCAGGGTCTAAAATGTGTATTAACCAAAAAATTTATTACCAAAAGTAACAATACAAAGAACAGACGATCAAATGATCCAGACTCCATATGAAAAATCAAAAACAAATTAACTCAGATAGCTACCGTACATTTTCAATTTATAATTCGTTTCAGCTCTACTAATGATATTATGTTTGATCTCCTCAAGGTTAAAACTTTTCTTATTAGCTTCTTGAAAGATAATTTTATTCCTCATACTCCAAATGCTGTAGAGAGTTTCTGCCAAAGCAATTTTGAGTAACTTCCTCTTGCTTCCTTTTCCTTTCACGATTTGCATTAACCAACTCAACTCCACATCCCACCCACGAGGCATACGGTTGAAACCTATCCAGTTCATAAGGGCGCTCCAAATTTTGTTAGTGAAGTTACATTCGAAAAATAAATGACAACAAGATTCTACCTGATTAGACAGCACATATGCACCATCATTTGGAATACCAAACTTACTTAATCTATCCTTCGTGAGTAACCTATTATTGCAAGCTAACCAGAGGTTAAAAACTGCTCGAGGTCTAGCATAGTTGTTCCAAATAATGTTTCTCCAATGCATCTTGGTTTAGGTCCACGCAGCATATGGTAGATTTTTCTAGTGCTGTATTTCCTCTTCCCCTGTAGATCATGCCAGGCAGTAGAATGTATCAGTAAGTCCCTACCTTTGAAGATGGATTTTATGATCAAAAAAGTGTTCACACCTGGTTGGTACATCCCAACATCAATTTTTTTCATGTAATATATTTGAACCCATTGAATCCACAATTTGTCATTCTTTTGGCAAGTATCCCAAAGCAGTTTCTGTAACACCCCCAATCTATACCCCCAAATAATAAAAGCGATAGAAATTTCATTAGAGTATAATTAAAACATTCATGGCATAGACTGAGGAGTCACATCAATTGAGACAAAACACAACAAACCTGCTCATAAAGATATGCAACAATCAGGTAGCAAATAACATAGGAACTTAGTTCCTACTACCCACAATTCAATTACAGAATAAAAGCGGAAAATCTGAACTGAATCTCATATATATATATATATATATATATATCACATAGAAAGTTTGTCTGTCATACACAGATCCATACATGTACAATCCAAAAGATACATATACATATACATAATATCACAAACGATCTCCCCAACTACCCGGTACTACATATCAGAGCCGACCGACAAAAGAATGAAGACCTAAGCTTCACAAAAAGACCTCCAGCATCTAATCTGTAATGCCTCATAGAGCATTAAAACAGCAGAAGGGTGAGAAACACAATCATAATATAATTGCATATAATTATATAATAACCCAAAAATACACATGTAAAATATTCTCACCACAACTTACACCAGAATTCAAACATAAAACAACACAATGCATATCTCATATAACCATCACCAAGGCATATATAATCAAGCTTAATGCATTTATCAACAACATATATATATATATATATATATATATATATATATGTATGTATCTCAACTCATCAATTCCATTCACAAATCCACACAAAATCAATCCATTCATGATTTATGCAAATGCAAAGAGACCGACACAACGACTCAATGCAAATGCGGTACCATCCATCCGTCAATCTCAACACTAGTTCACTCAGGAACTATTGGAACCATCGCTTGTTACTTAATGTAACTCCCCGTCGGGCAAAGGATGTTCCCCATCGCTCACACCTCTTTGTATAAGGCATACGACGTTTATGGATCGCTCACACCTCTTTGTATAAGGCACACAACTCGATCGCTCACACCCTTTGTATAAGGCACACGATCGTCCATAATCATCGCTCACACCTCTTTGTATAAGGCACACGATGTTATAGCGGATTCCCTCTGGAATCGATTCGTCGCTCACACCCACAAGGGCACACGACATCACCAGAATGCATATCATGATGCTTGGCATACAATGACTCATGACATTCAAATGCACACATATACACATCCATAATCATGCATATATCATCAGATACAACACATTGCATTTAATTGCCTTTAGGCCATAACCATCATCACAACATCTTATCACATGCATTTTCATCACACAACAGGACCCAAGTCATACAATACCCATATCAACAGCACATTGCATGATACACATCAATTACACACAATTACAACGACAAAAGTCGAAAAAACGACACTATTCCAAATTCTCGACATAATTAAATCAGTTAACAATCTCAAAACCATCATCATAAGAAAGTACAGTTCAATAGCTATTCAACGATACCAAGAATATTAAAAACGGATAATCGGAACACAAGTTACGGACTAAACAAGAAAAGTAATCGCGAAAAACACAATTCTGCAATCTTCCTGGCCATACGCGTATTGCCCTGAGCCATACACGTATTGCCTTGCTCCCTCGCCCATTCCATATGCGTATTGCCTAACTTGATACGCGTATGGGCAGAGACCAATTCCTCCTAAAAATCCCACTAAAAACTCCAATACGCGTATTGCCTCACTTTATACGCGTATTGCCCTCAACCTTACGCGTACCATTACCCAAATGGGCAGATGGCCGAGAAAAATGGAACTCCATACGCGTATTGCCCTCACTCCTTCAATGTCATACGCGTATTGCCTTAACTAATACGCGTATTGCCTTGAGTGATACGCGTATGGGCAGTGGAAAAACCAGAAATTTCCTGCATAATTTTCTGCGAAAATTCACCCAAAACTCACTCCCAATCTCACCAAAACACTAGAAAATTACCAATAGAATGCCTAACAACATGTATCTATCATGCATCAACAATAGTCAATAAGGGACACTAAAACATGATTTCAGACATAAATTATATCAATTTCTAACAATTCCAACATATTATGGGTTTTACTCTATATTTCAATTTCAATCCAATATCATCCAAAAACATACATACATAATCAAACACAAGTATAAGATAATCGAGTTTCACACCCTTACCCGATTTAATCGTGTTTAGAAAAGTCGGTTGATTGATTCTTAGATTTTCCAAGTTTTCTCTCTTTTTCTTCTCTTCTTTTCTTTCTTCCTCTTTTTCTTCTTCTCTTTTTCATTCCTTTCTATTTTTCTCTCTTTTCTTTCTATTTCTATTAACTTAAGAAAAATTAAAGTGAAATGACCAAAATACCCCTACACTCAAATATCTCGCAAACGTTCCCAAAACGCGATAAAATATCCCAACGATGAAAAATAACATATATCCAAATAAAAGTCAAAAATAAAATAATATAATAATAAAATAATCAAAACGACTCGATTAAATAAAACTAACCAAAACTGGGGCGTTACAGTTTCCCTAATGTGGCTTTATTCCATTCTACTAAAGAAAACATGTTCATACCACCTGCATTCTTTGGATCACAAATGTGATCCCACGAAATAGGTGATTCCCTACTAGTCTCATTGTTCCTAGTCCAAAAAAATCGTCTACAAATACTTTCTATATGTTTCAAAACAGATTTAGGAAAAGGAAAGGTTTGCAACCAATAGTTAGCAATAGAAAATAAGACACTTCTAATTAATTGCATTCTACCTGCGTATGAGAGCAGCCTTGTACTCCAATGATGAAGTCTTTGCAGTATTTTATCTATGAGTGGCTTGCAATGATTGATGGTTAGCTTTCTGCTAAATAAAGGAACCCCCAAGTATTTGACAGGTAGAGTACCTATTTCAAACCCAGTGAGCCCTTGCATTTTCATTTGAGTCTCATCATCCACACCACCAAAGAACATTTTGCTTTTAGAACCTGTAGCTTCTGAGAATTGGTTCATTTTATTCATCAGCAGCTTCAAGGAACCTATATCACCTCTCAAAAATACCAGGATGTCATCTGCAAAACATAAGTCAATGATTTTTAGTTTGTCACATTTAGGGTGGTAGTTAAAATCAGGATTGACTTCAAGGCTTTTGAGAATTCTATGGAGATATTCCATTATGAGAACAAAGAGAATATGTGAGATGGGATCCCCTTGTCTCAAGCCTCTCTTTGCTCTTAGAAAGCCCGTAGGAGTGCCATTTAAGGAGAATTTGTAGGATACATTAGTGACACAGGCCATGATCCAGTTAATGAAAATGTGGGGGAAGCCAAGTTCAGTCATGATTTGATGTAGAGCATCCCATTCAACCGTGTCATATGCTTTTGTGATATCCATCTTCACCATGCGTCTAGGGGAGATGATTTTCCTATTGTAACCTCTTATAGGCTCTTGAGATAGAATGATATTGTCTTGTATTGCTCTGCCAGGTATGAATGCTGCTTGAGAATCATCAACAATTTGGAGAATAACTTTCCCTAATCTGCTAGTAAGAATCTTGGAGATGATTTTGTAAATGATGCTGCAACAGACAATTTGTCTCATGTCCTTGATAGTAGTAGCATCAGGTGTCTTAGGGATAAGTGTCACCAAGGAACATTTTACTGCCATGAACATTGTACCTGTGTTAAAAAATTCCATAATTGCAGCCTCCACGTCACCTTTTACAATATGCCAGGTTTTTTTTTGAAGAAATGTGCATTGAAACCATCTAGTCCTGGAGCTTTTGTGTCACCAATGTGGTGTAAGGCTTCCCAGATCTCCTTTTGTTGAATAGGTTGGATTAATTGTAGCACCCCAAAATTTGCCCTACCCTTTTCTAACTTTTTCTGGATTTTGTGTCGCATTCATCTGCATCTTCAGTAGGTCATGAGTTCATAGTCATACATTGCATTGGTTTTCTAAGACACGGGATCGAAGGGTTTTCTTGTTATTGGTGTTTTCCCTATGCAAAGATGATTCAATCGGTTCCTATTTCAAGTCAAGTTATTGCTTTCTTAGTGCGCATTCAAGAAGGACTATGGTTTCTCGTCCATGATTGAGCTTGTGGAATTTTATCGTTTGAGGTTCATTGGATTAAGGATTATAAAAATTCAAGCCAATTGTTTGATTTGATATTAAGGGCAAGGATAATCTGAAGAATTGTGAGCAGCGTATGCAAGTTAGAAGCTAGGGACTGTGACTTTCTACAACTGCGGTAGGTTGGACTAGATGCAGTTACACAGTTAAAACTGATATACAAGGATAATATTTCAAGGCATGCGTTTAAAGGGTTTGGATTTCCTGAGTAAGACAGCCTTGCCGTGGTCAAATATGTTGAGCCATGCATTTAAGATATAGGGGCTCATTTCTTGCTGGATGATATTCTTTTTATTCATATGCATGTGATTAAAGGGTTAGTTATCTTCCTACTTAAGGGATAACTGAATTGTGGGCTTGACGTTAAAAAGTTGAACGAGGGAGCTCCAAAGTAGACATGGAGAGAAAATTAACAATGACGTGGTCACTTCAAATACAACTAATTGTTATTCATTTTGGTTCACAAGTTTTGCAGGCACGTTATAAAATTCAAATGATTATGGGCTGATAATGGATCAGGCATACATGGGTGCTTCTCCTCAACCTTCAGGGGTACTGAAAACCCTTAGTTCTTGTTGTTGACGTTGCAATTGAGGCATGGGATCATTACAATAGATATGTTTCAGACAAAAAGGCCAATCAGAAGGAAGTCTAGGTTGTTAGGAAAGGTGTCAGGAAACTTATTCAAGCCCAAGATATGTAGGTAATATAATATGGCTACGTGAAAATGATGAAGTGCCTTGTGACCTTGTTTTGATTGGCACATCTGAGTTTACTATGTAGAGACGTTTGCACTGGATGGTGAAACTGATTTAAAGACGCGGGTCATACCTTCTGCTTGCATGGGAATTGATGTTGAACTATCACACAAAATTAAGGGTGTAATTGAGTGTCCCAGTCCAGATAAAGACATCAGAAGATTTGATGCAAGCATGCGTTTGTAACCCCCCCCCCCCCCCCCCCCAATTTTTATTGATTATGATGTATGCCCGTTAACCATTAAAAACACAATTCTTCAGTCATGTTACTTGAGAAATACTGAGTGGGCATGTGGAGTTGCTATCTATACAGGAAATGAAACCAAATTCGGTTAGCAGAAATCCATCCATAAAAATACCATAACAAGAAAATAGCAGCAGGAAAAAAGAAAAAGTACATGACAGAAAAAATAAAAACTCAGTTTCATAATTCATAGCAGCTACAGAAATTTACATAGTAGGAAACAGTTCATAACAAGTGCAGAAAATTACAACAGGTTTTTCTTGAATACAATACGAAAACTCCATTCACTCTAACATTTTCCAACAGAGTTCACAAACCAACTCTAACAGAAAAAACCTCTAACAGCTTCACAAAATCCTCCTAACCATTAACTAACAGATAACAGAAACTCACTATAATGGATACATTCGTAACAGAAAAATTCCCTAACTTACTTTCTAACCGAATCCACAAAGTCTCTTCCTCTCGTTTCTTCTCCCTGCTACTCAAAACCTAGTTACACATTCAGTCCATAGCAGAATAACGAATTGAAAACAATAACAGAATCCTAACAGCCAATTCACCACAACAGAAAAACTTCTCAATCTCTATCTCAAAGCTTCTTCATTCTTCTCACTTCATCTTTATCATTCCTTCAGTAATTCTGCATAAACCGTACTTTCACCATTATTGATCAACCTCCATCATCATCTTCAAAATTAATTCATCACCTTCAATTCTCCAGCAATCTTAAACCTGCCACAAAACTCAGAACGCATCAGCCACAACTCACCGATCATCATCTTCGATTCATTTCGTCATTAATTCTTGAAGCCATAGCGAATTATTCATCCATTATTCCCTATCCATCTTCACAAGAATTTTGATTTCACAACACATCATCATCATCGTATCACTCTCATCTTTATCAAGATTCTGCAACAAAAATCAACATCGCGACATCAACATCGGGAAGAAGAAGTGGAAGAAGAAGGCGCTGCGAAGACATACCTAAGCTTTGAAGCTTCTTTCTCATCGTTCCGCCGCAAGCATCACCTGAGAGATCTTCGAAGGTTAGTTAGCTTAAACTTCACCCCATTCATGATTCAATTGTGGATTTAAGTAATTCTAGGGTTCGTGATTTAGAATTAGAACGAATTGTTGACGGATTCGTTGAAAGGTGAGTGAAACGATTTTAGGCCAGTGAGATGGTGATGTTGATGCGTGTGAGCGTTGAGTGAAGTAAGGAGGGGGAGAAAAAAAAGAGTCGTTGAGAGGAACATTGAGAAGAGAAGGTGGGAGAGGTGGAGAAGATGAAGAGCGAGTTATTAGGGTTGAGGAAGATAGGAATGAATGGCGGATGAGACAACTGAGATTTTAGAGTTTATCTCAAGTTTTTTCCCTAGCTTGTACCAACATGGAACCGGGCTTGTAAGCCCACACGCAGTGCTTCACCGCACCTCCAACCTACTTTCCTCACCCCTCAATAACTCATTGATCAAAGGCTAGTGGGCCTGAGAATTAAGGCCCATGCGCCTGTTTTTGTTTATCACCATCAAAATCATTGTCACACCCCTTTAATTTTTGGATTGCTAATTATTTAGCTTAGGTAATTAGGTTTTAAGTAGTTTAGATAGTTAAGCTTAGTTTAGGATAACTAACAAGATTAATTAGAAGTTAATGGAGTGGTTAATTAGATTAACTTTGAATTAGTTCACTAGTTTTAGAATTAGATTTTTTAGGTTTAATTCATAATTTTAGAATTTGTTTTCAAAATAAAAACTAACAATGTTTTAATTGGTTTCTAACATGGTTTAGTAGCTGACTATTTGTAGATTAATTTAGATTAACTTTTGTTTAGAAACTAATTTCAATATGATTTAGACTTTGACTTGTCGATTTTAACCGTGTTTCTAATTGACTTTTTACTTGGTTTAGTAGTTGATTAATTGTAGACTAATGTTGGTATAGTTTTGACTAATTGGATTTTGATTTTGATAATTGTTTTCGGACAATTGTTTTTGGTTTAGTAACATTAGAATTAGATTTTTAAACTTAGAAATTAATTTTGAACTAATTGATCTTGACTTAGTTTGAATTGATTTTGTTCTAACATTGACTAAACTTAGATTTTAATGCTAACATCGACTAATCTTCTTAGTGGTTTCATTTGTTAACTTTGTTGTTTGTTCGTAAATGTTAGCTTTGTGATTTTTCCTAGTTAAAATTCGATATATTGGATTAGTCTTTGATTAATTGTTTGCGGATTTTACTAGAGTTCTTGGTATTTGTTGGATAGATTTTTGATTAACTATTGCTTACATTTTGGTATCAATTTCACCTAATTCTTGTTGATAGTTTCCATTTGAATTTTGGTGGCTAACTTTGTTTATTTTGTTGATTACCTAGACTAATTTTTGAGTTGTCTTTGTAGTGATTCACACTTGATTTGCTAAGTTGTTTAAAGGTAGGAAGTATTGCTACATACATAACTGTTGTGCACAAGGTGAACTGTTAAATGTTGCAATTTTGTCCAGATTTTCTTACACCTATTCTGTTCTAAAAATAGGTGTTGTTGAAAGTTGCTTTAGCTTGTGGTTGGATTTTATAGCTGTACAGGTGCAGGAGCGCTGTTATTGCTACTGTTTGTGGTTTATTGCCTTGTTTTCTGTTTCTCTTTGCGATGGAAGAACAGTCACTCAACTTCCTTATAGTTGATATCACGACATCGTTTTCATCTTGTGGTTGACGAAGAGTCACTCAACTTCCTCATAGTTGAGATCACGACATCGTCATTTGTTGATTATTTTCTGTTACATTTCTCTTTGGTTGAGGATGAGGAGTCACTCAGTTTATGCTTGGCTGAGATCACGACACCATTCATTTTGTGATTTATTTGTCTTGTGTTTACTTGTGTTGATTCACATGATCCCGTAGGATTCCTAGCTCCGCTTCATTTTTGATTAAGTCAGAGGTAGGAGAGACATTAGACTTTCAATCCATGCATGACAACATTAGGTAGACTCCCATTCTGATTCTGACCTTAGGGCTACTTTGCATGATAACTTGTAAGACCGAGTTTCCCTTAGACCTTTTGCGAGTCTCATCTTTTCTCTCGCACCCATGCGATTGAAACCGTTCTTGTTTTCCGTAGTAGTGTGAACTACGGATGCTCTGATTCCTCTTTATTTTGAGATTGAGGATACGTAGGCATGAGATGCGATATCTTGGCGAGCACACTAACAACTAACTCCCCCTTTCTCTCGCACCTGTGTGATCGAGACGTTAACCAACCAAACAAAACTGACCCGTAGGTCGAACTACGATTGCTCTAATTTCCTCTCTCTGGTTAGATTGAGGATACATAGGCACGAGACGGCGATGTCTTGGCGAGCAACCTTCCCCCCAAAATCCCGTAGTCCGTCGAACTACGTCGACTCTGATTCTTTATTCGTCTATAAAGACACGTAGGCATAGGATCGCGACGATCCTTGCGAGTTCGTTTTTGTTTTCCCCTTTTCGTGCCCCCTTTCTGTTTAGTATTAGAGCTTCATATAACATACACCCTTTGACCGATAACAACAAGCGTGGATCCCATCGAGTACGATGGACGCGAGCGGGTGCTAATACCTTCCTCTTGCGTAACCGACTCCTGAACCCAGGCTATAGTTGTGATGACCATTCCTTTCCCTTTGTTGAGGTTTTCTTCGATCATTTCCTTTCCCTGCGTCGGGATAAATAACGTTTGGTGGCGACTCTTCTGTTCTTTTCCGCCGGTTGATTTTCGCAGATGCGACAACTGGTGACTCTGTTAGGGACTCTGGTTCCCTAAGCGAGTCAATCCTAGCACCTGTTGTTTCTGATTATTAGGTGTTTATCTGTATGCTTTACTTGATTTATTTATGGCTTTTATCGCATGATGATTGCTTTTATTGCATTTACTTGCTTTACATTCATTATTGCCATATATGTTGGACTGTGCTGGACTGTTGTTTTCTCTGGTGGGCAGGGTGTTATGAGAGATAAGACCATTACCCAGGATTGAGTACACACATAGGACTAGAGTGGAAAGTAGTGTGGCCTACGTAGTGTCTTGGTACATTTGGTTTACACGAAACCCACACCCAGACGAGGTTTTCTTGGGAGATATTCTGATTTGCACGTCTTGTGCATTTCGGGGTGTCAACTTAGAAAGTTGTCGACTCTGGTGACCATTCCCGAGGATTCAGTTGAGGCACTCCTCCCAAGGGGCGATAATGGAAGACCAGAAATGGCAAACCCATTCGCTTCTTGATCCGAGGACCCGAAGTTGAGAACTTGCCATAGGATGACCTTTTTTAGGGGAATCAGTTGAGGCCTCCTCGATTAATGATGATTCCAAACCAAAAATGGTGAACGTATCATCATTTATCTACCTGAGAGTCCGTGACACTGAGGATCCTTGGTTTTAGAACCCACATGTGAGAATGGGCAGGTGTTTACAGGTTTGCAGGTAACCTTGACCTTCAACCTACCCGATACTCTGGTTTTCTTATCAGTGTGGACTTATCAGCCTGGTATTCTGGTATTCCGATTATTCTGGTATTCTAATTATTCGGATATTTTGGTGTTCCGGTATTTTCTTCAGAGTAGACCTATGAACTTATTCAGTCATTAGTGCATCACTTATTCAGAATATATTGAAGCTTTGATCCCATGTCTGTTGCATTCTAACATGGCATTTGCATTGCATTTTCATACTCATTTGCATAACAAGTGTTCGAGGCTTGGTTATTCTCATCCTGATCTGGTTTTCTTCAGAATTTCAGACTTAACTGCTCAAGCCATTCAGAAGTTGATCATGGATCAAATTCAAGCAGAGTTGAGGGACGTACGAAGCCAAATGAGGCAGTTTATGGGGGACATGCAAGCTTTGATGCAATACCAGAAAATTCTGAAGGAAGAGGTCCATCAACTGAAGACTCAGAAGAGCCTGGTTATGGAAGTCGCGAGAAATATGCTCATAAAGGATGGCAATCCCATGCCTGAGACTGCAGCAGAAATTGTCGTTCCACCATTGCCTATGGGATCTCTCCCAAAATGTGATTTACCGCGTGGATTTTCTGCACAACCTGGGGTTTCGGAATTTCCTCGTCAGCAGCTACCTCCTATCTCCCAAGACTAAGAAGTATGTATAGAGGCCGAAGAAGTCCTACAGAATCTTTGATCTACTTCCTATGCCTTATGCTCAGCTGTTGAGGCATCTACTTCAGCTCCAATTGGTTGAACTTCGGACGATAAATCCTCTTGGTGGTAAGCCCCCACCCGGTTATGATGCAAATGCCCATTGTGATTTTCACTCTGGTGCGCCGGGGCATAATGTAGAAAAATGTAAGGCCTTTTAACATGTTGTCCAGGATCTGATTGATTTGAAAACAATTGAATTCATGCCGAGAGACGTGAGCGTACAAGGCGGTCCTACTCTTGTTGCTGCTAAAGAAGTAAATATCCTTATTTTCCCTCCTGAAGTTGCACCAAGTCAGGGGCATTTCTTGCAATCCGTGGTTTTAGAATCTCCACATCCTCAATTGTTGCATGTTCCTAAGCCAAGTCTAAGGATGAAAGTGACCAAACGAGAGGAAGGTACAAGTCAGTATCGGCAACAGAGCTATCATCTAAAGAGTCAACAAAAGTCCAGAAGGCATGAGAGAAGGTTTGATATCATTACTATCCCTCATAGTCAGCTGCTTGCTCGTTTACTTCAAGACTCTTTGATTTAGCTAAGGGAAGTTGCGCCTGTTTCGTATCTTCTTCCTCCAGATTATGACAAGAGTGCTAGGTGCGAGTACCACTCAGGGACACAGGGGCATGCAATTGAAAATTGCAACGTGTTCAAACACAAGGTGCAAGATCTTATTGACGTCGGGGTCATTATTTTCACTGCAGACGGTCTGTACGTTAACTGAAGCTTCCCAAGTGAGCACTTGAGACTGCAAAGACATGTACCAAAGCAATCAGTCCAATCGGAGCCAAGCCTCCTCAGCAATGGCGAACATCAGCTTTCTTTACTGCATTTTCATTTGTAATCTTTCCTTATTGGTTAATGTCTTTGCATGTAAAAACTTGTTTATTCTTGAATGATGATTTTAATGCAATGAGTATGTTTTTCTTGAAGAATTTCATTCGTGTTCACTCATTTAATATTTCTGTGCATTGCAATACCAACTTTCTTGCTTAAACTCTTTGAGGGAGGATGATGAGGTGAAAATGCAAACTTTCTGACTGTATGCTTTTGGATAAAACCTTGTTGATGATGTACATGCATTTTTTCAAATCCCTAAATACTGGAGATATAAGGAAGATAATCTCTTGTCAACCCCGTTGAGCCTAGTAGTAGGAGCTTCTTTCTTAAACGAAAAACCCTCAATGTTAACCTGGGCAGGGTAGGTGTCGGTTAATTTGGCCGAGCGTTCAAATTTCAAAAGGAATGTGCATCTAATGATCCATTACATGAGGTTATACCTCACCAACTGAAGAGTGAGATAGTCACAACCCTTTCAAACGAGTCAGACAAGCCAGTGTCACACGATTCGTTCAAAAGAAAAAGAATCAAAAGAAAAAAAAAAAGAAAAAGCCCGCTAAGTCGAAACTTGAAAACAAGTGACTTATGAAAAAGTTAGGGCATCCCGCTGGACTTCGAAATCGAAAAATTCAAAAGAATCGGTCCAGGCAAAATAAGGGAAATCAAAAGAATGAAAAGAACGAAAAGCGAAAAGGATGACAAAAGAAAAAGCCTCGTGCAAAAGACAAGTCGTGTGACCACGGAAACCAAAGACAAAAGGGGTGACTGTCACTCCAAAAACCGTGTGGGTTCCTTTTATCCTCCTACCATTTGTTAACCTTGTTGAAAGGTGAGCGCCTGTGTCAAGTTAGCCGAACGTAGAACTGGAGAACATCAAGGAGAATGGGTCGGTTAAAACAAAACTTTAAGCCTTATATCCTTTCTTTCTTAAACCACGAATCAGGTCACATTACAACCTTCAAAAGTCCTAATTGAAATAGGGTTTATTCTGAAGGCGTACTTCAACGAGATAGATTTCCTGACTCCCATGAGTTGTGCTAAAAGACTTTGTTGGTATTGCATGTGCATGTTATGTTCCATTCAAAAATTAATGTCGTATCTTAACCAGTGACTCGTTCATGGGTATTGGCGATATTCGTTCAATAAAAAACTTCGAGATTAATATACGTGTTGCATTAGAATTCTAATTCTTGGAATAAATATTTTCTGCTTGCTTACATGTATGTGACACCAGTAAGGCTTACATAGTGAACATCAGCCAAGAATTTTGATCTCGCCAAAGTGAGATGCTTGAAAACTCCGAGTGATAAGCATGACAAGGGATATGTTGCCAAGTGATTCTGTTGAGTGTGGGCTTTCCCGGTAAATCGTGTTAAGAAGTTGCCAATCCGGGGCAGTTACATGGTGAAATATATCTGAAGTTCGGTTAATCTGGGGCAATTATATCAAGAATCTGGGGAAATCAAGTCGAGATTTAGAAAATCTCTTGAAGATTAGTCAGTCAGGGGCAAAGTCACTGCAAGGCTCATACTGAGGTAGGCCACTTCAAGAGCACAAGAAGTTATTTTCTCCGGAGAACGGTTAATCAAAGTCACATCACCAGAGTACAACATGCTGAGACAGGATATGTCAGATCTTCATGATACATCCTGAAGACAGGTTCCTTTATGGGTTATGCTGCATCAGGGCACTTCCTTTTGGTCATATCACATTTGCAGGGTTCATGTTGATAGCTAACACGTGATGTCCCCAGTAGAGTTTCTCTCCCCGTCAGAGATAGCTGAAGTTTCATAACTCAGCGGTTCATTATGAAGATTATGAATCATTCTCCCCAGTAAGATTTCAGGAGTTCGCTCTCCCCTATCCAGGTTGGTGAGGTTTGTTGCTATTCAGCAAGAGTTCATATTCCTGTACAGGATAAGAGTGTTGGGTTTGTGCTTCCTTAGTTGGCGGTAAAGTTGTTTTCATTCCCCAACAGAATAAGGGTAGAATGTAAGTCTCCAACAGAGGAGTAAGTCCGATGTTGTCCCCTAGCAGAGTTGATATCGTTAATCATCGTTCCCCAAGAAGATCTGTTGGTGGTGGTGAATGTTCCCCAGCTGTAATACCCCAAATTTTGACCACTTAGATTTCCCATTATTGTGAAAATCATCATCACAATATGGATGAACCATCATGCTTCATCAGTCTCCCCAAAGATGGGTGAGCATCCAATACAATCAAAATTAGGGTTTCAAGCCCTCTCTGAGTGCTTAGACAAAGGATCAATCAAGAAATGACATGATCTTCAACTTGTCTAATCTCTTAAACATCCACAATGGATCAAAAAGGACACCACTTCAAGGATTAAGCACAAAGCTGCTCCCTTCTAGGTGGATCAAGTCTCAAGATCGACAGTGTCACCAAATTAGGGTTTTGGTCGACCAGGGCCTCCAGATGGAAATTTTCATCTGGGCACAAGGCAATGATCCAAAACATGACCTAATATACTTCATGGAACCTCATGAACTCATGCATCAAGTCAATTTTGCCTCAGGGGATGCATTCATCAAAAATCAGGAATTAGGGTTTCTTGACCTAATTCACCCCTAAGTTGACTTTTGGGACAAACCATGAGCCAAGACCTCAAGAGATGATTTGAGGGTCTCTAATATACCATATTGATCCATTTGGAACAATGGATTGATCCAAGAAGCTTGAGCAACAAGTCTCAATTTCATCTGCACCACAATTAGGGTTTTAAGGGAAAAGTCAACTGTAACTTTGACTTTTGACCAGGACATGCTCCCAAACCCTAATACATGATTGAATATACCCTATGACACCCATGGAACATGTCCATCAAGTTTGATTTAGGTCAAGGACATGATTTCCTGAAGAATTGCACAGTTTGGAATTCATCTGATAAAAAGTCAACTGTGCACAAAAGTCAACTTTGACTTTTTGAGATTTTTCACCAAAATGGATTTTTAACCCTAAAATGATGTTAATGTATGATTTGAATCATCATTCATCAAGAAAAATCAAGAAAAGTGAGATAACTTGTAAAAGGGGTAACCATAAAACTTAGAAATTTTTCTAAGTTAAAAATAAAGTGGCAAAGGTACCAACTTTGGAGGACCATAACTCCTAAACCACAAGGCCATTTTTTCTCATCCAAAGATGGATTTGTAGCCCTCATTATCACCTACAAAAACTTCAACTACAAGTCATTCCAATTCATTAAGGATTTTGAGTTATGGAGTGATCAAAGTGGCTGAAAAGTGAAAATGTCACTTTTTCCAACACTTAGTGAAATTTTCACTAAGTCATATTCTGCCTCACTTTTTGCCAAATGTAGGGGGATTTTTCACATGGAATCAAAAGAGATCAAAACCAAACTTGTTCAAACAGTTGTTGTATCATGTAAGAGCTTTCCAAAATGGCCAAGAACATTGCCAAATTCAACCTACACCATGAGATACAACATTGCCAAGTTGCCTTGCTGAAATCTGTCAAGGCAAGGCAGAATTTGCAACTTTGGTCAATTTGTCAAAATCAGCCAAATTCAATTGCTCCTATCCACTTGGACACCTCAGAGGATTGAATCTAAAGGGGACAATCACTGAGCCAAGCCTCCAAAGTCCATGGAACAAGAAATAGCATGTTGAACCTAGAATGGCCAAAATAGGGACAAGACTTCAAATTTGGAATGATGCATTCAATGGAAACATCAAGGTGGCATGGACTGAGTCATTCTCATCTGAAATCAGTCAAGACTTATCCAAGACCAAGGGAACCAAAGCTCTGTGCCCTAACCTCTAGTCAATGGCTAGAGGAGACTTGGATTTTCATTTGCCAACATTGGCCAAACCTACTTACCAGCTGCCATGCACTATTCCTTGCAAAACAAACTTGCTCTACTATAAATAGAGCTCAATTGTGGTCAGTTTGAGTACACCAAAGCCATCTAACAGATGCTTTCCTCAAAATCTCTTCTTTCACTCTAATTTTGCCTTCTAAGGCAAGTCACTATCGGGTTTTGAGTTTGAGAGCAATTCCAATCAAACCAATCACTCACACACCTCACATACATCACATATGAGCTGATCAAACACTTAGATTACTTCTGAAACATCAATTTCACAAGATCACCAGCTGGTTGCTCAAGGTTTTAACCAAAGTGCAGCTGAGGTGCCACAAAATGATCCAGCCAATTTCAATCAAGTCCAACCATCCAAACACAATCCATAGGGTGTAGGGAAGCTGTTCAGATCATCACCACTCATCTGTAACACCTCCAAATCAAAAATCACTTTGAACTTGCTGTCACGACTTGGAGGTAAGCACATGCTTGGTCATCTCTCAATCTATGCATATTTCCTCGTACAATAATTTGGCCATATGTTCATAATCATGCATGGAATGTTTTCCCTCAATTAATTGCATTGTTTGAATCGTGTATCAAAAATCCTAGCCTTCATGCAGAAATTAGGGTTCTTGAGGTCTCTTCGTGATTTCTTGTTGTATGTTTAATTTAAATGAAATTAAAGTACATAGACATGATCGTGAGGTTGAGACGAGCATAATGATATGTGGATTGCATGATATGATTACGTATTCATGGAGATTGGATAGAAAATGCAAATCTGAGAAACCAAGAACACGCGCGTGTTCTTCAGCTGTTCTTGGCGCCATTTTTCATATATTTGAATTTTTGAATTTTTGTGATTTTGTTTAATTGATTCAAAAATTAATTTCTCTCTGAGTTTTAATGATTTTGAGTTGATTCTTTTTTTAATAATTCACAAAAATGTTAAAATATTTTATTTTCACAAAAAATCCCAAAAATATTATTTATTTCATATAATTGATATTTTTGTAAAGAATTAATATTTTGATTATTTTTGGCATTTTAAATATTTTTTCTACATTGATTTTGCAACTTTTAATGCTTTCTAATTATTTTGTAGGTCAATACTTAATTTTTGAAGCATTAATCCAAGATCACAATTTGTTTTCCATGTGTTAAACAATTTTTGATCATTTTAATTGAATTTTTATTCAATTAAATACATTTTGAAAACAAATTAGGGTTTTGGATTAATTCAACCCTCATAAATCATTTTCAAAACACTTTGGGCCTCTTGAGAGAGTGTAAGACCCATCCCCCCTTGTACAAAAACTTTTTGGGCCTCACTCATTGTATAAGTCCCTCTGTACAAGTAAACGGCGCGATCGTCGCCCGTTTAAAAATAAAAATCATCTGGGCCTCTCCTTGAGCTATAAGACCCATTCAAAACACTTTGGGCCTCTATTAGAGTGTAAGACCCAATCCCCCTTTTAACCAAAACATTTTGGGCCTCACTTATTGTATAAGTCCCTCTGCGTTAAAAGAAAACCTCGGCGCGATCACCATTTTTAAACGAAAAATCATTTGGGCCTACCCTCGTGTTATAAGCCCCACTATTTTCTTTAAAGCTTTTTGGGCCTCTTGAGAGAGTGTAAGACCCATCCCTTTGTACAGAAAACCTTTTTGGGCCCCAGTCACTTGTATAAGTCCCGCTGTACAAAGTTAAACAGTGCGCTCACTGATAAAACCCTGGGCCTCTCCTTGAGCTGTAAGCCCCAAATCTTTCTTTTTCAAAGCACTTTCTCCTTTGATTTTGAATATACTGTTGTTTTCAATCTTTCTTTGTTGAACAACTAACCAAACAGCATGGAAGCACTCCAACCGAGTAAGTGGTTATCGCTTTCATTTACTGCTTTCATATTATAAACTGTATTGTGGGGCTGCTCATTGTAAGTCTCCTTTCATAAACTCATATCTACTGTGTAATAATAGTATAGATATTTCGAGTTTCCCCGACAACTACGTCTAGAACTAGGTGACGCCGTTTCATTTATTCGTAGAAATAGACGCCTAGATCCCCAATAGGAGCACCAGATACAGTCTTCTCTTCGGCTGTCCTCCTTAGGAATCGTCAAGAAGCTCTACTCCCCAAGATGAATGTATTCTCCGTGAATGGCATCTTTGAGTTTTCTTCCAGATTCTCGAACTTTCCTGACTTGATATATTCCTTGTGGATAGCTTGCCTTGAATGTCTCAGGGTTTGGGTACCCACTACGGTCATAATCTTGGACCTTAACTAAGGAACCCTCTTTAAAAGCTAAAAGTCGCTGGATAGTAAACCTCGCATGTTTACCAGTGGTTTTTATCTTTAAAAGAGTTATCTCTCCCAATGAAAAGGAGATGATAGACCCACGGGCTTCTTAAAAGCATCGGCCTCCTCTTGGGCATTATTCAAGGACACTACGGCTTTTTAGAAGTATTCACAGCCTCCTCTTAGGCTTCGTATAATGATCTCTTCCTCCGGGAATGATAGCCTCCTCTTGGGCTTCGTACAAGGACCCGTCGGCTTCTTAAAAGTTTCCAGCCTCCTCTTGGGCTTCGTACAAATTGTCCCGACGACCTCCTAGAGGTATAGGAACAAAACCTAGTCATTCTCATAGAACAATCCTTTCATAGAGTCTACTACTGTTTCTCAAAGCATAGTACAAAAGATAAAACTCTAGACTTGGACAGTCTAATATCCTTGAGTCTCAAAGACATTCTCAAGTGACCCCTTCGTTAAATAGGAAGGAAACCCGCAGACTCGGACAGTCTCAATACCCTTTGGATTTCCCATTTCCTCAAAGTGAAGGAAATATCCCTGATCCTCAAATCAAATCCCTGAGTACAGCGTTGCTCATATAAGAACTGATTTTCTCTTTTAAAATCAGTATATTGGATCTGTCACTCAACTGAAACAAACCTTTAGCCTCCATCTCGGGCTTCGTACGAGATACGAAAACACTCTCTTGTTGAGTATAAAAGATTCTCCTGTTGAGTCAACCCTTTTTGCCTCTCTCTCTCTCTCTCTCTCGGGCTTTGTACGAGACACACAAAGACTTCCTCGTTGAGTCAAACAAACAATAGCCTCTATCTCGGGCTTCGTACGAGACACAAAGACTCTATCGTCGGGTCAAAAACTTTTAGCCTCTCTCTCGGGCTTTGTACGAGACACAAAATAGCCTCCTCTTAGGCTTTGTATAATGATTTTCCTAGCGGAAATTAGCTTCCTCTTAGCCTTTGTATAAGAAAACCACTGGTTGATCCAATCAACCTTTTAGCATCAAAACTGTGCCTCGTTCACAGGACACAAACATCAACAACTCCTTTCCCTTCATCTAATCGCTGTAAGCGGCAAGCCTCTGGATCATCTACATCCATGCCACTGTCCTTCTTTTAGCATGAGGAATTCCTAAGGAAAGATGGCATTGCTCTACACTGAGTTAAAGTCTTCTCCTTTAGGTTAAAACCCTTTCTTCGGAAATTATGGCATTGCTCGGATCCGCGTATCCCAGTTAAAGTAATTCTCCTTCCCCCCTCTTTAGAGATGACAAATTCTCTCTAAAGTCGAGGTCCTTCAGCTTCACGTCTTGGGCTTTGAACAAGACACAAATAGACCTTTCAGCTTCACATCTTGGGCTTTGAACAAGATACAAACTACCTTTCGCTGCACGTCTTGGGCTTTGAACAAGACACCAAAACACCCATTTCCTCCCATAGAATAGGAGGAACTACGAACGCTTTGATTTCCCTGTTACGGTAAACGGGAATACGTAGGCATAAGATCGAAAGAAAAGATCTTAGCGAGCGCAATCAACAAAAAACCCAAATCCCATATCTCCATCAATCAAAAGCATTATTCAAAAGCATCAGTCCTAACATCCTAATCCTTGTTCCCCGCCAGAAACCTTCTGCCCAGGTAAAAAGAAAGAAAACAGTATTGGCGAAAATACAAATAACCAGTACAAAGGCCCCCCACATTGATAGCATTCGTAACCTAACAGACCGCTGTTTAAACTCAGTATGCAAAGCAGGGTTAATTGGAGACATCTATTTCCCTTCCTTATTCAGCTTACAATAGGATAAAAAATGAATCGACCTGTAGTTTTAAGCTCAACCGCAGAGAGCGACCAGCGCTTAAGAACCGCGTCCAAAATCGCTCGCTATAGAAAAAGTGGCGCCCACCGTGGGGCCATCTCGTTCTTTCTTACAGCTTTAATCCTTTGACCAGTCATTCTCATGGCGGTGGCCACCACAGTAAAGTGGCGCCCACCGTGGGACCAAATCTTCTTTCTTAAACGTTTAAGGTGGAAACCTTGGACAAACCTTTTTTCTCTTCACTTGTGTGAAAACTACAGAGTGGTAACTCAGCCGGGGAACCATGTTTGTCAGGAACTTAGGATTCTTAGCTTTATAAGTCTAGGATGTTTAGGACAAATATATATACTGTTTTTCCTAATTGCTATACGTGTTTATTTTTCTGCTAATGGGAATGCGGGTGATGCCGTATGTGGAAAGATTGAGTATACACCTAGAAAAGCCAACCCTTTCGTAGTGCGGAAGCTATCGGAAATAGCTGTTACGCGATACTACCCTCATTTGAGGCTGGTGATCTATTCTCGGTGAATAGCACTTACTCTGAGATTGCACACAACTCACTGGCGATCCGCTTGTTGTTTTACTTTCCTGGGAGGAGCTGATGATAATGAGTACAGGTACAAAAATCACCCTAGTATAAACCTTTGGGGATGGGTAGAGCCTTGACTTCATGACAACGACCCTTTGACCCCATGTTTTTTCTATGTTTTTGTGTGCTGCATTCATGCATCCATTTAATAAAACATTAAAGCATTCAAAAAACTTCTCTTCTAGTCTCTCTGTTTTTCAAATTAAACTAAGATTGTGATTGCAAATATCAGAGAAGAGGATTACGCTAGTGGATTTTGGTAGAAGGAGAACTCGCCAGTATACCTTCAAGGTTCCAAAGCTAGAGGATTTGAGAAGGTTAGCAAGGATGATCGTTAACCCAGAGGCTTTCAGAGCCAAGCACGGTGGTTTGCTACCACTGTTAAGAGTCCATGTGATTAAGGGGATCATGGACGCGCTCATTCAGTTCTACGATCCGGTTTATCACTGTTTCACATTCCCAGATTACCAGCTATCACCAACGCTGGAGGAGTATTCTCATCTGACTGATTTACATATCACTGATCGAGCTCCATTTTCTGGACTGGAAGAAATTCCAAAGAATCAGACTATTGCAATAGCAATTCATTTGGACGAGTCTGAGGTCAGGACTCACATGACCACTAAGGGTGGCATCCAAGGTTTGCCCGCCCAGTTCTTGACAAAAAAGGCTCTATACTTCGCTAGTATAGGGAACGGGACTGCTTTTGAAAGCATCTTTGTCTTGCTCACCTACGGATTATTTTTGTTTCCCAACATCAATAACTTCGTCGATATCAACGCTATTAAGGTTTTTCTCATTGGAAACCTTGTGCTGACTTTGTTCGCAGATGCGTATCATTCTGTACACTTGGGAAATTTGTACAGCGGAGGGGAGATCACATGCTGTGTACCTTTGCTCTATAAATGGTTTATCTCTCACTTACCCAAGTCTGCTGCTTTTTGGGATTGCAAGAGTGTCTTACATTGGTCGCAGAAGATCATGTCTCTCACCAATTCCGATATAGATTGGTGTAATAGGATTTATGAGGGAATCAGAATCATTGACCGTTGTGGAAACTTCCCCAGCGTACCCCTCATAGGAACTAAAGGAGGAATCAACTATCATCCGATATTAATTCTTCGTCAATTTGGATACCCGATGAGACACATCCCACTGGGTGTTCATCTGGAAGGTCTTTTCTTCAAAGAAGGAGAAAATGATAGAGCACTAAAGATGGAAATAGTGCATGCTTAGAAACATGTTCATAAGAAAGGACGGGAGTCTCTAGGAAAACCAAACTGTGTCTCGGTGGAGCCTTATCTCCACTGGGTACAAACTAGAGCTCTCAAGCTAAAGATGCCTTATCCTCGTTACAGAATTCTTCTGCCGAGGGAATCTGTCATATACTTCATGACTGAGACTGAAAAGCTTCAGGTTACTCTCAACAAAGTTCAGAAGGAGAGAAGGTCTTGGAAGAACAAGTACCGCACCCTCGACATAGAGTGCGTCAAAATACAACAATTACTGAAGGAAAAAGACGCTCTGATTGAAATTTTGGAGCAACATGCTGTAGAGAATCAAGATGACCAAAGGAATTTGCTCACTCCTTTCACCTGGCAAAGGAATGACAACCCGACAACGGCCCAAGCGCCCCGGTCAAAGAAGAGGACTCGGGACCCATTAGTTTAGGTTTCTGTTTCTGCACTTTGTAATCTACTGTATTTCCATTTCTGTAATCCTTTGGAATTCAATTAAAAGGAGTTTCCCCACTGTTTGATATTTGCTATCTAATTGTCGAAGTTTATTTTGATTAAACCAAAAAACAATTAATATAATCATTGCATTCATCATTCTCACATCGCGTATTCTTCTCCCCGACGAATCTCACGTTTGTGTCTCGATTCTAGAGTCAAACTGTCTCATTCGTATAATACTCGGGCCAATCGTCAGAAAAGGATGGATGATCTTGAGGAAGAAAACAGAGAGTTGAAAGAAGAGATCGACGCTCTGAGAGAGGATATGAGAAAGCTTCGTAACGACATGCAAGCCATGGCAGAAGCTCAGCTACAAAGAACTGTGATCTCAGAGATCACCTCAACGCCCATCATAGAAAAGTATGATCCTAGGTATCAGATGCCGAAGGATTGTCCTTGGGGCATGCCTGTTAACTATATCCCGGAAGGATATGTTCCGCCGATCACTGAAGATCAAGGAATCGCAACAGAAGCTGCTGGGCCTGAAGGTTACAAACTTCGGGAAAACGAAGATGCCAGGGGCATACTGAAGACTCCTGAAGGTTACAAACTTCGGGAGGCGCCAAGACTTACTGCCGTAGTCACGGTACCACCCCCTGTGGTGCACACTGTCCTGGAAGGACAGATTCCACAGACACCTTCTGGTAAGAAGGAAACTATGTTTGACAGAATGGATGAATTCCAGGAGCAGTTCTTGGAAATGCAGAAAGAGCTGCAAGCCATTCGCGGTCAGGATCTATTTGGAAAGGACGCCGCAGACCTCTGCTTGGTCCCAAATGTGAAAGTCCCGCACAAGTTCCAAGTGCCCGACTTTGAAAAATACAAGGGTAACTCTTGCCCTCAGAGCCATCTGGTGATGTACGCTCGGCGGATGTCAGCCCAGACGGAGAATCAGGACCTGCTGATTCACTACTTCCAGGATAGTTTAACCGGTGCCGCATTAAAATGGTACATGGGTTTAAACCGTGCCACGATCAGTACATTCAGAGATCTTGGTACTGCCTTCGTCCAACAATACAAATACAATTTGGACATGGCACCCGACAGAGATCAACTCAGATCGATGTCGCAAAAGGACAAGGAAACCTTTAAGGAGTATGCTCAAAGGTGGCGTGAAATTGCCGCTCAAATTTGTCCACCTCTTGAGGAAAAAGAGATGACAAAGATCTTCTTAAAGACCTTAGGCTCATTTTACTATGACCGAATGGTTGCCAGTGCGCCCAGTGATTTCACCGAAATGGTCGGCATGGGTGTACGTCTTGAGGAAGCCGTCCGAGAAGGACGTTTGGTAAAAGACACTAGATCGACGAGTGGTACTAAAAAATACGGTAGTGCTCTCCCTAAGAAAAAAGAGCAAGATATTGGGAATATCTCTCTCGGAAAGCAAAGGCGACGTTATCAGCCAGTAGCAGTTGTTACTCCTGCTATCGGCCCCGCGCCTGTTCCTATGTATCAACCTCAGGTTGCGCAGAGCCAACCTGACCAACAAAGGACACAACAGCCTCTTCAGCAGGCTCGTCCTCCATATAACAACAACCGTACAATACGGCCATCAGGGTTTGATCCTATACCCGTAACGTACGCAGAGTTGTTTCCGTTACTGCTGGGTTAGGGGCACATTCAGACTAAGTCTCCCCTTTCAGTTCCGAAAAATCCGCCTTTTTGGTTTAAAGCGGATCAAACATGCCCTTATCATCAAGGAGGTTCAGGGCATAACATTGAGACTTGTCTTAATTTCAAATCCGACGTGCAAAAGCTTGTTAGGAGCGGGCTCTTATCTTTCAAAGATACGAATCCTAATGTTCTTACAAACCCGTTGCCTCAACATGAGAAAACTACAGTCGATCTGATTGAGAAAGAGACTAACAATGTCTATCAAATTCACGATGTACTCTCATTGGGGACCAATCTGTTCAAGATACATTGTATTCAAAGTGGGCGTGGCCAGGTGCCACTACACAACTATGACCGTTGTAGCGTCTGTTCGGAAAGTAACCAAGGGTGTTACCTTGTGAGAGCGGCTCTTCAGGGTCAGGTCGATCATGGAGAAATTCGTCCATATCCAGGTTCAGGACCCATCATTTGGTTGCCGAACTACCTTGCCGAGCAAGTTGAGGATGTTGTCACGATCTCTGGTCATCACCGGACCAGGGATGTTTTTGCCATCATCCCTCTACTTGACGAATCTAGAGTTCCCAACCGGGAACGGATCAAGGTTACTTATGATGGTCAGAAAAATCAGAAGGTTCCCATAGTCATCTATCTACCGGGGCCACTACCGTATGAATCAGCTAAGGCAATCCCTTACAAATACGGTGCAACAATAATCGAGAATGGAAAGGAAATTCCATTACCCTCCGTCGTGAATATTGAAGACATCAGTTGTGTAATACGGAGTGGTCGAATCTTCAACCGAGGGGTTGGAGAATCCAACAAAGAAAAGGAACTTCAGGCAGAAATTCCTGATCCACCAGTCGGTCAATCCAGTAATCCCGACCTTTCAAAAGACAAAGATGAGATGCTAAAGCTCATCCAAAGGAGTGAATATAACATTGTTGATCAACTGTTACAGACTCCTTCAAAGATCTCAGTATTATCACTGTTACTCAGTTCTGAAGCCCACAGGGAGGCTCTACAGAAAGTCTTGGAGCAAGCCTTTGTGGAACAGGATGTAACAATCAGACAATTCGATAGCATTGTCTCTAACATCACTTCCTGCAAAAATTTGGGATTTAGTGATGAGGAATTACCTGAAGAGGGTCGCCGTCATAACATGGCACTAAACATTACAGTTAACTGCCAGGGCGATGCTTTAGCCAACATACTGGTAGACACAGGGTCAGCCCTGAATGTTATGCCGAAGTCCACTTTGATGCAATTATCATTTAAGGGCCCTCCGATGAGAGTCAGCGAGGTCGTCGTCAAAGCATTCGACGGATCCAGAAAAATAGTTATCGACGAAGTTGATCTTCCCATAACTATTGGTCCTCACACTTTCCAAATCACTTTCCAGGTCATGGACATCCGGGCAACATACAATTGTTTATTAGGAAGACCTTGGATACATCAGGCTGGAGCGGTTACTTCAACCCTCCACCAAAAGCTAAAGTTCGTCAAGAACGATCAACTTGTCACGGTTTGTGGGGAACAAGCCTTGTTTGTGAGCAACTTATCATCATCTACTTGTGTGGAACCCGAGGAGGTTATTGGAACTCAGTTCCAAGCACTATCGGTGAGCAAGAACAATCAGTTCAAAGAAGGAACTTCGATTTCCTCATACAAAGATGCTATCAAAGCGGTCGAGAGTACCGATACAACCGGATGGGGACGGCTTGTCATTCCCACTGACAAAAAAATAAAGAAGGGTCTTGGTTTTTCTGCGACCTGTACCCAGACAGCTGCTAACGATGAAAGTCTTCATCCCCTTCAAAACTTCTTTCACAGTGGAGGTTTTCTTCACCCGGTGTCTCAAGCAGTGCATGCTATCAATGAGGAAGATCCCTCTGACACAGATGAAGAATGGAAGTCCTACCTTAACAAGGACGGTTATATGTCTCAGGAAGAGGTGCCTATGCCTTTTTGCTTTCCTACAGAAAGTCCGAGATTTATACCAAGATCAGATGTCGAAATGATCTACGGAGATTGTGATCCGGAAGGATGTCGTGCTCCGCCAAATTCATTAGAGGAAGACACTCTGATGAAAGACAACTTTGATCACAATTACTATGGCCCGATGGATGGTCTACCAATGTGGCAGCCTTACCCAGGAAACTTGGGGCAAGAAAGTCAGTCGAGTAATGAAACTCAGCTGAGCGTCATTGAACAGAATACTTGTGTCCCCGCCATGTCATGGGATCAACACTCAGGTCATTCAGAAACTACTCAACATGAAGATGAATTCGCAACGTTTGTAGGACTAGAATTCATCAACTATGCTTTTCCTGAGGTCAACGTCATCGAGAGGGATGACTTCTCCAGTTCCAAAGAAGTTTGGGACACTCTGGGACAACCAAGTGGAAAATACGACTTTATGGTCAAGTATACGGCTCCCGAAAGCTCTCGTATCAGGCTCGAAGATATCCAGTCAACTGGATGGGGAGATACAGCTGAGAGCACCAATGCTATGCAAAATGCAACAGAGGAATCCTCCTACGACAATTCTGCTTGGGAGACAGATTCCAATGATCCTGCTCCACCAGAAATTAGCATTATTTCTGAAGACAAATCAAGGAAGGTGCCAGACTTTGTGATTCACCGAGGAGTTCGCCGCCAGTGGGTTGCTGTCGAGGTTCCGAAGGTCGTTCGCCAGTCAAAGTAATTGCCATCTTTAACCTTTCACCCTGCCCAGGTGAAACGGATGTTTTGATAGGGCTCGCTTTTTGTAAATTTCCCTCTTCGCTTTGCCCAAAGCGAGTGAGTTTTGTTTTATAGGGCTGTAGTTTCAAGATTCGACTTGTTCATTAATAAAATAACGTCGTTCTGTAATTTCTGCATTAATTACTGTTTTCTCTTTTTGCTTTTTCAGAAAATGGTAATCCTAAAAAACATTCAATAATAAAAACAAGCAGTAAAATCAAAACACTGCACACACTTGCATTTTCTCTATCTCTTCTAAACACGAATCATCACGTCATGCAGATTGCTTATTTTATACCCCGTTGAAACATACGATCCGATGCCTTCTCCCAACTTTGAGCTCCCGTTATTCGAGGCTGAAGAAGAAAATGACGACCAAATTCCAGAAGAGATCTCCTGACTACTCAGAAAAGAGGAAAGGTCCATTGAACCTCGCAAAGAGCCGTTGGAAACGGTAAACTTGGGTTCAGAAAAAGAGAGAAAAGAAATCAGGATCGGAGCACTGCTCAGTCCAACTGTCAAAGGAAGTTTGATAAAGCTTCTCAAAGAATTCCCCGATGTATTCGCTTGGTCCTATCAGGATATGCCAGGGTTGGATACCAGCATCGTGGAACATCACTTACCGCTAAGATCGGAATGTCCGCCAGTAAAGCAAAGGTTGAGACGCACTCACCCGAACATGGCCATCAAAATCAAAGAGGAGGTACAGAAACAGATTGACGCAGGTTTCCTCGCTACATCTGAATATCCTCAATGGTTAGCCAACATCGTACCCGTTCCCAAAAAGGACGGAAAGGTCAGAATGTGTGTTGATTACAGAGATCTAAACAAGGTAAGTCCAAAGGATGACTTTCCTTTACCACACATTGACATGCTGGTTGACAGCACAACAAAGTTCAAAGTTTTCTCCTTCATGGATGGATTCTCGGGCTATAACCAGATCAAAATGGCGCCGAAAGACATGGAGAAAACTTCGTTCATTACCCCATGGGGTACCTTTTGTTACAAGGTAATGCCGTTCGGTTTGAAGAATGTCGGGGCAACCTATCAAAGGGCCATGACTACTCTGTTTCATGACATGATACACAAAGAAATCGAGGTATATGTCGATGATTTGATAGCAAAATCAAGAACAGAGGAGGAGCACATTGAACATCTGTCAAAATTGTTCGAACGTCTAAGAAAATTCAAGCTCCGCTTGAATCCTAACAAGTGCACCTTCGGTGTTCGTTCAGGGAAATTACTAGGGTTCATCGTCAGCCAGAAAGGAATTGAAGTTGATCCTGACAAGGTCAAGGCCATTCAAGAAATACCTTCTCCGAAAACTGAAAAACAAGTCAGAGGATTCCTGGGACATTTGAACTACATCTCCAGATTCATATTCCTCATGACCGCCACATGTGCGCCGATTTTCAAATTACTTAAAAAGAACCAGGATTGCGTTTGGTCAGAAGATTGCCAAACCGCCTTCGACAGTATTAAGGAATATCTGTTGAATCCTCCGATTCTATCACCTCCAGTGGAAGGGAGACCACTGATCATTTACCTCACAGCCCTAGAGGACTCAATGGGATGTGTACTTGGCCAACAAGACGAAACTAAAAGGAAAGAGTCTGCCATTTACTATCTAAGCAAGAAATTCACCGACTGCGAGACTCGGTACACAATGCTCGAGAAAACTTGTTGCGCTTTGGCTTGGGCAGCCAAACGTCTTCGCCAGTACATGATTCGTCATACTACTTGGTTGGTCTCAGAAATGGATCCAATCAAGTACGTCTTCGAAAAACCTGCTCTCACGGGAAGGATTGCCCGTTGGCAGATGTTACTATCAGAATATGACATAGAGTACCATGCTCAGAAAGCCGTTAAAGGAAGTATTTTAGCCAATCATTTGGCTCATCAACCGATTGACGATCAAGAATCAATCGGGTTTGACTTCCCAGACGAAGATGTCATGTATCTAAAGATGAAAGATTGCGATGAACCGCTACCTAGTGAAGGGCCAGAACCAGGTTCCCAGTGGGGACTTATCTTTGACGGAGCAGTCAATCATTATGGAAACGGAATTGGGGCAATCATTGTTTGCCCCTCAGGGTTCCCACATTCCTTTCACTGCCAGACTTACGTTCAAATGTACGAACAACGAGGCCGAATACGAAGCATGTATCATGGGTCTCGAGGAAGCAATTGGTTTAAGGATAAAAAACTTGGACGTATACGACAATTCAGCCCTGGTTATTAACCAGATAAAAGGAGATTGGAACACATACCAATCAGGATTGATTCCTTACAAAGACTATGCAAGGAGGTTGTTACCATTCTTCAACAGAGTCGACTTTCATCACATCCCTCGTGATGAGAATCACATGGCTGATGCATTAGCCACTCTCTCTTCCATGATTAGTGTAGGTCGATGGAATGACATACCTAAGATCGACATCATGCGCCTTGAACGGCCCGCTTACATCTTTACGATTGAAGCAGTCATAGACGACAGACCTTGGTATCACGATATCAAATGCTTCCTTCAGAAACAAGAGTACTCATCTGGGGCACTCAGAAAAGACAGGAAAACCCTCAAAAGATTGGCTGGAAACTTCTTCCTGAGCGGTGACACTCTTTATAAGAGAAATTTTGACATGGTCTTGCTCCGATGCGTCGACAAACCAGAAGCAGACATGCTCATGAAAGAAATTCATGAAGGATCCTTTGGCACTCATGCCAACGGACACACAATGGCGAGAAAAATTCTCAGGGCCGGGTATTATTGGTTGACCATGGAATCCGACTGCTACAAGTACATGAGGAGGTGTCACAAGTGTCAGATATACTCTGACAAAATTCATGTACCGCCATCACATCTCAAAGTTCTTTCTTCCCCGTGGCCATTTTCCATATGGGGAATCGATATGATTGGTATGATTGAGCCCAAGGCTTCAAACGGACATCGGTTCATCCTGGTAGCCATTGACTATTTCACCAAGTGGGTCGAAGCAGCGTCATTCGCCAATGTAACCCGACAAGTGGTGGTCCGATTTATCAAAAACAATATCATCTACCGTTATGGTGTTCCAAGCGAGATCATTACTGATAATGGATCTAACTTGAACAATAAGATGATGAAGGAGTTGTGTGCAGAGTTCAAGATCGAACACCATAACTCATCTCCCTACCGACCCAAGATGAATGGAGCGGTAGAAGCGGCTAACAAGAACATCAAGAAGATCGTTCAAAAGATGGTTGTAACCTATAAAGATTGGCACGAAATGCTACCCTTTGCTCTTCACGGTTATCGAACATCTGTCCGCACTTCAACAGGGGCAACCCCTTTCTCTCTAGTATATGGCATGGAAGCAGTGCTCCCCATAGAAGTAGAGATCCCATCAATCCGGGTATTGATGGAAGCTAAGCTCACCGAAGCCGAATGGTGTCAAAGTCGACACGACGAACTGAACCTGATCGAAGAGAAGCGAATCGCGACACTATGCCACGGTCAGTTGTATCAACAGCGAATGAAAAGGGCGTTCGACAAAAAGGTCCGACCTCGTATTTTCAGAAAAGGAGACCTCGTGCTCAAGAAGATACAATCATTTCTCACTGACTCTCGGGGCAAATGGACCCCAAATTATGATGGCCCCTATGTGGTCACGAAAGCTTTCTCAGGCGGCGCCTTGAGACTTGCAACCATGGACGGAGAGGAATTTGCCTACCCCACGAATGTTGATGTAGTCAAGAAATACTTCGCCTAAAACTAAAAAAAAACATCTCGGTGGATTGAAAACCCGAAAGGGCGGTCCAGGCAAAAGTTAGAGACATGAAAAAAATCATCCGATGGATTGGAAATCTCATACTACAATCCAGGAAAAAGTTAGGGATAATGGCAAGTAACTATGTTCAACAGAGGCAAGTCCCTCAGCAGCAGTTGCATCACCTATCGGAGGAAATCTCCAGTCAGAGGTCATCTTCGACGGAAGCTCAGGATATCCCGAATTCAAAGTTGGTAGAAGGATAGTGGTCGTTATGTTTCAACGTAGCCCTTTTCCCTGTAAATTACCATTTTCTAACTTTGTATATACTCTTTGGAATCACGCGTTTGGCTGATCTCCATCTTATCAATAAAATTTGAGCCCTTGTACTTTTGTTTGTAATTCTTTACTTGTTTTAGCTTTACAGAACGACGTTGTTTAAACTTAATCAGCGATTCTTGAAATAAAACAAAAATAAATTTACTTGTTAAACTTTTTCTGCTTTTAAATTAAAGATGGCATTTCTTTTGACTGTTGAACATCAGAAGAACATCGATCGCTTCTCCCGAAGTAAGCGAACTTCAAAGTGCAGAATCAAAGTACTCCTTCTAAACCAGTTCGCCTGAATGAAGGGATCAATAATGTCAGGGACCTTGTTTCGTCTGACACACCTCGGCTGAGTTCTCATCTCCTAAGCCCGATCAACATAGCTCCCAAATGGACTATCTCTCCTAAGCAAGGTGGAATTGCTATTTTGAACCAATGGTACTTCTTCGCCCCGCGATGGCCGAGTATCCAATTGTGTTCATCCATTAGTCTGTATGTCGCGTCTGTTTTGTCAGCATATACATACGTACTTCATGCATTTTTGATTTGCATTTACATTTCATATTGCATCGTTATCACTCTAGCCGGTCTTATTCCCTAGTGATAAACAGTTTTCTCAATCGAGTTTGTCAGTTCTTTCCTCGTCAGGAAGTGTTGCGTCTGCACAATCTCGCCACCAGTGTATCTGTAGATCAGAGTCGGCACTTGGCCACTTTGATAATTTGAACCTCTGAAAGATCAGAGAACCTTCAACAGATGTCACTCTTCGCCATCGAAGATGATATCCTTGCTTTCCCGGATTAAGGAAAATCCACAGAGAAAGCCTCGTGATCAGAGATTCGGCAGCACGCCAGTTTTGCTCCGAAAAACCACTGATGGAAAGGTCATCGGCACCTCAAAATTGGATCCCATCATATGGCATTTCTCCGGGAAGATCCCGAGAAAAGTATGATGTAACCCCAAACGAAAACAGTCTCTCAAGAGACTCGTTTTCCCCAGTAGAATCGACAAATGGCGTCTCCAAAACAGAGAAGTTTGTGTACCTCTACAACTCAGACGAATGGGTTCCCCAGCAAGTCTGACATCAAAACTTTTTCCTCTCAAATGGCATCTCCCCAGGAAAATTCGGCGAGAAGTTTGAAGGAAAGCCGCTACGAATAGCGTCCCTTGTCAGTAAAGTTTATTGACAAAAGAAACGAAGACCAGTTCCTTGGTAGGAAACCAGGATCGAGGGGAAGTTTAAATCAGAAACTAAGACCAGTTCCTTGGTAGGAAACTAGGATCGAGGGGAAGTTTAAATCAGAAACTAAGACCAGTTCCTTGGTAGGAAACCAGGATCGAGGGCAAGTTTAAATCAGAAACTAAGACCAGTTCCTTGGTAGGAAACCAGGATCGAGGGGAAGTTTGTTCCCACAACTGAGACCAGTTCCTTGGTAGGAAACCAGGATCGAGGGGAAGTTTACAAAAGAGACTGAGACCAGTTCTTGGTAGGAGACCAGGATCGAGGGGAAGTTTACCTTTTCTAAGCATCATTGCTTAGCTAAAGAAGATGAATGCATAAGCTACCATTCATAACCACCATCAAAATTTTGGGTATTCTGATATTTAATCCTCTTGCACCCCGAATGCCCGATTCCCTTCGTCATTCACACCTTCGGGTCCTAGAAGATTAAATAGGGGCATCTGTAATACCCTAAATTTTGACCACTTAGATTTCCCATTATTGTGAAAATCATCATCACAATATGGATGAACCATCATGCTTCATCAGTCTCCCCAAAGATGGGTGAGCATCCAATACAATCAAAATTAGGGTTTCAAGCCCTCTCTGAGTGCTTAGACAAAGGATCAATCAAGAAATGACATGATCTTCAACTTGTCTAATCTCTTAAACATCCACAATGGATCAAAAAGGACACCACTTCAAGGATTAAGCACAAAGCTGCTCCCTTCTAGGTGGATCAAGTCTCAAGATCGACAGTGTCACCAAATTAGGGTTTTGGTCGACCAGGGCCTCCAGATGGAAATTTTCATCTGGGCACAAGGCAATGATCCAAAACATGACCTAATATACTTCATGGAACCTCATGAACCCATGCATCAAGTCAATTTTGCCTCAGGGGATGCATTCATCAAAAATCAGGAATTAGGGTTTCTTGACCTAATTCACCCCTAAGTTGACTTTTGGGACAAACCATGAGCCAAGACCCCAAGAGATGATTTGAGGGTCTCTAATATACCATATTGATCCATTTGGAACAATGGATTGATCCAAGAAGCTTGAGCAACAAGTCTCAATTTCATCTGCACCACAATTAGGGTTTTAAGGGAAAAGTCAACTGTAACTTTGACTTTTGACCAGGACATGCTCCCAAACCCTAATACATGATTGAATATACCCTATGACACCCATGGAACATGTCCATCAAGTTTGATTTAGGTCAAGGACATGATTTCCTGAAGAATTGCACAGTTTGGAATTCATCTGATAAAAAGTCAACTGTGCACAAAAGTCAACTTTGACTTTTTGAGATTTTTCACCAAAATGGATTTTTAACCCTAAAATGATGTTAATGTATGATTTGAATCATCATTCATCAAGAAAAATCAAGAAAAGTGAGATAACTTGTAAAAGGGGTAACCATAAAACTTAGAAATTTTTCTAAGTTAAAAATAAAGTGGCAAAGGTACCAACTTTGGAGGACCATAACTCCTAAACCACAAGGCCATTTTTTCTCATCCAAAGATGGATTTGTAGCCCTCATTATCACCTACAAAAACTTCAACTACAATTCATTCCAATTCATTAAGGATTTTGAGTTATGGAGTGATCAAAGTGGCTGAAAAGTGAAAATGTCACTTTTTCCAACACTTAGTGAAATTTTCACTAAGTCAGATTCTGCCTCACTTTTTGCCAAATGTAGGGGGATTTTTCACATGGAATCAAAAGAGATCAAAACCAAACTTGTTCAAACAATTATTGTATCATGTAAGAGCTTTCCAAAATGGCCAAGAACATTGCCAAATTCAACCTACACCATGAGATACAACATTGCCAAGTTGCCTTGCTGAAATCTGTCAAGGCAAGGCAGAATTTGCAACTTTGGTCGATTTGCCAAAATCAGCCAAATTCAATTGCTCCTATCCACTTGGACACCTCAGAGGATTGAATCTAAAGGGGACAATCACTGAGCCAAGCCTCCAAAGTCTATGGAACAAGAAATAGCATGTTGAACCTAGAATGGCCAAAATAGGGACAAGACTTCAAATTTGGAATGAGGCATTCAATGGAACCATCAAGGTGGCATGGACTGAGTTATTCTCATCTGAAATCCGTCAAGACTTATCCAAGACCAAGGGAACCAAAGCTCTGTGCCCTAACCTCTAGTCAATGGCTAGAGGAGACTTGGATTTTCATTTGCCAACATTGGCCAAACCTACTTACCAGCTGCCATGCACTATTCCTTGCAAAACAAACTTGCTCTACTATAAATAGAGCTCAATTGTGGTCAGTTTGAGTACACCAAAGCCATCTAACAGATGCTTTCCTCAAAATCTCTTCTTTCACTCCAATTTTGCCTTCTAAGGCAAGTCACTATCGGGTTTTGAGTTTGAGAGCAATTCCAATCAAACCAATCACTCACACACCTCACATACATCACATATGAGCTGATCAAACACTTAGATTACTTCTGAAACATCAATTTCACAAGATCACCAGCTGGTTGCTCAAGGTTTTAACCAAAGTGCAGCTGAGGTGCCACAAAATGATCCAGCCAATTTCAATCAAGTCCAACCATCCAAACACAATCCATAGGGTGTAGGGAAGCTGTTCAGATCATCACCACTCATCTGTAACACCTCCAAATCAAAAATCACTTTGAACTTGCTGTCACGACTTGGAGGTAAGCACATGCTTGGTCATCTCTCAATCTATGCATATTTCCTCGCACAATAATTTGGCCATATGTTCATAATCATGCATGGAATGTTTTCCCTCAATTAATTGCATTGTTTGAATCGTGTATCAAAAATCCTAGCCTTCATGCAGAAATTAGGGTTCTTGAGGTCTCTTCGTGATTTCTTGTTGTATGTTTAATTTAAATGAAATTAAAGTACATAGACATGATCGTGAGGTTGAGACGAGCATAATGATATGTGGATTGCATGATATGATTACGTATTCATGGAGATTGGATAGAAAATGAAAATCTGAGAAACCAAGAACACGCGCGTGTTCTTCGGCTGTTCTTGGCGCCATTTTTCATATATTTGAATTTTTGAATTTTTGTGATTTTGTTTAATTGATTCAAAAATTAATTTCTCTCTGAGTTTTAATGATTTTGAGTTGATTCTTTTTTTAATAATTCACAAAAATGTTAAAATATTTTATTTTCACAAAAAATCCCAAAAATATTATTTATTTCATATAATTGATATTTTTGTAAAGAATTAATATTTTGATTGTTTTTGGCATTTTAAATATTTTTTCTACATTGATTTTGCAACTTTTAATGCTTTCTAATTATTTTGTAGGTCAATACTTAATTTTTGAAGCATTAATCCAAGATCACAATTTGTTTTCCATGTGTTAAACAATTTTTGATCATTTTAATTGAATTTTTATTCATATAAATACATTTTGAAAACAAATTAGGGTTTTGGATTAATTCAACCCTCATAAATCATTTTCAAAACACTTTGGGCCTCTTGAGAGAGTGTAAACCCATCCCCCCTTGTACAAAAACTTTTTGGGCCTCACTCATTGTATAAGTCCCTCTGTACAAGTAAACGGCGCGATCGTCGCCCGTTTAAAAATAAAAATCATCTGGGCCTCTCCTTGAGCTATAAGACCCATTCAAAACACTTTGGGCCTCTATTAGAGTGTAAGACCCAATCCCCCTTTTAACCAAAACATTTTGGGCCTCACTTATTGTATAAGTCCCTCTGCGTTAAAAAAAAACCTCGGCGCGATCGCCATTTTTAAACGAAAAATCATTTGGGCCTACCCTCGTGTTATAAGCCCCACTCTTTTCTTTAAACCTTTTTGGGCCTCTTGAGAGAGTGTAAGACCCATCCCTTTATACAGAAAACCTTTTTGGGCCCCAGTCACTTGTATAAGTCCCGTTGTACAAAGTCAAACAGTGCGCTCACTGATAAAACCCTGGGCCTCTCCTTGAGTTGTAAGCCCCAAATCTTTCTTTTTCAAAGCACTTTCTCCTTTGATTTTGAATATACTGTTGTTTTCAATCTTTCTTTGTTGAACAACTAACCAAACAGCATGGAAGCACTCCAACCGAGTAAGTGGTTATCGCTTTCATTTACTGCTTTCATATTATAAACTGTATTGTGGGGCTGCTCACTGTAAGTCTCCTTTCATAAACTCATATCTACTGTGTAATAATAGTATAGATATTTCGAGTTTCCCCAGCAACTACGTCTAGAACTAGGTGACGCCGTTTCATTTATTCGTAGAAATAGACGCCTAGATCCCCAATAGGAGCACCGGATACAGTCTTCTCTTTGGCTGTCCTCCTTAGGAATCGTCAAGAAGCTCTACTCCCCAAGATGAATGTATTCTCCGTGAATGGCATCTTTGAGTTTTCTTCCAGATTCTCGAACTTTCCTGACTTGATCTATTCCTTGTGGATAGCTTGCCTTGAATGTCTCGGGGTTTGGGTACCCACTACGGTCATAATCTTGGACCTTAACTAAGGAACCCTCTTTAAAAGCTAAAAGTCGCTGGATAGTAAACCTCGCACGTTTACCAGTGGTTTTTATTTTTAAAAGAGTTATCTCTCCCAATGAAAAGGAGATGATAGACCCACGGGCTTCTTAAAAGCATCGGCCTCCTCTTGGGCATTATTCAAGGACACTACGGCTTCTTAGAAGTATTCACAGCCTCCTCTTAGGCTTCGTATAATGATCTCTTCCTCCGGGAATGATAGCCTCCTCTTGGGCTTCGTACAAGGACCCGTCGGCTTCTTAAAAGTTTCCAGCCTCCTCTTGGGCTTCGTACAAATTGTCCCGACGACCTCCTAGAGGTATAGGAACAAAACATAGTCATTCTCATAGAACAATCCTTTCATAGAGTCTATTACTGTTTCTCAAAGCATAGTACAAAAGATAAAACTCTAGACTTGGACAGTCTAATATCCTTGAGTCTCAAAGACATTCTCAAGTGACCCCTTCGTTAAATAGGAAGGAAACCCGCAGACTCGGACAATCTCAATACCCTTTGGATTTCCCATTTCCTCAAAGTGAAGGAAATATCCCTGATCCTCAAATCAAATCCCTGAGTATAGCGTTGCTCATATAAGAACTGATTTTCTCTTTTAAAATCAGTATATTGGATTTGTCACTCAACTGAAACAAACCTTTATCCTCCATCTCGGGCTTCGTACGAGATACGGAAACACTCTCTTGTTGAGTATAAAAAATTCTCCTGTTGAGTCAACCCTTTTTGCCTCTCTCTCTCTCTCTCTCTCGGGCTTTGTACGAGACACACAAAGACTCCCTCGTTGAGTCAAACAAACAATAGCCTCTATCTCGGGCTTCGTACGAGACACAAAGACTCTATCGTCGGGTCAAAAACTTTTAGCCTCTCTCTCGGGCTTTGTACGAGACACAAAATAGCCTCCTCTTAGGCTTTGTATAATGATTTTCCTAGCGAAAATTAGCCTCCTCTTAGGCTTTGTATAAGAAAACCACTGGTTGATCCAATCAACCTTTTAGCATCAAAACTGTGCCTCGTTCACAGGACACAAACATCAACAACTCCTTTCCCTTCATCTAATCGCTGTAAGCGGCAAGCCTCTGGATCATCTACATCCATGCCACTGTCCTTCTTTTAGCATGAGGAATTCCTAAGGAAAGATGGCATTGCTCTACACTGAGTTAAAGTCTTCTCCTTTAGGTTAAACCCCTTTCTTCAGAAATTATGGCATTGCTCGGATCCGCGTATCCCAGTTAAAGTAATTCTCCTTCCCCCCTCTTTAGAGATGACAAATTCTCTCTAAAGTCGAGGTCCTTCAGCTTCACGTCTTGGGCTTTGAACAAGACACAAATAGACCTTTCAGCTTCACATCTTGGGCTTTGAACAAGATACAAACTACCTTTCGCTTCACGTCTTGGGCTTTGAACAAGACACCAAAACACCCATTTCCTCCCATAGAATAGGAGGAACTACGAACGCTTTGATTTCCCTGTTTCAGTAAACGGGAATACGTAGGCATAAGATCGAAAGAAAAGATCTTAGCGAGCGCAATCAACAAAAAACCCAAATCCCATATCTCCATCAATCAAAAGCATTATTCAAAAGCATCAGTCCTAACATCCTAATCCTTGTTCCCCGCCAGAAACCTTCTGCCCAGGTAAAAAGAAAGAAAACAGTATTGGCGAAAATATAAATAACCAGTACAAAGGCCCCCCACATTGATAGCATTCGTAACCTAACAGACCGCTGTTTAAACTCAGTATGCAAAGCCGGGTTAATTGGAGACATCTATTTCCCTTCCTTATTCAGCTTACAATAGGATAAAAAATGAATCGACCTGTAGTTTTAAGCTCAACCGCAGAGAGCGACCAGCGCTTAAGAACTGCGTCCAAAATCGCTCGCTACAGAAAAAGTGGCGCCCACCGTGGGGCCATCTCGTTCTTTCTTACAGCTTTAATCCTTTGACCAGTCATTCTCATGGCGGTGGCCACCACAGAAAAGTGGCACCCACCGTGGGACCAAATCTTCTTTCTTAAACGTTTAAGGTGGAAACCTTGGACAAACCTTTTTTCTCTTCACTTGTGTGAAAACTACAGAGTGGTAACTCAGCCGGGGAGCCATGTCTGTCAGGAACTTAGGATTCTTAGCTTTATAAGTCTAGGATGTTTAGGACAAATATATATATTGTTTTTCCTAATTGCTATACGTGTTTATTTTTCTGCTAATGGGAATGCGGGTGATGCCGTATGTGGAAAAATTGAGTATACACCTAGAAAAGCCAACCCTTTCGTAGTACGGAAGCTATCGGAAATAACTGTTACGCGATACTACCCTCATTTGAGGCTGGTGATCTATTCTCGGTGAATAGCACTTACTCTAAGATTGCACACAACTCGCTGGCGATCCACTTGTTGTTTTGCTTTCCTGGGAGGAGCTGATGATAATGAGTACAGGTACAAAAATCACCCTAGTATAAACCTTTGGGGATGGGTAGAGCCTTGACTTCATGACAACGACCCTTTGACCCCATGTTTTTTCTATGTTTTTGTGTGCTGCATTCATGCATCCATTTAATAAAACATTAAAGCATTCAAAAAACTTCTCTTCTAGTCTCTCTGTTTTTCAAATTAAACTAAGATTGTGATTGCAAGTATCAGAGAAGAGGATTACGCTAATGGATTTCGGTAGAAGAAGAACTCGCCAGTATACCTTCAAGATTCCAAAGCTAGAGGATTTGAGAAGGTTAGCAAGGATGATCGTTAACCCAGAGGCTTTCAGAGCCAAGCGCAGTGGTTTGCTACCACTGTTAAGAGTCCATGTGATTAAGGGGATCATGGACGCGCTCATTCAGTTCTACGATCCGGTTTATCACTGTTTCACATTCCCGGATTACCAGCTATCACCAACGCTGGAGGAGTATTCTCATCTGACTGATTTACATATCACTGATCGAGCTCCATTTTCTGGACTAGAAGAAATTCCAAAGAATCAGACTATTGCAATAGCAATTCATTTGGACGAGTCTGAGGTCAGGACTCACATGACCACTAAGGGTGGCATCCAAGGTTTGCCCGCCCAGTTCTTGACAAAAAAGGCTCTATACTTCGCTAGTATAGGGAACGGGACTGCTTTTGAAAGCATCTTTGTCTTGCTCACCTACGGATTATTTTTGTTTCCCAACATCAATAACTTCGTCGATATCAACGCTATTAAGGTTTTTCTCAACGGAAACCCTGTGCCGACTTTGTTCGCAGATGCGTATCATTCTGTACACTTGGGAAATTTATACAGCGGAGGGGAGATCACATGCTGTGTACCTTTGCTCTATAAATGGTTTATCTCTCACTTACCCAAGTCTGCTGCTTTTTGGGATTGCAAGAGTGTCTTACATTGGTCGCAGAAGATCATGTCTCTCACCAATTCCGATATAGATTGGTGTAATAGGATTTATGAGGGAATCAGAATCATTGACCGTTGTGGAAACTTCCCTAGCGTACCCCTCATAGGAACTAAAGGAGGAATCAACTATCATCCGATATTAATTCTTCGTCAATTTGGATACCCGATGAGACACATCCCACTGGGTGTTCATCTGGAAGGTCTTTTCTTCAAAGAAGGAGAAAATGATAGAGCACTAAAGATGGAAATAGTGCACGCTTGGAAACATGTTCATAAGAAAGGACGGGAGTCTCTAGGAAAACCAAACTGTGTCTCGGTGGAGCCTTATCTCCACTGGGTACAAACTAGAGCTCTCAAGCTAAAGATGCCTTATCCTCGTTACAGAATTCTTCCGCCGAGGGAATCTGTCATATACTTCATGACTGAGACTGAAAAACTTCAGGTTACTCTCAACAAAGTTCAGAAGAAGAGAAGGTCTTGGAAGAACAAGTACCGCACCCTCGACATAGAGTGCGTCAAAATACAGCAATTACTGAAGGAAAAAGACGCTCTGATTGAAATTTTGGAGCAACATGCTGTAGAGAATCAAGATGACCAAAGGAATTTGCTCGCTCCTTTCACCTGGCAAAGGAATGACAACCCGACAACGGCCCAAGCGCCCCGGTCAAAGAAGAGGACTCGGGACCCATTAGTTTAGGTTTCTGTTTCTGCACTTTGTAATCTACTGTATTTCCATTTCTGTAATCCTTTGGAATTCAATAAAAAGGGGTTTCCCCACTGTTTGATATTTGCAATCTAATTGTCGAAGTTTATTTTGATTAAACCAAAAAACAATTAATATAATTATTGCATTCATCATTCTCACATCGCGTATTCTTCTTCCCTATGAATCTCACGTTTGTGTCTCGATTCTAGAGTCAAACTGTCTCATTCGTATAATACTCGGGCCAAGCGTCAAAAAAGGATGGATGATCTTGAGGAAGAAAACAGAGAGTTGAAAGAAGAGATCGACGCTCTGAGAGAGGATATGAGAAGCTTCGTAACGACATACAAGCCATGGAAGAAGCTCAGCTACAAAGAACTGTGATCTCAGAGATCACCTCAACGCCCATCATAGAAAAGTATGATCCTAGGTATCAGATGCCGAAGGATCGTCCTTGGGGCATGCCTGTTAACTATATCCCGGAAGGATATGTTCTGCCGATCACTGAAGATCAGGGAATCGCAACAGAAGCCGCTGGGCCTGAAGGTTACAAACTTCGGGAAAGCGAAGATGCCAGGGGCATACTGAAGACTCCTGAAGGTTACAAACTTCAGGAGGCGCCAAGACTTACTGCCGTAGTCACGGTACCACCCCCTGTGGTGCACACTGTCCCGGAAGGACAAATTCCACAGACACCTTCTGGTAAGAAGGAAACTATGTTTGACAGAATGGATGAATTCCAGGAGCAGTTCTTGGAAATGCAGAAAGAGCTGCAAGCCATTCGCTGTCAGGATCTATTTGGAAAGGACGCCGCAGACCTCTGCTTGGTCCCAAATGTGAAAGTCCCGCACAAGTTCCAAGTGCCCGACTTTGAAAAATACAAGGGTAACTCTTGCCCTCAGAGCCATCTGGTGATGTACGCTCGGCGGATGTCAGCCCAGACGGAGAATCAGGACCTGCTGATTCACTACTTCCAGGATAGTTTAACCGGTGCCGCATTAAAATGGTACATGGGTTTAAACCGTGCCACGATCAGTACATTCAGAGATCTTGGTACTGCCTTCGTCCAACAATACAAATACAATTTGGACATGGCACCCGACAGAGATCAACTCAGATCGATGTCGCAAAAGGACAAGGAAACCTTTAAGTAGTATGCTCAAAGGTAGCGTGAAATTGCCGCTCAAATTTGTCCACCTCTTGAGGAAAAAGAGATGACAAAGATCTTCTTAAAGACCTTAGGCTCATTTTACTATGACCGAATGGTTGCCAGTGCGCCCAGTGATTTCACCGAAATGGTCGGCATGGGTGTACGTCTTGAGGAAGCCGTCCGAGAAGGACGTTTGGTAAAAGACACTGGATCGACGAGTGGTACTAAAAAATACGGTAGTGCTCTCCCTAAGAAAAAAGAGCAAGATATTAGGAATATCTGTCTCGAAAAGCAAAGGCGACGTTATCAGCCAGTAGCAGCTGTTACTCCTGCTATCGGCCCTGCGTCTGTTCCTATGTATCAACCTCAGGTTGCGCAGAGCCAACCTGACCAACAAAGGACACAACGGCCTCTTCAGCAGGCTCGTCCTCCATATAACAACAACCGTACAATACGACCATCAGGGTTTGATCCTATACCCGTAACGTACGCAGAGCGGTTTCCGTTATTGCTGGCTAAGGGGCACATTCAGACTAAGTCTCCCCTTTCAGTTCCGAAAAATCCGCCTTTTTGGTTTAAAGCGGATCAAACATGCCCTTATCATCAAGGAGGTTCAGGGCATAACATTGAGACTTGTCTCAATTTCAAATTCGACGTGCAAAAGCTTGTTAGGAGCGGGCTCTTATCTTTCAAAGATACGAATCCTAATGTTCTTACGAACCCGCTGCCTCAACATGAGAAAACTGCAGTCAATCTAATTGAGAAAGAGACTAACAATGTCTATCAAATTCACGATGTACTCTCATTGGGGACCAATCTGGTCAAGATACATTGTATTCAAAGTGGGCGTGGCCAGGTGCCACCACACAACTATGACCGTTGTAGCGTCTGTTCGGAAAGTAACCAAGGGTGTTACCTTGTGAGAGCAGCTCTTCAGGGTCAGGTCGATCATGGAGAAATTCGTCCATATCCAGGTTCAGGACCCATTATTTGGTCGCCGAACTACCTTGCCGAACAAGTTGAGGATGTTGTCACGATCTCTGGTCATCACCGGACCAGGGATGTTTTTGCCATCATCCCTCTACTTGACGAATCTAGAGTTCCCAACCGGGAACGGATCAAGGTTACTTATGATGGTCAGAAAAATCAGAAGGTTCTCATAGTCATCTATCTACCGGGGCCACTACCGTGTGAATCAGCTAAGGCAATCCCTTACAAATACGGTGCAACAATAATCGAGAATGGAAAGGAAATTCCATTACCCTCTGTCGTGAATATTGCAGACATCAGTCGTGTAACACGGAGCGGTCAAATCTTCAACCGGGGGGTTGGAGAATCCAACAAAGAAAAGGAACTTCAGGCAGAAATTCCTGATCCACCAGTCAGTCAATCCAGTAATCCCGACCTTTCAAAAGACAAAGATGAGATGCTAAAGCTCATCCAAAGGAGTGAATATAATATTGTTGATCAACTGTTACAGACTCCTTCAAAGATCTCAGTATTATCACTATTACTCAGTTCAGAAGCCCATAGGGAGGCTCTACAGAAAGTCTTGGTGCAAGCCTTTGTGGAACAGGATGTAACAATCAGACAATTCGATAGCATTGTCTCTAACATCACTTCCTGCAATCATTTGGGATTTAGTGATGAGGAATTACTTGAAGAGGGTCGCCGTCATAACATGGCGCTCAACATTACAGTTAACTGCCAGGGCGATGCTTTAGCCAACGTACTGGTAGACACAGGGTCAGCCCTGAATGTTATGCCGAAGTCCACTTTGATGCAATTATCATTTAAGGGCCCTCTGATGAGAGTCAGCGAGGTCGTCGTCAAAGCATTCGACGGATCCAGAAAAACACTTATCGGCGAAGTTGATCTTCCCATAACTATTGGTCCTCACACTTTCCAAATCACTTTCCAGGTCATGGACATCCGGGCAACATACAGTTGTTTATTAGGAAGACCTTGGATACATCAGGCTGGAGCGGTTACTTCAACCCTCCACCAAAAGCTAAAGTTCGTCAAGAACGATCAACTTGTCACGGTTTGTGGGGAACAAGCCTTGCTTGTGAGCAACTTATCATCATCTACTTGTGTGGAACCCGAGGAGGTTATTGGAACTCAGTTCCAAGCACTATCGGTGAGCAAGAACAATCAGTTCAAAGAAGGAACTTCGATTTCCTCATACAAAGATGCTATCAAAGCGGTCGAGAGTACTGATACAACCGGATGGGGACGGCTTGTCATTCCCACTGACAATAAAATAAAGAAGGGTCTTGGTTTTTCTGCGACCTGTACCCAGACAGCTGCTAATGATGAAAGTCTTCATCCCCTTCAAAACTTCTTCCACAGTGGAGGTTTTCTTCACCCGGTGTCTCAAGCAGTGCATGCTATCAATGAGGAAGATCCCTCTGACACAGATGAAGAATGGAAGTCCTACCTTAACAAGGACGGTTATATGTCTCAGGAAGAGGTGCCTATGCCTTTTTGCTTTCCTACAGAAAGTCCGAGATTTATACCAAGATCAGATGTCGAAATGATCTACGGAGATTGTGATCCGGAAGGATGCCGTGCTCCGCCAAATTCATTAGAGGAAGACACTCTGATGAAAGACAACTTTGATCACAATTACTATGGCCCGATGGATGGTCTACCAATGTGGCAGCCTTACCCAGGAAACTTGGGGCAAGAAAGTCAGCCGAGTAATGAAACTCAGCTGAGCGTCATTGAACAGAATACCTGTGTCCCCGCCATGTCATGGGATCAACACTCAGGTCATTCAGAAACTACTCAACATGAAGATGAATTCGCAACGTTTGCAGGACTAGAATTCATCAACTATGCTTTTCCTGAGGTCAACGTCATCGAGAGGGGTGACTTCTCCAGTTCCAAAGAAGTTTGTGACACTCTGGGACAACCAAGTGGAAAATACGACTTTATGGTCAAGTACACTGCTCCCGAAAGCTCTCGTATCAGGCTCGAAGATATCCAGTCAACTGGATGGGGAGATACAGCTGAGAGCACCAATGCTATGCAAAATGCAACAGAGGAATCCTCCTACGACAATTCTGCTTGGGAGACAGATTCCAATGATCCTGCTCCACCAGAAATCAGCGTTATTTCTGAAGACAAATCAAGGAAGGTGCCAGACTTTGTGATTCACCGAGGAGTTCGCCACCAGTGGGTTGCTGTCGAGGTTTCGAAGGTCGTTTGCCAGTCAAAGTAATTGCCATCTTTAACCTTTCACCCTGCCCAGGTGAAACGGATGTTTTGATAGGGCTCACTTTTTGTAAATTTCCCTCTTCGCTTTGCCCAAAGCGAGTGAGTTTTGTTTTATAGGGCTGTAGTTTCAAGATTTGACTTGTTCATTAATAAAATAACGTCGTTCTGTAATTTTCGCATTAATTGCTGTTTTCTCTTTTTGCTTTTTCAGAAAATGGTAATCCTAAAAAACATTCAATAATAAAAACAAGCAGTAAAATCAAAACACTGCACACACTTGCATTTTCTCTATCTCTTCTAAACACGAATCATCACGTCATGCAGATTGCTTGTTTTATACCCCGTTGAAACATACGATCCGATGTCTTCTCCCAACTTTGAGTTCCCGTTATTCGAGGCTGAAGAAGAAAATGACGACCAAATTCCAGAAGAGATCTCCCGACTACTCAGAAAAGAGGAAAGGTCCATTGAACCTCACAAAGAGCCGTTGGAAACGGTAAACTTGGGTTTAGAAAAAGAGAGAAAAGAAATCAGGATCGGAGCACTGCTCGGTCCAACTGTCAAAGGAAGTTTGATAAAGCTTCTCAAAGAATTCCCTGATGTATTCGCTTGGTCCTATCAGGATATGCCAGGGTTGGATACCAGCATCGTGGAACATCACTTACCTCTAAGATCGGAATGTCCGCCAGTAAAGCAAAGGTTGAGACGCACTCACCCGGACATGGCCATCAAAATCAAAGAGGAGGTACAGAAACAGATTGACGCAGGTTTCCTCGCTACATCTGAATATCCTCAATGGTTAGCCAACATCGTACCCGTTCCCAAAAAGGACAGAAAGGTCAGAATGTGTGTTGATTACAGAGATCTAAACAAGGCAAGTCCAAAGGATGACTTTCCTTTACCACACATTGACATGCTGGTTGACAGCACAACAAAGTTCAAAGTTTTCTCCTTCATGGATGGATTCTCGGGCTATAACCAGATCAAAATGGCGCCGAAAGACATGGAGAAAACTTCGTTCATTACCCCATGGGGTACCTTTTGTTACAAGGTAATGCCGTTTGGTTTGAAGAATGCCGGGGCAACCTATCAAAGGGCCATGACTACTCTGTTTCATGACATGATACACAAAGAAATCGAGGTATATGTCGATGATTTGATTACAAAATCAAGAACAGAGGAGGAGCACGTTGAACATCTGTCAAAATTGTTCGAACGTCTAAGAAAATTCAAGCTCTGCTTGAATCCTAACAAGTGCACCTTCGGTGTCCGTTCAGGGAAATTACTAGGGTTCATTGTCAGCCAGAAAGGAATTGAAGTTGATCCTGACAAGGTTAAGGCCATTCAAGAAATGCCTTCTCCGAAAACTGAAAAACAAGTCAGAGGAATCCTGGGACGTTTGAACTACATCTCCAGATTCATATTCCTCATGACCGCCACATGTGCGCCGATTTTCAAATTACTTAAAAAGAACCAGGATTGCGTTTGGTCAGAAGATTTCCAAACCGCCTTCGACAGTATTAAGGAATATCTGTTGAATCCTCCGATTCTATAACCTCCAGTGGAAGGGAGACCACTGATCATTTACCTCACAGTCCTAGAGGACTCAATGGGATGTGTACTTGGCCAACAAGATGAAACTAAAAGGAAAGAGTCTGCCATTTACTATCTAAGCAAGAAATTCACCGACTGCGAGACTCGGTACACAATGCTCGAGAAAACTTGTTGCGCTTTGGCTTGGGCAGCCAAACGTCTTCGCCAGTACATGATTCGTCATACTACTTGGTTGGTCTCCGAAATGGATCCAATCAAGTACGTCTTCGAAAAACCTGCTCTCACGGGAAGGATTGCCCGTTGGCAGATGTTACTATCAGAATATGACATAGAGTACCATGCTCAGAAAGCCGTTAAAGGAAGTATTTTAGCCAATCATTTGGCTCATCAACCGATTGACGATCAAGAATCAATCGGGTTTGACTTCCCAGACGATGATGTCATGTATCTAAAGATGAAAGATTGCGATGAACCGCTACCTAGTAAAGGGCCAGAACCAGGTTCCCAGTGGGGACTTATCTTTGACGGAGCAGTCAATCATTATGGAAATGGAATTGGGGCAATCATTGTTACCCCTCAGGGTTCCCACATTTCTTTCACTGCCAGACTTACGTTCAAATGTACGAACAACGAGGCCGAATACGAAGCATGTATCATGGGTCTCGAGGAAGCAATTGATTTAAGGATCAAAAACTTGGACGTATACGACAATTCAGCCCTGGTTATTAACCAGATAAAAGGAGATTGGAACACATACCAATCAGGATTGATTCCTTACAAAGACTATGCAAGGAGGTTGTTACCATTCTTCAATAGAGTCGACTTTCATCACATCCCTCGTGATGAGAATCACATGGCTGATGCATTGGCCACTCTCTCTTCCATGATTAGTGTAGGTCGATGGAATGACATACCTAAGATCGACATCATGCGCCTTGAACGGCCCGCTTACATCTTTACGATTGAAGCAGTCATAGACGACAGACCTTGGTATCACGATATCAAATGCTTCCTTCAGAAACAAGAGTACCCATCTGGGGCACTCAGAAAAGACAGGAAAACCCTAAGAAGATTGGCTGGAAACTTCTTCCTGAGCGGTGACACTCTTTATAAGAGAAATTTTGACATGGTCTTGTTCCGATGCGTCGACAGACCAGAAGCAGACATGCTTATGAAAGAAATTCATGAAGGATCCTTTGGCACTCATGCCAACGGACACACAATGGCGAGAAAAATTCTCAGGGCCGGGTATTATTGGTTGACCATGGAATCCGACTACTACAAGTACATGAGGAGGTGTTACAAGTGTCAGATATACTCCGACAAAATTCATGTACCGCCATCACATCTCAAAGTTCTTTCTTCCCCGTGGCCATTTTCCATATGGGGAATCGATATGATTGGTATGATTGAGCCCAAGGCTTCAAACGGACATCGGTTCATCCTGGTAGCCATTGACTATTTCACCAAGTGGGTCGAAGCAGCGTCATTCGCCAATGTAACCCGACAAGTGGTGGTCCGATTTATCAAAAACAATATCATCTGCCGTTATGGTGTTCCAAGCGAGATCATTACTGATAATGGATCTAACTTGAACAATAAGATGATGAAGGAGTTGTGTGCAGAGTTCAAGATCGAACACCATAACTCATCTCCCTACCGACCCAAGATGAACGGAGCGGTAGAAGCGGCTAACAAGAACATCAAGAAGATCGTTCAAAAGATGGTTGTAACCTATAAAGATTGGCACGAAATGCTACCCTTTGCTCTTCACAGTTATCGAACATCTGTCCGCACTTCAACAGGGGCAACCCCTTTCTCTCTAGTATATGGCATGGAAGCAGTGCTCCCCATAGAAGTAGAGATCCCATCAATCCGGGTATTGATGGAAGCTAAGCTCACCGAAGCCGAATGGTGTCAAAGTCGACACGACGAACTGAACTTGATCGAAGAGAAGCGAATCGCGGCACTATGCCATGATCAGTTGTATCAACAGAGAATGAAAAGGGCGTTCTACAAAAAGGTCCGACCTCGTATTTTCAGAAAAGGAGACCTCGTGCTCAAGAAGATACAATCATTTCTCACTGACTCTCGGGGCAAATGGACCCCAAATTATGATGGCCCCTATGTGGTCATGAAAGCTTTCTCAGGCGGCGCCTTGAGACTTGCAACCATGGACGGAGAGGAATTTGCCTACCCCACGAATGTTGATGTAGTCAAGAAATACTTCGCCTAAAACTAAAAAAAAACGTCTCGGTGGATTGAAAACCCGAAAGGGCGGTCCAGGCAAAAGTTAGAGACATGAAAAAAATCATCCCGATGGATTGGAAATCTCATACTACAATCCAGGCAAAAGTTAGGGATAATGGCAAGTAACTATGTTCAACAGAGGCAAGTCCCTCAGCAGCAGTTGCATCACCTATCGGAGGAAATCTCCAGTCAGAGGTCATCTTCGACGAAAGCTCAGGATATCCCGAATTCAAAGTTGGTAGAAGGATAGTGGTCGTTATGTTTCAACGTAGCCCTTTTCCGTATAAATTACCATTTTCTAACTTTGTATATACTCTTTGGAATCACGCGTTTGGCTGATCTCCATCTTATCAATAAAATTTGAGCCCTTGTGCTTTTGTTTGTAATTCTTTACTTGTTTTAGCTTTACAGAACGACGTTGTTTAAACTTAATCAGCGATTCTTGAAATAAAACAAAAATAAATTTACTTGTTAAACTTTTTCTGCTTTTAAATTAAAGATGGCATTTCTTTTGACTGTTGAACATCAGAAGAACATCGATCGCTTCTCCCGAAGTAAGCGAACTTCAAAGTGCAGAATCAAAGTACTCCTTCTAAACCAGTTCGCCTGAATGAAGGGATCAATAATGTCAGGGACCTTGTTTCGTCTGACACACCTCGGCCGAGTTCTCATCTCCTAAGCCCAATCAACATAGCTCCCAACTGGACTATCTCTCCTAAGCAAGGTGGAATTGCTATTTTGAACCAGCGGTACTTCTTCGCCCCGCGATGGCCGAGTATCCAATTGTGTTCATCCATTAGTCTGTATGTCGCGTCTGTTTTGTCAGCATATACATACGTACTTCATGCATTTTTGATTTGCATTTACATTTCATATTGCATCGTTATCACTCTAGCCGATCTTGTTCCCTAGTGATAAACAGTTTTCTCAATCGAGTTTGTCAGTTCTTTCCTCGTCAGGAAGTGTTGCATCTGCACAATCTCGCCACCAGTGTATCTGTAGATCAGAGTCGGCACTTGGCCACTTTGATAATTTGAACCTCTGAAAGATCAGAGAACCTTCAACAGATGTCACTCTTCGCCATCGAAGATGATATCCTTGCTTTCCCGGATTAAGGAAAATCCACAGAGAAAGCCTCGTGATCAGAGATTCGGCAGCACGCCAGTTTTGCTCCGAAAAACCACTGATGAAAAGGTCATCGGCACCTCAAAATTGGATCCCATCATATGGCATTTCTCCGGGAAGATCCCGAGAAAAGTATGATGTAACCCCAAACGAAAACAGTCTCCCAAGAGACTCGTTTTCCCCAGTAGAATCGACAAATGGCGTCTCCAAAACAGAGAAGTTTGTGTACCTCTACAACTCAGACGAATGGGTTCCCCAGCAAGTCTGACATCAAAACTTTTTCCTCTTAAATGGCATCTCCCCAGGAAAATTCGGCGAGAAGTTTGAAGGAAAGCCGCTACGAATAGCGTCCCTTGTCAGTAAAGTTTATTGACAAAAGAAACGAAGACCAGTTCCTTGGTAGGAAACCAGGATCGAGGGGAAGTTTAAATCAGAAACTAAGACCAGTTCCTTGGTAGGAAACTAGGATCGAGGGGAAGTTTAAATCAGAAACTAAGACCAGTTCCTTGGTAGGCAACCAGGATCGAGGGGAAGTTTAAATCAGAAATTAAGACCAGTTCCTTGGTAGGAAACCAGGATCGAGGGGAAGTTTGTTCCCACAACTGAGACCAGTTCCTTGGTAGGAAACCAGGATCGAGGGGAAGTTTACAAAAGAGACTGAGACCAGTTCTTGGTAGGAGACCAGGATCGAGGGGAAGTTTACCTTTTCTAAGCATCATTGCTTAGCTAAAGAAGATGAATGCGTAAGCTACCATTCATAACCACCATCAAAATTTCGAGTATTCCGATATTTAATCCTCTTGCACCCCGAATGCCCGATTCCCTTCGTCATTCACACCTTCGGGTCCAAGAAGATTAAATAGGGGCATCTGTAATACCCCAAATTTTGACCACTTAGATTTCCCATTATTGTGAAAATCATCATCACAATATGGATGAACCATCATGCTTCATCAGTCTCCCCAAAGATGGGTGAGCATCCAATACAATCAAAATTAGGGTTTCAAGCCCTCTCTGAGTGCTTAGACAAAGGATCAATCAAGAAATGACATGATCTTCAACTTGTCTAATCTCTTAAACATCCACAATGGATCAAAAAGGACACCACTTCAAGGATTAAGCACAAAGTTGCTCCCTTCTAGGTGGATCAAGTCTCAAGATCGACAGTGTCACCAAATTAGGGTTTTGGTCGAACCTCATGAACCCATGCATCAAGTCAATTTTGCCCCAGGGGATGCATTCATCAAAAATCAGGAATTAGGGTTTCTTGACCTAATTCACCCCTAAGTTGACTTTTGGGACAAACCATGAGCCAAGACCTCAAGAGATGATTTGAGGGTCTCTAATATACCATATTGATCCATTTGGAACAATGGATTGATCCAATAAGCTTGAGCAACAAGTCTCAATTTCATCTGCACCACAATTAGGGTTTTAAGGGAAAAGTCAACTGTAACTTTGACTTTTGACCAGGACATGCTCCCAAACCCTAATACATGATTGAATATACCCTATGACACCCATGGAACATGTCCATCAAGTTTGATTTAGGTAAAGGACATGATTTCCTGAAGAATTGCACAGTTTGGAATTCATCTGATAAAAAGTCAACTGTGCACAAAAGTCAACTTTGACTTTTTGAGATTTTTCACCAAAATGGATTTTTAACCCTAAAATGATGTTAATGTATGATTTGAATCATCATTCATCAAGAAAAATCAAGAAAAGTGAGATAACTTGTAAAAGAGGTAACCATAAAACTTAGAAATTTTTCTAAGTTAAAAATAAAGTGGCAAAGGTACCAACTTTGGAGGACCATAACTCCTAAACCACAAGGCCATTTTTTCTCATCCAAAGATGGATTTGTAGCCCTCATTATCACCTACAAAAACTTCAACTACAAGCCATTCCAATTCATTAAGGATTTTGAGTTATGGAGTGATCAAAGTGGCTGAAAAGTGAAAATGTCACTTTTTCCAACACTTAGTGAAATTTTCACTAAGTCAGATTCTGCCTCACTTTTTGCCAAATGTAGGGGGATTTTTCACTTGGAATCAAAAGAGATCAAAACCAAACTTGTTCAAATAGTTGTTGTATCATGTAAGAGCTTTCCAAAATGGCCAAGAACATTGCCAAATTCAACCTACACCATGAGATACAACATTGCCAAGTTGCCTTGCTGAAATCTGTCAAGGCAAGGTAGAATTTGCAACTTTGGTCGATTTGCCAAAATCAGCCAAATTCAATTGCTCCTATCTACTTGGACACCTCAGAGGATTAAATCTAAAGGGGACAATCACTGAGCCAAGCCTCCAAAGTCCATGGAATAAGAAATAGCATGTTGAACCTAGAATGGCCAAAATAGGGACAAGACTTCAAATTTGGAATGAGGAATTCAATGGAACCATCAAGGTGGCATGAACTGAGCCATTCTCATCTGAAATCAGTCAAAACTTATCCAAGACCAAGGGAACCAAAGCTCTGTGCCTAACCTCTAGTCAATGGCTAGAGGAGACTTGGATTTTCATTTGCCAACATTGGCCAAACCTACTTACCAGCTGCCATGCACTATTCCTTGCAAAACAAACTTGCTCTACTATAAATAGAGCTCAATTATGGTCAGTTTGAGTACACCAAAGCCATCTAACAGATTTTTTCCTCAAAATCTCTTCTTTCACTCCAATTTTGCCTTCTAAGGCAAGTCACTATCGGGTTTTGAGTTTGAGAGCAATTCCAATCAAACCAATCACTCACACACCTCAAATACATCACATATGAGCTGATCAAACACTTAGATTACTTCTGAAACATCAATTTCACAAGATCACCAGCTGGTTGCTCAAGGTTTTAACCAAAGTGCAGCTGAGGTGCCACAAAATGATCCAGCCAATTTCAATCAAGTCCAACCATCCAAACACAATCCATATGGTGTAGGGAAGCTGTTCAGATCATCACCATTCATATGTAACACCTCCAAATCAAAAATCACTTTGAACTTGCTATCACGACTTGGAGGTAAGCACATGCTTGGTCATCTCTCAATCTATGCATATTTCCTCGCACAATAATTTGGCCATATGTTCATAATCATGCATGGAATGTTTTCCCTCAATTAATTGCATTGTTTGAATCGTGTATCAAAAATCCTAGCCTTCATGCAGAAATTAGGGTTCTTGAGGTCTCTTCGTGATTTCTTGTTGTATGTTTAATTTAAATGAAATTAAAGTACATAGACATGATCGTGAGGTTGAGACGAGCATAATGATATGTGGATTGCATGATATGATTACGTATTCATGGAGATTGGATAGAAAATGAAAAATCTGAGAAACCGAGAACACGCGCGTGTTCTTCAGCTGTTCTTGGCGCCATTTTTCATATATTTGAATATTTGAATTTTTGTGATTTTGTTTAATTGATTCAAAAATTAATTTCTCTCTGAGTTTTAATGATTTTGAGTTGATTCTTTTTTTAATAATTCACAAAAATGTTAAAATATTTTATTTTCACAAAAAATCCCAAAAATATTATTTATTTCATATAATTGATATTTTTGTAAAGAATTAATATTTTGATTGTTTTTGGCATTTTAAATATTTTTTCTACATTGATTTTGCAACTTTTAATGCTTTCTAATTATTTTGTAGGTCAATACTTAATTTTTGAAGCATTAATCCAAGATCACAATTTGTTTTCCATGTGTTAAACAATTTTTGATCATTTTAATTGAATTTTTATTCAATTAAATACATTTTGAAAACAAATTAGGGTTTTGGATTAATTCAACCCTCATAAATCATTTTCAAAACACTTTGGGCCTCTTGAGAGAGTGTAAGACCCATCCCCCCTTGTACAAAAACTTTTTGGGCCTCACTCATTGTATAAGTCCCTCTGTACAAGTAAACGGCGCGATCGTCGCCCGTTTAAAAATAAAAATCATCTGGGCCTCTCCTTGAGCTATAAGACCCATTCAAAACACTTTGGGCCTCTATTAGAGTGTAAGACCCAATCCCCCTTTTAACCAAAACATTTTGGGCCTCACTTATTGTATAAGTCCCTCTGCGTTAAAAGAAAACCTCGGCGCGATCGCCATTTTTAAACGAAAAATCATTTGGGCCTACCCTCGTGTTATAAGCCCCACTCTTTTCTTTAAACCTTTTTGGGCCTCTTGAGAGAGTGTAAGACCCATCCCTTTGTACAGAAAACCTTTTTGGGCCCCAGTCACTTGTATAAGTCCCGCTGTACAAAGTCAAACAGTGCGCTCACTGATAAAACCTTGGGCCTCTCCTTGAGCTGTAAGCCCCAAATCTTTCTTTTTCAAAGCACTTTCTCCTTTGATTTTGAATATACTGTTGTTTTCAATCTTTCTTTGTTGAACAACTAACCAAACAGCATGGAAGCACTCCAACCGAGTAAGTGGTTATCGCTTTCATTTACTGCTTTCATATTATAAACTGTATTGTGGGGCTGCTCACTGTAAGTCTCCTTTCATAAACTCATATCTACTGTGTAATAATAGTATAGATATTTCGAGTTTCCCCGGCAACTACGTCTAGAACTAGGTGACGCCGTTTCATTTATTCGTAGAAATAGACGCCTAGATCCCCAATAGGAGCACCGGATACAGTCTTCTCTTTGGCTGTCCTCCTTAGGAATCGTCAAGAAGCTCTACTCCCCAAGATGAATGTATTCTCCGTGAATGGCATCTTTGAGTTTTCTTCCAGATTCTCGAACTTTCCTGACTTGATCTATTCCTTGTGGATAGCTTGCCTTGAATGTCTCGGGGTTTGGGTACCCACTACGGTCATAATCTTGGACCTTAACTAAGGAACCCTCTTTAAAAGCTAAAAGTCGCTGGATAGTAAACCTCGCACATTTACCAGTGGTTTTTATTTTTAAAAGAGTTATCTCTCCCAATGAAAAGGAGATGATAGACCCACGGGCTTCTTAAAAGCATCGGCCTCCTCTTGGGCATTATTCAAGGACACTACGGCTTCTTAGAAGTATTCACAGCCTCCTCTTAGGCTTCGTATAATGATCTCTTCCTCCGGGAATGATAGCCTCCTCTTGGGCTTCGTACAAGGACCCGTCGGCTTCTTAAAAGTTTCCAGCCTCCTCTTAGGCTTCGTACAAATTGTCCCGACGACCTCCTAGAGGTATAGGAACAAAACATAGTCATTCTCATAGAACAATCCTTTCATAGAGTCTACTACTGTTTCTCAAAGCATAGTACAAAAGATAAAACTCTAGACTTGGACAGTCTAATATCCTTGAGTCTCAAAGACATTCTCAAGTGACCCCTTCGTTAAATAGGAAGGAAACCCGCAGACTCGGACAGTCTCAATACCCTTTGGATTTCCCATTTCCTCAAAGTGAAGGAAATATCCCTGATCCTCAAATCAAATCCCTGAGTACAGCGTTGCTCATATAAGAACTGATTTTCTCTTTTAAAATCAGTATATTAGATTTGTCACTCAACTGAAACAAACCTTTATCCTCCATCTCGGGCTTCGTACGAGATACAAAAACACTCTCTTGTTGAGTATAAAAGATTCTCCTGTTGAGTCAACCCTTTTTGCCTCTCTCTCTCGGGCTTTGTACGAGACACACAAAGACTCCCTCGTTGAGTCAAACAAACAATAGCCTCTATCTCGGGCTTCGTACGAGACACAAAGACTCTATCGTCGGGTCAAAAACTTTTAGCCTCTCTCTCGAGCTTTGTACGAGACACAAAATAGCCTCCTCTTAGGCTTTGTATAATGATTTTCCTAGCGGAAATTAGCCTCCTCTTAGGATTTGTATAAGAAAACCACTGGTTGATCCAATCAACCTTTTAGCATCAAAACTGTGCCTCGTTCACAGGACACAAACATCAACAACTCCTTTCCCTTCATCTAATCGCTGTAAGCGGCAAGCCTCTGGATCATCTACATCCATGCCACTGTCCTTCTTTTAGCATGAGGAATTCCTAAGGAAAGATGGCATTGCTCTACACTGAGTTAAAGTCTTCTCCTTTAGGTTAAAACCCTTTCTTCGGAAATTATGGCATTGCTCGGATCCGCGTATCCCAGTTAAAGTAATTCTCCTTCCCCCCTCTTTAGAGATGACAAATTCTCTCTAAAGTCGAGGTCCTTCAGCTTCACGTCTTGGGCTTTGAACAAGACACAAATAGACCTTTCAGCTTCACATCTTGGGCTTTGAACAAGATACAAACTACCTTTCGCTTCACGTCTTGGGCTTTGAACAAGACACCAAAACACCCATTTCCTCCCATAGAATAGGAGGAACTACGAACGCTCTGATTTCCCTGTTTCGGTAAACGGGAATACGTAGGCATAAGATCGAAAGAAAAGATCTTAGCGAGCGCAATCAACAAAAAACCCAAATCCCATATCTCCATCAATCAAAAGCATTATTCAAAAGCATCAGTCCTAACATCCTAATCCTTGTTCCTCGCCAGAAACCTTCTGCCCAGGTAAAAAGAAAGAAAATAGTATTGGCGAAAATACAAATAACCAGTACAAAGGCCCCCCACATTGATAGCATTCGTAACCTAACAGACCGCTATTTAAACTCAGTATGCAAAGCAGGGTTAATTGGAGACATCTATTTCCCTTCCTTATTCAGCTTACAATAGGATAAAAAATGAATCGACCTGTAGTTTTAAGCTCAACCGCAGAGAGCGACCAGCGCTTAAGAACCGCGTCCAAAATCGCTCGCTACACCAGCGGGTCAAAGGCCGATTGTCATTGGCACTTTTCTTCAGCAGAGTCCTGGGATGTTCCCCAGCAGACATTTGTTACTCGTACTTTCTTGCAGAACGGAGGTTTAGTTGGGATCTTTAGTAAAGTTTATGACTCTGAAGACAGTTCAGTTTGCTATCCCCAGTAGAGGTGGCCTCGCCTTTTCAGCATTTATGTTGCTGGAGTGGTCCTGTTGCGTATCATAAACATCATTGCATAATCATTACCATGCATATCATTCGCCTAGCATAGCGTTGCATGAAGCCGTGTAAAACCGTCAAAAACCCACTTTACTGGCACCTCATCCCAAGTCCAATCCCTATTGGCACTTCACTCAAATCCAATCCCCATTGGTACCCCAGAAAGATTTCACTTTCGAAAAATCAATCACAAGCAGGTTTCACCTATCCTTTCCAGCAAAGTTTAATCATATTTGGCACATTGGCTTTTAGCATGTAGTAATCATTGCATCCTCAGATCGCGTAGCATTTCCGTTTCGTATGGAGCATTACGCCATGGAAAAAAACTCAAACATATGCATGCGAAGCATAAGCCAGATTTGGTACCTTGCGCGAAAGGCCAAATCAATTTTTAGTTAAGACAGTGACATATCCTCAGACAGAATGTCGAGCCATTCCCCAGCAGACATTTCAGTCAACCTTTGCTTACCTTTCTTCAGGGTCGTAGATCATACGTCGCTCTTACCCTCGATCAGTCCTTGTCCATTAACCCCTTAATGACGACATTTCAGTCAGGTTTTCTTTCCGTCAAACCCCTTTGACGACGTGTTTCCTTCGATCTGGTTTTCTTTCCGTCAAACCCCTTTGACGACATGTTTCCTTCGGTCAGGTTTTCTTTTCGTCAATTCTTTGACGACGTGTTTCCTTCGGTCAGGTTTTCTTTCCGTCAATTGTTTGACGATGTGCTCCTTCGGTCAGGTTTTCTTTCCGTCAAACCCTTTTGATGACGTGTTTCCTTCGGTCTGGTTTTCTTTCTGTCAAACCCCTTTGACAACTTGTTTCCTTCGGTCAGGTTTTCTTTTAGTCAATTCTTTGATGATGTGCTCCTTCAGTCAGGTTTTCTTTCTGTCAAACATCTTTGACGACGTGTTCCCTTCGGTCGGGTTTTCAGATGTTTTCTTTCCGTCAAATCCCTTTGACGAGGTGTTTCTTGGGTTCCATGTTCTTTCCGTCAATCCTATGACGATGTGTTCCTTCGGTCAGATTTTATCTTTCCGTCAAATCCCTTTGACGACGTGGTCCATTGGGTATGTGTTTTTTCCGATGCGGTTCTGGGGTTCACTTTTCTTTCTTGGGTATGTTGTTTTTCCTCCATTTACATTTTCTCTCCTCGCAGTTTGCAAATTTTCGGGTTCTTTTTGTATTCAATCACCTTCTACCTTGAACGTCTGAAAGCCATTGCTATCATCCTCTCAGGTCTAAGACGATTGAATAGGGGCAGCTGTAGCACCCTAAAATTTGCCCTACCTTTTTCTAACTTTTTCCGGCTTTCGTGTCGCATTCATCTGCATCTTCAGTAGGTCATGAGTTCATAATCATACATTGCATTGGTTTTCTAAGACATGGGATCGAAGGGTTTTCTTGTTATTGGTGTTTGCCCTATGCAGAGGTGATTCAGTCGGTTCCTATTTCAGATCAAGTTATTGCTTTCTTAGTGTGCATTCAAGGAGGATTATGGTTTCTCGTCCACGATTGAGCTTGTAGACTTTTATCGTTTGAGGTTCATTGGATTAAAGATTATAAAAATTCAAGCCAATTGTTTGATTTGATATTAAGGGCAAGGATAATCTGAAGTGTTGTGAGCAGCGTATGCAAGTTAGAAGCTAGGGGTTGGGGGCTGTGACTTTCTGCAGATGCGGAAGGTTGGACTTGATGCAGTTACACAGTTAAAACTGATATACAAGGATAATATTTCAAGGCATGCGTGTAAAGGGTTTGGATTTCCTGAGTAAGGCAGCCTTGCCGTGGACAAATATATTGAGTCATGCATTTCAGATATAGGGGCTCATTTCTTGTTGGATGATATTCTTTTTATTCATATGCAAGTGACTAAAGGGTTAGTTATCTTCCTACTTAAGGGATAACTGAATTGTGGGCTTGACGTTAAAAAGTTGAACGAGGGAGCTCCAAAGTAGACATGGAGAGAAAATTAACAATGACGTGGTCACTTCAAATACAACTAATTGTTATTCATTTTGGTTCACAAGTTTTGCAGGCAGGTTATAAAATTCAAATGATTATGGGCTGATAGTGGATCGGGCATACATGGGTGCTTCTCCTCAACCTTCAGGGGTACTGAAAACCCTTAGTTTTTGTTGTCGACGTTGCAATTGAGGCATGGGATGATTACAATAGATATCTTTCAGACAAAAAGGCCAATCAGAAGGAAGTCTGGGTTGTTAGGAAAGGTGTCAGGAAACTTATTCAAGCCCAAGATATTCATGTAGGTAATATAATATGGCTACGTGAAAATGATGAAGTGCCTTGTGACCTTGTTTTGATTGGCACATCTGAGTTTGCTATGTAGAGACGCCTGCACTGGATGGTGAAACTAATTTAAAGACGCGGGTCATATGTAACACCCCAAAATTGGTAAGAATATTTATTTAATGGCTTAAATAGTGTTTCCGTCCCTGTAAGTTGGCGAGTTTTTGGTTTTCGTCCCTGAATCTTTTTTTTTTCGGTCCAAGTCCCCATATGTCCATTTCTTTTTGGTGTTAGTCCCTGCTGTGAGTTAACTAGGCACGACAACGGGGCGGGTCGGGGGCGGGTTGAGCTAGCCCCGCACCTGCACCCGCCTCCCTGTTATAGACCCGCGCCGCCCCCAAACCCAGTCGGCGGTGAAAATTTACCACCCAGACCCGCCCCCGATAGAAACGGGTTTGCCCGCACCCACACCCGCCCCCACCCGCAAAAAAAATATTTTTTTTAATAGTAATAAAAATTAACAATTTTATTAAAAACTTAACCATTTTAATAATAAACTTGTTTCTAAAGATGTGAGTTTGAGTGAATGGTGAGAAACGACTAATGAGAATTTTTAATTACTCCTTCAAAAGTGAATAAATGTGATATAAAATAATTTAAATATGGGTATTAAAGGGGGCGGGGGCGGGCGGTAGTAGCATTCCCCCGCCTCCGCACTCGCACTCGCAATTACAAACCGGATTTTACCCGCACCCGCATCCAATAAAATCGGGTTTCCCCCGTTAATTTCGGGCGAGGTCCGGGCGGGCCCCGACGGGCCCGGGTTTTCTTGCCATGCCTAGAGTTAACCGTTAAAAAACGCTGAGGTGGCAGACGGTAATGACTTGGCGTTGCTGATGTGGTACGTAGCGCATACGTGACATGCTTTTTTTTCTTTTTTCATTTATTTTCATCATCAATAATTCCACATAAGCGTTTTGATTTTGGTCCCTATAGTTTAAAAAGGCAAAAATTCAAATTTTGGTCCCAACAAGAAGAGTTTAATTAGTATTTCAACTATTTAATAATTCAATTATTAATATTTCAATTATTTAATTTTTTACAAGAATTCTTTAATTTATTAAATAATTAGTTTATTAAATATTTCATTAATTTAATATTCCAAATATTTAATATTTCAATTATTAATTATCATAATTATTTATTATTTAGTATCGTAATTATTTACTATTAACTAATAATACAATATTATTTACTAATAATTATTTATTATTTATTATCGTAATTATTTATTATTTATTATCGTAGCTAATAATTATTTATTATTTAAATAACTAAATAATTTTAATATTAATAATCATAATTATTTAATATCTCATTTATTTAATTTACTGTAATTAATATTATAATCATTTAATAAATTAAACTATTATTCATAATTTACTGTAATTAATTAATACTCTAATTATTTAATAAATTAAACTAAATAAATTTACTGTAATTATTTAGTAAATTAAACTATTAAAAATACTAATTAAACTATTTAATATTTAAATTATTAGTTTAAACTAATAATACTTATAATAATGATTTAATATTTAGTTTAAATTAATTAATAATAAAGTATTATTTACT